>JAYESA010000004.1:174976672-175704172 GCA_036927795.1 Iris macrosiphon
AACCCAATGCGCGCACGAGCCCGAAACCAAGAAACTAAGTCGAAATGGTCGTTCGATCATTTCGACGAACACGTGATGTGCGGTTCACAAAACCTCATAAAACGCACACCAAACCTACTCGGAATCGACCTAAAATTTATCCACGGATTCTAATCGATGTCTAGATCCTTAAAAAAATACTAACTCGTCGATTCTAGGTCCGTGACAAAAACGCGCACGCATATAGAACCTACGACAACGAAAACCCCTAAATCACCCGAAACGTCCAAATCTCCGCGACACGATCTCACATATCCGAACGGAGACACGTACTATCTCCCAAGACACCCAAGCATGTCTATCTAAGTTCGTCTAACCTAGGGCATCACCCAAAATTGGGCCAATCTTGAATTTCACCCAAAATTGACACAAAACCTAATGTCAAAGTCTCCCAACACAACCAAACAAGCTCTAACTTCCTCCACGGGTAGCCTTAAGGTCTAGGAAGGTTCTAAACTACTAATTATACTATATAATAGCAACCACTAAGATAAAAGTTAGAGTTTATCTCTTAGGAGTTGGAATTCCAAGGCTAAAGTCTCCAAAACCCTTGAAATCACCACCCTCAAGCCTCCAAGCCTCCAACTCAAGCTTCCACACTAAGTCTAGGCTCTACACACCTAGGTTAGGGAAAAGTATAGGGTTAGGGTTAACACAAATGGAAGAATAGAAGAAGGAGAGAAGAAATGAAGAAACACTTACTTGAAGCTTAAAGTTGGAAGAAGGAAGAAGAAGAAAAGAGTGGAAAGGAGTGGAGAAGAAGAAGAAGAAGAAGAAGAAGAAGAAGAAGAAGAAGAAGAAGAAATGAAGAAGAGTGGGGGGTGTTCGGTCCAGATCTGGAATAGGGTCGGCCAAGGAAAGTAATGTAGGGTTAGGGCTAAGTCAAATGACTAAAATGCCCTCCTAATTAGTCATTCTAATTAGGATTTGGGTTTGGGATTCCAAATGCACTCAAACTAAACCAAAACTCCCCAACTAACTAAAATAAAATATAATTATTATTTTAAACCCAAAAATAGGCCTCACAAGGGTGTTGGTTGGGTCAGACATGGGTCCACTAGGGTCTGACATGGGTCCAGACTAGCCAAAACCCTAAAACAACCAACCAAAAAATAATACAACCACTAATTAAATATAAATATTTATAAACAATACACAATTTACCAAATAAAAATAAAAATAATCTTATTTTCTAGAATTGGGTAGTAACAGCAATGGCTCATGCCGGATTAATCATATTCTGGGCCAGAGCAATGAACCTCTTTGAAGTGGCTTATTTCGTAATACAGAGAAAGAGCATGTCCTCTCTATCAAGATGATTCTACCTCGTCAGGTACCCTCTTCAAATTCTACTAATTCATCTGCCATTACTTCATCAAGACCATGAATACGAGTAATACCATCGCCCACTTGAAGTACCGTACCATTATTCACAATCTTTACGGGTCCGTTAGATAATAAAGATCTAATTTTAGGTTATATTTCAGGTAGGATCCGATACAGTTTTATACGGATACTGTCGGGGGATAGAGTGGCCTTGGTCTTCTAAGGATCAACACTAATGCCAACTCGACGAAGAATTCACCCAAAAAACTTCCCTACAGTGACTCCAAAAGCACACTTTGCTGGCACATACACGGCTAGCGCACGAGGCGTGCCTGTTCTATTAACGCGTGAGCGCCCAGGCGAGTGCGCCTGTTCTTTAACAGCACGGAATGCTCAGTGACAACCTCTCAATTGTCACCGCCTGGCCTTTCTTGCTACCATGGTAGCACCTAGTGTGGTAGCACCAATCATGTGGGGTGTTATTTAATATCTCACTTCAGGTGGGCAAAGCTCATCAAGAAGTACTTGGTGCTATGATCATTGGAGAATAGTACCTAACCCCGAGGATGCTCCAGAATCTTTTCGATTGCTTGTTCGAGAACTACGGTGCGGCTGGATCACCTCCTTTTCAGGGAGAGCTCGCCCATGAAGCTAACTATACCGCTATTCTAATAGCAAATGTTTACATAATCTTCTGTCGGAAGAAATGATTCATCGAAATAATGAGTCACCCGTTCCATCGATAGAGAATTCTTTGCAGATGCAGAGATGTTAAAGGGGGAGACTCTTACTTCCCAAACAAATCTTCCTGCAGGTCCTTGTCTCTCGTCAACATAATACTCCTCCCGCTTCTGTGGTTCAGCCTCACTGGATCTCGGCAACAACCGATTTCTCATGGGCCCTCTCTCAATTCCCTCTTCGTTTGTTTTGGGTCGCTCCATCACACACTCTGCTATAAGAAGTAAGCCGATCCCGACTTCTCATAGACTGGATTGTCAGAATCTGCTCGCAAACAAACTTGCTTCTTGCCTTGCACAAATTAGCCCTCGTAAGGTCCCTTAATCTCTAGCCTCGGTTCGAGTCCTCTTCAAGGCATAATATTGAGAATGCTCATTGAATAAGCAATTCAATAACAGATTTTGGATCTAATCAATATTGATATACCGACTTATTCTTTCGTGTATAATCCTGCATAATCTCGAATGGTGGGTGAAAAGAATAATTAAATTTCTTTTTATAATTTCTGTGAGCTGCGCGGAAGCTACAAAATAGGAGTTCGATAGTTCATTTGTTGGTAGCTTGGAGGATTACAAACATGACTATTGCTTTCCAATTAGCTGTTTTTGCATTAATTGTGACTTCGAAAAGCATAGTGCTTTGACTATCCTTTATTCCAGTTTGAGATTCCTTTTTTTTCTCCACGGATTAGATCCCGAGTGTCTGAAATCAAAATTCAGCTTTCGGCACTTCTGGATATATTCGTGAGCCAGTTTCTGGGTCTTTACTTTATGGAAACAATATTATCTCCGGTGCCATTATTCCTACTTCTGCAGCTATCGGTCGAATCCGCTATTACATGTTTGCTCTAGTTTTTGTTGTTTTCAATTTCTTCAAGCTCTAGAAGATGGGACCAAACTACTTTTTAAGGAGGACCTTCTCCCGTCTAGAGGGGATATTCGTTTGTTTAGTGTCCGACCGTCTATAGCGGTCATATCGGTATTATTGAACCAGACAAAACAACAAGCGCTATGATCCAGAAAATATTGGATTCCAAACTAAGGCATAAGAAAACGTCAAGGTGACACTCTACCGCTGAGTTATATCCTTTCCCGGCCCAATCGAGAAATAGAACTAACTAATCCTAAGGTCAAGTCAAGCAAGAAAGGTTGAGTCTGTTCCTATGATGGATGCTTGACCGAGGTAACAAGCTCGATTAAGCCTAACCCTTATAGTTGATGCTTGGTTGGCTAAGAACCTTTCCTACTTCATTCACGGATTCTCTCAAAATCAAAGAAGTGCAATCTTGCAAAGAAGTAGTTCAAGAAGGCTTTATCGACGCAAGGGAATCTTCTTCGACGTCAAAGTACCAGTGACCATGACGGTTTGGTTTTTTTCTTTCAGATAAAAAAGGGTCATATCACATATGTCTGTATCGTCAGTCATATTTCAAAATCTAAAATGAAAAAGAGAATTCAAGTGCTCCTAGTTTCATTTGGTGGGGTATTAGGCCATGTCCAACTACCAGGGGCTTGGACCCTTCCTCATTGTAATTAAGAGTTACGACTTGAGAACCTGATTTTTTTTTTAAAAATTTATTGGATTTTAAAATTTTGAAGATAAATTTTAATTTCAAAGATTTACTTTAAAATTTGAGGATGAAGTAAATTTTGAGGACTTTGTTAAATAACAAAACCGATTTGACTTTATGATTTATTGCTTGAATTTTTATATATGTTATTGAAGATCTTAAATTTCGAAGACGAAATTCTTTTAAGGTGGGTAGATTGTAAGCCCCCTCATTTTGAAATAGGAGTAATTTGGTAATTTGTAATTATTTTTATTATTTTGATTAATTAGATAGATTTAAAAAATTAATTTTTAAAATTAATTTTAATATATATGACACTTTGCCATGGCATTGATACTTTGAGCAATGCACGACCTTTTTTTCTTCCAACAAAATTTATATTACTAATCTTTATTTTATCTAGTATAATTGGGCCATGGGTGTTGCATTATTTTGATGTCCCCCCGCTCTAAAAATATTAACGAACGTCTAGAATTACGGTTACCGTAAAATTGCCTTCTTTTGACTAAAACTTGACCCAAACCCAACCCAAATACATGTAGGCATGTAGTGCACCCAAATATTCCATGCATATATATATATATATATATATATATATATATATATATATATATATATATATATATATATATATATATTATATTTACATTAATTTATTTCTATTTATAGAAGATCTATCTATAGAAAGTGATATATGTGGTATCCTAGTTGGCAAATAATTACCTAACAAATTTCTAACCAACCCAACAACCAAACCTTATCCAATCCCAACCATAACAACCAACCCCTCCTCTCATATTCGACCAAGAGCAACCCCCCTTATGGCCGAACCCTATTAGCACTAGGAAACCCCCTCCTATGTTTAAATCTATTTAAAAAGCTCATATATATATCAACTTACCACCAAACCCTAACCCTAACCCTAAAACCTAATATAATTATTTTTTCCTCTCCTATTAGTCGACCACCCTCTCTTCTCCTTCCTTCCAGCCGATCCTAGCAGCCTATCCCCCTCCTTTCACCCCCCAAAACTTCCCCTATCAACTTCTACATCATAAAATACTCATTTTTCACCATCTCTCCATCCAAACAACCATAAAGGCTCCATCATTGCCATCAAACCCATCAAGAACTCATTGCCATCATCATTAACCTATCAAGAAAGGAGAAGCAAGGCAAGCACAAGCAAGAAGGAGTATTTCTTGGACAAGAAGAAGCACCATCATCCAATCCTCCAAAGTTTTATGTAAATCTTTAATATTTCTTTCTCAAATCCCATGGCATGATCCTTTTAGGTTATTTAAAACTATTAATTTAGAACCCATATTTTGCCATCTTGTTCTCATATTAGAAAATATGAATTTTTCTTGAGAGATTGGTGATAATTCGCTTGTCGGTAAAACTAGTTTGAGACTTTTAATACGATTACTTGTGGGAATCGTTATTAATTTTTAAAATTAAATTAATAGGTGTTTATTTGCTAAAAATTAAGTATTTTAAAATTATTTTCTGTTATTTTAATATCAAATATGAACCCTATAATTAAGGGCCACTAGCCTAGATTTTTGGGTAATTTTGTGGCATAGTTTTGCCCATAAATAGGGGTTATTTTGGAAGAAATAAAAAATATGATTATTTTTTGAGATTAAAACATAATAAAATATCATATAAAATATTTTTTCATGAATATAAACCATACACATGGACTGGCAATGCTCCGAACAATTTTTGGACAAAACTAGTCAACCTAAAGTAGCCATAATCTTGAAATATGTTATTTTTTATAAAATCTGAGAATTAATTTTTAAAATAAATATAAATTATATTTAAATTAATATTATATGATTTATGTTCATGTCATTTAATTGGAGACTTAAACTTAAATTTTGGAAGTCAAAAATCAAGAAACTAGATTCCAATACCCTGTAAAAGTAAGCAAAGTTGTTAGAAATAATAACGGACTTGGTTATGCATGGCATCGAATAAATTATATAATTAACTTATAATTATAAGAATTCGTGATTGGACCCTTATGTGTATTAATTGATTGATAGGTCAATTAAATCCCGAATGAGTGGACGCGGGATCATCTTTACCATCACTGACTACAGAACCAGGCAAGTGTACCTTGCCAAGATGTTTACAGTTCTAAATTATTTATTTAATATTATTTATGCATTAGACATTATATTTGTGTGGCTTGGTTGATGTACTTATTGAGCCTAGGGCTGTCATACGATACTTTATGTTCGAACAAGATTCGGGTACCGATATCCCCTACAGAGTCGAGTAACGTAGTCAAATAGTCATATTTACGAACCCATGTTGATTCATGTGACAGAGTCTTTCTCAACTTGTTCGAGGTACTTGAACTCTGGATAGGACTACAAGATGCATGATATAGGGATGATTATAGTGATACATAATGACTAAGACTTGTGCTGATAATTAGAGGTCATGAGCTTGTGTGTCTTGATTGAGACGTGAGGTTACATTAGGTGGGGAGAGTCTTCATTGTGCTCTAGGTACATTTTACTTATTATTATTTATTGTGTATTAGGCTTTAGGTTTCCTATGCGGAATCTAAGGTATTATATATATATATATATATATATATATATATATATATATATATATATATATATATATATATATATATATATATATATATATATACAGCTTACTCATGGTTCCCCCATACGGAGCCTTGAATGTACTATTAGATTACGGAAGTGTCCCTTGAGATCTTCCGTGAGTACCAGCCCTGGGTACGATGCCACTCTCATTTGCATATCACATAGTTGGTCGTAGTAGCTTTTCCCATTTTTATAACATTATACTGTTTACTTCTGTCTTGAGTGTTTATTGTACCTTGCTATGTCCCTTGAGGACCTGGATATGGATTATGTCCCCATGTATAGACAAGGAGGTTTACTCCGAAGTTTACGGGTCAGGAGCTGATATCGGAGTAGTACCAACAGCCAAGGACGAGGTAGTACCAGAGGACTTCTCTTGAGTTCTCAGATTCTCTTTATGTATTATGCCTTGTGATTCTTAGTTATGAATTTGGATATTGTGACTATAGGACTAGTATTTGGATATTTTCTTTCTCATTATTTCGATACGGGTTGTTCCCCGTAATATTTATTTATTATATTGTGATAGACAATTTTATTTATGGTATTGAAGGTTGAGACTGGTTGATCATCTTGACTCTTGTTTATGAATTGGTGGATGAGATTAGATACATAGACTATGACATATATTGTAGACCATTGTAGTTGTATTACAGCTTAAGTGCACTCTAAAGGGTCCATTAAATTGGGTTTGCCCATTGGAGTTGTGCTGCTGGCCATTGTCACGAGGCTAGTCCCTTGGTATTTTGGGACTGGGGCATGACAGATATTGATGTTCTTCTTTTGATTTCCATATCAAGTTTGATAAGTGTCAAGAACATATAAGGAGTCTTCATGCACATCCACGGTGGTAGATTGTAAGGGGTCAAAATTATTTGCCAACAAGATTATTGAGATCTCGACTATCCGAAAGTAGTAAATTTATCAGAACATAAAGCCAACTAAACAATCCTAGACTCTGCAGCAAATTCAGGATGACACCGATCAAAATGCTTTCATGCCTCTCTATCGGAAGGATGAAATAATTCTCCTTCATCCATCTTTTGTTCTTGCTATACCACGTCATGTGATGTGATGCATTTGCAGATATATATATATCCTCTATAGCCCCTTTATGATCGACAAAAATGGTATGTGCTTGTAGGAACGTAACTTTGCTCGGACAATTGACTTTTCTTTGCCACGCGAATTGGCTTGTACCGGTCCTAGTAACAGAAAATGCATCTGTCTTTATCATTGTTCTTCTTATAGTATTATAATATGCAACTATTTTGATAATAATGTATCTTTTCGTAGCCTAATTCGAGTTTCTGTATTATCATCTTTGACTTGTAGAAGTTTTCAGACAAGTCATTCGATCCTTTTGGTAACAACTCTCTGACAAACTGAATTATTCGGTCGTACTTCTGTGGCAAGTTAAAATTAGACTTGAGGTTCAACAATCACATTACTACCGACGGGATATAATAAGAATCACAACCCGGATATAAGGAGTATCGACATCCTTGAACATATTTTAAAACTCCTTTGTATCCGGATTCGGATCCTCCGGATCAAAACTAGGACTGGTCGCAGCAAATACCAACTCCTATGTTAGGTTTTGCTGACGTTATTTGAAGTGATCTCCGAGAGTTGACTCTCTCACCTCCGTATTGAAGAAGGACTGGTATTGCAGAAACAAAGGTTCTCCTTGAGTCGTCCACTCCTTGTAGTTCGGTAAGAAATCCTTCTTATAGAGATGCTCCGTCACATGATCCACCTCTTTCAACAGTCTCTTATGACATTTGACACAAGGTCACTTGATGAGCCTCTCATCCATGAAATAAGGTTGGCTACTGGCATATTTGAGAAATTCCTCAACGTCCATCTTGAAATCATCTGTCAAACCAATCTTACTCTCATGTCGCTGATTGTACATCCGCAAACGGTCAACTAAGTATCGAATCATTGCTTCTTATCCCTGAATGATGAATGATTCTGCATGTACCATATATATATTCAAACAATGTAAATTAAATACAAAATTTTAATCAAAAATTTGTCCTACCGCGATTCTGTGTTGGCCGTTGTGTCAAATGAGACAGTGTGTGAAAGTGTTTTAATCTTCCCTAACTTCATATACTATCAAGCTTTATGCATGCAAATAGAGAGTAGGGGTAGTCTACTGGATTAGTCGTTGGGTCACAATTTTCTTGTCTGACTGGCAATCCAAACCAGCTTTTCTAAAGCAAACAAACATAAGAGACGATACTCGTACTAAGAATGGAAAGAAAGATTAGAGGCACAAATAAAGGTTGTTTACTATATTAAATGAGACATGTTAGTATAAATCATGATCAATCTGTTAGTTTACTAGTCAAGCTTAAACTTGGAATTGATCTATAAAGAAATAAGTGAATACAATCGCGTGCAACTGTACTTGGCTGATATTTACTGCCCTAGTTCTAATCATACTTGGCATGATGAACCTCATCACTTATAAATTTTCAACTATATGAACTGCAATGACTAACACCTCGAAAATACAATTATCTAGTGATCAAGCTTTAAGATGAGTATAGGTTGCCATTCAGAGAATTCAATCTAATTGGCAATATAAAGTTGTGATTAAGGAAACTAAGAGGACCATTAATTGTTGGGTTGGGCATTAAACATATAACACAATGCTAATCAAGATTGTCTTATCCATAATGCTTCACCCATGTGATCAAACTTGCATGTATAAAGCCCTTATAGACCTCCATAAGGCCCAGGTTTCCTCACGTGCGATCGGTGTCCTCCTAGGAGTCTACCAATAGCAATAACCCCACACTATATATATGTATGCAACATTCTTCAGTACAAGACAAATTAAGCCTCAACTTGAGGCTAGCTAGCTTCCAAAATAAAGCTTTTGAGAGTGAAGATAGGCAGGAAGCCTTGCACTACTAAGTTAAGTACCTCTGATATCGAGCTTCCACTAAACCTACTAAGTAGAAAAAAACATGGGAAAAAAATGAAACCTAAATTGGAAGAACACAAACATAAATTGAAAGAACATTTAAAAAAAAAATTACCAACTATTGAGGAGGAGGGGGGTTCTTGTTGGGCATCGGAGAGGCAGAGGGCTGCCGCCGCTGTTGATCGAGTCGGAGAGGAGGAGGAAGAGGGAGGGGGTGGGCAACTCTGCCATTAGAAGGAGAAGGAAAGGGGGGGGGGGGGGGGGGGGGGGGGGGGGGGTGGCTTGATCGGGGAGGAGGAGGTTTAAGGGGAGAGGGAAGTTTGGATTAAAAAATTTGGAATGAAAACAAAATATCGTTATTTCAATTTTAGTCGTGGCCAACGACAGAAGTTGTCTGTCACTAAGGCGTCGCTAGATAATTAGCAACTGACTAGCAACGAAAAATAGATCTGTACTTTACATAAAATGTCCATCACTATTCCATCGCTAGTCAGTCGCTACTCACCGACTTTTCTTGATCCATCGCTAGATTCAGTTGTTATTTTACTGTATTATTGTAGTGAAAGTCTGGACCTTAGATTTTTGTTTTTCGTTTTTTGTTTTCCTTTTTCCATTGTACCCTTTCGAGCTCATCTCTCATGCCTCACAATAAAACCTTCAAATCTGACATTGAATTAAGTGATTATGACAAGATTTTTTTTACTCCTCAACTCTTTTCTTCATCCATTAAATGAGGATTTAACCCCAAAACTTCTTCCTCCCTAACTTTTTCTTCCTTCATTTTCATCTCTTCTCTAACCCAACTTATTTCTCCTCAATTTCTTCTATTTTTTTCTTCTTAAACCCTAGGGTAATTTATTGAAAAAAAATCTCTTGAAAAAATGGATGGTGGCTTGAAATATTCATTATAGTCCTATTTGATAACATTTTGTGTTGATTTAAATTATTTTTTGTGATTAATTTTTATGATCATTGTTTGGCATAATGTGTATACTTTCAAGTTTCTAAATATATGATGAGAAGTCTCACTGCAACTAATTGTCCATCAGTTTACTCTACCTGCAAAATTTTCTACAGCATTGGCTACCTTAAGGTTGCTTTCAGTTTCCAAGCGTAGTCCCAACAAGGCTCTGAAGTATCTCAAGTGTTAGTTCATTGAATGCCATGGTTTTTAATGGCTTGAGGAGGTCACAGGTTGTTTCAACTGTGGATTGGTTGGTCATTGGGTGAAAATGAGTATATGGAAGGAAATTTCTTGTTATAGGTCTAAATGTCCTGCAAAGAGAAAATTACGCACATCTATGACTGAAAGATCATCTGGGAAAAAATAAAAATCTTAAAAATGCAATATACTTTGTAAGCAATTTGATATCAATGCATGGGAGATAGGCTCAGAAACTGGAAATAAGGAGACCAAAAATAAAAATCTAGAATCGAAATTTACAATTGGACATATTAGGACTTAAACACTAATTTGATACAAAATCCAAGTTCCAAACACTAATTAGCCCTTGATGTGATTTATTGTGACGCGGTCTATTTGAATTTTAACACACAAAATATAAACGTCCCACAAAGGGATGAGCCATAGGCTCATATTTCTACATGAGCCAATGCACATGTGGACCAATAGAAATAGAGTGTACTAGTGCACATGGGTGCATATGGAATGTAGGAATCCATTCATATTGGTCCACGTGTGCATGACTCATGTAGGAATATGAACATATGGCTCATATCCCGTTTATATATATATATATATATATATATATATATATATGTATATATATATGGACAAGTGTGAGGACTATATGTGAACTTCGGGTGCAAAGAACACTATATTTTTTGTTGATTGAAATATATGTGCAAGGTTGATCGGGAGCTAATTTTGGTTACTCCTTGATTCGGCCACTTCAAAGACGTTTCTTTTATGTCCAGGGGTCAGCCACCATCCTGATCTTTCACTGGTCATGCTAGACCTAAGATGTTGCCCTAAGTAGAGGGCGTTGTCAAAGTCCAAAATCTTGTGAGAAACCGCTCTGTACGTATGTGATAAGTTGAACTCGTACTTTTGGTTAGGGTCATCAGTCACATGAGAACCGAGTCATCTTCAGTACCCATGGCGATTTGGACTGGCGAGCAAGTCTCTACCGCTCAATCCATGTACTTCTCCAACAGTAAAAGAGAAAGGATCAAACCTACATAATACTTTACTATCGCCCAACTGTTTGATCACCATTTCTTCTTAATTGACTCAACTTTTTCAATACTGGTGGATGATATGCGCCTTCTAGCAACTCCCTCCCAGTCCCCACATGCACGCGCATGCACCCATAAATAGGGTTTCACATAGCCTGGTTCTGTTCATCTTAGCCATGGGCACGTCTTACAGTAGTAGAGAAACATTAATGGCATCTAGGGTTTCGTTACTGCTTGCTGCCCTCTTGGTTGCTACTCTTCTCATCTATTTCGACGTCGCAACGGCCCGGGAATTAGCGGTCGAGAAAACCGGTAACCACATCCACCTCTCATTCATGACAGGCCTAGCTCGCTCTCACATCTTGAGTTTACGTTAAATATTGATCAAACTAATTATAACATTACACGTAATTATGTGTATAACAGTTTAAACAATGTTTTGGTTTGGTCACTGTCCCATGCAGAAGAAGATCATAGTGAAGAGAGACACAAAGGTACCAGCAACCCAGTAGGCGGAAATGATTGCTATCCTGGAAGTGGAGAAGAGAAACACAAAGGTCATGGCAATCCAGGTGGCCGAAATGGTTGCTATCCTGGAAGAGGAGGAAGCTACCCTGGCAACGGTGGTGGTGGAGGGAGAAGCAATCCTGGCAACGGTGGTTATCCTGGAGGTGGCAGTGGCGGTGGAGGTGGCGATGGGGGAGGAGGAAGCAACCCTGGCAACGGTGGTGGTGGAGGAGGAAGCTACCCTGGCGGTGGCGGTTATCCTGGAGGTGGTAGTCATCCTGGCACCGGCGGTGGTGGTTATCCTGGCGGTGGCAAAGATCCAGGAAGTGGAGGTGGTAGCTATCCTGGTCGCGGCGGCTATCCAGGAGGTGGTGGTGGTGGTGGTGGTGGCAAAGATTCCGGAAATGGAGGTGGTGGTGGTGGTGGCAAAGATCCCGGAAATGGAGGTGGTGGTGGCAAAGATCCCGGAAATGGAGGTGGCGGTGGTGGTGGCAAAGATCCCGGAAATGGAGGTGGTAGTGGTGGTGGCAAAGATCCCGGAAATGGAGGTGGAGGTGGTGGTGGTAAAGATCCCGGAAATGGAGGTGGTGGTGGCAAAGATCCCGGAAATGGAGGTGGTGGTGGTGGTGGCAAAGATCCCGGAAATGGAGGTGGTAGTGGTGGTGGCAAAGATCCCGGAAATGGAGGTGGAGGTGGTGGTAGTGGTGGCAAAGATCCCAGAAATGGAGGTGGTGGGGGCAAAGATCCCGGAAATGGAGGTGGTGGTGGTGGTGGCAAAGATCCCGGAAATGGAGGTGGTAGTGGTGGTGGCAAAGATCCCGGAAATGGAGGTGGAGGTGGAGGTGGTGGTGGTGGTGGTGATGGCAAAGATCCCGGAAATGGAGGTTGTGGTGGTGGTGGCAAAGATCCCGGAAATGGAGGAAATGGAGGTGGTGGTGGTGGTGGCAAAGATCCCGGAAATGGAGGTGGAGGTGGTGGTGGCAAAGATCCCGGAAATGGAGGTGGTAGCTATCCTGGTGGTGGCGGCTATCCAGGAGGTGGTGGTGGTGGTGGCAAAGATCCCGGAAATGGAGGTGGTAGTCATCATGGCAGTGGCAGTGGCAGTGGCGGAGGAGGAAACTATCCTGGCAACGGTAGTGGTAGAGGAGGAAGCTACCCTGGCAATGGTGGATATCCTGGAGGTGGTAGTCATCCTGGCACCGGCGGTGGTGGTTATCCTGGCACCGGCGGTGGTGGAGGAAGTTGTCCTGGAGGTGGTGGAAAAGACCCAGGATGTGAAGAAGGTAGCAACCCTGGCGGAAGTGGCGGACACTATCCCAGCACCGGTGGCGGCGGCGGTTATCCTAACAGTGGCAAAGATCCTGAAAATGGAGGTAGTTATCCTGGCAGTGTTAGCGGAAACTATCCTGGCACGGGTGGCGATTATCCTGGAGGTGGTGGCAAAGATCCAGGAAATGGAGGTGGTGGTAGCCATCATGGCGGCGGAGGCAAAAATTATCCTAGCAATGACGGTGGTGATGGCAGTTATCCTGGCGGTGGAAAAGATCCGAAAAGTGGAGGTGGTATCCATTTAGGTGGCGACAAATGAATAACATGTTCTTATAACCCTAGCTAGTATTGTTATGTCCTGCAGAGGCAATGGTTATGGGATGTAACTATATATTGGTATCCCCACAAATAAAGCACCATAATGACGATGAGTTATTTGATGCAAATAAAATCTTGTTTAGTTTGAAAAATCTTACATTATTACAATAATATATTTTCTTGCAATGATTTTTTTTTTGTATTTTCTCTTGCTTCAACATTGTAAATCCATAAAAAGCAATAGAAGTTACACAAAAAAGTAATGAATCCATGGTCACAAAGAACCAAAGTTATGCGTGTTGCGACCTGCTCCCACTTTTGGGATACGAATATGTGATAAAGTACAGCCTAAGCCACAGAGTCAACGATAGTATGTTGTTTATTTATAACCTCAATAATCCACATCATATTATCATCCACAAATTATGGTTACAATTACACAAGAGGATCTACCTAAACAATCTCATTCATTTAATTAAAAAAATCACAAAAGAATGCAATTTACTACAACTCAATTGTTTCGGCGATAAATTCGACCAAATACATATTCAAACAAAACCAAAACTAACTAGAAGAGTTGTGTGCATAGGTCAAGAAATATGTTGCACCAAGTCGTTCATGACCCACTTCTACATTTAAAAATTGAGTACGTGACCAAGCCCAGCCTACGCCATAACATCAACGGTAGTACGCTGTCTATACCTCAATTAAAAACTCAATTTCATATATTCAATATTTGATTAAAAATACTATCTTTTTCTCACTCATAACAATAACAAACTATGAAATATAAAAGAACAAGACATATTATATTATATTTAACGATGTATAAGATCTAATAATATATTAAAATTAAAATTTGGGAACAAATCCACTAAATAATAATAAACGAATTTAAGGTTCTAAATAAACTACTAAGCTATCTAACCACCCATAGGATTAAGAATGGTCTCCAAAAGCATCCACAAAACCATCTTGGGGTCCATAATGTAGGACAATCAGTTGCCTAAAATTATCAACGTATCCATTCAGAATTTGAGCAAAGCACATCAATAACTATAAATCTATACAGTATGATATACATGCATATATAAAAAGGAAGGGAGAAACTATTAAGTGAGTGTCACGGCAATCTAAAAGAACATAATTATGATAGTGCTAACAAGATGAAAATATACTACAATAAGACAAAGAACAAGACGAGATAACAAATGTAGTCAAGATCACGGGTATATTATGTTTTAGAATACCAACATTTGGTGTCACGTCCTGGATTTGCAGAATTGTAGATCGCCACTGGATGTGATATTGTATAAGCCTAAGTTGTACTTGTACAAGACAAGAACAAATAAGGTCAAAAATATATTTTAGAAACAAAGTTATTGCTACAAAAATAAACAGAAAAGTTAATAGACACAAGATATATAAAAAATAATTATGTTTATTGATGATTTATAGCAAACTTATAACGACTAGAACAACTCGATTATAAGCAATAATCTTATTACAATAAACGATGCTACAAGGTTTACAACTCGAGAAACTAATAGAATCAATAATATTCCATACATTATGTCCATTATTTACAAAAAAAATAACATCTTTCAGCCGAACAGCTTCAAGTTGCCAAACAAGCTCCAACGCCTCAACACGTCCAAGCAACTCCCGCACCTGTGGAGGATATGGTCAGTGTCACGCCCCGATCCCCCGCAGGCAAATCGGCTGTTCCCGCTATGCGGGAATCACCCTCGCTAGCGCTCCCGCGGAACGATCGCTTGACCCATCCGGGCGTGATGCCGCACGAGCGTGATCCACGCCCGTGCAAGGCCCTGGTTCATTGGCTGACGGCAAGAGTTCTAAGCCACAGAGTCGCACAGATTGTCCGAGTGCAGCGGAGTCATAAACGCATAGGCGATCGATAACAAGTTCACTGAGTCGACAATATAGCGGAAGCAATGAAACACAAGTTGAAGTAAAGCAAGCTCTTTTATTGATATGAACAAGTGTTACAGGCGGCGTATAGCCGAGATTACAAGTCGCTCAAGCCTCTCTCTCTAAAACAGTAAAAGCGTGCCAAGTGGCTACAATTATGGAATGATTGTACTGCCGAATGTTCAGGCGAGTTCGGGCTATGTTCCAACATTATGTCTTGTATATGTGCTTCTATTCCGGACGCACCATTGCAAGGCTTCAGAGGAAAACTCCTGGCCTTAGCACGTACGAAGGAGGCATCCGCACCAAACGAGGTTCTCCCGCACCCTGCATACAAACTGGTGGATTATCAGTACATTGAATGCACTGGTGGGGAAGCTACTCGCCCGTTCGACAAATCCAAACACGTAATACAGGTTCCGTGCACCAACTATTCAATTGTCTTTCTAGTTGTCTTAGGATCAGTTTCATGCAAATATTGAATAGCCTAACTTGTGTGGCAGTGCGCCGTGCAACATGAGAGGAAACACGGCGAGACTTACCAACTTACCATCTCCTTCCCTGTTCAAGGCAAACATTGAGGCAACATTGTTAATTCAAGCACGGGCAAGTATAAACATTCAGGAGGCATAGCATATGCAAACATGAGGGTCGTTTTAACATGATCGTTCAGGTGTTCAGTTGTTTCTTGATGCGATGCAATAACTCGCACGCGGATAGCCGCTAAGCGAGGATGACTTATCAATATGAACGTTAGTCGCTGGCATAGCCATAAAGGACTATAGTCAATTGGCGGGGTAGAGAATGCAACGAAAGCACGTGAGGCGCTGCAAACCATCCCGTCAATCACGTGAGCGACTACTACGTTATGTTCCATCCGGATCGGGTCGGTCCCAGTGCCCCGGCGACTGCCCGTGGAACGGTGCCTCGTTTCCGAGTTGTCCGTGACATACAGGTCAGGATCAGGTTCAATCCACAACTTGAATGATAATCCATGATTCGTGATCTGAACGAGCGTTTTGCTCCAAGAGCTGAGATTCGTTCGTTACATAACGTGATTCTCGTTCAGATATAAACTTGAGGTGATTATCATTCAGTTGTCATGTTATTGGATTCACGTTCAGTATTTATTACCCTGATGCGTGCCCCTGGTTCGGGGATTGCCTTGGAGACCCAACGGTCCCGAATACTTGCAGGTTCATTCAGGCACGTAATGACTACGTAGTAGTCTTCCGGGGTTTGGATGAAAACATGGCAACGTACAAGCAGACAAGCATGCATTTCTAAGGAGCATAAGTAAATACGTTTGCTCGGACCCGAAGGTAAGCCGAGAGATGAAACCGTTAGGGGCTTAGCATGCGAGGGTCTGAATACAAGCAGTATTTCAATTTCTATGTTCTAGCATAAGCAATACAAGTTGGGATTATTCCCTTAGCTAGGTGCGTTGGATTTTATTAGCATGCAGGGGGTGAATCACCTAGCGACTAGCATAAATATTCCAGATTTTATTTGTGCTGGCTAAGCAAGGACAAGTTTACCGTAGCCACCCACCTTAGCGATGATTCGCCTCGGTAGAGCGATACGTCAAGCGAGCCTCTGAAAGCCTAAGCCGGATTCCTGTAGGGACAAGTCTGGATATCCTTTACTTTTCTTTTGTGGCAAAGCGGGTCGAGACAGATGCACTATTGCCGTTTGAGACGGCAGTCCGCTTGAACGGAATAGGGTGTTACATCCTACCCAACTCAGAAAAAGTCTCGTCCTCGAGACTTACTGAGGACAAGCAGTAATCTAGGGTTGAGGCAATCCTAGACAAGTCGTTGTACTTATTTTATTTGGATATTCACTTGCACAAGCGTCGAAATCAGCATATCGCTTAGACTGGATCGTGCGCACTTTCGAAGGGCCCCTCTAGCGTGAACACGTCAACCAGCTTAGTGATAGCGAAGTCTTAGCACTCGAGTTTCACCTTTTCTTAAGTCTTGGATGGGGCACTAGTTCAAGGTGTCCCTCGAATAGATGCATTCAACCAAACTTAGAGTTAGTGAAATCGGACAAGCTACTAGCGATACTCTCAAGGGTTCGCACAGGTTTGCACAAAGGCCACTTGCAGTACAGCAATATACAAGCAAGCATATCAATCAAAATGCATTTTGAAAGTATTTAGACTTATTGTTGGAATATTCCATCGAGGTATTGAGAGAAAGCGTACACATAACCCACGAACGAGCTTTCGAAACAGAGATATCGAATTAAAGTCCAAAGGCGTAGAAGCCAGGCTCTGATACCAACATGTCACGCCCCGATCTCCTGCAGGCAAATCGGCCATTCCCGCTAGGCGGGAATCACCCTCGCCTGCGCTCCCGCGGAACGATCGCTTGACCCATCCGGGCGTGATGCCGCACGAGCGTGATCCACGCCCGTACAAGGCCATGGTTCATTGGCTGGCGGTAAGAGTTCTAAGCCACAGAGTCATACAGATTGTCCGAGTGCAGCGGAGTCATAAACGCATAGGCGATCGGTAACAAGTTCACTGAGTCGACAATATAGCGGAAGCAATAAAACACAAGTTAAAGTAAAGCAAGCTCTTTTATTGATATGAACAAGTGTTACAGGCGGCGTGTAGCCGAGATTACAAGTCGCTCAAGCCTCTCTCTCTAAAACAGTAAAAGCGTGCCAAGTGGCTACAATTATGGAATGATTGTACTGGCGAATGTTCAGGCGAGTTCGGGCTATGTTCCAATATTATGTCTTGTATATGTGCTTCTGTTCCGGACGCACCGTTGCAAGTCTTCAGAGGGAAACTCCTGGCCTTAGCACGTACGAAGGAGGCATCCGCACCAAACGAGGTTCTCCCGCACCCTGCATACAAACTGGTGGATTATCAGTACATTGAATGCACTGGTGGGGAAGCTACTCGCCCGCTCGACAAATCCAAACACGTAATACAGGTTCTGTGCACCAACTATTCAGTTGTCTTTCTAGTTGCCTTAGGATCAGTTTCATGCAAATATTGAATAGCCTAACTCGTGTGGCAGTGCGCCGTGCAACATGAGAGAAAACACGACGAGACTTACCAACTTACCATCTCCTTCCCTGTCCAAGGCAAACATTGAGGCAACATTGTTAATTCAAGCACGGACAAGTATAAACATTCAGGAGGCATAGCATATGCAAATATGAGGGTCATTTTAACATGATCGTTCAGGTGTTCAGTTGTTTCTTGATGCGATGCAATGACTCGCACGCGGATAGCCGCTAAGCGAGGATGACTTATCTATATGAACGTCAGTCGCTGGCATAGCCATAAAGGACCATAGTCAATTGGCGGGATAGAGAATGCAACGAAAGCACATGAGGTACTGTAAACCATCCCGTCAATCACGTGAGCGACTACTACGTTATGTTCCATCTGGATCGGGTCGGTCCCAGTACCCCGGCGATCGCCCGTGGAACGGTGCCTCGTTTCCGAGTTGTCCGCGACATACAGGTCAGGGTCAGGTTCAATCCACAACTTGAATGATAATCCATAATTCGTGATCTGAACGAGCATTTTGCTCCAAGAGCTGAGATTCGTTCGTTACATGACGTGATTCTCGTTCAGATATAAACTTGATATGATTATCATTCAGTTGTCACGTTATTGGATTCACGTTCAGTATTTATTACCCTGATGCGTGCCCCTGGTTAGGGGATTGCCTTGGAGACCCAACGGTCCCGAATACTTGCAGGTTCATTCAGGCACGGAATGACTACGTAGTAGTCTTTCGGGGTTTGGATGAAAATATGGCAACGTACAAGCAAACAAGCATGTGTTTCTAAGGAGCATAAGTTTGCTCGGACCCGAAGGTAAGACGAGAGATGAAACCGTTAGGGGCTTAGCATGCGAGGGTCTGAATACAAGCAGTATTTTAATTTCCATGTTCTAGCATAAGCAATACAAGTTGGGATTATTCCCTTAGCTAGGTGCGTTAGATTTTATTAGCATGCAGGGGGTGAATCACCTAGCGACTAGCATAAATATTCCAGATTTTATTTGTGCTGGCTAAGCAAGGACAAGTTCACCGAGCCACCCACCTTAGCGATGATTCGCCTCGGTAGAGCGATACGTCAAGCGAGCCTCTGAAAGCCTAAGCCGGATTCCTGTAGGGACAAGTCTTAATATCCTTTACTTCTCTTTTGTAGCAAAGCGGGTCAGAACAGTTGCACTATTGCCGTTTGAGACGGCAGTTCGCTTGAACGAAATAGGGTGTTACAGTCAGTACATTGGAGAATGCACTGGTGGACGGTATTAACCCAAATCACCTAGAACCAACATGGTAATTATGTAAGAATAGGTATAACTATTAAGTGGTCTTTCTATTCTTTCCTTAGGATCAGTTACAATTCAAAAGCATGTATATGAACGTAAATGTGTCATTAGTTAAAAGTTCTATTATATATATATATATATATATATATATATATATATATATATATATATATATATATATATATATACACTAGGTATAACTATTAAGTGAATCTTACCCAAGACCGTTATCCTTCCAAGGAAACAATTTTATCATTCATAGTATATGTCACGCCCTAGTACCGGAATACGGAGACGGACATGACCAGCTCCCCCGTACAAGGTATAGGACGTCGTACGGCGATTATGGCTGTATATAAACCCCTTCTCCCAAAATAGGTATTTTGTGTGTATTTTATATTATTATATTTATTATAAATGTTAAAATTTTTTAGAGTATTCTCTTAGTTAATTAGAAAATAAATTTCTTGATATATTTACTTATATAAATATTTATTTATAATCATTTTTAGGATATTTTAGATTTTTAGAGATATTTTTAGAATTTTGGGTAATTAAAACCTAGGAAACGTAAATTTTTAGTACTTCCATGATTTACTATGAGACTATACTTGCATGTTGTTACTACCAAATATTTATTTTAGAGTTAAAATATTTAAATATATTTTTCTGTAATTTCTTTAGAATTTTAAGAAATTTTTGGATTTTTGAAATTATTGAGGATTTATTTGGATATATAAAGTCTTAATATTAGATAGATGATAATTTAGTGTTAATAGATATTAATAAGATTATATATAAATTATTTGTATTATATTTAATTCTATTTAAGATTATAAATTATTTATATAATTTAAACTATATTTTAAATTAATTCAAATCCTGAGCCTACTAGGAAAGCAACTTTACGCATATCCTATCCTTATTTGAACTTATCCTAATCATATCCAAATTAGCCAATCCTAGTCGTATTCAATTAAGTAGTCTCCACCATTATAAGTACCTATTAGACTTATGAAATAAACTCATCTTTCATATTTGTCTTCCACAAACTCCTCTCTTTTTCGTCCAAAAAAATCAAAATTCGTCATAAATTCAGCCTCATTTTCTAGTAGTTATGACGACTTAAAAAGACGATATCTTCTAACTCCGGACTCCAAACGTACTCTAACTTTTTTTTATTAGAACTGTATCAAGGTTAGTTTTCTGAATATATAAATTATTTTAATAATTTCTGAACCTATTTTTCCAAAAAATTCTAAAAGTGCCAGTTGTACGAAATTAGACGTGTTTTTGTGTTTTCGTGATTTCGGGAGATCCCGAATTCAAAATTATGAGTCGTTTAAAGTTTCAAAAATCTGACATGATGAAGTTCCATAAAATTATTTTTCTAAAATTTAACATGCAAGTTTATTCTACTATAAAATTCGTGCAACGTAGACGTAAATAGAAAACCACTGAAAACTGTCATCTGTGTGCCCTTATGGCCATAACTCTTTACCGACTTATGATTTTATGAAACCATCAATTTCGATGTTCTTGTAGTGCTAAAATCTATAGGATTCCACACACAAATCCAGAATTTGAGTCGGTTGAAATTTTGGTCAACGGATCGTCTCGATTTGTGTGCCACGGATCCCAAATCCGTAAAGTTGACTTTGGACCAAAATTAGGGTTTAACAATAAAATTAGATTAAAATAAGATTAAAATACTATTTTAGGTTATTTTATTTAAAATTAAAATAGATTAAAATGGAGGAATATATTCACCCACTTTTGTAACCTAACTTGTTTAATTTATGTGACAGGTAGATCGGACGACGCCTTGAGTTACGACTTTATCCTTTTTCAGAGCAGACAATTATACCTTGCCATTGTACTGTGATTTACATTCTATATGGTGCATGCATTTTATTTTTGTTATTTAGTTCATATATTTTAACTGCTATATAAACTGCACGTCCAAGAGTAACTTGGGTGAAACGACGGTGGCATCGTATTTTGACTTTATCATATATTATGCATGTCGACCTAGTTTTATGAGACCACCACATGATTTGGAGACATTATTATGTTTCATTGGCTATGACACATTTGTTACACAAGTGTGAGTCTCATGTAGGACACGAACTTGCGTAACGGGTTGACAACATGTACGTATGGGACGTGAGATAGGGAATAATTGCTAATAAATTTGTATGCTAGAAGACTTAGCAGTTATTAGAGGTACCATCGTATTATAGATATGGCATGAATAGAGCATGGGGTGGGAAAAATAACAAGTAAGGCATTTTGGCTCCTTTGCACTTTTCCTTATGTAACCCGTACGCTCCGCCTGAGATGCGTGGTCAGATGACCCTTATATTATATATCTATAGGCGGCCTATGACGTTCAAAATACGTCATGATTTTTAGGCCACTGATTCTCCGAGAGAATCATGCCAATCCCATTTTAGCCAGATAGCCCACGTGTTGAAAAGTTGTTCTCAAAAGTGCATTCACATAGACGGTTAGGCGACCCTTTGGATGTTTATTTTCAGTACTTTATTGGCATGCTTCTATGTATCTTGTTACGTCCCTCTGAGGACCTGGTCCCTTTTCAGGTGTAGACGATCATGACTATTCGCAGGAGCACGGATCAGGACTTGCTACTTCGTTCTCTTTCGAGGAGGTCTTCCCTTCGAGCCTCTCTGATCATTTAATAATGTACTTATTATATTTACTTTTATATTCTAGTTTGGTAGTAGATTTGTCTCCATCCAACTATTAGTTCTTCTTGACTAGTTCATATTTGGTTCATTGACATATTTGATCATTTATTTATTTATGATTTTTGTGGATGAGATTTAGTTATGCCCTGTGACTTATGACAATTATATACCACTTGTGAATTATTATTCATAATACAGCATACATATGTTTTATGGTTTTCATATATTGGAGTTTCCATATACATACGACAGGCATACTTACGTATTCCTAGTCCTACATATTTTGGGACTGGGGCATGACATATTTTTGTGATGGCTCATGCAGGTCGAGTTAGCCATTTCGGTTACGTAACTGTACCGAGCGGGCTTGCACCTATGATTAGAGTATAGGTCTCATCCACATACTTGACTTTTCTCTTAATTTTGTTCCAAATTCTTTAAACTCACCTACCTTCCTTGACCTTCAAAATTATACTCGCTTAATTCTCTTGACATCGGTATCCTTGTTTTCTCACCTCTTCCTATTTAATGTACTTTCCTATTAGTTCCTTGAGTATAGCCTTCTACTAGAATATAGGAATCCTTGTTATTAGGATGATAATTAGGATAACATTCCTACTATAAATACAACTAGAATATTGACACATTACTAAGTTTAGCATATCTAATGAACCCTATCATCCAACACTTGTAAATTAATTGACCATTATCCCTTGATATATTTATGAATGACTTGAGAGTAGTATAGACACTACTAGGGTTAGTTAGAAATTTGACCATATTGTTTGACCCTAGTATTGAGGGACCAATAAAAATCCAAGGTTGAATATTATGACTAAACCTAACTTTCATAGTGAGATAATATTAGAGAACTATAAATTTAGATTCTTATCTTGATATTAGCAGAGCAGTACCTTAGAAAACCAAAAGGAATGAACCAATACCTTAGTAAGAGCATGGGTACCCTACCTTCAGCTTAGTAGATCCCCTAGAATCTATGATCATCGTTGAGTCATACTTGAGTCTCCATGAGTCACCGACCCTGCCATCTCATCCAACTATCTATATAGTTTCCTATCTTGAGTTAATCCCTTCCTCCATCATAAATAAATTATCATAGCTCTTTACCAATTAAAACACATTGAATGAATAGAACCTTTTTCTTGATCATACCTCGAACACAGAGATTAGCATACCACATTTTTTTAGGAAACCATGATATTATCAGTCTCTATTTAATTTCATATCTTGTTTCTCCGAAACCTTAACGCTCATTTTTGTGCGATAGCTAAAAATTTTTCTTCATCTTTCAATTCGTGCCACCTAACCCTTCTGATTATAGGCAAAGTGATTCCTTTTATGTTAGGATATATAGTTTGCTAGGATTATATTTGTTAATCTTGAATTTTGAAATTCTGTGCTTAGTAGTTAGAACTTGATAGTTTGAGTTGTTCATTTAGATTATGATTTTATGATTATCCTTTAGTTTTAAATCAAGTAATATGTTTCACATATCTCAATATAGGTTATATCCTCGTTCACTTGAGAGCCAGTAACTTCTCCATTCTTAATATTAACACTTTTATTCTATAAGCAATATGATTAAGACTTAAGATGACCATTACCTATGGAGTTTTATAATGCAATAGGATACCTTAATAAGTACCAAGATATTTTCCTCGTATATCCCAACAAGAGTTTCTACTTTATTTACAAGGATAAGGTTATTTTGTAGAATCCCCTTAAGGCAGTTACA
Source organism: Iris macrosiphon (assembly GCA_036927795.1). NCBI lineage: Eukaryota > Viridiplantae > Streptophyta > Magnoliopsida > Asparagales > Iridaceae > Iris > Iris macrosiphon. The sequence continues at coordinate 175,000,924 of JAYESA010000004.1, forward strand.
GTATTAGTTGATTCTTGTATGTTGGATAATATGCCTCACAACCTAGTATCACATAGTCTTTTTGACCCATTAATGAAGTGTAATTAAATGACACCAACTATAAGCTAGCATAAGAAGATAGTGTTTATCCAGACTGTAGAACTTTAGAGGCCCATACCTCGTTTGGTCGATCAAAGACTTAGACAAGAAGCTAGTATGATGACTGTAGAGGCACAAACACCAAGCGAGTCTTAGATTCTTGGTGAACTTAAATTATTTTGTACCTTCCTTCATCATAATCTCACGTGCTTATATTTTGGACTATCTTGACTTATGTTGCTATTATAGCCTAGTTTTGCAAGCTTATTCTTCTTTCGAGCTTGTTCATGACATATGTATTATTGGGTGCATACACTAATGTATTTGCCTAATTAGAATCAGTGTATTATGGTCTAGCTAACCTTAGTGCGCTTGGTTTGCTCTTCGCATGACTACTTTACGTGGATTAAGATATATAGTTGACTAGTAGACGAATATACTTACCCTTTAGACATGTCTGAGCATATCGTATCGGTTACATAACTGTACTGATATGCGCATGCGAATAAAAATTTACCAAAAAATAAGATTTCAATCCACAACTGCCTTGACAACTCCCTTTTAAATTCTTCAATCGCCTTGAACCCCGTACTTGTATTTTATCACCTCCTCCTTGAATTCTTTATTGTTGTTTTTTTCGTTATCCCCTATTTCGGAAAGACGAACGCTCGTGCTTGATGTAAGTTTGATATACGGATAGTACTATATATACCCCATAGGCCAATCATATTACTTTGTGACTATCTTTTGTAATTAAGGGCACATCACATGTGATATATTTTGTGTTAAAAATTTTTGAGGATTGAATAACACGATTAAATAATTAGAGAAATATTTTTCAGAAAAGTATAGTATTGTGTGATAGATCATTAAATTATTATAAGTTGGATAGGAGTTGCATTGTCAACTTAAGCTAAAATTTTATATGAAGGTAAAAATCTTAGACGGTGGTTACGAAGGTTATCAAGTAAGATAAGATCGAGGGAATTACGTCATTTTAATTTCAAAAAAAAATTTAGAAGAATAATTATGATGGAGATTTAACTTTAAAGATAAGAATGCCTTATAGAATAAATTTTAAAAATTTGATATTGCGGACTAAATATTTATAATTTGAGCACATGATTTAAATTTTGAATATTGGAGATTGAATCAACGATTTAAATTTTGAGGATAAAAAAATAGAACTCTAAACATAACATTGATGGATTGAATTCAAAATTTTATAATTTGAGGATTTAAATTTAAATTTAAATGTTAAATTTTGAATGTTGAATCATCCAGATGGAATTTTAAGAATGGAGATCGAATTTAAGATTTGATGACTACGAAATCCTTAAATTTGAAACTAGGAATAAGATTGGATTCAATAGATTTTTGGTTATTTAAAATCTAGAGGAGATTATGATAATTGAAAATCATGATTTAAAATTTGAGGTGGGTTATTTAAATCTTGAAGATGTCATATAGATTTGAATTAAATTTGGATATTGATTATTTAAAAATTCAGAAGAGATTACGATAGGTTAAATTTTGATTTAAACAGTGGTTATTTTAATTTGGAAGAGGTTATGATGGATTTAAATAGATTTTGTCATTTAAATTTTTGAGAAGATTGCGGTTGACTTGTCTTAGATACGAATGTGAAAGATTTAACAAATCATTTCTTTTTTTTAATTTTGAGAATAAAATTCTTATAAGTTGGGTAGATTATAAACCCCCTCAACCAAAATAGGTATTTTGTGTGTATTTTATATTATTATATTTATTATAGATGTTGAATTTCTTTAGAGTATTCTCTTAGTTAATTGGAAAATAAATTTTTTGATATATTTACTAATATAAATATTTATTTAGAATTATTTTTAGGCTATTTTAGATTTTTGGAGATTTTTTTTAGAATTTTTGAGTAATTAAAACCTATGAAACCTAAATTTCTAGGACTTCCATGATTTACTATGAGACAATACCTACATATTGTTACTACCAAAAATTTATTTTAGAGTTAAAATATTCAAATATATTTTTCTGTAATTTATTTAGAATTTTAAGAAATTTTTGGATTTTTGAAATTATTGAGAATTTATTTGGATATATAAAGTCTTAATATTAGATAGATGCTAATTTAGTGTTAATAGATATTAATAAGATTATATATAAATTATTTGTATTATCTTTAATTCTATTTAAGATTATGAATTATTTATATAATTCAAACTATATTTTAAATTAATTCAAATTCTGAGCCTACTAGGAAAGCAACTTCATGCATATCCTATTCTTATTTAAACTGATCATAATCATATCCAAATTAGCCAATCCTAGTCGTATTTAATTAAGTAGTCTCCACCATTATAAATACCTATTATACTTATGAAATGAACTCTATCTTTCATATTTTTCTTCCCCAAACTCCTTTATTTTTCGTCCAAAAATAATCAAAATTCGTCATAAATTCAACCTCAATTTCTAGTAGTTACGACGACTTAAAAAGACGATATCTCCTAACTCCGGACTCCAAATATACTCTAATATTTTTTTTAGAACCATATCAAGGTTAGTTTTGAATATATAAATTATTTTAATAATTTCTTAATCTATTTTTCTAAAAAATTCTAAAAGTGCCAGTTGTCCGAAATCAAATGCGTTTCGGTATTATCGTGATTTCGGGAGATCCCGAACTTGGAATTATGAGCCGTTTGAAGTTTAAAAAATATGACATGATAAACTTCCATAAAATTATTTTTTAGAATTTAAAATTCATGTTTAATCTACTATAAAATTCGTGTAGCGTAGACGTAAATAGGAAACCACCAAAAACTGTCATATGTGCGCCCTTGTGGCCATAACTCTTTATCGACTTGTGATTTTATGAAACCGTCGATTCTGATAGTCATGTAATGCTAAAATCTATAGTATTCCACACAAAAATCTAGAATTTGAGTTGGTTGAATTTTTGGTCAAGGGATCGCCTCGATTTGTGCGCCACGGATCCCAAATCCGTAATGTTGACTTTCTTTGGACCAAAATTAGGGTTTAACAATAAAATTAGATTATAATAAGATTAAAAATACTATTTTAGGTTATTTTATTCAAAATTAAAATAGATTAAAATGGAGGAACCTATTCACCCACTTTTGTAACCTAACTTGTTTAATTTATGTGACGGATAGATCGGACGACGCCTTGAGTTACGACTTCATCCTTTTTCAGAGAAGGCAAGTATACCTTGCCATTGTACTATGATTTATATTTCATATGGTGCATGCATTTTATTTCTGTTATTTAGTTCATATATTTTAACTGTTATATAAACTGTGCGTCTAAGAATAACTTGGGTGCAACAACGGTGGCATCGTATTATGTCATTATTATATATTATGCATGTCGACTTAGTTTTATGAGATCACCACATGATTTAGAGGCATCATTATGTTTCATTGGCCGTGACATATTTGTTACACGAGTGTGAGTCTCATGTAGGACACAGACTTGCGTAATGGGTTGGCCACCTGTACGTATGGGACGTGCGATAGGGAATAACTGCTAATAAATTTTTATACGAAAAGACTTAGCAGTTATTAGAGGTAGTATCGTGTCATGGATATGGCATAAATAGAGCATGGGGTGGGAAGAACAACAAGTAAGGCATTTCGGCTCCTTTGTACTTTTTTTTATATAGCCCGTACGCTCCGCTGGAGATGCGTGGTCAGATGGCCCTTATATTATATATCTACAGGAGGCCTCTGACGTTCAAAAGACGTCATGCTTTTTAGGTCCATGATTCTCCAAGAGAATCATGCCAATCCCATTTTAGCCAGAAAGCCCACGTATTGGAAAGTTGTTCTCAAAAATGCATTCACATAGACGGTTAGGCGACCCTTTGGATGTTTATTTTCAGTACTTTATTGGCATGCTTCTATGTATCTTGTTACGTCCCTCTAAGGACCTGGTCCCTTTCTAGGTGTAGACGATCATGACTATTCGCAGGAGTACGGATCAGGACTTGCTACTTCGTTCTCTTTCGAGGAGGTCTTCCCTTTGAGCCTCTCTGATCATTATATGATGTATTTATTATATTTACTTTTATATTCTAGTTTGGTGTAGATTTGTCTCCATCCAACTGTTAGTTCTTCTCGACTAGTTCATATTTGGTTCATTAACATATTTGATCATTTATTTATTTATGATTTGTGGATAAGATTTAGTTATGCCCTGTGACTTATGACAATTATATACCACTTGTGAATTATTATTCATAATACAGCGTACGTATGTGTTATGGTTTCCATATATTAGAGTTTTCATATACATACGGCTAGCATGCTTATATATTTCTAGTCCTACATATTTTGTGACTGGGGCATGACACTGTAACTAGACAAGGGTATACATACTACAAAAAAGTCACTTTGGGTCACACATCACATCTATTGTCTCAATCAGTCAAATAAGAACAGTAAACATAGAACATACATGACAAGGAAGTAAGGCGTCCCAAATGCCCTACCACAATATTCTGGAAACCAGTTGTACAAAAATAAGAAAGATGACAGAGTACCAAAAATATATGACCATGATCAGCTACAGTCTGATTAATTACAATCATGTAAGAAAACTAATTCCAAATTTTGGCTAACAAGTATTGGTGGCTAAACTCCCAAAATGAGTAAAGTATGCAATAATGAGCAGGAAAGAAGAAACCCACTCGTTTTCTTCAATGGCCATCCGTCTGGTGCACGCCATGGTTCAGGGGAAAGTGATCCTCGGGTACTGGCGCTAAACCTGGCCATGCAAAACCAGTGGTGTTAGACTCCAAATAGCAAGTACCACAAAGGAAGCACGAATGGAGAAATAAACCAAGTTATGAAATAGATACATATATATACATAGTTATGTCTCATAGTTTTGGTTCATAGCCTATCATGATACAATAATCTAACCCTACAACCAAACATGGACAAGGGTTAGACCATCGCACCATGATAGCCCACGTCCCTAAACTATTTAACAGAAGGCACAATCACAATCAAGCTCAGTTACAAAATTGGCCAATCACTTGTACGACTTACTAGGTGGAGTCTGGGTTATCCCAGAGGTATTATGTATAAAATAGGAATCCTCAGATCGAAATATGTTCTAGCAAGGGCTAGTCGAGCCATGAATCGCTGAATAGCACATAGTAGTATGCATCGGTCCCTCGTAAGGCCACCATGCTAAGATCGCATAGAACACATAGTATAATATAATAGTCGGATATTATCATCCACTAATGAGGATTAAAATAATATCCAGGGGGGCAACCTTCACTCCCCATATAATGATTAAGGGTGGCTAGTTAAGCATAATCTCGGGATTTTGTGCCTCCCAATGCTCTACATGCTTTAGTTGTCTAGTTAACCCTACGGTTAGTTGGAATCACATGGCATGGTCACATATTACTCTCCTTATATGTCGTACTGTAGTACGGGCATGCTAGATACGAATTCACTTTGTCACTTTGCTGTTCAATTTGGATTTTTCCCAACATGATGCAACAGTCAAATGAATCATAGCCACTCTTGGTTATTGACTAACTATCATGTCCATGCTGGAGAAATTATCACATGTTGCGTAGCACGTAGGCACACATCAGTGCGAAACATGTAACATAATCACGTAGAAATACTTAGTACATAGGAACACATATCACGTAATAAGTGTATCAACATGGATACCAATAGTCGAGTCAAGTTACCAATCATTGGTAAATCACATGAGTTCTAGCACATAGTCAGGTCTAACACATGGTCACGTAGCTTACATACATTAGCAATCAATAAAATCACGCATGGGGTCACAAAGATTCCATAAAGCATTAAAATCAAGCAAATCAATAAAATTTGCACATAAGCTACATGAGGGTCAGGGATGCATAGGAAGTCGATCGCATATAGGTCGGGCCGCATGATCGCATGGGTCCGGTGGCATGGGCTCAGGCAACATGTGTCGGATGAGTCAGGCCGCATGGGCTCAGGCCGCTTTGGTCGCATGAGTCGGGCCGCATGAGCTCAGGACGCATGGGTCACATGAGTCAGGCCGCATGAGCTCAGGCCGCATGGGTCACATGAGTCGGACAGCATGAGCTCAGGCCGCATGGGTCACATGAGTCGGGCGGCATAAGCTCAGGCAGCATGGGTTACATGACTGCGTGGGTCACATGGGTCAGACTGCATGGCCGCATGGGAAGTTTGTCTCCCCCAACAACAGGTTCAGCCATAGAAGAGAGCTCTAAAAAATCAAAATAATGTTTTCTTCATAAAAACTTTATTTTATTTCTAAATCAAGTAAATCAAAAGCCAAAATGCCTGAAATGTATATTTTAATAGATCAAAATCAAGGAAAACTTTTGGATCCCATAAAAATTTTAAACTTTAAATGTATATCTACTCAAATTCACCCATTAAACCTAAAAACTCCAAGTACTAAAAGTGTTTAGAATCATAACGTGCACATATTAGACTAATAAAATATAAAAAAAGCACAAGAATCAAAAATTAAGAGATTTCTCCATGTAGTGCAAGGTGTACTCGCCTAAATGAAGGACGAGAAAAAAATAAGAGAATGGGGGAAGAGCGAGAAAAAAGTTAACTTATACAGCTAGGGTTTGAGGTTTAGACCATGGGTTCAGCTCATGACCAAACTAACCCAACAATTAAACCATGAGTCTAATTGAACCAAAGAATGGGTCTAGTCTCTATGACATGCAACCTAATTACCATGCTAACAATAAATAATATAAGCTGAAAAACTAATATGTTCCAAATACATAAATTGGAAACGGGGAGTGACATCTCTACCCACCTTAGAAAAATTTTATCCTCGAAATTCAAACTCAAGGCTAGCTAGAGAAATCAGAACGAGCACTACACAAACTACAAGCATATCTACACATGCAATCAAATTCAATCATATAATAAAGAAAAGCATTATCACATAGCCTAGGTAAACGAATCGTGAGATTCGAGATACGAAGGCATAAGAATGAATATACCTACCGAGTCGAATAGGTACAGATACCGAGACCGGATATCATCATCGTGCTTCTACGTGGACTCTCCCAGAGGGCGATGACCCCAAGCAACCCGGACAAGATAGATAGTCTGATTCTTGAGCACCCTCTCCCTTCGGTCCAAAATGGATATGGGTTACTCCTCGTAAGACAAGTCGGTACCAATGACTAGCTCGGACTGGTCGAGGATATGACTCAGATTCGGGACATACCTACGCAATTGAGACACATAAAATACATCATGCACCTCACGTAGCAAAGACAGAAGGGCAAGACGAAAATTAATATTGTCCATCCGCTCAAGAATATCGAACGACCGACATATCGCGGACTAAGCTTCCCGCAAACCCCGAACCTAATGACTCCACGGGTTGGCAAAATTTATAAGAACATGTGGTTGCCAGCACACATATCCAGACTTGCCCCTACAGGAATCCGGCTTAGGCTTTCAGAGGCTCGCTTGACGTATCGCTCTACCGAGGCGAATCATCGCTAAGGTGGGTGGCTACGGTGAACTTGTCTTTGCTTAGCCAGCACACATAAAATCTGGAATATTCATGCTAGTCGCTAGGTGATTCACCCCCTGCATGCTAATAAATCTAACGCACCTAGCTAAGGGAATAATCCCAACTCATATTGCTTGCTAGAACATGGAAATTAAAATACTGCTTATATGTTCAGACCCTCGCATGCTAAGTCCCTTAACGGTTGCATCTCTCGGCTTACCTTTGGGTCCGAGCAACGTGTTTACTTATGCCCCTTAGAAACGCATGCTTGTCTGCTTGAATGTTGCCTTATTTTCATCCAACCCCGGAAGACTACTAAGTAGTCGTTCCGTGCCTGAACGAACCTATAAGTATCCGTGTTCACGTGTTATCCGTGTTCACGTGTTCTCGTGTACTCACGTAGCCTGCTTGGCGGAAACGTAATCACGTAGCCTGCTTGGCGGAAACGTAATCACGTAGCCTGCTTGGCAGAAACGTACTCACGTAGCCTGCTTGGCGAAAACGTAATCACGTAGCCTGCTTGGCGGAAAAGTACTCACGTAGTCTGCATGGCGGAATAATGGAATTGGAAAAGACCCTGACCTGCATGTCGCGGACAACTCGGAAATGAGGTAAAGTTCCACGGACGGTTCCGGGGCACTGGGGCCGATCCGATCCGGATGGAACTCACCGTTCAGTCTCACGTTCTAGGACGAGATGGTTTGTAGCACTCACGTTCTTGGCTGCATTCCATCTTTGTCACAGACTGAATGAACGTATAGTCTCACATACTTGGACAGGGTGGTATGCGGCGCCTCATGTTCTTGCACGTAGCAAACCATCCTTGTCATTGACTAGATTGGTCCTTTATGGCTATGCTAGTGACTCATGTTCATATAGATAAGTCATCCTCGCTTAGCGGCTATCCGCGTACGAGTCACTGCATCACATTAATGAACAACTGAACACTTGAACGATCATGTTAAAATGACCCTCGTGTTTGCAAATGCTATGGCTCCTGAATGTTATACTTGCCCGTGCGTGAATTAACGTATTTGCCTTGGACAGGGAAGGAGAAATGGTAAGTTGGTAAGTCTCGCCGTGTTTCCTCAAACATCGCACGGCGCACTGCCCGACACGTTAGGCTATTCAACAATTGCATGAAACTGATCCTAAGGCAACTAGAAAGATAACTTAATAGTTTTGCACGAAACCTGTATTACGTGTTTGGATTTGTCGAGCAGGCGAGTAGCTTCCCCACCAGTGCATTCAATGTACTGATAATCCACCAGTTTGTATGCAGGGTGCGGGAGAACCTCGTTCGGTGCGGATGCCTCCAACGTGCGTGCTAAGGCCAGGAGTTCCCTCTGAAGCCTTGCAACGGTGCGTCCGGGACTGAAGCACATATACAAGACATAATGTTGGAGCGTCGCCTGAACCATTACCAGTACAATCATTCCACAGTTGTAGCCACTTGGCACGCTTTTACTGTTTCAGAGAGAGAGGCTTGAGCGACTTATAATTTCGGCTATACGCCACCTGTAACACTTGTTCATATCAATAAAAGAGCTTGCTTTACTTCAAACTTGTGTTTCAATGCTTCCGCTATATTTGTCGACTCAGTGAACCTGTTACCGATCGCTATGCGTTTATGACTCCACTGCACTCGGACAATTTGTGTGACTCTGTGGCTTAGAACTCTTACCGCCAGCCAATGAACCATGGCCTTGTACGGGCGTGGCACACGCTCGTGCGGCATCACGCCCGGATGGGTTAAAGCGATCGTTCCGCGGGAGCGTTGGCGAGGGTGATTCCCGCCTAGCGGGAACGGCCGAAATAGCCTGCGGGAGATCGGGGCGTGACAATTGCTCTATCCAACTCAGTAGCCACCATAGTCTACTCAGCCTATAAAACCGGACTACATATCCATCCACAGTCCTACCGACCTGCTTGAGATCGATAAATCTCTGTTGGAGCTCATACTGCGCTAAGACTCCAAAATATTTAGCCTTAAATTTAGCCCTAAAACTATCCCAAGAGATAGGATGCCTCAAGCCAACCTCTACAGAAGCCCACCAATCACGAGCAAGGTCCTAAAGTTGCAATCGGACCTGGTCAACTTGTTCATCAGCCAAAACCTTCGCTGCTGCCAGAATGACTTCGATGTCTTGGAGCCATGCATATGCCATGATGGCGTCGTCCGTTCTGTCAAAGTATCTCGGGTTAAGTTGACAAAATCTAACAGACGCCCCAAAATTATTCCTTCCTCCTCTTTTTAGGGTCGTCTACAAACCCTGACTCAAGAAGATATTCTGCTCTTGTTGTTGAAACTATTGATATTGTTGCACTGCCATCTGATGCTGCTGCATAGCCATCATTCTCCGGAGGATTTCCAGTAATGTCGGGGTATTAAGTACTGATGGTACTACTGGGGGTATGGGGATCTCAGGGGCTGGTTGCTCAATATGGCCAACTTCTGGACCTATTGTGCCAGCTTGTTCAACTACTGGCTCTATCCGAATTTGACTCTGAACATGTGCTACCTCCCGTTGTTGCCCAGGGGAACCTTGTCCTGCCATACCTGTTGCTCTAGCAACTGAAGAAGCCCTAAAGAAAAGGACAAGAAACATCAAGAACAGGACGAAAAGGATCAAGGAAACAATTGATTCGATAGTCAAGTAAGGCTTCAAGAAGAACGAATTCAGGATTTCAAAGGAATATGTTTGATTGAGACTCCTATGATCATAACACCCCACAAGTCTGAAAATACAGACCTGCATGGGCCAACACTAAAACATTGCCATGCCCTAGTACCGGAATACGGAGACGAATATGGCCAGGTCCCCCGTACTAGGTATAGGACATCGTATAGCGGTCACGGTTATAACTAGACAAGGGGGTGTATACTATGAGCAAGTTACTTAGGGTCACACATCACATCTATTGTCTCAATAAGTCAAGTAACAACAGTAAACTTAGAAAATATATGACAAGGAAGTAAGGCATCCCAAACGTCCTGCCATAATATTCTGGAAATCAGCTGTGCAAAAATAAGAAAGCTGACAGAGTATCAAAAGTATATGACCATGATCAGCTGCAGTCTGATTAATTACAATCATATAAGAAAACTAAATGTCCAGATTTACGGATAACAAGTGCCGGTTGCTAAACCCCCAAAATGAGTAAAGTGTGCAATAACGAGCAGGGAAGAATAAACCCACTCGTTTCCTTCAACGGCTACCCATCTGGTGTGCGCCATGGTTCTAGGGGAAGTACGCTTGATCCTCGACTGCTGGCGTTAAACCTGGCCATACAAAACCAGTGGGGTTAGACCCCAAACAGCAAGTACCACAAAGAAAGCACGAATGGAGAAATAAACCAGGTTATGAAATAGATACATATATATACATAGTTCTGTCTCGTAGTTTTGGTTCATAGCCTATCGTGATACAATAATCTAACCCTACAACCAAACAAGGACAAGGGTTAAACCATCGCACCATGATATCCCACGTCCCTAAACTATTTAACAGAAGGTACAATCACAATCAAGCTCAGTTACAAAGTTGGTCAATCACTTGTACGGCTTACTAGGTGGAGTCTGGGTTATCCCAGAGGTATTATGCATAAAATAGGAATCCTCAGATCGAAATATATTCTAGCAGGGGCTAGCCGAGCCATGAATCGCTGAATAACATATAGTATTATGCACCGGTCCCTCATAAGGCCACCGTGCTAAGATCGCAAAGAACACATAGTATAATATAATAGTCAAATATTGTCACCCACTAATGAGGATTTAAATATTATCTAGGGGGCCAGCCTTCACCCCCCATATAATGATTGAGGGTGGCTAGTTAAGCACGATCTCAGGATTTTGTCCCTTCCAATGCTCTACATATTTTAGTTAACTAGTTAACCCTATGGTTAGCTGAAATCGTATGATGTTACTCCCCTTATATGTCGTACCATAGTACGGACACGCTAGATACGAATCCACTTTGTCACTTTGTAGTTTAATTTGGATTCGCCCTAACGTGATGCAATAGTGAAACGAATCCTAGCCATGCTTGGTTATTGACTAACTATCATGTCCATTTTGGAGAAATTATCACATGTCGCGTAGTACGTAGGCACACCTTAGTGCGAAATATGTAACATAATTACGTAGAAACACTTAGCACATAGAAACACATAGAACGTAGTAAGTATAACAGCATAAATACTAATAGTTGAGTCAAGTTACCAATCATTGGTTAAATCACATGAGTTATAGCACATAGTCAGGTCTAACACATGGTCATGTAGCTCACATATATTAGCAATCATTAAAATCACACATAGGGTCACAAAGATTCCATAAAGCATTAAAACCAAGCAAATCAATAAAACGTGCATATAGGCCATATGAGGGTCAAGGACGCATAAAAAGTTTGTCATATATGGTTTGGGCCGCATGGCCTTATGGGTCGCATGGTCGTATGGGTCAGGCCGCATGGGTCACATGAGTCGGGCTGCATGGGCTTAGGCCGCATGGGTCACATGAGTCAGGCCGCATGAGCTCAGGACGTATGGGTCACATGAGTCAGCCAGCATGAGCTCATGCCGCATGGGTCACATGACTGCATGGGTCGCATTAGTTAGACCGCATAGCCGTATGGAAAGTTTTCCTCCCCCAACAGCAAGTTCCGCCATAGCAGAAAGCTCCAAAAAATTAAAATAATATTTTCTTCATAAAAACTTTATTTTAACTCCAAATCAAGTGAACCAAAAGCCAAAATGCTTGAAATAGAATGCTCAATCACCCACAAAAATTGGTTTTTTAAAATACCATATTTTAATAGATCAAAACCAAAGAAAACTTTTAGAACCCATAAAAATCTTAAACTTTAAATGTAGATCTACTCAAATCTACCCGTTAAACCTGAAAACTCCAAGTACTAAAAGTGTTTAGAATCATAACATGCACATATTAGACTAATAAAATACAAGAAAAGCACAAGAATAAAAAATTAAGAGATTTCTCCATGTAGTGCAAGGTTTACTTGCCTAAATGAAGGAAGAGAAAAAATGAGAGAATGAGGGACTAATTTCTATTCTAAAATATGTACACACAAACACATTGCACTAGGGTTCATATTACACGTGTCCATTCAACAACACATCAACACATTCGTACATAAAGAAAGAGAATGCAATATATATATACCTAGTCGATCGTGACCGAGGGAGGTGTCTGCGGCTCGTCGGCGGCCTGCCTCCAGCGAGGGAGGGCGAAGCTTCGACGTGCACAGCACGCAGCAACAGCGACTGCTCCGGCAGTAACTCGCAGCAATACAGCACCTTGCAGCGACAACGGCGATGGCAGTGGCAGTGGTGGCGGGTTGCTGGCGGTGGGGGATGTCGTGGGAGGACGGTGGCTAGGGTGGCGGTGGTCTCCGGCGAAGGTCGGGCTGTAGATGGGTGTCGGTGGTGGTGATGATGGTATTGGTGATGTATGATGGCGGTGCTAGGGATGGTGGCAGTGGTTGCTGATGGTGGTGATGTTGGCAAGGCAGGGATAACGGTGGTGGAGATAGCCGGGGTCGCTGTGGTGGCGATGGTGGCGATGAACGGAGGGGAGTCAGGTTGCATGGTGCGAGATGGTGATGGTGATGGTGATGGTGATAGTGATGAATGGAGGAGGCGACGCCGGTGGTTGAGGGTGCAGGCGGCCGGCAGTGTTGTGGTCGATGTCGATGGGGGACAGGCGGTGGAGGAAGGTCGACTGAGGCGGTGGGGCTGTGTAGTGGGAGGTGGTCAGGGGAAAAGGGGTCGGTGAGGAGAGGAAGTTAGGGTTTCGGCTAGGGTTTGGGTTGATGATATGGGATGTGGTTTTAGGTTTTTGGAGAGAGAGAGAGTTGTATATGTAGGAAAGAGAGAGAGAGGGGTATTCTCCTTAGGATTAGGGCCGGCTGTGGTTTGTTTCTATGGGTGAGGGAAGCCTCCACATGATGAAAGAGTGGCTAGGATGAAAGGGTTTTGAAATATATGGTGGAGATGTAAGGAAATAAAGTTGCATGAGGTACAACAAATAGGGGAGAATTATGGGTGGACCGGTCAAAGAGGGGGGAAAGGGTTTCTTCATGAACTTGGACCCAATAGAAGGGGGACACCTCATTGCATATTTGCATAAAAGTCTCTAACAATTAGAAAATTGCACAAATAATAGAATTTTGGATTGGATGAGGCAAAATACCATGTTTGGTGTGATATAGTGGGCTAAAATGGTGTGTGGTGTTTAGTATGAACCTTGAGGGTATGAGTGGGGGTTTGGGTTGGAGTTGGGTCTAATTTTGGGGTAGGTTGGGTCCTTACACCAATTTAATTAAAATTAGTGTGAGTGGTGCTCTTTAATTAATTGGAAATACATAGGGTTAAAATTGGGTGGGACACAAGTGTCATGGACGTAGTAGACTGAGAATAAAATAATGTCATAATTTGGGTTGTACAAAATGGGTCGAGGTTGTGTCTCCAATTTTGATTGGAACGGACAAGGATGCAAAGTTGGATTTATTTGGATTTAAAAATGGACGTTTGTAACAAATATTGTCACCACATGCCCAAGGAACTCTAGATTATCCAGGAAGAACTCACATTTTAAAAGTTTTCCATAGAGCTTCTCCTTCCGAATGGTCTCTAGCATAATCCTTAAATGCTTCTCATGCTCTTCTGGTGTCTTCGAATAGACAAGAATATCATCTATGAATACTACTATGAACTTGTCAAGGTATTGGTGGAACACCTTGTTCATCAAGTTTATGAAGACTGTCGGGGCATTAGTCAACCCAAATGGCATCACCATAAACTCATATTGGCCGTATCTTGTCCGAAATATAGTTTTTGGAATATCTTCCTTCTTTACCTTCAACTGATGATAGCCAGACCTCAAATCAATCTTCAAAAATACTCTCCCACCGCTCAACTGATCAAAAAGATCATCTATTCTTAGTAGCAAGTATTTGTTTTTGATGGTGAGGTTGTTCAGAGTCCTGTAATCAATGCACATTCGTACCGACCCATCTTTCTTTGGTACAAATAAGACCGGGGCTCCCTAAGGCAAGGAACTCGATCTAATAAAACCCTTGTCTAGCAAATCATCAACCTGCTTCTTCAGTTCTGCCAGCTCGTTGTTGTTGATCCTTTAGACTTGTTGTGACACCGGTTCTGCCCCAGGTACTAAGTCTATAGAAAATTCAAGATCTCTGTCCTGTGGCAATCCTAGTAGCTCCTCAGAAAACACGTCTAGAAATTCTGTAATAATTGGGTGTGGCAAGTCCTTCTCTGCTACCATGGCTCCACAAATAATTCTATCACTCTGCTCAACTTCTTTCCTAATAAACTCAAAATTTTGGCTCTCCTGGAGGGTGGAACAGTACACGTCCTTCATGACAGTCTATGCTAGCATGGTACATACTTAACCAATCCATTCCAAGGATAATGTCAAAACTTGAAAGTGACATTACGAGTAAACTAGCATCCAAATTATGGCCTCCCAAGGTAATACGATGCCCCTTACAAGTATCACTGACTAGGATAGTGTCCCCACCAGTCGTGATCTTGCAACTCCTACTCAAGAGTTCTGTTACTAAACTATGCTTAAGCACAAAGGATACAGATATGAAGCTATGCGATGCACCAGAATCAAATAAGGCAATAACGGAAATAAAATTGAGAAGAATAGAACCTGCGATCATGTCACTAGTCGGCTCAGCCTCCTCTACGGTTATTGCAAAAGCTCTGCACTGTGGAGGTACTCTCCTTTGCTGGTGCTGAGAAAACTGTTGTTGTTGCGTAGGAAGTGGGGGTCCTCTTGGCTGTGGGGCCACTGGTGGTCCAACTGGTCCTCTCTGGGCTGAGGATTTACTTATTGCGGGTGCGATAGGATACTCCCTCATCTGGTGCGTAGGTGATCCACAATATAAGCACACGCCTAATCTTTTCCGACAGATCTCCCATGAATGCCCTGGTTTCTTACAATAGTTGTATGGGGGAGCTTGTTGCACTTGTCTCTGTGGCTGTTGTTGCACTTGCTGAGCTGGGGCTCTAATTGGGGCACGGTACTGTTGCTGTTGTTGAAAGGTCCTTGGCAACTATGGACGCTTTGCCTGCCCCTGAATACTACCACTGCCGATAGCATCCATGTTTCTCTTATTCCGAAGACCCATATCCACCTCGACACTTTGAGCCTCCGCCAATTTGTCAGCAAAAGTCGTATGAGCCGAAGAAATATGGACCTTGACCTCTTGGTTCAAGCCCTCTCTAAATCGTCTAGCTCTATCCTCTGGTCCCTCACCATGTACTCTACGAATCAGCTCAGCTTGCCGAATTCCGTAGCATACTCATCCATGGTCATCCCGTTCTGCTCCAAGTTTTAGAATTGCTTCTCCAGAACCTTTTGGCTACTGCAGGAAAGAATTTCCTCTTAAAGAGGTCCTTGAACTGCTCCCAAGTTAGGTTTGGATCTGCAATCCTAGGCGCATTTCTGAACCAAGAACGAGCAATATCGTGAAGCTGCAAGCCAACCGCCTCAATCTTTAGGTCCTTGGAAAGCCGGGAAACTCTCATGATCTGCTCGATATCCTCGAGCCACTCATCAGCTTAGAAGATTCCCTCTATCCCCTTGAACGTTCGAGGCTCCACCTTCTTGAAGTCCTGGATGTTACCCACCTTCGGTTGAGCGGTCTGCTGTTGTGGTTGTTGGACAACCCTCTCCATGGCTACTAAGGCAACCTATTGGGTATTTTTTATTCTTGCCCTCAGCATTTCTGTGCCTCTGAGCCTCTGCCTGAGTCTTTTGAGCCTCCATCATGCTTCTGAAGAGTTCGTGTAATGGCTGAGGAGGAGGAGGAAGACTCCCCGATCCAGTTGATGAGGCCTCTTGCGATGCAGATGGTGTGGAAAAAGCACCATTGGCTCTGGCACCGCGCGTTCTAGTCTTGGGTGGCATTCTGAAAGGTTGAAAGCAACAAGAATAAAGTTGATATGGCACAAGATAAGAAAGTATTCAAGAAGGACAATCAACTATGGAAGAGGTTCGATTGCACGAAATGAAATAGTAAGGGTTAGCAAGTTGAGTATATGGGATCCCTAGTTGTGATTGAGTATTTTCTTACTCCTAGTATGTATATCATATGGCAGGCTCGCAGTCATATATCTAACTTGAGTACCACTACAAGTTTGCAACCTTGTGTGAAACCTGACCTGCATTGGCCACCACTAAAAATATGTCACGACCCGCACCCTGGATTTGGGCATGAGTCATAAGTACGCCCAGTCTACGCCGCAGTGTCGGTGGTAGAACGCTGTACAATAAGCCACAAGTATAATCAATAACTCACAATATTTATACATATCCATACTATACTTAATCATGGGCACTAGTTTAAATGAATACACCAAGATGATAATGAAATAATAGTCTTGATGTAGGTTCAAGGAATTTTCCCAAAAACTAAATATCCAAAGTACAATATTAAACTACCGGAGAACAATCCGGTCCAAAATAACTAACAAAATCAACTACCATAAAACTACTCTGTTTCAGATGGTATCTAAGCTGCTAACTCTCCATGATCCTCCGGAAGGGCAAGATCAGGCTCTATTATGTCGCTAGCATATGGTCCATAAAGTGTAGGGATTTTATCCTCATTGTAGTCACCTAAAATATTTATCCAGTCAGGAAAGGAACGAGTACATCACAGTAAAAACTGTTCCAACACATGGTAGAAGCTATAAGATAATAAATAGTAAGGAATATATGATAGCAACAAACTGAACTCACAATAAGGCAACTACAATAACCAAATGCTGAAGTCCTGTCATGGCAAACATATAGTACAATATCTCCATGCCACAAAAGAAATAACTGCAAAGTATGGAAGAACAGATGGGAACAACTAATCTATGTGATTTGAAATACCTTGTTGACAAGTGAACGGCTAGGGGGTAATATTCGGCAAACCACACGTGTCGTGAATGGCTACTATTATTCCAGAAAGACCATGGGATAGAAAGGTTAGTTCACACATCCACTAAGTATTTCTCCTCTCCACAAGTACACATGGATTCCAAACCAGTCACGAAGAAATAACAATAATCCAGAACAGTCACATATCTCATAATAATAAATCTATCATACTAATCCTTGTAGCAAGTGTCAAGAATCAAATAATCAATACTAAACATGCATTATAGAGACTATCAAGCACTGAAAGTAATCCCAAAAATGTACTCGCCTGTGGTCCTTAGCTGGTATGAGTCAAAATCCAAGTCACAGTCCAAATAGCCTATGTAGTACAAATTTACCATGTCAAAAGATAAGCTATTTTAATTTATTTAATTCTATAATAATTACTCTAAAATCCTATTTTAATCTTATTATTCTATTTTTAGTTTAATTTCTAAATTTTGTCCAAAGGAACTGAATTTTATCAATTGATACAAACTCAACTTTCATGCATGGTTTCCTATAGTTTTTAGCGTCAAAAACATGCTAAAATGTATGGCTCGTCCGAATTTAAATTGTTTGGAAATTATTGTACATACCTAAAATCGTATTGTGCAACGGTGGTTGATTGTTAACCTAGAAGTTCTACAGAATTAACAGTATAGAAATATTTTGTATTAAATTCTGGAAAAACATATGTTAATGATCTCAACATTAGCTTTCCGAAACTTCAAACGGTTTATGATTCTGATTTCTGGTTCTCCCAGAATGGTGAAAACACCGAGACGGATCTATTTTCGGATATGCTATGCTCTATGAATTTTTTAGAATTTTAACATTCATAATTTTGTGAAAAAATTTACATATTCAGAAAACTAACCTCAATACGATTCTAATGTAAGAAACTGGTCCACGCTTGGAGTCCGGAGCTATGAGTAATAGCTTCTGAAAGATGAAGGAAACCCTAGATGACAATTCTCCAAAATCGGCTAAAAGAAAATCATAGAATTTATAAACCAAATACTATATATATATATATATATATAGGAGAGCGAGAGAAGCCGCGGCTAAAGGACGTGCCACATGGCGTCCATCCGTTGCTGTCCGCTCGGATCGAACTGCCAGCGTTCAAGCTGGCTTAGCTCAGCTGAGTCCGAGTCGGATTAGGACTCGGCTCGGCTCAGCTCGGCTTAGCTTGGACCGCTTCACCCGCACCCGCCCTATCTCACTGACCGCTGGGCCCCGCTGATTGGGCCGCACTGGCTGACACGCGGGCCAGGCTGGCTGCTGAGTGGGCGGGTTAATTTTATTAGTTTTCTTTTTCTGGAAATTAGTTTTTAATTTAGTTTTTCATAATTAACTCAAAATAAATGCTAAAAATAATCAGAAAATTTTCAAAAAATTATAGAAAATATATTTGATTATTTAGAACCTAAAAAAAGTTTGGGATATTTTTAATTATGTTTGACACTAAAATAAATTCTTGCAAGTCGTATGAAATTAGTGTTACTAGTTTTTAATTAACCAAAAAATTATGAAAAAAATCACAATAGCCCCAAATTAACCTAATAACAATATTTAAGCTAGAATTTCAGGATACGGGAGTTACAAGTCTACCCTCCTAAAAAAATTGTCATCGAAATTTAGGGCAGAACAAATACAAGAAGAAAATTACCTCATGGGGCAAAAAGATAGGGGTAACGCTCTCGCATCTCCTCTTCCAGCTCCCAAGTGGATTCACCGGGAGAATGATGCCTCCAAGCGATGCAAACCAAGGGAATTACTTGGTTACGAAGCACCTTATCTCTATGATCTAGGATCTCCACCGACTACTCCGGGTAACAGAGGTTTGGTCCAACCTCAAGCTCCGAGTGATCTAATATATGGCTAGGATCTGCCACGTATCATCTCAGCTGGGACACATGGAACATGTTGTGTACTCCTTCCAATGTAGGTGGTAAGGCTAGTCGATAAGCTACTTCTCCGACCTTCTTCAGAACAATGAAAGGTCCGATGAATCTTGGACTAAGCTTTCCACCTCCACCGAAATGAATCGTTCCACGTGTCGGAAAGATCCTCAAGAACACTAAGTCATCAACCTCAAACTCTAGCGGTCTCCGGTGGCTATCGGTCCACTACTTCTGTCTATCCTGGGCCACCCGAAGTCTCTCTCTAATCTGCTTCACCTTCTCTGTATAATCAACTACCATCTCTGGTCCTAAAAGTACTCTCTCTCCTACGTCGTCCTAACATAATGGAGTTCGGCATCTCCTACCATACAAAGCCTCGAAAGGAGATATCTCGATATGTAAGCCCCCTGATTTTTCAAAAAATTTAATTTGGAGTTTTCATAATTTTCTGTAATTTTCTGGGATTTTTCTGTAATTAAAACCTAGGTATTTTAAGTTTAAATAATTTTTAATTTCTGTTAATTTATATTAAAATATTATTAAAATAATATTTTTGGGTGTGAAATAGAAAACTAGACATAGGGTAATTTTCTGGGAATTTATTGGACTCCGAAAATATTTTTAAAGCCCTAAAAACTATTAAATAATTAAACCGAATTAAACCCCTAAAATAAACCGGGTTTATTTGAAATAAACCAAACCAACCCAGACCCGGTTCACTAAACCGAACCCAACCTTATCGGGTCAGGTCGGATCTAAACCCGACCCGAAACCCGCAGACCCAAACCCGCACTTTAATACTAAGCGGGTCGGGCCGGATTCATATGAACCCGACCCGCTGGCCCGAACCCATACCCGATAGGACCAAAACCCTAATCCTAATTCGGCTCCGATTCTGACCGGCGGCGCTCCTATTTAAATCCCCTATCCGCCGTGCCGGAACCCTAATTCTCCACAACCCATCTCCACCAGCACCACCACCTATCGCCTCGCTCCGCCCAGTCCCGCTCGACCCGCCTCTCTCCCCGACAGCTCTCCCCTCGACGACCTAGAACCCCCCCCCCCGTCACAGCCCCCGACCTAACTCCCCCGTTCCAGCAGCCCAGCCCTTCTCCGCTCCGCCCTCGACGACCGCCATCTCCTCGACGCCCCAGCCGAGCTTCTCTGCCTCCCTTCCCTGTCTTCCTCCCCCAGCCCTCGAACACCTCGCTGCTCCGCCATGACAGAAACCCTACGCCCTAGCCGCCTTGAACCCCGACTCCACCACCCTCCGTAGAACCTCCCCCCGGCCAGCCTCGTCGACTCGTCCCCGGCCGTCTCCGCCCTCCCCTGGCGAGTCTCCAGCAGCCCTCGAAACCCTAGCCCTAGTAACAGCAGCTCGGACACGGCAGTACAGTACCTGGACACGGTGTCCCGCTGTGTCGTGTCGACTTACCGACACGAGAAATCGGTCTTCATG
Organism: Iris macrosiphon; assembly: GCA_036927795.1. Lineage (NCBI taxonomy): Eukaryota > Viridiplantae > Streptophyta > Magnoliopsida > Asparagales > Iridaceae > Iris > Iris macrosiphon. Next base: position 175,021,895 of record JAYESA010000004.1, read on the forward strand.
GAGCCCTGTTCAGCTTTTGGAGGAGTACCTGCAGGATCCACTGATACAGGGACAACTGCTGGTATTCAAACCTCAGGCAAGTGTACCTTGCCAAAACTTGCAGTCTTGTTACATATTTTCCTTGATTCATTTACATTATTGTGCATGCTTAACCTAGGACCGTGTGACTTACTTAGCGTCCGATTATAGTCGGGTGCCAACACCGTACGCGGTGTTGTGTATTGTCATCTAGAGATGGACATTTATGACCCTTTACATCCTCATACTTGTCTTATCAAGTACATTATACCCAGGACACTTGACACTATTTATGAGACAGAATCTTTCTGAGATATTCATGGTAATTCTGTATAGGATACAGGTTTATGACATACACAGTTTACATGCTTAGATTTTATCCTGACTTGTTGTATTAGATATGGTTTTGCGTGGCATGGACATGAGATATCATGAAACTGTGACGTGAGATTATATTGGGGTGGGGAGAGATTTACCATACAAAAGGCTGAATATATATATATATATAATACTTTAATGGATTGTGCCTTAGACTCTGACACAGAGCTTTGGTACCGTACTGGCCCTTCGAGAGAATTCTGCTATGGGTTTCTTCGACACTGATCCTGTAGTAGTCTCAGCCCGAGTATGACTAAAACTCTCACTTGCATATCACTTAGCTGGTTATATAGTTTACCCTATTATTTCATTTATTGCTGTACTGTATTTATTTTGGCTTGTATTATCTGTACCATGTTATGTCCCCTGAGGACCTGGATCTGGATTATGTTCCCAGGATTAGCAGATGAGATCTATCCCGAGGTTTACGGAGCAGGAGCATTATTAGGAGCAGGCACTGGAGCAGTACCAGATCCAGTAGACGAGTGATCACCGAGGGTATCTTCTGAGTATATACTGTTTCCATACTCAGTATTTGCTGTAGTTATCTTTATTCTTGTATCTTGACAGATGTATCAGACTCATTATCGGGTTATTTCCCAAGTTTATGTTATATTGAGATTGATCTTGCTTTATGATTCTGATATTGTTATATTCATTTTTATGGATGAGATTAGTATATCTAGACCCTTATTATTGTATTACAGCTTAAGTACGCCCCGATGGATCCATTAAATTGGGTTTGTCCATCGGTGTGTGCTGCTGGCCATTGTCACGTGTCTAGTCCCTCGATATTTTAGGACTGGGACGTGATATGGTTTTTGTGGTGGCCCATGCAGGTCAACGATTAAATTGTTCGGTTTCAACTTAGGGACCGAGCAAGCCTGCAATAAGAATAGGATAAGTTTTTTGAATCTCATCCACTTGCTTGAATCGTTCTTAACAACTATATCGAATTCGAATTAATTTCTTGACTTGCATCCTGCCTTGACTCCTGTGCGCCTCTTATTGTTTATTTTGGTTGTTACTCTAAATTTTTGTTGTGTAATTGGTAATTAGAACTTGACAGTTTAAGTTATTATTGTAGATTATGACCTAATGATTACTCCTTAGCTTTAAGTCATATAATTAGTACCCCCACCTCGATACAAGTTAGATCCCTTACCCTTGACGGCCAGTAGCTCTTCTATCCTCACTATCGACATTTGTCCTATAAGCACTAAGACTAAGGCTTAAGACGACCATGACCTAAGTAATATAGGAGGATACCCTAATAGGTACCAAGACCCCTTCTCGTAGACCTTAACAAGAGTTTCCACGGTATCCTTAAGACGATTTCAGTATTTTTATTGTTTTAAGTTGAGTAGTATGCCTCATAACGTAGTACCACCTAGCCCTATTAACCCTTTGATGAAGTGAACTAGGATGACACAACTTTAGACTTGCATAAGAAGATAGTGTTTATTCAGACTGTAGAAATTATAGGTCCAGGCCCCTATACTTGGTCGACTAGCAACTTAGACGAAGAGGTTGTATGATAACTGTAGAGATTGTAAAGTCTTTTATTATTATTGCTTATTTTGTTTTTGTCTTTGTGAGCTTGAATTAATTTGTACCTCCTTTCATCATCATCTAGCGTACTTATAATTGTTGTACTACCTTGACTTATGCTGCTATTATAGCCTAGTTTTACAAGCTTATTCTTTTATCGAGATTGTTCATGATACATGTATTAGTGGATGCATACATTAATACATTTCAGAATCAGTGTATTAAGGTCTAGCTAACCTTAGTGCGCTTGGTTCGCCCTTCACAATACTACTTTACGTGGGTTGAGATGTATAGTGATTAGTAGACGAATGTACTTGCCCTCTAGACATGTCTGAGCGTCTCGTATCGGTTACATAACTGTACTATTATGAGCATGTGAACAAAGAATTACCAAAATAGGATTTTAATCCACAACTGCTTAACAATTCCCATTTGAATTCTTTAACGCCTTGATCCCGATACTTCTATTATATTACCTCACCCTTGAACTCTTTATTATTGATTTCCGTCTTCCCTTATTTCGGAAAGACGAAACCTCGTGCTTGGTATAAGTTTGATATATAGACAGTACTAGATATACCCCACAGGCCGGTCGCATTGTTTGATGACCCTTTTATAAATGATTAAGGGAATACCATAGGTGATATGTTTGGTGTCAAAGACTTGAGGATTTAATAACATGATTAAATAATTTAGGGTATAGCTTTCTTATATGTATAGCCTTAGATGATAAATGGGTAAATTCTAAGTTGGGTAGAGACCGCCATGTTCACTTGAGAGAAATTCTTTAGGCTGTGATCAAGTAAGATTTAATAGAGAGACCCTGCCCTAGTTTAATTTTGAGGATGAAATTTTTATAAGTTGGGTAGATTGTAAGCCTCCTGATTTTTTAAAAATTTTAATTTGGAGTTTTCATAATATTCTGTAATTTTCTGGGATTTTTTGGCAATTAAAACCTAAGTATTTTGAGTTTAAATAATTTTTAATTACTGTTAATTTATATTAAAATATTATGAAAATAATATTTTTGGGTGTGAAATAGAAAACTAGACATAGGGTAATTTTTCGAGAATTTATTGGACTCCGAAAATATTTTTAAAGCCTTAAAAACTATTAAATAATTAAACCGAATTAAACCCCTAAAATAAACCGGGTTTATTTGAAATAAACCAAACCAACCCAGACCCGGTTCACTAAACCGAACCCAACCTTATCGGGTCGGGTCGGATCTAAACCTGACCCAAAACCCGCAGACCCAAACCCGCACTTTAATACTAAGCGGGTCGGGCCGGATTCATGTGAACCCGACCCGCTGACCCGAACCCATACCCGATAGGACCAAAACCCTAATCCTAATTTGGCTCCGATTCTGACCGGCGGCGCTCCTATTTAAATCCTCTCTCCGTCGTGCCAGAACCCTAATTCTCCACAACCCATCTCCACCAGCACCACCACCTATCGCCTCGCTCCACCCAGCCCCGCTCGACCCGCCTCTCTCCCCGACAGCTCTCCCCTCGACGACCTAGAACTCCCCCTCCCCCGTCATCATCCCCGACCTAACTCCCCCGTTCCAGCAGCCCAGTCCCTCTCCGCTCCACCCTCGACGACCGCCATCTCCCCGACGCCTCAGCCGAGCTTCTCCGCCTCCCTTCCCTGTCTTCCTCCCCCAGCCCTCGAACACCTCGCTGCTCCGCCACGACAGAAACCCTACGCCCTAGCCTCCTTGAACCCCGACTCCACCACCCTCTTCAGAACCTCTCCCCGGCCAGCCTCGTCGACTCGTCCCCGGCCGTCTCCGCCCTCCCCCGGCGAGTCTCCGGCAGCCCTCGAAACCCTAGCCCTAGTAACAGCAGCTCGGACACGGCAGCACAGTACCTGGACACGGTGTCCCGCTGTGTCGCATCGACTTACCGACACGAAAAATTGGTCTTCACGGAGCCATGTTCAGCTTTTGGAGGAGTACTTGCAGGATCTACTGATACAGGGACAACTGCTGGTATTCAAACCCCAGGCAAGTGTACCTTGCCAAAACTTGCAGTCTTGTTACATATTTTTCTTGATTCATTTACATTGTTGTGCATGCTTAACCTAGGACCGTGTGACTTACTTAGCGTCCGATTATAGTCGGGTGCTAACACCGTACGTGGTGTTGTGTATTGTCATCTAGAGATGGACATTTGTGACCCTTTACATCCTCGTACTTGTCTTATCAAGTACATTATACCCAGGACACTTGACACTATTCATGAGACAGAATCTTCCTGAGATATTCATAGTGATTCTGTATAGGATACAGGTTTATGACATACACAGTTTACATGCTTAGATTTTATCCTGACTTGTTGCATTAGATATGGTTTTATGTGGCATGGACATGAGATATCATGAAACTGTGACGTGAGATTACATTGGGGTGGGGAGAGATTTACCATACAAAAGGTTGAATATATATATATAATACTTTAATGGATTGTGCCTTAGACTCTGACACAGAGCTTTGGTACAGTACTAGCCCTTCGAGAGAATACTTCTATGGGTTTCTTCGACACTGATCCTGTAGTAGTCTCAGCCCGAGTATGACTAAAACTCTCACTTGCATATCACTTAGCTGGTTATATAGTTTACCCTATTGTTTCATTTATTGTTGTACTGTATTTATTTTGGCTTATATTATCTGTACCTTGTTATGTTTCCTAAGGACCTGGATCCGGATTATGTCCCCAGGATTAGCAGATGAGATCTATCTCGAGGTTTACGGAGCAGGAGCATTATCAGGAGCAGGCACTGGAGCAGTACCAGATCCAGTAGACGAGTGATCGCCGAGGGTATCTTCTGAGTATATACTGTTTCCATACTCAGTATTTGTTGTAGTTATCTTTATTCTTGTATCTTGACAGATGTATCAGACTCATTATCGGGTTATTTCCCGAGTTTATGTTATATTGAGATTGATCTTGCTTTATGATTCTGATATTGTTGTATTCATTTCTGTGGATGAGATTAGTATATCTAGACCCTTATTGTTGTATTACAGCTTAAGTACGCCCCGATGGATCCATTAAATTGGGTTTGTCCATCGGTGTGTACTGCTGGCCATTGCCACGTGTCTAGTCCCTCGATATTTTGAGACTGGGGCGTGACACGATATTGGCCTGATAACTATTGTTGTATGCAAACTCTACCAAATGAAGATGTTCCTCCCACGAGCCACCAAAATCTAGTACACATATCTGAAGCATATCCTCGAGCGTCTAAATAGTCCTTTTTGACTGTCCATCCGTCTGAGGGTGGTAAGCAGTTCTAAATTTGAGTTGGGTACCCAAGCTAGCCTGCAAACTCCTTCAAAAGTGGGACATAAATCTACTATCCTGATCGGACACGATGCTTACTGGAAATCCATGCAGCCTGACTATCTGTCTCACATATAAATCGACGAGCTTCTCCGTGGTCATTCCCACTTTGAAAGGCAAAAAGTGGGTTGATTTGGTTAGCCTGTCAATAATGACCCAAATTGTGTCATTTTCTCCTGGAGTGCGTGGAAGTCCGGAAACAAAATCCATCGTGATATGCTCCCATTTCCACTCAGGAATCGGTAGGGGCTGTAGCAATCCTCCTGGTCTCTGCCTCTCAGCTTTGACCTGCTAGCACACTAAACATCTGGAGACAAAATATGCTACCTCTCGCTTTATCTCATACTACCACACGTGTTCCCTCAGGTCCTTATACATCTTGTTAGCTCCTGGATGTATAGAATACTGGGAACGATGAGCCTCCTGCATGATCTCTTCCCACAGGTCCCCACTAGGCACACATAACCTAGTCTCGTGCCTTAATGAACCATCCTCAGCAATAGAGAAGTCATCCATCAATCTTGCCTGCACTTGAGTTCTGAAGTTTCGCAAACCCTCATCCCGGTACTGTGTCTCTCGGATTTTTTTATCAATCCTGACTGAATTTGTATGCCCATCATCTGCGTCTCCACTCCGAAAATAATAACCTTGATGCCCAGGCTATCCAATTCTGTTAATAAGTGATGATCCATTGTCAAGTACATCGCTACTGGATATCTGCTCAAGGCATCAACAACTACGTTAGCCTTCCCTGGATGGTACTGTAGTGAAATATCAAAATCCTTCATCAGTTCTAGCCACCTGCGTCACTCATATTCAGCTCTTTATGTGTAAAGACGTACTTCAAGCTTTTGTGGTCAGTGTATATTTTCACACGCTCGTCGTACAGATAATGTTTCCACAGCTTTAGAGCAAAAATTACCGCTGCTAATTCTAAGTCGTGAGTGGGATAGTTTTTCTCATGTGACCGCAATTGTCTAGAAGCATATGCCACCACCTTCTTGTTATGCTCTAGAACACATCCCAAGCCCTTCCCCAAAGCATCGCTATAAATAACAAATCCCCTGTCCCCGAAGGCACCGTCAAAACAGGCGTTGTGGTCAATCTTTTCTTTAGCTTATTAAATGCAGCCTGACATTCTTTGGTCCACACAAACTGCAGATCCTTCCGAGTGGGTCTAGTCAACGGCTCTGCGATCCGAGAAAAATCCTTTACAAATTTTCTGTAATACCCGACCAATCCTAAGAAGCTTCTGATCTCTACAACAGAACTCTGAGTGGTCCAAGCCTCTACAGCAGTAATCTTCTTTGGATCCACCGATATCCCGTATCCAGTCACCACATGCCCAAGGAACTCTACCTTATCCAGGAAGAACTCATATTTCGAGAGTTTTCCATAGAGCTTCTCCTTCCGAAGGGTCTCTAGCACAATCCTTAAATGCTTCTCATGCTCTTCCGGTTTCTTCGAATAGACAAGAATATTATCTATGAATACTACTACGAACTTTTTAAGGTATTGGTGGAACACCTTGTTCATCAAGTTCATGAAGACTGCCGGGGCATTAGTCAACCCAAATGGCATCACCATAAATTCATATTGGCTGTATCTTGTCTGAAATGCAGTTTTTCGAAAATCTTCCTTCTTCACCTTCAACTGATGATAGCCAGACCTCAAATCAATCTTCGAAAATACTCTTGCATCGCTCAACTGATCAAAAAGATCATCTATTCTTGCTAGCGGGTATTTGGTTTTGATGGTGAGGTTGTTCAGAGCCCTGTAATCAATGCACATTCGTACCGACCCATCTTTCTTTGGTACAAATAAGACCGGGGCTCCCCAAGGCGAGGAACTCGATCTAATAAAACCCTTGTCTAGCAAATCATCAACCTGCTTCTTCAGTTCTGCTAGCTCGCTGTTATTGATCCTGTAGACTTACTGCGACACCAGTTCTGCCCTAGGCAGTAAGTCTATAGAAAATTCAAGATCTCTGTTCGGTAGCAATCCTGGTAGCTCCTCAGGAAATACGTCTAGAAATTCTACAATAATAGGGTGTGGCTAGTCCTTCTCTGCTACCATGGCTCCACAAATAATTCCATCACTCTGCTCAACTCATCCCTTAACAAACTCAAATTCTGGCTCTCCTGGAGGGCGGAACAGTACACGTCCTTCACGACAGTCTATGCTAGCATGGTGCATACTTAACCAATCCATTTCAAGGACAATGTCAAAACTCGGAAGTGGCATTACGAGTAAACTAGCATCCAAATTATGGCCTCCCAAGGTAACAAGATGCCCCTTTCAAGTATCACTGACTAGGATAGTGCCCCCACCAGTCGTGATCTTGCAACTCCTACTTAAGGGTTCTGTTACTTAACTATGCTTAAGCACAAAGGATACAGATATGAAGCTATGCGATGCACCAGAATCAAATAAGGTAATAACGGGAATAGAATCGAGAAGCATAGAACCTGCTATCACGTCACTAGTCATCTCAGCCTCCTCTACGGTCATGGCAAAAGCTCTGCCCTGTGGAGGTACTCCCCTTTGCTGGTGCTGAGTAAACTGCTGATGTTGCGCAGGAAGTGGGGGTCCTCTTGGCTGTGGGGCTACTGGTGGTCCAACTGGTCCTCTCTGGACTGAGGATCCACCTATTGGGGGTGCGGTAGGATACTCCCTCATCTGGTGCGTAGGTGATCCACAATATAAGAACACACCTAATCTCTTTCGACATATATCCCATGAATGCCCTGGTTTCTTGCAATAGTTGCATGGAGGAGCTTGTTGCACTTATCTCTGTGGCTGTTGTTGCACTTGCTGAGCTGGAGCTCTAATTGGGGTACGGTACTGTTGCTGTTGCTGAAAGGTCCTTGGCTAAAACTGTGGATGCTTTGCCTGCCCCTAATTACTACCACTGTCGATAGCATCCATGTTTCTCTTGTTCCGAAGACCCATATCCACCTTGACTCTTTGAGCCTCCGCCAATATGTAAGCAAAAGTCGTATGAGCTGAAGAAATATGGACTTGACCTCTTGGTTCAGGCCCTCTGTAAATCGTCTAGCTCTATCCTCCGGGTCCCTCACCATGTACTCTGTGAATCGGCTCAGTCTGTTGAATTCCGAAGCATATTCATCCATGGTCATCCCGTTCTGTTCCAAGTTCTGGAATTGCTTCTCCAGAACCCCTTTGGCTACTGTAGGAAAGAATTTTCTCTTAAATAGGTCCTTAAACTGCTCCCAAGTCAGGTTTGGATCTGCAATCCTAGGCTCATTTCTGAACCAAGTACGAACAATATCGTGAAGCTACAAGCCAACCGCCTCAATCTTCAAGTCCTCGGAAAGCCGGGAAACTCTCATGATCCGCTCGATATCTTCGAGCCACTCATCAATGTAAAGGATTCCCTCTACCCCTTGAACGTTCGAGGCTCCATCTTCTTGAAGTCCTGGATGTTACCCACCTTCGGTTTAGTGGCCTGCTGTTGTGGTTATTGGGCAACCCTCTCCATGGCTGCTAGGGTAACCTGTTGGGCATTTCTATTCCTTCCCTTAGCATTTCTGTACGTTGCCTCTGAGCCTCTTCCTGAGTCTTTTGAGCCTCCATCATGCTTCTGAAGAGTTTGTGTAATGGCTGAGGAGGAGGAGGAAGACTCCCCGATCCAGCTGATGAGGCCTCCTGCGATACGAATGGTTTGGGAAAAGCACCATTGGCTCTGGCACCGCGCGTTCTAGTCTTGGGTGGCATTCTGAAAGGTTAAAAGCAACAAGAATAAAGTTGATATAGCACAAGATAAGAAAGTATTCAAGAAAGACAATCAACTATGGAAGAGGTTCGATTGCACGAAAAAAAATAGTAAGGGTTAGCAAGTTGAGTATATGGGATCCCTAGTTATGATTGAGTATTTTCCTATTCCTAGTATGTATATCCAATGGCAGGCTCGCAGTCATACATCTAACTTGAGTACAACTAAGAGTTCGTAACCTTGTGCGAAACCTGACCTACATGGGCCACCACTAAAAATGTGTCACGACCCGCACCCTAGATTTGGGCATGAGTCATGAGTACGCCCAGCCTACGCCGCAGTGCCGACGGTAGAACGATGTACAATAAGCTACAAGTATAATCTACAACTTACAACATATATACATCTCCACACTATACTCAATCACGGGCACTAGTTTAAATGAATACACCAAGATGATAATAAAATAATAATCTTGATGCGGGTTCAAGAAATTTTCCCAAAAACTAAATATCCAAAGTACAATATTAAACTGCCGGAGAACAATCCGGTCCAAAATAACTAACAAAATCAACTACCACAAAACTACTCCATTTCAGACGGTATCTGAGCTGCTAACTCTCCCTGATCCTTCGGAAGGGCAAGATCAGGCTCTTTTATGTCGCTAGCATACGGTCCATAATGTGTAGGGATTTTATCCTCATTGTAGTCACCTAAAATATTTATCTAGTCAGAAAAGGAACGAGTACATCACAGTGAAAACAGTTCCAACACATGGTAGAAGCTATAAGACAATAAATAGTAAGGAATATATGATAGCAACAAACTGAACTCACAATAAGGCAACTAGAATAACCAAATGTTGAAGTCCTGTCATGGCAAACATATAGTACAATATCTCCAAGCCATAAAAGAAATAACTGCAAAGTATGGAAGAACAGATGGGAATAACTACTCTATGTGATTTAAAATTCCTTGCTGACATGTGAACGGCTAGGGGGTAATATCCGGCAAACCACACGTGTCGTGTATGGCTGATATTATTCCAGAAAGACCATAGAATAGAAAGGGTAGTTCACACATCCACTAAGTATTTTCCCTCCCCACAAGTACACATGGATTCCAAACCAGTCATGAAGAAATAACAATAATCCAGAACAGTCACGTATCTCATAATAAGAAATTCATCATACTAATCCGTGTAGCAAGTGTCAAGAATTAAATAATCAATACTAAACATGCATTATAGAGACTATCAAGCACTACAAGTAATCACGGAAATGTACTCGTCTGTGGTCCTTAGCTGGTATGAGTCATAATCTAAGTCATAGTCCAAATAGCCTATGAAGTACAAATTTACCATGTCAAAAGATAAGCTATTTTAATTTATTTAATTCTGGAAAATTACTCTAAAATTCTATTTTAATCTTATTATTCTAATTTTTAGGTTAATTCCTAAATTTTGTCCAAACGAACTAAATGTTATCAACTCGAGACTCATAGCACGCAAATCGAGACGATATGTTGATCAAAAAGTCAATCGATACAAACTCAACTTTCATGCATGGTTTCTTGTAGATTTTAGCGTCAAAAATATGCTAGAATTTATGGCTCGTCTGAATTCAAATTCGTTTGGAAATTATTGCACATACCTAAAATCGCATTATGCAACGGTGGTTGATTGTTAACCTAGATGTTCTACAGAATTAACAACACAGAAATATTTCATATTAAATCCTAGGAAAAACATATGTCAATGATCTTGATATTAGCTTTTTGAAACTTTAAACGGCTCATGATTCTGATTCTTGGTTCTCCCGAAATCACGAAAATACCGAGACACATCTATTTTCAGACATATTGTGATGAATTTTCTAGAATTTTAACATTCATAATTTCGTGAAACAATTTACATATTTAGAAAAATAACCTTAATATGGTTCTAATCCAAGAAATTGGGCTACGTTTGGAGTCCGGAGCTATGAGTAATGGCTTCTGGAAGATGAAGGAAACCCTAGATGACAATTCTCCAAAATCGGCTAAAAGAAAACCCTAAAATTTATAAACCAAATACTATATATATATATATATATATATATATATATATATATGAGAGAGAGAGAGTGCAGCTGCGGCTAAAGAACGTGCCACGTGGTGTCCATCTGCTGTTGTCCGCTCGGATCGAACGACTAGCGTTCAAGCCGGCTTGGCTCGGCTGAGTCCGAGTCGGATTAGGACTCGGCTCGGGTTGGCTTGGACCGCTTCACCCGCACCCGCCCTCGCCCTCTCTCATTGACCGCTGGGCCCCACTGACTGGGCCGTGCTGGCTGACACGCGGGCCAGGCTGGTTGCTGACTGGGCAGGTTGATTTTATTAGTTTTTCTTTTTCTGAAAATTGGTTTTTAATTCAGTTTTTCATAATTAACTCAAAATAAATGCTAAAAATAATCAGAAAATTCTAGAAAATATATTTGATTATTTAGAACCTAAAAATTTTTTGGGATATTTTTAATTATGTTTGGCACTAAAATAAATTCTTGCAAGTCCTATAAAATTAGTGTTACTAGTTTTTAATTAACCAAAAAATTATAAAAAAAATCCTAATAGCCCCAAATTAATCTAATAACAACATTTAAGCTAGAATTTTAGGATACGGGAGTTACAACATGTTACAGGTTATCTACACCAAGTCCAAACCTAGAACTGTACACTACTCCTTGCTCAATTATTCCACATGATTGCACCATCACATCAGGTTCACCTCTCCCCTTAACTACCTATCTGCACAGGCAGTACAACCCTTCCTGCTCTTACTGCCATACTAACTCATACTAACCTGAAACTTTACTTGCTCAACACTGTCTCCCCCTTGAGTACACCCACAACAGACCTTGAACACCACTGAACCTGAAATCTACCTCTACAAATGCTAAATTACAAGTCCAAATGGACTTCTCCTCTACAGTCACTGATTCCTGATCTCCAAACTAAACACATGGATCACACAAAAATATGAACACAAGTGTACTTTCTAGGACAACAACAACAACCTACCAAGTATTCCCCTTACTGACACAACATGCCCATCACAAAACTATTATACACATACATATAAGGATATCACTCTAATTAGGCAATTCATCAAACACTAGATATGCATCACTCTATGATACACTCTAATATCATGATACTCTAAGGATACACTTTCTAATCACCAAGATACTCTACCAAAACACCTAGAACACATTTAATATACCAAATATAATATGAATAACATAATATATATAGCCATTCTAATGCAATAAAGAGAAATTGACATGCTAGAACCCAATGCACATTGAAAATATCTCTACAATGACTCTGTATCATGACGTATCATGATACGCACTCATGCACACCACCAACAAATCATGCATTATACTCCAAAATTACTTGAGAAATATTCCTACGAATGCCTAATGGCCCAAACTCGGATTTTCCCTAATTTGGTTGCAAAAGTCAATATAACTATCACAATAGGCCCCATTTGGACCTAGTTCTTCTTCCTATAGGTAGTCCTTAGCCATGAGATAGTTCCTAAGGATATAATACAATAAATTAACTATAAAATTAATAGGGTAATGAAAATTTACCTATTGGGAGATAGATTTCTAATGTATTCCTCAAGTGGACACGAAATAGACACAAGCCTTAAGCCAGTGCTTCCCTCCTCAAGTGCTACTCTAATAATGACAAGCTCCTTAGCCTCCATAGAATAAAAATAAGGGGGATAAGATTTGGGAATGGGTGGATTTGAGTTTGCTTCCAAATTTGGGGATGAATTAATTATAAAAATAAATGGAGGTCATTCATGAATAAAGAGGCTTATGTAGCCTCCTAATAAGGTTATGGTTAAGTTGAGAGATATTTGAATTGACTCATAGGTCCCTCTCATTCTCTCATGAATAGGATCAACTAATCATATAGAAGAAATATTCTATTCCTGAGTCTAAATAGATTTAATAGACTTAATCTAGTCCTGACTAACTAATAACTCAAGTCAAATAGTCTAAACTCAATAATTAATGCATCCTCCTAAACTAATGAGTCAAACAACGACTAACTATTTAATTGAATCAAAGGGGTCAAGTCTAGTTGGGTCCTCTTAGATTTACTAACATCTAGTCTAACTAATAGGCTAACATATTAACCACTAACTATATAATTATATAATATATATAACAATACCAAATATTATGAATTATAAACATAACCAATATAATTAATATGAAATAACAAAAATATTTCTCTTCGAAAACTAGGTAGTTACAATCTTACCCCATTTAGAAAAAAATTGTCCTTGAAATTTAAATATGGTCATACCCCCTCTAGGTCAACCCCAGTCCAATCTAAACCATACAAGCTTGCAAATTAAAGATGTCACTAATTATTGTCAACATGCATGGTGTTGGTCTTACTTGTCATGATGTTATAGTCTCAATTAGGGTATAATACTAAGCACACTAACTATATAACACAAGCAAGTATAAGCACTAAGGAAGTAATCAAATCAATAGCTGAAAATGACAGGAAGAAAGAACAGAACAAACCTGCTAACCCATCACCTGCAACATCGGTCTTCTGGACCGTTATCATAAAAGCCCTGCCCTGCTGGGGTGTCTCCCTACGCTGGTGCGGGATAATTTGCTATTTCACATGTGGCCTAACTCCACCTCTCTCACTGCCTAAAATACTTATACTCCTACTCTCCATGATACTTCCTTATATACCCTACGTAAATATCATATTGATACACCTAGCTAATATTATCACCCACAATAACACTCACTGCTATTAGACTAACACACTCCATAAATCACTCATCCTAGTCTTGATACACTCTGATCACTTGCACACTCTAGGCAACATTGGTACGCAGACACTAATTATATAACTATACTGGACACATGCTTGATATTCTAGGATACCATCTACTAACTATACTCTGACACTTATTATAGAACTATGGTTACAATGTGTACTACACTATGAATTACTTTTAGGCTTATATACTGATATTTATTGCTCGCATGTCTAACTAGGAACCACTCACAGACCCACCAGATACACCTCCAACAATCAATACTGATACTCAAGCTGACACAACCTATCTGCAAGTTACCAAGCTATTGCACTATCCAAGGAACCTCAAGAACTAATGAAGGTGAAACCCTATAAGGAACTAACTAGAGTAACTAGAGATATCTCTATCCTGAGTTACTAAAGTGATAGAACATAATTTAAGGAAAACAAGACTGAATGATAGAGACTATATGTTAAGAACCAATTTAAGATATAATCTGATAATCATATACATCTATATAAAATTATGTTATCCAGAATCCTCGCCACACCAGTAAACATAGCTACGATAAACTATAAAGTTTGTAACTAAGGTACACACTTCTAGAATCATGGTATCTAAAAATTTTGTCCTGCCACATGTTTGGCTGTGAAAACTCTAAATTCTATAACCAAGAGAAATATATCCAAAATCAAGCTCCATGTCTTCGCCACGCCAGCTAATATGGCTGCGATATACTTTAGACTCCATAACTAAGTCAAACGGTTATCTTTTCTACTGTTCTTATCCATTTATATTATCAGAATATACCTCAACTTAGTCCATAAGATTCATCTCGATACAAGAATCAAATTCAACAACAGACAAGTATAAAGGCGAAGGTAAAACAAAGTAAGTGGTCATGTATTCTAATATATTCAAATAGAGTTTATAGTAATATTCTCAAGGGTCATCCTAGGAATCTCTCAAGAAATCATAATGTGTGATTGATTATTCCCTCATCCTATATCATATATCCTATATCCTATCACAGGCTCGCAATAGTACAACTAAGTCGTTGTACTACTACGATATCGTATTAATTGCGAAGCCAAACCTGCATGGGCCACCACAAAAATGTGTCACGATCCGAACCCAGTGTGAGGGCACAAGTACGTGGGTACGTCCAGCCTATGCCATAACATCAGTGGTAGAACGATGTCTAGGTCAACAACACTATCTAATCATCTCACACAATAATATATAAACATGTTAATGATATCTCAACTCCATTCGGAGTACAAGATGACAATATATGATGGAAATCAATACTCAATCACAATAAAACTAGAGGAAGATAATGACATGATATCAAATAGAAGAATGGAATCATAAAGTATCAAACTAGACATCACCACAATATCCAAGTCTAATAGTCTATCCACAAACACAAGTAGTATCAAATATATATAACATATCAAAAGTCTAAGATGGAGTCATATCCAGTATAATAAGGGATATAGCTAAGTCTCATCAACGGCTGGTACTAGATCATCCTGCACTAAGGATGCTATCTCAGCTGGCTCGTCGTCATGTGGGTCATAATGTGTAGGATACCATTCCTCTAAAAAATTATCTGAAAAATATATTCAGTCAGGATTGGAACAAAGTACAACCCAATAGCAGTTCCAAGTTAATTGATAATGACTATAAACAGTAATATTGAATGTAATACTAGACAAGAAAAGCAATGAGCATATATCATAGTATGGTAGAAAAGAAAGACAGGTAATCTAGAACAATAAGGCATAAGATGTACATAATAAAATAGAGTATAAAAAATATTGATACCTATACTAAGTGTTTAAAATACTAGTTAGATATGTGATCGGCTTGGATTTATCAAGGTCTACTATCAAGGCTATAACACAATCATATGTACAATATGATTGGTTATTGTCTACAAGTAACATAATTATATAGATTGGCTGTTGTCTACGGAGTAACACAATCATACATGAGGTATATGACTGGCTGTTGTCTACAGATGCAATACAATGTTAAGGTTTTGATCACATATCTATCTAGCACATCCCCCGCCTCCAACTATTATAATGGATCCAAATCACGATACGTCACGACACGGTAATCAAATACAAGGTCTATAATACAAGCACAATGATCACGATCTATATAATCACGAAGAATATCAAGGTAATCAATGAAGAGTAACATCTCATGACGAGGATCCAAGTATACTAATCCGTGTACCATCGTGTCAAGAATCAGGTAAAATATTTATAAATACTTATATTATAGTAATTATCAAATAATGAAAAATATCAGAGAATGGACTCGCATGTAGTCCAGAGCAATGAATGTCCAACTATGACCGAACTGGTGTCACACCGACCTATATATAAAATTCTATGTCAATTAGTGTAATAAAGTGTTAACATGTTTAAATAGTCTAAAATATAATTTTTAGGTCAAAACTAGGTTATACTAGTCAAACTAGGTCTATACCTTGATTCTAGGTTCATACTATTTATACCTTGCTATTATTTAAAGTATATTAGCTAATACTAGGTATACTAGTTATATTAGTCAATTCTAACTATTATACTATAATATATATTATCTAATATATATATATATATATATATATATATATATATATATATATATATATATATATATATATATATATATATAACACTCTATTATAATACTAACTTCTAGTATCTATACTTAGTATCCTAAAATCACCCTGATACTCTTATACCAAGATACCACTCTAATACCAAGACTCATACCTCCATGTTTCAGTGACACAGCACAGTATGTATAAATACCCCATTCCCTTCACAATTTCTTGCCATCAGTTGATTTGAACTGATACTCAATTTCCTTCCTAAACTCTCTGTTACTGCCTACTCTTACCCCAACTGCACAGTCACCTATACTACCTAATTAATACCCAGGTTACTTACACGACCCCCCCCCCCCACAAGCTACACACAGGCACTTTAGTCATAGTTAGATTGACTGGATGCTTCCCTTGGGTTCACATCTGATACCACATCTGTATATAGCCATATCATCCTTGCATTGTTGTTGTTGCTCCTATTTACCCCTGAACTGAACAAATATTCAGGTAATACCCCCACATTGGTACCTCTTACACATAGACACTTCACACTCTTGAACACTCCCTTACACTTGACACTGATACTTTATTATCAATTCATCACCTTGCCACATGCACAGAATTCAAGCACACTCTAACCACTTATACTGACACTAGTACACTGTACCTGGGTATCCTCTGTCATTGCATTCTTCCTGTTATATGCCATGGACACACCTACATATCTAACCTATGTGTACCACTACCCCAGTTTCTTATGTCCAGTTCACAACCTCTAATACCCACACTCACTAGCCTTTGACACAAGTAAACTCCCTACACAACCACAGACCACACACTCGATCACAGCACTTGTGCACTCGAGCTATTGTTGCTCTATACCTGATACCACTTCTCTTACATACATAAATACACACACACATAGTCACACTGGTCATCTATCCTCTCTCTCTCATATTCACAGACACACACATGCACCCTCACTCAATATCTCTAAGATCCTAGACACAGTAGCTAAGAACCACTACACCAAGCTTGTGCTTGGCAATGTTAAACATGTTGCTGGGAAAAATTCTCACTTAAACTATACTGTAAAACCCAAAGGTCTCTACATATTGTAGGTTATCTACACCAAGTCCAAACCTGGAATTGCATACTATCCCTTGCTCAATTATTCCATATGACTGCACCATCACAGCAGGTTCACCTCTTCCCTCAACTACCTATCTGCACAGGCAGTAAAACCCTCTCTGCTCAACTGCTACACTAACTCATACTAACCTGAACTTTTACCTGCTCAACATTTTCTCCCCCTCGAGTACCCCCACAGCAGACCTTGAACACATCTGAACACTACTGAACCTGAAATCTACCTCTGCAAATGCTAAATTACAAGTCCAAATGGACTGCTCCTCTACAGTCACTGATACCTGATCTCCAAACTAAACATATGGATCACACAAAAATATGAACACAAGTGTACTTGCCAGCAAAACAACAACAACCTACAAAGTATTCCCCTTCCTGACACAGCATGCCCATCATAAAACTACGATACACATACATATAAGGATATCACTCTAATTAGGGAATTCATCAAACACTAGATATGCTCACTCAATGATATACTCTAATATCATGATACTCTCATGATACACTTTCTAATCACCAATATACTATACCAAAATACCTAGAACACATATAATATACCAAATATAATATAAATAACATAATATATATATATAGCTATTCTAATGCAATATGGAGAAATTGATATGCTAGAACCCAATATACATTAAAAATACTCCTCAAATGACTCTGTATCACGACGTATCATGATACTCACTCTTCGTATCCAATTGTGGACATGCACACCCCAATAAATCATGCATCACACTCCATAGTTACTAGAAAAATATTTCTACGAACGCCTAATGGCCCAAACTCAAATTTTCTTTAATTTGGCCACAAAAGTCAATGTAACTATCACAATAGGCCCCATTTGGACCTAGTTCTTATTCCTATATGTAGTCCTTAGCCATAAGAGGGTTCCTAAGAATCTAATACTATAAATTAACCATGAAATTAATAAAAAAATAGAATTTACCTGTTGGGAGATGGATTCATAATGTATTCCTCAAGTGGACACGAAATGGACACAAGCCTCAAGCCAATGCTTCCCTCATCAAGTGCTCCTCTAATAATGACAAGCTTCTTAGCCTCCTTGGAATGAAAATGAGGGGGATGATATTTGGAAATGGGTGGATTAGAGTTTGCTTTCAAATTTTTGGATGAATTAACTAGGAAAGCAAATTGAGGCTATTCATGAATAAAGAGGCTTATATAGCCTCCTAATAGGGTTAGGGTTAGGTTGACGAATATTTGAATTGACTCAAAGGTCCCTTGCATTCTCTCATGAATATGATCAACTAATCCTATAGAAGGAATATTCTATTTTTTTAGTCTAAATAGGTTTAATAGACTTAATCTAGCCATGACTAACTAACGAACAAATCAAATAGTCTAAACTCAATAATTCATGCATCCTTCTAAACTAATGAGTCAAACAATGACTAACTATTTAATTGAAACAATGACTAACTATTTAATTGAAACAATGACTTAATCTAGTCATGACTAACTAATGAATCAAGTCAAATAGTCTAAATTCAATAATTAACGCATCCTTCTAAACTAATGAGTCAAACAATGACTAACTATTTAATTGAATCAAAGGGGTCAAGTCAAGTCTAGTTGGGTCCTCTTATATTCACTAACATCTAGTATAACTAATAGGCTAACATACTAACAACTAACTATATAATTATATAATATATATAACAATACCAAATTTTATGAAATATAAACATAACCAATATAATTAATATGAAATAACAAAAATATCCCTCTTCGAGAACTAGGTAGTTACACCCCTCCCCGGCTCGGTGACCACCCCCTACCCGCCCCCCCCCCCCCCCCCCGCCCGCGTCTGTTGCGCACCCACCCGCGGGTCCGTCGAGCGCCCGCCTCCGGCCTGTTGCTGCTGCTTGATGCTGCTGTTGTTATTGTCCCCCCACCCCCCGCCCCCTCCGATCGTCAACGCTGGAGAGGGAGGGGGTCGCTATAGTGCCCCGCTCTGCGATGGCACTATGTACAAGAGATATCTCTTGGCTAGCTCGAGCGAAAGCCTTCTCGAAGAGTTTTCCGATCAAAACACAAGACGATTGATCTTGGTGAGTGGACAAAACTTTATTCTCTAATTCTTGCACGCCTTAATAATGAATCTGAGTTTTTATAATACTTGTTGCTAAGTAGAGAATATCCACATGAGAATGATGGAACGAGAACATGTATGCTTAACTGGAGAACTTGGAATGCTTGTCATTGAAAAGAATATTTCCATGCTAAGTAAAAGAATAGAATGATGCATGCTAAGTTACACGGATACAACTATCAAATGAACCATTATCATGCTAATAAGAAGAGTAATAAGATGTCATAAACTTGTCCATTCTTGTATGCTAAAGTTAGAATGAACCCCTACCATGCTAAGGAGTAGAGTAGAAAGTTTGCTTGAACATGCTTTATTTTATTGCTATGGTAAGGTAGAATTACATGCTTAGAATACAAGAGATATAAATTACATGCTAGATTTATAGAATCGTTATAGTGCTCGCTTATAATATGTTCTGCTTGCCTGTTTTCTTATATCGAACTGCTAAAGATAGAATTGCATGAATAACTCATACTGTGTGCTATTGAACCTATCGATCGATTGAAAAGGAAAGAAGATTGAACCTATCGCTTGATGAATAGAAAAGATTAAAGATCTATTGGCTCTATTGCTTGATTGAAAACTCTACTTGTTTCTGGACATGTGCATCATATAGTTTTATTTGATAGAATTGCATTCATGCATTGGTCTGACAACTTGTGCTCAAGGTTTATCGCTTGACCGGTTCCTAGGGCACTAGGGATCGTTCGACCTGGGAGAGATTTGGAACACCCTGAGGATAGAAGTCCTTATTTACGGGAGGGTGTGGCTATTAGTGTAGTGCTGAACCATGAGTCTCTGCTGTTATTTTGAGTGAATTTTACTACAGAGCAACTATGTGTCTCAGCAGCTATTAGCTGATCTGTCATTAATGAGATGGCCTTGTACGTCACAACTGCTAATCCCGGGGATCCAACACTCGGGAGCCATCATATAGTTAGGGTGCATGCTAGGTTAGTCTTCTTGTATACCTAATTGTTTGATGCAGGAACAAACATAAAATAGTACTCAGATGTTTATGCAAATTATTGTTAACTTGTATGTCTGTTGCAGGATAACCGTTCGGCGTATGGTAAGAATCACTGAATCAGTGATGTATTAATTTTTTATTTTGCTTGAATTGTGTACTTCCCCTAAACGTGCATGTTTAGCTTGAATATGTTGTTGTCCTCTTGTATAAGATGAATAGTCCACTAGATCACTGTTATTGTTCCTGGAGAAATCGATTATGGCTCACGATACATGCTACGCACTGCATGATAGAATATTGCCCCCACTGTATGCTCGGATGTGTTGATTATGCAAATTGTTTTCAAGGATATGTTTTCAAAAGAAGTAAACTGATTACGATCCTGTACTACATGAAATAAACCTAGGTAAAAGTAGCAAGATCACTAGTAATGTAATATTTTATAACATAATTACTTAGTGTTGGTTTTAGAGAGTATTGCTTCTGTTCGTTGCTTTTATACTCACAAGTATTTTCCCAAAGTGCTGACCCCCCACTAGTTTGCTTGTTCGCAGGTACTGGATCGTCCGTAGAAGCGATAGCATATCCTCATCCTCAGGAGCCGAAAGTCTGGAGTCGATGCCTTGAGATGTATCGAGATATTTTGTAATACTTTTGTATAAAGGGATGTAATGTATGGAACGATGTCATTGTAATTGAGAGAGAGAGCTTGAGCGAATTGTAATCTCGGGCAAGCGTCACTTGTAACACTTCTTGAATATCAATAAAGAGCTTATTTTCTTATGCCATTGTGTTCTTTACTTTTCTGCTATGTTGTGTCGCTGATTCTTACTCTGTATAACTTTTTTTTTCTAGTTCAACAAGTCTTGTGCAAGCGCAACTTAGGCTTGAACAGCATCACGTCCATGCAAGGACGATCGGTTCCGCAAGGCGCCAAGCGAGGACGATCAGCTCCTGTGGAATCGGGGCGTGACAGTCGCCAGATAGGGAGGGGGGTCGCTGGAGAGGGGGAGGGGGGGAGAGAGAGAAATATAGAGAGGGACATTTTGGGCAAAGAAAATTATGGTACTAAGTTAGTACCTATCAAAGTTGAGGGGGTTAAATTGAACATTTTGGATAGTTAAGGGAGTCAAGTTGTAATTAAGCCTAAATAATAAATTGATCCTCTTGTGCACTTACCTAGGTCTAAACTTGCCCACAACGCTCCTGATTTAGAATAGACAGAACAACTTCAACTTGTCAATACCCAAAATATTGAGGGACATCAAAAAAATTATATGTATATATAACTTTTGATAGTATTTTAAATATTACTATTCATACAACTTAACTAATAACTTATTTTCCAAAGTTAGTTTTCATTTACACTGCTTGCATTCAAGGCTTAGTGGCCCTGTCTTTTTTTTTAATTATATATATATATATATATATATATATATATATATATATATATATATATATATATATTATTTTGCATAGAGGCCTCAGCCCCTGCACCCCCCCGCTGTTTGATCCTCTGACCTCCCCGCTCATGTCCCGCTGCCTTTCCACTAGGTTGTACCCACAGGAACAATTTGACATATCCGCCTCCGGAGTCCCGTCGAAGTCCCCCTCCCCTCACCATAGGATCACGGGGCCGCGCAATCCAACGGTCAAAAGCGACGAAACTCCTGCGGACGGGACTCCGAATCTACTTCCATAAACATCCAAAATCTTTAGACTACCCTTCATGTCCATCGGACTTCATGCCGGCTTGTGGGTTATTGGTCCTATCCAAATAATTTTACTTTTTATAAGGGTACAAAAGAATTAATTACGTAAAATATGTGCTATTAGTCCTCTACAACATGTGTATAAGTCAATATTTTGCTATCTTTTATTTTTTTTCTACAAATTTTTTATTTTTATTTTTGTTTTTGTTTTTTCAGTTTTTTGTTCTTTTAAATTTTTATAAGAATGAAATTTTTTTTTCATTTTTTTTTGTTTTTCTAAAATTGTTTTATTTTCAATTTTTCTTGAATCTTTTTTTCATTTTTCGAAAATATTTATATAGTCCCCAAGCGTAGAAAAAATTCAGTTAATTTAATTACCGAGAATTAATTTTCAAAAATATAAAAAATTTGGCTATGTATTTTTTTTCCATACTAAACACCCTCTTACATAAATAACATGCTTTCGAAGACTTTTTGTAACAAAAAAATATTATTGAAATAATTTAGGGTTGGAGTTAGGCTATTAATATTGGGACCGGTAGGGCTAGCAAGTAGGCTCCTACAAATCGAGAATTTAGTCTGCTGCATTAGTTATTCAATAGTCTATTCTAAACTTTTTCGGACCTGAAATGTCCAATCCGACCTATTTCATATTCAGGTGAGGACCAGATCGATCTTCATCTGGTTCATCCCCATCCTCCTTGTAATAATCAAAACCAAATTCCACCTAAGTAATTTGTGGTGTCACAGTACAATACAAGTCATTCCCATATATTCCGTTACTCTCTAAAGGCGACATTGACTTGCAACAATCTTGTTATGAGTCTTTGAACACTTGCAACAATTTTGGACAATTTTAGATCGGGGTTATTGATATCTCAAAATACTATGAATGGCCACGTTGGTTCGGAAACAACACAACTTACTTATCTCTTGGGACAACGCATACTTTTTCTTATGAACAACACATTTTTTTCTCTTCCTACTCTCTCTCTCTCTTCCAACCTCTAACCTTGCAACAATTTACCACAATAGGGTGAGAATCAACAAACCTATACAAATAATAGAATACTTATTTTTTTAAATTTTTTTTTTTTTAGATTCTTAGATTTTATGTGTAATATATATTTTGATATAATTTTAAGTAAAAAGTCTACTAAAACATATTATTTCTATTATTATAATACGGCTTAGAAAGTGTTCTAACTTGAGCCGTCTAAGTCGTATGCATATAATCAATTATTAGTATATATAAAAAAAAAAAACTACCGTATATGTTTTCTTCTTACGTAGTTGAAAAAAAAAATATTTAAACCACCTAAACATATAACAAATTCTAAAATATATTCAAAAAATTAAATTATATTTAAACTAACTACATGTCATTATCTAATTAAACATATATTCAAAATTCAAAAAAATTGAAGTTATAATAAATTGTAATTAAAATATATTAAAATTATATTTAAAATAATTTTAAATCTAGTTATTTGTTAGAGTAATGTTATTCATACCTCTAAAATATCTTTTCAAACCATCCCTCCTTATGTGGCGGCTGACGTGGCATGCTAAATATTATTATGTGGCGGACAGCTGACATGATAAATAACTCAAAAAATTTCAATGTTAATATTAATGATAATTTTAGTATTAACGTTAATTTTAATTTTGATTTTAATTTATAATTTGTTTATTTCAGCTGTCTCATTATCCGTCACGTCATCTGTCTCATAAGGAAGAATAGTTTGAAAAAAATACTTGGGAGTATAAATAATATTATTCTATTTGTTAATGGAGGTTTGATATTTTTGAACATTTACAATCAAATTTAGGACTAGGAAATATATGAAAAGTTTGGTAACGAAGGAGAAGTGGTGTCTTAATTTTGCTTGCACACTGGAGATTATTACACATGCCTTAAACCCAAAGAGACACTAATACATATGAAAAAAGCCCAAACCCGAGAAACCCTACCCCGACCATAATCGCCATGACCTCCCCCAACCCCGTCCTCCCATGGTCGCTGGACCCCTCCCTCGACTCCTTCGACCTCGACCCGGAGGACCTCCACCCCTCCGTCCCCCTCAAGAAGGTCCCCGCGGGGGACATCTTCTCCGCCTCCCGCGCCGGCGACGTCGCCCGCCTCCGCGCCATCCTCGACGCCGGCGGCGTCAACGTCAACGCGAGGGACCGGTGGGACTCCGTCGCGCTCTACTACGCCTGCCTCGCGGGCCACGTGGAGGCCGCGCGGATGCTCCTCGAGGCCGGCGCGATATGCTCCGAGAGGACCTTCGACGGGGACAGGTGCCACTACGCCGCGCTCAACCTCAGGGTCAGGAGGCTGCTCAAGGCCTTCGAGGCGCGGCCCCCGCCGCTCGCGCCTCTGCCCGCGGCGATGAGGGACGCGTTCCTCGGCTGCGCGGCGAACCGGAGGGCTTTCCTCGAGCAGAGCGAGGACGGTCCCGCCGCCTCCGCCGCGTGGGCTAGAGGTTCGTTTCGTATTGAGTTTGCAACTGTTTAACTTATCAAAGTTTGCTTCTTTTTTCCGTTTTCTAGATTTGCTTGATATGATTGAACTATGAAAGTTTGAAATAACCCTACTTTTAAGATGAATAGAAGGAACATTAGTGAAAAGTTTCGATCTTGTGGAGTGGAGTATAGCTCAATTGTCACATATAATGTTGCTACTGATAGGAATGATTTAGTGAAGGACCCTAAGGCTTGATTCTCACATCAATAGTCAGGACAAGGCTTACCAAAATCAACACTGGCGTGTCCGTGCAACGACATAGCTTATGATTGGATGGTGATTTATCTTGGCTAAAATTATTTTCAATGTGTTTGGAGCTTATCAAAGTTTGTTTTTTGGGTGGTATTATGAAAGTAGAAAAGAACCCTTCTTTTATATAAATAGAAGGGCCCGTAGCAAAATGTTCCAATCTTGTGGAATGAGACTATACTTCCTGATTGTCACATATAATGTTGGTCTTGATAGGAATGATTAGCCAAGAAGGATTATAAGGGTTGATTCTCAATAATCAATAGTTAGGACTTAGGACAAGGCTTGCCAAAATCAGCAGCAGTGTCTATGCAACGTAGGCTATGATTGTATGGTGCATTACCTTGGGTAAAGTTAGTTTCAACAAGTTTGGACCTTATTGAGATTTGCCTTGTTGGATTTGCTTGATATGATTTAACTATGAAAGTAGAAATTACCAACTTTTATATAAATAGGAGTAAAGGACAGGTTGTGGAAATTTTCAAACTTGTGGAGTATATTCAGTAATTACTCAGAGGTTAGTTTTCTTGGTTTTGGATGAATTTGATTGTAGGTAAACCTAGGAAGCAAGGAAACTCCAAAACTATATGCCGTGTCAGTTATGATTGGATGGTGAAATCTCTTGGTTAAAGTTAAGATTGCATTAGTTTGGAGCTTATCGGAGTTTGATTTTCTGGATTTGGTACTATGAAGGTAGAGAAGAAACCTACTTTTGTATAAATATAAGACTGTTAGTGGAGAGTTTCTATCTTGTGGAATGAGACTATGATTTCTGGTAGTCAACATCTTAGAATTCAGAAACTCCTAGGAGGTCAACGAATCTCAGTAAGAACCTCGATTCAGCGGTTCTTATTTGGAAGCTCGTTGGGAGCTCGTTTTTCTGATGACGGGAGCTTGTTTCTCCGACGACATGAGTGTTTCCCCGACGACATGAGTACTTCCTATAATATGACCATTATTTTAAAAGAGGACATAAATTTTGGAAATAAAGTTGAAAAAAATTTAATACACATTTATCAAAGTACCAAAAAGCTTTACCTTTACATCATAAAAAGTCAACATGCGAATGATCTCTCTGTAACTTTGTACCGAACTTTATAAATTCTAATAAATATTAAGATATTTATAAGTTTTGATAACAATAATTAACAAGCATAATTTTTTTATTAGCGTACGCTTCCATCACGCGTCCAACTTTAGACTCTTCTAAGTAGTCGTGTTCCCCGCTCTCATCCCCGCTTCTGTCCCCGCTCCCGCTTCTGGTTTCTAAGAGTCACATACATTAGTCTTGAATCTTGATGGAAATGATTAGCAAAGAAGGATTATAAGGCAGACTCTCAGTAACCAATAGTTAATACAAGCTTGCCACCATGTACGTGCAACATAGGTTATGATTGGATGATGAGTTATCTTGGCTAAAGTTAATTTCTATGAGTTGGGAGCTTATCATAGTTTGCTTTTTGAATTTGGTATTATGAATGTAGAAAAGAACCCTACTTTTGTATAAATAGAAGACTTGACAACAAGAAGTTTCAACCTTGTGGAATGAAACTATAGTTCCTTGTTGTCACATATGATATTGGTCTTGATAGGAATGATTAGCCAAGAACGATTATAAGGATGACTCTCAGCAACAATAGTTACTACAAGGCTTGACAAGATCAAAGCCATGTCTTGTATGTGCAAGACAGGTTATGATTGGATGATTTCTTCTCTTGGCGAAAGTTAATTTCTATGAGTTGGGATCTTATCATAGTTTGCTTTTTGAATTTGGTATTATGGAAGTAGAAGATAACCCTACTTTTGTATAAATAGAAGACTGTCAACGATAAGTTTCATCCTTGTAGAATGAAACTATAGTTCCTGATTCTCACATATGATAGTGGTCTTAATAGAAATTGATTACCCAAGAACGATTATAAGGATGACTCTA
The DNA here is from genome assembly GCA_036927795.1 of Iris macrosiphon. Taxonomy (NCBI): domain Eukaryota; kingdom Viridiplantae; phylum Streptophyta; class Magnoliopsida; order Asparagales; family Iridaceae; genus Iris; species Iris macrosiphon. The sequence goes on from JAYESA010000004.1 coordinate 175,049,068, forward strand.
AGCAATCAATAGTTACTACAAGGTTTGACAAGATCAAAGCCGTCTTGTATGTGCAAGATAGGTTATGCTTGGATGGTGAGTTCTCTTGGCTAAAGTTAATTTCTATGAGTTTGGAGCTTATCATAGTTCGATTTTTTGGATTTGGTATCATGAAAGTATAAAAGAAGCCTACTGTTTATATAAATAGGACAGGTTGTGAAAAGTTTCAATCTTGCGGAATGAGTGGCTATAGCTCAATAATATTCCTGATCAACCAAGAAGGGTTATAAGGCTAGACTTAATAATAGCTCAATAGGACAGATTGTCACATATGATGATATGATGGTCTTGACAGGAATGATCAGTCAAGAAGGATTATAAGGCTTGGCTCTTAATAATCAATACTCAATAGTTTGGAGTTAGGAGAAGGTTTGCTGGTACGGTTTCTATTGGTTACCCGAAAAAAGAAATGCGTTCAAGATTTTTTTTACTTCAAACAGACAACCTCAAACTCTCTAGTCAGTTGTTTGGTACCAATTTGATGCCAAAATTTTCATGGTTTGGAGTGACTGAGCTGACAGGCCTGGGATGCAAAGAGAGAAGGAATATTGGAAGATACACATCAATGTTACCAAGGAGGCGGTTTTCATGCTTCTTGACATGGAACACAAGCTAGTCGAGGACACATATAGGACACTCTATGGACACTTCAACTCATCAAATTGTGGTAACTCACAAGTCAACTGTATTGTTGACATTTCAAAATGAAAGATGCCAAACCCTTTGTCTCAAGTTAATATCTAAATCATTTAACCACCCTTTGGAGCAGCTACGTAGGCAGATCATTCTTAGACAACTCTGCATAGTAGAGCTGTGACTGCACATGAATTTGTTGACTATTTCGCACATGTGTATACTCCCATGTCAAGTGTCCATGTAATGGTGATGAAGTGTACTATAAAATACCCCGAAAAAGAAGGAAGATATATTTGAGCCCACCAACAGCTGAAATCTAAATTCTAAATAATTAAGTGCTACCTATTGGAGATCCTAATATTTTTATTATATGAAGAAATTATGTGTACCAGCAACAATGCGAGATGCTCCTCGGGAAAATATATAATGTACAATGGATTCCTGATATAACTCAAATGTCTCAATACATGTTTACAGTTATCCACTAACCATTTTTTACGATTCCATAATCTAGTCACATAATGGCCTGATTCACGGTGCGGGAGCATGCAATCTCATAATTAAGGTGCCTAAATATCTCAGGTTGTTATTTGTGTTACAAGAGTAAGATCTGTTATTGACGATGAGGGGATTAACCATAATCTCAAATGTTTGGTTGATGCATATGAACTCTGCAGTGGTGTCTGTCATATAACTATCAATACTTAGATGAACTCTTTTATTCCCAAGAAGAAATTATTTCTCCATAAACATGTTGAATGGTTCCTGCTCTCAAAGGTGAAAGGATCCATAGAAATGTCTAGTCACACATTAGTTTTTGTGCCTCTAAACATATCCCAAATCTCTGTGTATGTTGTTGACTTGTAGCATTTTCGTTGGTGATTCTGCCATATGATATCTGTACGATGGCTTTACAATTTACAGGGGCTGTGAGCCTGTGCTTATGACACGACAAAAAACTGCATAGAAATTTCTACAGAGCATAGGAAGTTGTATGGTCCATCTGGATTATTACGTCTTTATGCAAATAAATGTGTATGTTCTATCGTGTTTCTTCGCCACTCCAGATGGGTGTCACTGGGCATGGATACAGCCACATGCTTACAAATTCAGGTTGGATTCTTGTAGGGTATGCCTGGGTATGAGATAACAATAACACCAAAACCTTTATCCCAAAATTTGAGGTTGTGTATTTGAATCTTTTCTTCCACTCTGCTTTGTTGTGGGCCAATTTCTCTAACGTTAGCAAAGACCATATACCATTTTACAGCCTCAACCCAATTCTTTTCCTCTAATTCTCACAACGCCTTCTACTAATATGTGACACATGAAAGAACTAAAGGGAAATCCTAGATGGATATATGAAGATGATCACAAAGAGCATACAGATGCAAGACCCCTAGACAAGATAATAGATGGATGCAACTATTGTGAAATGTGACAATTAATATGGTGTAGATGTAACCCAACAGTGATGTGTCTAGTTCATGCTATGAACTTCACAAATCAAAATATGAATCCGTGATTATTATTAAATCTAGCAGTAACAACCCTAAGAGATCACAAAAATCGCAATCAATAACAAAATACGATTAGACTTGTATCTGAGGATTGTGAAATAGGTCTATGCAATTGAAACTTGCCCAAATCAAATCCTGAAAGATGGTTCCTCCTTGTTGAAGCCTTCCATTCCAAGATAGGACGATCAATCTCGATCCTCCATGTTGGATCTTGGCTTGTGGGCGAATAAATAAGTGTTGGGTTTTGATGGATTGAGGATTTTGGACTTGAGTTTGATTTGTAGAATTATGTGGAGTTTTTCCATGGTGTAAGAAAGAAGATGGGGATAATAAGAGCAGCAATAGCAAAGGAGGGGGAGGGCTAGTTTGTTGGCGAGTGCAAGGCAACTACAATAGGAGGAGAAAGGGTGGTCAAACTGAATTGAATTGGGTCTTGATCTGCATCAATATCCTATGAATCAAATTGACCTCGATAAAAGGACGGGGTTCATCAAACTTGATAGTTTCAATATCTGACATTAGGGACCTATGCATCTATTGGTCTCTATCACACTATCCCACATGTCCAAACCATCTCATCTCAGATTGTTTTCTTTCATATTATATTTAGTTGACACCACTTCCATGTTCCAACAAATATACTCATTTCTTATCCTCTCTTTGAATGTGTAGTCACTCATCCATGTTGGCATTCACACACACACACACACACACACACACACACACACACACGGAGACATATACCTGTCATGTCCTCAAAGAACCTAATAGGCAAATCCTCAGTTTTTTTTTTTTGAATTCTTATATCCCATACCCATAAGGTGTCAATTCCTGTCTTGTCCACCTTAAGACTTGCCTTTTCTTCCGATCGGTACATAATTAAGCTTGTTTGTTATAGCACTGACAAAACAAATTGATGGATAGGTTATGCATCATCAAGTGATGGATCGAGTTCAAGTCCATTCCCTCATGATATTACATTCTATGTGGATGGAAGACCTATTGAAGCTCACCGGATTATTCTAAGTGCCCGGTCACCGTTCTTCAGAAGAAAATTTGAATCAGACTGGAAAGGGAGAAAAGAAGTGAGATTTTCAAGGCAAAAACTCTCATATCCTGCATTATACAGTCTCATTCACTTCTTCTACTCTGATAGACTTGAAATTGCTGTCGATGACATGGAAGACCTTGTACGAACTTGCAAAGCCTGCAAGTGCATGGAACTGCAAAAAATCTTGCAGGATGAATTGATTCGACAAACTTATGCACAGTATAAATCATTGAGGGAGGTTGACAACTCTCAAAAAAGGTTCATCTTACAGGGCGTGTCCTTATCAGAGCAGGAGAGGCTTCCTTCTGCCTTGCGTCAAGTTCTAGAAACTTCCCTTGCAAACTCCAATGGGGAAATCACCAGTCAGTCTGATGATGATCTTGCTGATGTTTGCATAAAAGTTGGTAAAAGGATTTTCCGCTGCCACCAAGTGATCCTGGCGTCACGATCAGAGTATTTCAAAGCAAGGTTGTCTCGCATGACAGATTTCCTTGAAGGGAATGATGGGCTACCAAGCGACTCACTTCCCTTTTTTGAGGAGCATGACTTGAGCATAGAGGCATTTGAGAAGATTATAGAGTACATGTGAGAATTTTGTTTCTGAAGCATTTTCTTGTTTTTATTATCTGAATTGGACTACATTTTCTCCGTGAAATGTGTCATAGAGATGAATGCAATTCCCTATTGCAAAGTGTATCATCTTACTTACCCCTTCTTTTAGACTCTTTATAGTCTAGGGGGACTTGGAGGGTGCTCTTTGGTTGCATGAGCTTAAAATGCAACCAAAGGTAGGTTTACTATCTGCCAATTGACCACCTAAGTGGTATGGTATGACTCTCTTATGCTCATATAGCTACCTTGGCTGAAAATTTGGCACCAATATAGAGGGTTGACGGCAGGTCGACAACCGGTCATAAAATTTTGTCAAATCTTGTAAGCTTTTTTATGCTCCATAGCCGACCCTATTCTGATGGGAGAGAAGGCTTGGGTGGTGGTAATGATGATTATGATGACGATGATGATCTGATGATTCTTGCTGAATCCAGGTACACTGATGGTTTGGAGGATTTGGATCCTGATCAGGTATCATTTGTGTACCTAGGAAAGCACGATGAACTTGACAAAATGTCTTTGGGATATCTAACATTTTTTTTATTTTTTTTCTCAGGCTGAAGAAATGTTTGATGCTTCATCAAGATACTTGTTATTCCCTCTTAAGCGTGCTGTAGCTGATGTTCTCTTACCACATCTGGAAGTAGTCTCACCTGCACAATTGTGCCATTGGCTGATTTTGTCCGACATGTAAGGTTTTCTTTCTGAATATCCTTTTCATTCTTGTTCTAAAATCTCTCGTGTGTGTACAGACAACAAAATAAGTATTTTAAAGGGGAACTGACTTTGGCTTCATAGTAGCATTCCTTAATCCCCCATTTAGGGATATAACCATTGTTCGTGTAAAATAAATGTCTCATAGATCTGTAAACCATGCATTTAATGTGTATTCCGTAGTAGTCACCTGAGTACTAAAACCAGATTTTACATTCCGAAACTTGATGCAAAAAAGTTGATTCTGATGTGTTCCTGAATGTGGATAAAGGATCAAGTGAAGCAGAAAATTTTACATGCATATAAACAAATTAATCAGTGGCTTACATTCATTGTGTACTAATATGCTATATCTGTGAGATCATAAGAGTTTATGCTATTTTAGAATGAAATATTTGAACCCTGTATTGGTAACCAACTTTATTAGAGTAATTTTGACGAGAGCTAAACTAGAAATACGTGGATTTTGAGTATGTGCTTCTTACGGGCTTGCTGGTACCAGCTTCTGTCTTTTCCATTGTCGTTTTATTTTGAAATTATTTTTCTGTTCATTTTCGAAAGATTTCCCATAGATGAAGAGTTTTTAGTGCCAAACCTGATGCTTAAACGTAATTAGTGTATACTATCCTCGTCAGATATGTTAGTTAAATTAGATCCCCTTGTAAAAATTTGCTTTGAACTCTGTTGTAGAGCGATGACAGTCATAAATCATAACTTGCTGATATGGTTGATTGCATATCTATGTCAGGTATGGTGTCTTCAAAATAAGGGAATATTGTTTAGATATCATTGCATGTAATTTCGAGACATTTGCCGATACCCGTGAGTTTCGAGCAATGCTTCTGACACTCCCTCCACCCTCTGGAGATGACTCACACCGCACTACCCGGCCTAGTGCACCTGGATCCGGTGGCCAGGCTGATCAGGCCAACATTCTCGACGATTTACGAGAGAAGTGGCTAGAAGCTGAAGCGGCGGAGCTAGATAAGCGAGATGAGAGTGCAGCACTATTCGACAAGCGGCTAGAGATGCTGTTGCTTGTAGCAGAGAAGGAAATCAGTGATGCTACAGCAGATTGAAACAAAGGCAAGCATAGCGAAGAGATTTTATGCCAACATGTAACATGTATCCAGAATTTGGTCCTAGTCCGGATCAAGTTGTCCGGTTGAGAGGTCTTATCAATTATATACGTTCTGGAGTTTTGTAAAAAGCAATAAAATAGTATAACTTGATAGCTCACTTATGCTCTGGTCGATGCTCTTGTGTCCGAAATTGGAGGAAAAATCTATTTGTGGATGAACAGTCAAGTACAAGTTCATTACGTGTGGAAAAATATTATGACAAAACAAGTTGTTGATATCTGGTATAAATTTATCCCACTTCTGTATAATATTTGGATACAACAGCCAAAATTCCTACTTTTAAATTTTACAGGTGGTGGAAATTTTCAAAATTTTATTTTCACAAATAACGTAGAGAAGTTGCAGGAGATTTGCAGGGACATTACAGACGAATTTTTTTTTTTTTTTTTTTTTTTTTTTTTGCAGTGTGGGGCTGTAATTCCTTTCCAATTGTTATTCCCTTATTCAGTTGGACTCCATGCTATATATATATATATATATATATATATATATATATATATATATATATATACTTTGCAACAAAGTAAAATGTAAATCATATATATATATATATATATATATATATATATATATATATATATATATATATATATATATATATACTTTGCAACAAAGTAAAATGTAAATCATATATATATATATATATATATATATATATATATATATATATATATATATATATATACACACATTTTACTTTGTTGCAAAATATATTATAAATATTAACAACAATCTAAGAGTTGATCAAGTTTTTTTTTTTTTTTGTTAACGGAAATAATTTTCTTCTTAATGTGAAATTTTTAGTTTCTCACTTGTTGTCAAGTATACAGACTACCTATACATATTTCTTTTACCCAAAAATAAATATGGTAGCATAAGCAATTTCCATCGAATACAATTGTATACTTGAAAGCACTGTTCATTTCTATTAGAACAATTTTTGGTATTGTTCATTGTTTGACTAACTAGAAGAAAATTAATATTGTTGAACTTAAATTTTGTGGGTACTGTTTATTGATTATTTTTTGATTAACTTATATTGATTAAGAATTAATATTGTTAACAAACGATTAACTTATTAATAGTATTTGTTACATACCAAATTGTGTATTGTCCAATTTTGCTACATACCATTTTGCTTGTATGCCAATTTTGTTATAGTGCTGCCATTCTAATTTGTTACATAACAATTTGGCATAATTATCAATTTCCTTATTAGCGATATTTGTTACATACCAATTTGTATTATCCACTTTTGCTATATACCAATTTGGTAATTCAATTACTGTAGTATTTTTTTTGTATTCAATCAATAAATTAATATATTGTTAATTTCAATACCTTTAAAGAAATCAGGTCAAATAAATAGTCTAGTGAAATTGCAAATCCCTTTTGAATCTAAAGTTTTAAAAGTAGAGATTATTTTGGGTACAAGCCGAAAGGGTCCTTCTGTCAACCGGGTGTAAATAGCCCTAAGCGACACGGTATAAAAGTGTCTTCGGACCACCGCTAGCTGGGACCCGGCCCCTACAGCTAACCCAAGTTAATCTACACTTGATAGACTAAAATTTTTAAGATTGATTAGCAAAATCTCTTGAACTATTACTAAATCATTGGACATTGTTATTGAGTAATTTCATATCTTTCAGTTTCAGATTTTTCTCATTAGCAATCATGACTGGCAAGGATGAGACTTTCACTGCTAAACCTACAAAGTTCAACGGGACCTTCTTTAAGAGATGACAAAGTCAAATAAAATTTTGGCTCACTACCTTAGGATTGATCTCAGCCATTGATGGTTCCATACCAATCACAAATGACTCTGATGACACTGAGTCTGACATACGTGTTTCCAAGTCCTCTGGCCCCACTAGACGACTACCATTGCTTCCATAGAATTCGAAGCGCTTTGTCTGAATCACTATATGCCATATTCTTTGAATACAAATGTGCTAAAGAACTATGGGGTACCCTTGAAGATGAATATAGCTGTGATGATGCTGGAATTGAAAGATTCAATTCCTCCTCATTCAACAGATACTTTATGGTAGATAATAAACCTATAAATGACCAAATACATGAATTTCAAGAATACCTTAGGCATATTCAAGCCAAAGACACTTTCTTCTCTACTGAATATAAAATATCCTGCTTAATAGACAAGCTTCCTCCTTCTTGGTCTGATGTCAAGAAAGACCTTATTCATACTCAAGGTGACATTACCTTTGCTCAAGTCCTAAAGAAAATTAGATCAGAAGAACAAATTAGACTAAGGTCTAACCTTAAGTCTGAGTCTAAAGCTAAGGTAAACCTAGTAGAATCCCAAGCCAAACCCAAGCCTCATCATCACCACAAACCCAAAAGGAACCTCTTCAAGAAGAAGCAGAACCCTCAACCTCACCACCAAAACCATCATCACCATAAACCAAGAAACTTCGATAAACTTAGGATCAGAAGAGATTTTGTTTTGTGTGTGGTAAAATAAACCATATAGCCACCAACTGTTTTCATAGGAAGAAGGAAGCTGTCCAGACTTCTTATAAAAGAAAATGTTCAGCCAAATCAGAAGCAAACATGCTTCTCAACGACTTTTCTAGTTCCTTCAGGTCTGTAAGCTATCAACCCTTAGTCAATATTTCTTACCATTCTGACGATTGGTGGTTGGATTCTGGAGCTAATGTTCATGTTTCCTTTGATCGCTCCTGTTTTTCAAACTATCAGGAATCAGGTGGAGAAGGTGTAACTCTAGGAGATGGTTCAGCGGCACAGATTATAGGAAGAGGAAAAATAGATCTAAAGATGATATCAGAAAAAACTCTGACTCTTCATGATGTGTTACATGTGCCGTCTATCAGAATAAATTTAGTTAGTGTCTCTTCTTGTAGCTTCAGGGTACAAGATTGTTATGGAAGCAAAAAAAGTAGTATTTTCAAAGAATGACTCTTTTATTGGAAAAAGATTTGTAAGAGATGGTCTTTTATTTTGAGTATCGTGAATAAAATTTTAGATCCTTCCTTTGTTGTTTCCCATGTAGAATCTTTAATTGTGTGGCACAGTAGATTAGGTCATGTGAATCTAGGTTCCCTAAGAAGAATGATGAACTTAGATCTTATTCCTAAGACTCCAATAGATGATAAACACAAGTGTGAGATCTGTGTTCAAGCCAAACACACTAGGCAACCTTTCAAATCTGTAGAAAGAAACTCTGACCTTCTAGAGCTAGTTCATAGTGATGTGTGTGACTCAAATAGGGTTTTGACCCGAGGTGGTAGAAAATACTTTATTACCTTTATAGATGATCATTCAAAGTATTGTTATACATATCTTCTCAAAACCAAAGATGAAGTTCTAGACAGATTTAAGGTCTATAAATCTGAAGCTGAGAACCAGTTAGAAAGAAAGATTAAGATTCTTAGATCAGATTGTGGTGGAGAGTATACATCAAATGATATGACCAATTTTTGTGAAGAACATGGAATAATCCATGAGGTAACTGCTCCATATTCAGCACAATCCAACGGAGTTGCTGAAAGAAAGAATCGCACTCTGTTAGACATGGTGAATGCCATGCTCCTCAGCTTAGGTGATCATGATAATTTGTGGGAAGAAGCATTATTATCGGCTTGTTACATCCTTAATAGGATTTCTAGCAAGTCTAATGATAAGACTCCCTATGAATTATGGAAAGGTAGAGCTCCTAGGATCCATTATCTCAAAGTTTGGGGATGTCTGGCTAAAGTAGGAATTCCTGAACCTAAAAAGAGGAAGATTGGACCTAAGACTGTATATGTTGTATTCATAGGATATGCCCCAGATAGCAATGCCAATAGATTTCTTGTCACTCACTCAGAAGTAAATGAAATATCTAACAATACTATTATAGAAGCAAGAGATGCAGTTTACTTTGAGAATATATATCCTTTCAAAGATAGGATTTCTTCCTCTTCCTCCAACTCCTCTCTTGCTCCGTCCACTAGCTCTCATGTTCAAATATCTAGTTCACAACCCGAACAAAATATAGAACCTAGAAGGAGTAAAAGAGAAAGAATTGAAAAGAACTTAGGAGAAGTTTCTTCACTTTTTTGATAGAGGGTGATCCATCAACTTATGAAGAAGCAATATCTTCTCTTGATGCCCATTTTTGGAAAGAAGCCATTAATAGTGAGTATAACTCCATCATGGAGAACAACACTTGGTTTCTAGCAGACCTACCTTTAGATAGTAAACCCATAGGTTGTAAGTGGATATTCAAAAGGAAACTTAGAGCCGATGGTACCATAGAGAAATACAAGGCTAGATTAGTAGCCAAAGATTTTACCCAGAAAAAGGGACTAGATTATTTTGATACATACTCTCCTGTAGCTAGGATCACCTCTATTAAAACCCTTCTAGCCTTAGCATCCATTCATAATATGTTAATCCATCAAATGGATGTAAAGACAGAATTTCTAAATGGGGACCTAGAGAAAAAAATCTACATGGAGCAACTTGAAGGTTTCATTACTAAAGGCCAAGAAAAAAAGTTTGCAGATTAGTTAAATCTTTTTATGGCCTAAAGCAAGCTCTCAAGCAATGGAACAACAAATTTGACATAGTCATCTCAGAATATGGTTTCGTGCCAAATGAGTATGACAAATGTATATACTCCAAAATTTTAGATGAAAGTTGTGTCATCTTATGTTTGTATGTAGATGACATCCTTATTTTGGGATCATCACTAGAATTGATAACTAATACCAAGGACTATTTATCCAGCCAGTTTGATATGAAATATCTAGGTGAAGCAAACTTGATTTTAGGCATGCAACTGTCCAAATACAAGGAGGGCTATACTCTATCCTTAGCACACTCTATCGAAAAAATGCTAAGAAAAATTGATTATTTTGATAAGAAACATGCCCTTACTCCTTATGACAGTAGTGTTGTTCTCAAGAAGAATGAGGGTTCTCCCATGGAGCAACACAGATATTCTCAGATGATAGGTTCTCTCATGTATATATCTAACAGGACCAGACCTAATATTGTATTTGCTATTGGGAGACTAAGTAGATATACTAGTAACCCAAATCAGTTACATTGGACAGCATTAGAAAGAGTATTTAGATATCTTAGGGGTACTCTAAATTATATGCTACACTATACTAGACACCATGATATTATAGAAGGTTATTCAGATGCAAACTGGGTAACTGACTCACATGATGTAAAATCTACTACTGGATATGTTTTCACTCTAGGAGGAGCTGCAATCTCATGGGGCTCATGTAAACAAACTATCATAGCTAGGAGTACAATGGACTCCGAAATGATAGCCTTGGACACTACATGCACAGAAGCCGAATGGCTAAGAAACCTTATTATGCATATACCTTTTTCTATTAGTCCTATTCCTGCAATTTCTATAAACTGTGATAATAAATTTGTTATGGAACTACTAAAGCATGATTCTGTGAATGCTAAGATGAACATGCACATGCAGCTGCGCTTCAAGTCTATAAAGAGCCTATTGGGCAAATATGTGGTTCTTGACTATATAAAGTCAGAAAAGAACCTTGCAGACCACTTGACGAAGAGTCTGTCTAGGACTTTGATCCTAGAATCATCGAGGGGGATGGGGTTAAGCCCATAAGTAAAGTCACCAGCAGTGGCAACCCAACCGAGCCTGATTGGAGATCCCAAGAAGTCGGTTCAATGGGTAGGAACAAGCTGGACTTAGGTGACTTTTATGGAACACTGACCCGAGATTAAAATCTCATTCTATAATGCCCAAGTGGCTGTACATGCGTACAATGATTCTCCTTCCCAATGGTGACAGTGTTCTTGAGTGATATGGTTAGGATAAATTTTTAAAACTCTTAATAGGTCCAAGCTGATATGTGGGGTTGAAACCTATCACCAACCCTTAAGGACTTACCTATATGAGAAGTCGTGAAGGCCGCGACTATGGGACAGGGCGATCCCAAACAACTCTCATGAATTTGGGATTAGTGCGCATGGCCAACCAAAAGCGCCACCCGTTAGACCCAGAACCTCTAGCGTACTATGTGTGCTATTTTTTGAATCTGGTAAAGAAGTCTGATTCAAGGCATAGTCCATCAAGTAGTTCTTCAGACAAAGACAATAGTCACTAAGTGAGATTCAAGGCTATAGTCCATCTCATCTATGCATAGTATATATCTGCCCAGAAACTCTTTCTATTAATTTCTTTGTCACTTCTATTTCAGAACTTGACCTTTGGGAGGGGGGGAGGGGAGGGGGGATTGTTAGCTGTGCTTGAGCAAAAGCTCAACTTCCCTTTTTTCTTTAGTCCCACATCGGTTGGGCCAACCCCTCCTTGTATGTATATATTAGTTTTTTCTTCTTTGCCTTCTTAAAGATGTTATGTGGGAAACCCCTTGGGCCACACGCGCCCGCCGCCGCCCGGCCCAGATCGGCTCGGTTCAATTTGGCGCGCGTAACGGGTGCGGGTATGTGCCCACACCTGCGGGCGCCGAATGCCAATCCAATTTACTCTTCGGGTTCGGGCTAGGATCCAAAAAATCTTTTTGCTTCTCTTTATTTTTTGAACCAATTTGACTCATTCAAATTTTGAACGTTGAGGCTCTATGTCTAGGTTCATTGAACCTTGTGACAACTTCTGTAACAGCTCATTTGACAGCTTTTCTCTACGTTTCTTTCCTTTTATAATTGCTCATTAATGGCATGTTTATGGGCCATTTATTGTCCTGTCCAGTGGTTGTATCTTGGGACTGCCTATATATTGTGGTCTCCTCCTTCTTTATTTTTTACAGAAAATTCTGCTACGTGAAACATCTCTCTCATTTCTCTCTCGAACCACATTTTGTTCTCTAAATTCTTGCTCTGGGCAGATCTAAGTTCGATCTCTCTCTCCGAGTTGTATGCAACGAAGAAAACCCGGTAGTCAGAGAGTTTTACCACTAGGAGCTTTCGAGAAACGTCTACACATAAACCTCGGATCAACTCTTAGGGCAGTGCTTCATGCACGACTTCCCCGGAGGCCGGTAATAATTCTTTAGTTTCTTTGTTCTCTTATCAATCTCTGAAAAATAATATATATATATATATATATATATATATATTTATATATATATTATAAATATTAACAACAACACCTTCATTGGATTATATAAATAAGGTATTTGCCTCCCACTATGTGATTACACTAATAAGAGATCTTCTCTCCTATTTTCTTCTTCCTTCTTCTACGTTTATTCTAACACGTTATCAGCACGAAGCTCTAACGGAAGGAAATAAGCGAGTGCATCTCAATGAAGCCGTCATTTGCGGATTCTCCACTTTGGTAATAGGTATGGTTATTTATGTTTTTTTTTTTGCATAAGCATACCTAGGTGCAGCCTGATGTTGATGTTTATACATCTCTTGGCATACCGCTAGGGAAAAAAGAATATTTTTTATCCATTCATCTCACTTCTTTTAGTTAACTCTGATAGCACTCTGATGTTAATCGTACATAGATCTCTCAGAGAGAACGCTGGAGTTATTCTTTATTTCTTTCTTTTATATATGTTAATACATTCAGATCAAAACCATCAGAGATTTGATGACCATGAACATGAATTGTTTATATATATAAGACTTCTGGAACATCATTGTTCGAAGCATACCATATGTGGTATTTTTGAAAGACTTCTTGAACGTAATTATTATTCGAATCATACCATGAACATCTAGTGTTTGTATTTACCTACGACTTCTGGAACATCATTGTTCGAAGCATACCATGAACAAAATTTGTTTGGTATAAATAGACTTCTAAAATATTATTGTTTGAAGCAGACACCATGAACATGAATTGTTTGGTGATTTATCAAGTTCTTATGTTAACTTGTTATTATTGATCTTATACAGCAATATGTCGAGCCTCACAAAGCATGATTTCAAGCTTCTAAACTCAGAAGGCCAGAACTTTCTCAACTGGAGATTGGATGCTGAATTGCACCTTCAAGCCAAAAACTTAAGTGACACAATTGTGGCCGATAAGCCAATATCTGCACAAGATAAAGCGAAGGCTTTAATTTTCCTAAGACATCATATTCATGATGATCTCAAGGTTGAGTACTTAACAGTCAAGGACCCATTGGTACTATAAAATTCTCTAGCTGAGAGATATGATCACCAAAAATTGGTTATACTACCAGGTGCACTCCATGAATGGCTCAATCTACGTTTCCAAGATTATAAGACAGTTGCAGCCTATAATTCAGCTATATTCAGGATTAATTCACAATTAAAGTTATATGGTGAAGAAGTGACAGAGCATTCCATACTAGAGAAAATATTTATCATATTTTATGCGACTAATATGACCCTACAACAGACGTATAGGGAGAGAAATTTTAAGAAGTATTCCAAACTCATTGTTGTCTTACTCGTGGCCGAGAAAAATAATGGGTTATTAATCAAAAACTACACTAGTAGACCAACTGGGTCTGCACCAATTCCAGCTGAAGTGAATGCGAGTAGTGCTCGAAAAAATATGACCAATACTAGGGGTCGAAGAAATCACAAAGGTAGAGGACATGGACGCCGTGGAAGCCAAAGAAATGGCTATAATGCGGGTCCAAGGAACGATACACAGTTCAAAAATAAGGGATTTAATCCTCGAAGAAACAATGCCCAAATTCCCAATCCAGCTGCTCCAACTGATATTTGCAAACGTTGTGGAAGAGCTGGTCATTGGATGCGAAATTGTCGAACCTCACAAAAGAAAGTGGACAAGTATGAAGCCTCAAAGGGTGTGGAGACTAATCTCATGGAGGGTACAACATAAATTTATTTTAATAATTTCTTCCAAGATAATGATGGAAATATAATTTCGGAAGACCAGTTCAACACCATGATAGGCGAAGTCAATGAATAGTTATTGTATGCTTATCTAAATTTATTTACTTTCCACTTTGAATAAATTTGTCATTATATGATTAATAGTCTAGGTAGTTTACTTTCTTTGAAGCAGTTTCATTTAGATTTATATCAAGTTATAATAATTAGCAATATGCCAACTTTAACCATTTAGTAACATATTAATATATTATTAATTTTTGTTTTTGAAATGTATGGATAATGATGATGGCATATGCTTGATAGATAGTGCAACAACTCACACTATATTAAAAACTAAAAAGTTTTTCATAACATATGCCTCAAATACTGCCAAGATGACCACAATTGCTAGACCCGTGTAGATTATAGAAGGTTATGGTAAGGTCGATGTTGTGTTGCCAAATGGAATACACTTAATCGTTCGAAATACATTATTCTCTAGTAGATCTAATAGAAATCTACTCAGCTTTAGATATATTTGAATGAACAAATTTCATGTTGAAACCATGAACGATGATAGCAAAGAGTGTCTTTGTATCACCTCTAATATTGGAAGCAATAAGCTCACATTAGAAAAGTACAAGTTAATCTCCTCGGGGCTATATCAAACTACTCTAAAGGTAATAGAATCTCACCCCATCACTAGCAAAAGGCTAAAGGATCTAAGAAATCTAATCATTTGGCATGACAGATTGGGTCATCTAGGATCGACTATGTTGAGAAAGGTCATCAACAATACCAATGGACATAATTTATCATATCAAAGTATTTTATTTTCTACTGAACATTTATGTGTAGCTTGTTCACAGGGTAAACTCATTACAAGACCTCCACTTCTCATAATAGCTTCTGAATCACCACCATTCCTTCAGAGAATACAAGGTGATATTTGTGGACCAATTGATCCTACTAGCGGACCTTTCAGATATTTTATGGTTCTAATAGATGCATCTAGTCGATGGTCAAATATTTTCTTACTCTCATCTAGAAATTTTGTCTTCTCCAAGCTACTTTCTCAGTTGATTAAGCTTAAGACTCATTTTCCTGACCAACATGTTAGAACGATTCGACTTGATAATGCAGCTGAGTTCACTTTCCGTACTTTTGATGATTATTGTGCTTCCGTAGGAATAGAAGTTGAACATTTTGTCTCCCATGTTCATACCAAAAATGGTTTAGCAGAGTCCTTGATTAAGCATTTTCAGCACATAGCAAGGCCTTTAATCATGTAATCAAACTTACCCGTTTCAGCTTGGGGATATGGCATATTACATGCTGCTAAATTAATCATTGTTAGGCCAACTGCATATCATGATTTTTACCATCACAACTTGTGACATGCCATCAACCTAACATCTTTCATTTGCGTAAATTTGGTTGTGTTGTTTATGTTCCAATTCTCCTTCCTCAGCGCTCTAAAATGGGACCTCAGCGCCGTTTAGGAATTTATATTGGTTTTGATTCGCCCACAATCATTAGATATTTGGAACCTTTAACTGGTGATATTTTTACTACTAGATTCGCATACTGTCATTTTGATGAGACTAAATTCCCGTCGTTAGGGGAAGATAAGAAAGAAATGAATGTTCTTACAGAACCATTCGCCACAAATAAATGGCATAAATTATCGTAGGACAATCCCACTGTCTCATCTAGATCCTCGTACTAATCAATGTAAAACTGAGGTACGAAGGATATTGCATCTACAGGAGATTGTAAATCAAATGTCAGATGCATTTACTGATGCAGTTAAAGTGATTAAATCACATGTGCCCGCTGCAAATGTGCCAGCTCGAATTGATATCCCCGTAGAAAAAAATAGCATAGTGGCTAATGAATCTACTGCAAGGACTTAGTCCCTAGAAAAAGAAAATGCCAAAGTAACGCTCTTAATGAGGTTACACATAACGCTGTAGAAAAAAATTATGAATGACAGATCCATACTCTCTGAAAACCCAGAAGAGGTTATTGTCTTAGAAAATAAACAAGCCCAAGAGGAGGCTCAGGTACCTAAAACCAAAGAGATCTCTATCTTTTATATATATACGAGAGAGGTATGGGATCACAAAGATATAACAATAGATAAGATATTTGCATTCTCAATATCTACTGAAATATCTAAGGGCATTGATGATAATGAACCACGTAGCATCGATGAATCTCGACAAAAAAAAGATTGGCCAAAATGGAAGGATGTTATTCAAGCAGAATTGAATTTCTTTAATAAACGTGGAGTATTCGGACATATAGTACAAACACCAAAAGACGTCGGACTAGTAGGTTATAAGTGGATGTTTGTAAGAAAGCGAAATGAAAAGAATGAAATCGCTCGATTTACGGCACGATTAGTAGTACAAAGGTTTTCTCAGAGACCCGAGATTGATTATGAAGAGACGTATTCTCTCGTAATGGATGCAACAACGTTCCATTATTTGATAAGTCTGACAGTTGAGAAAAAGCTGGACATGAGACTTATGAACGTTGTAACAACCTATCAATATGGTGATTTAGATAGCGATATCTATATGAAAATCCCAAATGGATTTAACCTACCTAACTCAAAAGCTAAGAACATGCATTCCATAAAGCTAAGACGTTCATTGTACGGTTTAAAACTGTAAACACCCTGATTTTTTAGAATTTAATTTTAGAATTTTAAATATTGGAATTATGAATTTTTGAGATTAAGGAAGATTTTTCTGTAATTTTTAGCTAACTATAATAAATGTTCGTTCATAGATTTATAATTATGTGTATTTAATTAATTATTAATATAGTGCAGAAAATATATTTTTGGGTGTACAATTGATATTAGAGTATTGTGTAATTTTTTTTGAAATTTATTGGGGTCCAAAACTATTTTTAATGGCCATATATGCATATATATATTTATTGTTTTAATAAACCAACCCAACCCAACCCAAACCAACCCAAACTAAACCGAACCAACCCAAACCAAACTAACCGAACCCGGATTCCATACCCGAACCCGCAACCCGAAATCCATCAACCCAAACCCACCAACCCCCATCTACTGTAACAACCCCAAAACCTCATCGACCCCATCTCTTCCCCTTCCCAAAACCTCCCCAACCCCATCACTTCCCCTTCTTTTTCTAGTAACTCCCTTCACACCCCCTATAAAAAGTCTAGCCTAGCCAACCACCACCACCATTAACTCATCTTCCAATCCTGACGAGCCTCGACCGCCGACGACCGTCGGACAGTCGCCGTCGTACTCCACAAGACGCCTCCGCACAGCCGCCCAAAATCCTGAGCAGCAGTGAGCATCGAGGTACACTACTCCTAGCCCTTGTATCTTCCTGCACAGTAATCCAAATAGCGACTTGTCGAATCCTATACGAAGACCACATGACTCTCTTGAACCATGTATAATTAGTTCGGTGTATCGTGTCATGTCGGTCGTAATTTACGATGCAAAATAGAAAAAAATGACCCAGTTTGTAGTTTAAAAACTGTTCCAATCACCCATGTTCATGGCTGATTTTCTTCGAATTTACTTAATATTTTTAAATTCTACTTAAACAGTAATTTGGACAACATAAACAAGTTTTAATCTCTTTAATTAGTTTATTTTAATTCGATGCATTAAGTATTTTATTTGTTGTTGAATTTGACCAAAAACTTGGTTTTTTAAACCTAAAATTTCTCGAAACAGGGTATGACCCGCTAAACGAGGCAACTTCATCGTATGCAAATTGCACCAAAAGACGCGTATCATTAACGCGAACGTATAGAATTTCGTGAAAGTTGATTTGGATGTGCGTGCACACCGAAATCAATGCGTATCCGTCAAAAAATCCTCTATCGGTCTGTTCTGACACTCGTCATAATTTTTTGTATGCGTGTCATTTTGCAACGAAACTTACGCCATCAGATTCGCAGCGTTACGCTGGTCCTGTGATCCAAGTTTGGTTCGATTCTGAGAATGTTGACAAAACACCGTTTCGCGGGCCCTACGATTCCACTTGACGGGTGATTTCCTGATCGGCTCATTGGAATTCAGTTCTGGATGTTCCATTGGGTTCGTATCATTGTTCTGGACTCGTAGACACTAAGTTTAACAAATTTGAAAAACTTTGTCTTTGGCACATTTTTCGATGCGAAGTGGGCCACATGTGGACCCCACTTTGACCAAAAACTGTCAATTATGTCCCTGTGTCCAAATTGGACTTATGGGTAGTCAATCCTAGCTAATTCAAGTTTTCTGAGAATAATGGTGATATTTGTTTCAGCATCCGGAGGCGTACTTAAAGATTCTACTTATATCGGAATAACTAAAGGAGCTCAGAACACAGGCAAGTGTACCTTGCCAACTTGCAGTAGATCATGTGACGATATTGTTTGAGTTCTTTCTATATATATATTCTGTGATGTACCTGTTCAACCTAGAACCGTGAGACATTGCTTAGCGTCCGAATAAGATTCGGGTGTCGACGCCGTACGCGGAGTCGTGTAACGTCACTTAGAGTTGATACCACGATCCTATATTTTTACGTGCTTGCTTTACCAAGTACGTCATACCATAGGACACTTGATACTAATCATGTGAAAGAATCTTTTCTGAGTTATTCACGGTGATTCTGTATAGGCTTACAGGATTTGTGACATAAGACTTGCATATACATAGATATTATTATGACTCGTTGTACTATCTAGAGGTCATGATCTTGCGTGTTATGGACATGAGACGTTGTGAACATGAGACGTGAGATTACATTGAGTAGGGAGAGACACACAGGCTACAGGATAATTATATACATATATACTTTATTATTGAGGTACTTTAGTCTATTTTCCAGAGCTTGGCTCATTACGTGATATTCTTGCTGCTACGGGCTCCCCAACACAGAGCTTGTAGTGGTTTCAGTCTGAGTACTAGTGATGCTCTCATTTATATTTCATTTAGTTGGTTACATAGCTTGCCCTGAGGATCTATTTGTATATACTATATTTTATTTGCCTTTAGTTATTCTTGTACCTTGCTATGTCCCCTGAGGACCTGGATCCGGATTATGTCTCCAGGTACAGTAGATGAGGAATACCCCGAGATATACGGGACAGGAGCTGAAGTTGGAGCAGTACTAGCACCAGAGGACGAGGTTGTGCCGGAGGATTTCTCCTGAGTATTTCAGTTTCATACTCAGTTATCTATGCTCAATGTTATTTCATATCCGGACTCATGGACATATGTATTGGTGATATTCTTTTCTTATTTTATCGAGTTATTCTCCGAGACACTACATATGTTGACTTAATGATAGACTATTTTCTTTATATATTATCTTGATTAGTCTATCTGTTTGAGTTATGTTTCTTTTTTTGGATGAGATTAGAATTATCCTGTGATAGACGGTGTAGACTGCATTTATATTTATTAAAGCTTAAGTGCACTCTAAAGGGTCCATTAAATTGGGTTTGCCTATTGGAGTTGTGCTGCTTGCCATTGCCATGTGGCTAGTCCCTCAGTATTTTGGGACTGGGACGTGACAAAAATAATCTGGAAGGATGTGGTACAACCGACTTAGTGAATATATGAAAAGGGAGAGATATGAGAATAATCATATATGCCCATGTGTCTTCATAAAGAAATCTAAGAAGGGTTTCGCTATAGTTGCAGTATATGTCGATGACATAAACTTGATTGGGACAAGACATGAAATCAATGAGACTGCAAACTATCTAAAAAAAGGAGTTCGAGATGAAAGATCTCGGAGACACGAAATATTGTCTCGGATTATAAATTAAGCATTGCACTATTGGAATTTTAGTGCATCAATCCAAATACATAAAAAAATATTAAAATAGTTCAATATGGATAAAGCTTATTAGCACTCCAATGGTTGTTCGATCTTTAGATATCAATAAAGATTCATATCATCCTAAGGACGACAATAAAGTGATGTTAGGACCCGAAGTACCGTACCTTAGTGCCATTGGGACATTAATGTATCTATCACAATGTACAAGGCCAGACATATCATTCTCTGTTAATCTGTTGACTAGATATAGCTCGGCGCCAACTCGCAGACATTGGAATGACATTAAACATGTGATGAGATATCTTCGTGGAACTACCGACATGGAATTATTTTATACGTGTGGTTTATCTGACATCGCGAATCTAGTTGGCTTTACAGATTATTTATCTGATCCCCATAAAGGTCGTTCACAAACTGGATATGTGTTTCTTAACAGAAATGCAGCTATTTTTTGGCATTCAACAAAACAGACAATGGTTGCTACCTCCTCAAATCACTCAGAAATATTGGCTCTCTATAATAAGTAGAGAATTTATTTGGCTGAGATCATTGATTCAACACATTCTTAGCTCCTGTCATATTTTTCCTACCACAGATACTCCAATTGTTATTCATGAGGATAATGCAGTATGAATTGCACCGATTCAAGATGGATTCATTAAAGGAGACAGGACCAAACTCATATTACTGAAATTTTTCTATACACATGAGCTTCAGAAGAACTTTGATATTGACGTCCAACAAGTTCGCTCAAGTGATAATCTTGCAGACTTGTTCACAAAATCGTTGCCAAAGTTAACTTTTCATAAACTAGTTCACGGAATTGGAATACGACGTCTTCATCAGCTGACTGGTCAGGGTCAACATCATCAGGGGGAATGATTGTTTTCAAGGGGAGATGCATTTTGTATGGACTATAACGCGTTGTACTCTTTTTTCTTAGTCATGAATTTTTTTTCATTGGATTTTTCCTAACAAGGTTTTAATGGGGCAACATTAAACGTGTCCAACACCTATCTATGTCATCCTAAAGATTGTACTCTTTTCTTTCACACAGATTTTGTCCTAATAAATTTTTCTGGTAAAGTTTTAACGAGGCAATAGGCTTAGAGATCTGGTTATTTAAAGGGGGAGTGTTATAACGTGGGTTACTAAAGAGTTGGATTCCCACTTTATTTTTAGTCCCACATTGGTTAGAGATTAGTATTATACCTTCATTGGGTTGTATAAATTAGACATTTGCCTCCCGCTATGTGATTACACTAATAAGAGATCTCCCCTCCTATTTATTTTATTCTTCATTCTTCTACGTTTATTCTAACACTATTGATGTTATAGACACTGTTATAAACTTTTTATTTCAATTTCAAGGGAATTTGATGTCCCAAAGTACTCTAACGTTATACGTCTTGCTTAATTTTGTTTCCTTAAACATGCCATCATGATGAGAAACTGGTCCTAAGAAGAAGAAAATGATCAACCCTAAGTATAACATGTGAGCTTCTTACAGTTTTGCCAAAATTAATATACTCCTAAAATAATATGCTTAGGACTACAAACAAATTTAACAATCCTAAAAAAAAAATTTGACACTCCTTCATCGTCCCAAATGGAACAAAATGTTTCGAAACTTCATTAATGGAGTTTCAAACTTTATAAATAATTGCAAATGGGAAGAGAATAGGAAAAGGGAAGAAGAAAGAGGGTGAGAGGATTTTTGAAGAAAGTGGAGCCCCCAAAGAGTAATTTCATGTGTCACCTTCATAGTTGTCTTTGTGAGTTAAGGAAAAGAAGTAATTGTCATAGGTAACACTAAATTCGTCGAGCTATTTTGGAGATGTGCCTTTATACGTATGTTGGACAACCTCTTATCACATAATAAAATTTGCAAAAGCCTTCATCTCAAATATTTTGTATTCCTTTTCTTCCATTTTGTTCTGTCAATTGACATACTGAATCCAAGTTTCTTCAGGTACAGCCTCTCCTTAACTATATCGAACTCCATTGCGCATGTTCAAATAATCTTAACGATAATGCTAATTTTGCTATCAAATGCTTACAATCTTCTTACAACCCTCTCATCCTCCTGCTATGCGGACCACCCCTAGTCACACATCTTCTTCAATGAATGACCACCACGTGATATTTCGATCATATGACGACCATCCGAACAGCCACCGGGTCCCACCTCTCTCCTCTCCTCCAATGAACGGCCGTCACGTGGACGCCATATGGACGCCACGTGGCAGTTGTATAAAAGATTTTAAACATATATTGTAAGCATAGCACCATAGATTTTCTCATTTGGCATGTCCTCCAGCTTTCCACAATAGACCATTCGTTGACTCATCTTTCAAATTTTAATCGAAAATATTAGCATTGAAATTTTACTGAATTCCAAAAAAAGCATCGAAGTTTTAAAATTTACGAAGAAAGCATCAGAACGCCTATCCAAAGGACGTTTTATATTAAAAAAAATTTAAAAATATAAAACGCCATTTGGATCGACGTTTTTAAACTTTATATTTAACTTCGTTACCCTCTCTCTTATTCTCCGTCAATTTTTAATATTTTAATATATATTTTTACTCTCCTCTCTCTCTCTCTCTCTCTCACTTCACTCTCTTTTCTATATTTTAATATATTTTTTAATATAAAAAAATAGGATGAGAGACCAGGGAGAGAGAGGAGAGGAGAGGAGAGAGTGACACAGAGAGAGGGAGGAGAGTGAGAGGAGGACGAGTGAGAGAGAGGGGGAGGAGAGTGAGAGGAGGGTGAGTGAGAGAGAGAGAGAGAGTGTGTGAACTGAGAGAGAGTAAAAAAAAAAAAAATTTAATATAGAAAACGTCCATTGGAATGACGTTTTTCATGGAGAAAACGTCCTTTGGTTCTATATTTTAATTTTTGTTTTACTCTCTCTCTCTCTCTCTCACTTCACTCTCTTTCCTCTCTCTCTCTCTCTCTCTCTCTCTCTCTCCTCCCCCTCTCTCTCACTCGCCCTCCTCTCACTTTCCTCCCTCTCTGTCACTCTCTCCTCTCCTCTCCTCTCCTCTCCTCTACCCTCTCTCTCTCTCTCTCTCTCTCTCTCCTTTTAGACAGGAGAGTAAAAAAATATAGAAAATTGAGTATGAGAGATAGGAGAGAGGAAAGAGAGTGAAATGAGAGAGAAGAGTAAAAAATATATATTAAAATATAAAAAATTGACGGAGAATGAGAGAGATGGTAACAGAGTTAAATGTAAAGTTTAAAAACGCCGATCCGAAGGACGTTTTATAATTTTTAAATTTTTTTAATATAAAATGCCATTTAGATAGGCGTTCTGATGCTTTCTTCGTAAATTTTAAAATTTTGATTATTTTTTTGGAATTCAGTAAAATTTTAATATTGGATGAAAATTTTCTAATTTTAATTTATTTTTTACATCTATACTGATTTTGACCACTAATTTTACACAGACAATTTTTTAGTGAAAGAATGGAAGAATAAAAATGGAATCATTAGCAATAAAAAAAGGTTCTGATCAATAAACCACAAGCGTTAAATTGAGTTGACCCACACAAGGAATGTGCTAATACAATGATTTGCTCACGATCTGACAGAAAGAATGACACCTTACCAATTAATGGACCTTTTTTTTAATAAAGAATGACACCTTACCAATTAATGGACTTTTTTTTATAAAGAATGACTCCTTACCAATTAGTGCATCTTCATCACATGCTAAACACTGGATTCATCTCATGTTAGGACCAAGAATTCCCAGTTCCAGCAGCTTTTAGTGGACTTCTTCTACCGAAACAGTATCATTCACATATTCTAATAACTTCATTAGGAAAATCTAAAATGTAATTGAAGGTCATTCAAATTGGATGAAAGTCCCATCAAACATAGAGCAATCTATGAGCACAGCTTGTAGTATCGGCAATATCAATACAGATCAAATACGGCTAATACCAATACGGTTTGACATATTTTGGTTCGATACCCAACCGATAACAATACTGACCGATATCGACATTGAGATCTCTTTTTCAGTCACTTCAGCTAAAATAAATAAATAAATAAAAAAGACCAATTAGCAATAGTGTAAAAGCATAATAAAGTAGTATAAACATTTAAAAGAAGAAAACTTGTATATCACATGTAATCCAATCGGCAAAGTCGACTACTAATTTCATTCCAAATTAGTAAGAAACAATACAAGAAATACTTAAAACTATGCCAAAAAGTATATAATATTTTTTTTTCTAAAATTTTAATAATTTATTAATAATTATTTGTTTCTCGAAGATTCGAAACCACCAATACCGACGATACCGATTCCGATACCACGAACCTTGTAGAGGAGACACGATACAAGATAAAAATACAAACATTTCCAAATAAGTAGTCAGATATGTTACACCAATACAGACTAAACTATGTTGTACGAATACAAACAAAGATACATGTACATGTATGTGCAAGACAGAGAGCATGTAACAAGTGAGGAGAGCAACAATTTGCACAGTTGTGTAAACATCAAACAGAAATAATGTAAAGATCCAACGCTTAACCAAAGGCATCAGGAAATCTATTTCATATGATTAACATCAAGATCAACAAAGAAGAATGAAATAATACAATCTTCAACATTTGTAACAAAGCTTCGATATCCAAGTTCAAGATGGGCATAAATATCTTCTACCCTCAACTCATGAAAGAATGACCTTTGAATCAAACAGCGCAAAGCCAATGTGCCATGGTACAAGCTTAAAAATCTGGCATTCACAACATAAGCATCAAAGCACCAGAAACTGCCAGAGCCATGTAGCTGAATCCGGCAGCCATGCCACCGGAGTTCGTCGAGTCCTCCGAAGACTTGGGTGCTCCAACTTTTCCTCTGGAGGGCGCCGGGGACACATCGGCGATGGGGGCCTCGGGAGTCGGAGCCGGAGCTGGAGCCAGAGGTGGATCGACCGCGAAGATTGCCTTTGGGAGCAGGACGCGGTCGACCTCGTAGACTGCGACTGGGTAGGTCGAGTGCACGCTACTAGTGATCTTCGTGTTGGCCCAGCCCGACTGAAGTAGGATCGTCCCAGAATCGTCGGTGAGGTTCATGGTGTACTGCCCGCCGGCGAAGGTGCTGACGGGGCCGAGGTTGCTCAAGTTCCTGAACTGGGCCAGAGAGTAGTACTTGGGGAGCGCGTGCAGGAGGAGCAGGGACTTGAGCTGGTCGCCGGTGAGGTTGGAGAAGGCCGGCTTCTTGATAGCAGAGAAGGCAGAGTCCTTGGGGACAAAGATGGTGACCCCTTGATCGGTGTTGTTGGCTTGGTTTTGGAAAGTCTGGATGACTTGGGTCTGGGTGAGGTAGTTGAGGAAGGTGTGGAATGGACCGGCAACAGCGAGGAGGTAGGTAAGGTTGACGAACTCAGGGGCCGGAGCAGGGGCAGGGGAGAATATCGGAGGGCTGGCGGTGGCTTGGGCCGTTGCCGGAGTGGACATGGAGAGGGCTAGCAGAGTGGTGACCGCAAACATAGTGGTGAGTGCCATTGCTCTCCCTCCTCTAGCTTTGGCCCCTGCACGAAGAATCAGAGGTGAGCACTGGCTAGTCCCTGATAAATACTCGTGTATGGAATTGTTGTGAACCAAAGAATCAAAATAAATTTAAGTATCTTAACTGAGTTCTAGATACTAACCATAAACATAGCAAGGACCATTGGGGTTTAAAGTCATGCATATGTGATTTAAATAAATACAAAGTGAGAATAACTTGTCATATAGTTGCCAGTTGATGTAGCAGTTCAAAGTCCTAATATGGACTAGTTATTAGCAAGGTTCGCAGTATCAATATCATATCATTCCTATAAGTATCGGGATCGGCACTATCGATGGTTTCAGTTCGGAGTATCAATTTTTTGTGTATCGGAAAGCAAATTAATAATTTTTTAAAATTTTAGAAAAATATTTTTTGTACATTTAGACATAATTTTAAGCATTTTGTGTTGTTTCTTAGCAGTTTTGAAATTTAATAGTCACTATTGCTAGTTGGTTTACCTGCGATAAATAAGTTTTCTTCATTTATATGATTTTACAACCTTACTATGCTTTTACATCCTTGCTGATTGATCTTTTTTGTTCATTTTTCTTTGTCAAATTGACTGGAAAAGAGATCCCCAACGTCGGTATCGGCCGTATCGCATCGGTATCGGCCGATACTGCAAACTATGGTAAGGTGCAGATTTTGTTCTGAACATGATAATAGAAGTAAAAGATACATCTAATAGTGTGACCTTGTTAGTAGAATATTTCTTTTTGATAGGATAGTGGGCGTTTCTTGGGCTTATTTCAATTTACACAAGAAATATACCTGTAAGTTCAAAATTAACACATCAGAAATTAAGTAACCACAGTTCAAAGATATGCAAAGCACAAACGAAATGTACAATTTAAGCAAAGTAGACTAGGTAGAAAAACATTAATATAAGAATAAGAGATCTCGTGGATCATTAAAAATTGGTTCGAGACAGATTGTGTTGAATGTTCCAGTATTTAAACTCTAAGGTGGTCTGGTGTGTATAATCTCTATGCGCCTAGCCAATACCACACCTCATGAGCAAACTCCAATTCTTGTCACACCAAAATACATAAGCAAAACCAGAACAAAATATTTTCAAGTGTAATAACCATACTTGAGCACTTTCTATCACCTTCAAACTCCCAAAAAAAAAAAAAAAAAAAAACTAAGCAAAAGGACCACATCTTGAAAATGTACAGAGCATCAAATTAACAAACTCAAGGTATGGGTAACCTAAAGTAAAACATCAGAAAAACCACAAGCAACAGATCTAGAGCATGGTTCAAATAGACAAACCATGACCACGCACCCTGATGGTAAATCCTACCCTATAATCCTTTACCAAGAATACTCTTCATATGCACAAAATGGGTATGAACAACTTCCCAAATGTAGCAACATTGCCTCCATCCACATCATGAATCAAACCCATCATAAGAAATGCTCATGTAACTGCAAGCAAGAGCCTAGATCTAAAATTTAAAATCCCATGAAGTTGTTACCTATAGATCCAAATTTCTTGACATAGAACATAAAACATAGGGGGGAAATGTATGATTCAACAACAAGAACTCACAAGCATTAGCAAGAAAGAGAGAGAGAGAGAGAGAGAGAGAGAGAGAGAGAGGTGCTTACTTAGGAAAGCAGTTTATGGTGAGGGGCAAGATCACAGTGGAGGTGTGGAAGTGTGAGGACAGGTTATATAAAGTGGGGGTGATTGGGTGGCAGCTGGTGAGGGTAGTAGGTAGGGTAGGGCACTCTCTCAATACTCCATTAGAAGGTAAGTTCTATATGAAGGGGAAAGTGATGGTAAAGAAAGCACATTTCAGTAATAAAATTTTTTTATTTCAAAGAATAAAAAAAAAATATTTGAATTGCACTACACTTTATTTATTATAATTTAATGTGTATTATATTGTTTTACTATAATGTATAATATTTTTATTTTCGTCAAAAACTAACGGTTAATAGAGTTTTTGATCGAAATATTTTTAGCAAATCATCATTATTATCAGTTCCCTCTTCACTCTGGGAAGAAGGAACGAATATTTTGGTCAAAAATTAACGGTCAATCCGTAATCATTAGTTTTTGACGGAAGTGAAGTGTATTATACATTATAGTAAAATAATGAGATGTACCTTGAATTATGATAAATAAAGTGAAATGTAACTTAAATTTTCCCAAAAAAAAAAAAAAAAAAAAAAAGAGGAGGGGTAATAAGAGATTTTTCCAAAGTGACCTTCCAACTAATGGTGGGTTGTCCTTTAAAATATGAAATATAGTTTTCCAGCTTGCACTCTACCCAACCAATGACCAAACATATCATGAGAGGAGTAGGAGGAGGAGGAGAATGTTGTCTCATGAGACGTGAGAATTTTTTGTGGGCTGTGAGATTATTATGTGCTCTATACGAGTAAGTTGCAGTATGTATAAACGTGTACAAAGTTTGAACTGATTTTTGCTATTGAACTTTGAATATATCAGAAAAGTTACTGTAAAAAAATTAAATTATAATAAATTTATACAAACGAAACAAGTTTACCTAAATTAAAAATAAAGATACAGTCCGCCAACTCTCAGTTGGCGGAGAACAGACCGCAGCCGACACGTAGACAGCGAAAGGCAAACGTGGACTCCAATCTGGACCTACTGTCCAAAATCTGCCAACTTAGTTGGCCGATTTTGTACTTGCACAAAATCGACCAACTAAGTTGGCGGATTTTGTACAGTGGGGTCCGCCGGTTGGGTTGGGATGGTTTGGTTTGGTTTGTTTAATGAGTTTTGTTTAATTAGTTATGTTTTGGTTTTTTTTTTTCTTCTATTTCGTTTTGTTTTGGATTTTAAATTTTTTTTTTTTTAGTTTTGTTTTGGATTTTGATTTTTTTTATTTAGTTTAGTTTTGGTTTAAGAAAATTTACTTTAATGAAATAAAATTTAAATTAATTAATTGTAAAAAAAAAATTAGAAAAAAAAAGTTTGGGTTTTTTAGAAAATTGTAAAAAAAAAAAATTTGCAATATTTTATAAGAAAAAAAAAACTAGTTTTTTTTTGTCCTCTAATTTTCTGTTTATTTGGGTTTGATTTTTATTTGGTTGGGGAATAATTTGGTTTTTATTTGGGTTTGAAATTGGATCTGGGTCTATGGATTGGTGTTGGTTTATGTCCAACAGCTATTTCACATTCGCTCTTTCAACGGCTCTTATTTTTTCAACGTTCATATCCAACGTTCGTCTAACGATCGTTTCGAAGTTACCTATATAAACGTAGTATTTGTTTAATATCGGCATATTAAACATTGCAAACAAAAATTTATTTCTTTTCATATAAATTTTTTTTTTCCACACAGGAGAAGCTCAGTTCAATATACAATCTTTGAAGTCCATTTTCTTGTTGCCATTGATCGAAGTATAACAATACTATGCTCGCTTGGTGATGTACTAAATGAGTTAGCTTATGAAGGAGGTTTAGTTGAAGTTTTTTTTAATTGATCGAAATATTTCGTTTGATAATTTACTTAATCTAATAATTGAAAAAAAAAATTATTGACTATGAATTTTTATTGGTACATATTTATCTATCTAATTCTATAAACTTAGTTAGTGAGAAAGCATGAAATTTTATTCTTGAAGTTAATATACAATCACCGTATATTAATATTTTTGTGACTCCACCACCACCACCACGAAGAATAGTAGTGCTCATAGTTCTTCTCACCGAGTTATTTCATCTACTGAAGAAGAACATAGAGTAGATGATGGTAATACCGACGATGAAAATAGTGATAATTTAATAGAAAATATAGATGATGTACTTGATGATAATGTTGATATTTTAAACAATTTATTAATTGGAAGAGAATTTATGAATCGTCATGCATTTAGAAGTTTTATTAGTGATATAGCAATTGCCAAAAAAAAAATTGTACTTTACCCCTATTTTAATTGTTGATTCCCCTATTTTAATTGTTGATTCCAAATTCTCACTGAAGAACACTTTTTAAAAAGTTTTAATTTTAAAAATACCACATAAGTTCATGTGAAATAAATGGGCGGTGTCAAATATTTATTAACTTTTCTCTTCTTGCTTTTTTCACCAACATCCTCTCTTTTTTTCCTTTTTTTTTTCAAACTGGGCTTAAGGGCATCTTCAACTCTATTGTCCTGTAATATGTTATAATTTTTATATGGCATAAGGTACAAGATAATATATTTCTTAGATGACAAGACTATATTCGCAAAAGACAGTAAAATAGAAAAGTATTTTCCAAAAATTATTAATGTTTACTATTTTTTACAGAAATTTTACTGTACCGATAATAATTTTATATTCATTAAGTATATTGATAGAAGTTTTAAAAAATTTGAAATTTTGATGCATATCGCCAACTGAGTTGGTGAAAATTAGGAGTGTTCAATTTTCGCCATCCCAGTTGGCAAAAATCCGACAAAAATCGACTTGGAATCCGAAGTGTCAAAATTTGGACGGAAATGGGTGGATTTTCGCCAACTGAGTTGACAAAGATTTGGGCAACCCAAATTTTTGCCAACTCAATTGGCAAAAATGTGATGGGTTAATTTTTTTTGGTTTATTTTTTAATTTTATGTTTATGATTTGATTTGGTTTGGTTTTTTTTGTTGGATTGATTTGTGTTGGGTTTTTAAAAAAAAAAATTTAATTTTTTTGTTGGTTTATTTTCCAAAAAAATTGTTGTACAGAAAATACTTTTAAACAAATTAACTAAAAAGAAACAATTTTTCAAAATTTTGAAATCATGAATTTTTCGCCATCTCTGATGGCAAAAAAATTTTGGTTTTTTTTTGTTTGTTTTTTAGGTTTTTTTGTGTTGAATATTTTTGTTGCATTTTAAAAAATTTTGACAATACTAATTTTTTTTTCCGACCTCCAAAAATTAGTATAGATAACTAAAACAAATAACAAACTAATTATCATTCATATTAGTATAGATAATAACAAATTAATATAGATAATAAAAAAATTGAAAAATAAAATTACCGAAAGTAAAATTTGGAGGTCAAAACATCGTTTTTTACGGTCTAAATTTTTTTGAAGTCCGTCAAACGGTGAAACGGTTTATCCCGAAGTACTTTTCGATACGGTCATTTTGGCACATATTGAATCTTGTTTCGATCTCTCAGTTAAAAGTTAGAATACTTTAAAATTTTAAATTTTATATTTTTGCCTGTAACATATGCGTCTTGCTTCGAATGAAAATTCTTTCTATACGAATTGTGTTACTCTCGTCGAAAACATACAAATCGACCTATTGTTTGACGAAAAACGATTTCAAAACAAATAGTTATGGCCGCTCGAAGTCTGCTCGACGACAAACGTAATATTCTTACGGCAGAATTTTTTGTTGTTGTTGTTTAATGGTAGCATATTTTGGATGTTAAATTTTATTTTTTTCTAATTTATTTAAAAAAATTATTGCTACAACAACTTTAAAAAAAAAAAAAAAACTAAACCTAAATAAAACTAAAGAAAAGAAAAAAATTTAAAAAGAAAAGAAAAATAAAAAAACAAACCAGAAAAAAACCGAGTTGGCTCCCCGTTTGTTTGTTTTAAAAAAACCAACACAAAAAAACCTAAAAATAAAACCAAAACAAACAACCAAAAAATCCAACACAAATCAAACCAACAAAAAAAATCAAACCAAATCAAACCCTAAATATAAAACCAGAAAATAAACCAAAAAAAAACAACCCATCACATTTTCGCCAACTGAGTTGGCAAAAATTCACCCATTCCCGTCCAAAATTTGACACGTCGAATTTCGATTTTTGTCGAATTTTCGCCAACTGGGTTGACGAAAATCGAGCACTCCTAATTTTTGCCAACTCAGTTGGCGATATGTATCAAAATTTTAAATTTTTTAAAACTTCTATCGTTATACTTAATTAATATAAAATTATTATTGGTACAGTAAATTTTTTTTATTTTTTAACTTCCAAGACAATATTTTCTCTTCCATCTTTTTTTTTTGAATAGTTTTTAATGATAATTATTAACATGGAGATGAAGACATTGTCAATTATACTATCTATAATCAGACAATTAACTTCGTAATATCTTTTATATTGTCGTAAAAGTTTTATATTTTACATCACAATTGCATTGGTAAATTTTCTCATTCTCATGTGGCAACATTTTTCCCAAAGTCACAAAGGGTACGGAAATGGAGATGGAGATGGAGATACTCTAAGAATTCTTGTCCATGTAAGGAGTTGCATTATATCACGAGAAAATGACTGGATAACGATAATATCGCACCCAACGTCAGGTGTATGATACCTACAGGCTCGCTGTTGGCCACAACCGACATCATTAATTGAGGAGGCCTACCTCAATTATATATTTCTCCGGAAGACTTATTAAATGCACATATTTGATTTTGTACTGCATTATCAAATAAATATGGAATAGTTATTACGGAAAATTTCACTCAGGGCATAATAGTTTAATATATTTCTAAAAAAAGCAACAAAATTTTAAAATTTAACAAAAAAGCATTAAAACGCCCTTTGGAAGGACATTTTACGCTTTTCCGTCAATATATTTTAACTCCGTTAACGAAGCAGAAGTAAAGAAAAATTTATAAATAAAATAATAGAAAACGTCCTTCGAAAGGACGTTTTATATTTTTTATTAATTTTTTCTCTCTCCTCTCTCTTCTCTCTTCTCTCCTCTCTACTGTCTGTTTTATTATTTTTATTAATATTTTATCCTCTCCCTCTCATCTATCTGTTAAAAGAGAAAAAAATATAATATTAAATAAAGCTAAAACGCCCTTTGGAAGGACGTTTTGCTTTTTTTAATTTTTTTTATTAATATTATATCATTCCCGCTCATCTCTCACTTTCTGAAAAAAAAATATTATTTTAATGAAAAACGCCCTTAGAAAGGGCGTTTTTTCTAGGAAAAACGTCCTTCCTAAGGACGTTTTTCATTAAAATAATATATTTTTTTTTGGGCAGATTCTCTCTCCTCTCTCCCTCTCGGCTCTCCGCTCCCTGTCCCTCTGCTCTCTCTCTCTCTCTCTCCCTCTCCGCTCTCCCTCTGCTCTCTCCTCTCTCCCTCTCCCTCTCCCTCTCCCTCTCGGCGACACCGGCACCGCCCTCATCATCGTCGATGCTGTCGATGGCGAGTTCTGGTTGGCCAAGGAGGAAGGGACGAGCGGGCCGATCATCTTGAGGTTCTTCATGCTCGGCCGCCGCTCGTACAGCTTGAACGCCGGCTTCTTGGCCCGGTTGTTGAGCGGGTGGTTCTTGATTGGGGGGTTGGCGGCGGCGGCGTCGCGCTTGGCGGCCGTCTCGGCGGAGCCGGTGAGCATCTGGACGACCTGCTTGAAGGACTGGGTGTCGGCCTGGACGAAGGTGGTCGAGTATGGGGCGTTCGGGATCGGGGACTTGGGCGCCGGCGGGAGGCTCGCTGACACTGCGCCATTGCTGTTGCTGTTGGTGTTGGGGGAGGAGGGTGGATATGGGTGTGGACTCTTGTTGTCCATTGCTACGAGCTTCTCCCTCGACTCGACCTCGAGGACACAAAATGAAGACACGATGACTATGGCCGAATTAGGGTTAGGGTTAGGTTTTACGTTTTTGGGATGATGACCAGCTTAGGGTTAGGATTTTGGAACCTCAAGGACACGAGGACACGACGACGTTGTTCCTGGAGGACCCCGGACACAGTCACTGTATCGGACACGGTATCCAGAATAGAATTTTTTAATTGTTTTATAGCTTTTCACACAGGAGAGAGGAGAGAGAGAGAAGAGAGAGGAGAGAAGAGAGAAGAGAGAGGAGAGAGGGGAGAGAGAGAAATTAAAATATTTTAAAAATATAAAACGTCTTTTGGAAGGGCGTTTTACTTTTTTTATTATTTTTTTTAACGTCCAAATTTAAACCGTTAAGTAGGTCGACGGAAAAGCGTAAAACGCCCTTTGGAATGGCGTTTTAATGCTTTTTTGGTAAATTTTGAAACTTTGTTGCTTTTTTTAGAAATATATTAAACTATTATGCTCTGAGTGAAATTTTCCGTAGTTATTACTAATTTTCATCATTATTGTAAGAAAATACAATAATTAGGAAGGCACTGGAGACCACTTTCATTTATAATATAGGAAAATAAATTTGTTTATTAATTTCATCAAGAGCTGCAAATACTATTAGCCTATTATAATTAGAAGATGGAGAGCATGATCAACCGTAATTATTTTATTATTTAACAATTATTTAAGAATCATATTTTGATAGCAAATCTGTAGTTGAAATGGTACTCACGGCGTGTTTCCGTCCGGGCAGGCCGGGGCTTGATCGGTGCTAGGCTGGATCGGACTTAGGGTCCGTTTGATTCACTATAATGTAATTGTGATCGTAATGACGATTATATTGTAATTATAATTCTAATATTTAGTTGGACAATAAAAAAATTAGATGTAATGTAATTGCGAATACAAATTTGATTACATTACATCGGTTTCTTCTAAAACCAATTGCGTTATAAAACATATGTAATCGCGATTACATTACAACTTAAAGGAATGTTTGATATGCGATTTTTTTTTTAGTCGATTTTATTCATTTTTTATCAATTTTTGATCGTGTTAGCGTTTTTTGTCATTTTTGCTTTTTTTTTTGTCATTTTTATGGTTTTTTTTACGTTTTTTTATCGATTTTTGTCTGTTTTGTTTTTTTTTACATTATTTTTTTTTATCATATTTTATTTCCGATTTCTCGTCTTTTTGTCGTATTTGATCTTTTTGAACATTTTTTGTCATTTTTATTACTTTTATCGTTTTTTGTGTTTTTTTCCTTTTTTTTATCATTTTTTGTCTCTTGTTCTTTTTTTCTTTTTTATCCTTTTTTTGTCGTTTTTGCTATTTTTGTCTTTTTTGATAATTGTTGCATGTTTTTTCGATTTTGTCTGTTTTTTTCATTTTTTATCTATTTTGCACATTTTTTTTATCGTGATTGTTCTTGTTCGTCTTTATCAAATTTTTTTTGTTTTTTCCATTTATATTGGGTTTTGGTTTATTTTACTATTTTTGTCATTTTTATCATTTTTTGTCTTTTTTTTTCTTCTTTTCGTTTTTTTTGCCCTTTTTTATCATTTTTTGTCGTATTCAGTTATTTTTTGTCGTTTTGTTCGTTTTTATCTTTTTGTCGTTTTTACTCATTTTTTAAAAAAACTTTGTTTTTTTTTTCTTTTTTGATCTTTTTTAATTATTTTTGTCATTTTTGCACTTTTTTGTCATTTTTTGATTTTTTTTCTTCTGTATATGATCGTTGTTGGACGTTTTTTTTTTCATTTTCGTTTTTTATGTCGTTTTTGATATTTTCTTTTCTTTTTGTCGTTTTGTTCAATTTTTGTCGTTTTTTGTCTTTTTTTTCGTTTTTGTTGTGTTTTCGTTTTTTTGCCATCGTTATTTTTTTCGTTTTTATCTTTCTTTTTTCATTTTTGTCGGTTTTGATTGCTTTTGTCCCTTTTGTTCGTTTTTAATTTTTTTTATCGTATTTTGTCGTTTTTAATTTTTTTTGTCGTTTTTTTTATCGTTTTAGAATTTTTTTTTTATCTTTTGTCATTTTTAGTTATTTTTTTGTTTTTGTTTTCTTCTCGTTTTTTTTTTATCGTTTATCGTCTTTTTGGGGGTGTTTTCACTTCAGGTCATTTTTTGTCCTATTTTTTTTCATTTTGATCCTTTATTTTGTCATTCTGGAACTTTTTTCGTTTTTTATCATTTTTCGTTTTTGATCGTTTTTAGTCAATTTTTTTCGTTTTTGAACTTTTTCGTTTTTTTGTCCTTTTTTCAATTTTCGTTCTTGGTCCTTTTTTTTTTCATTTTTGGTTGTTTTTATTGTTTTTTCCATTTTTTTGTGTTTTTTGATATTTTTTGTCGTTTTTGGTTATTGATCTTTTTTTAGCAGCAGGACAGAACTATTATTTTTTATTTTTTTATTTTTTATAAAAGATTCTTTTATTTTTTCTCGTTTTTTATTTTTTTATTGATTTACTTTTAAATTTTATGTTGTATTTTTTAAAACATTATTACCTTAAAACTTAATTACATTACATGGTAGACCAAACATATGAATGCAATTGAAATTATATTGCGTGGTTTGATTAATGTTCCAAATATGGTAATATAATTGTAATTCCATTACATTACAAATCCAATTCCATTACAATTACGATTACATTACGGTGAACCAAACGGGCCCTTAGTCCGTGAAGGAGACGGGTCAGACCGTAGTTTTGAAAATTCAAATCCAATCCGAATGAATAGTAGGTCGGATCTGATCGGTATGGACCCGAACTGGGTCAATTTTTTTAAAAAATCGGGTTCTTGTCAATTACAGTGCTGGTAACTGTTGGACTGACCCTCCTGGCCTCTGCATCATCAGACAATTGGCAATCCAGCGATCTGGGTCACACCTCATACACAACCCATTGGCTTCTCTGCACATATCTCTAGTGTGGCCTCCCTTGCCATAGTAAGTGCAACCCATCGGTGCTCCCTAGCGCTGTTGTTGTTGTTGTTGTTGCTGTTTCGACTGCTGCCGAGCCGGTACTGTCACCGTCTAAACTTCCGCCCTCCTTGGCGCTGAATCATGGATGCGAACGCCAGGTGATAGTGCTGACGTCCGAGGTACTCCTCCTCCTCCCTATTCGTTCTGAGCATGAGACCTCTTCTGGCCTCCAGTCCTAGCCGATAACCTCTGCATGGTAAGCTCGTGCCTCCGAGCTGCTATCATTACTTCTTCATAAGTCTAGTAGTCGTGCCCCTCTACTAGTTGTAGAATCTCCAAATGAAGTCCTTACTGGAACCTCATTGTTCTATCCGACTCTGTAGCCACCATAGTCGGAGCGAATCTACCCAGCCTGCAAAATTCGGCTGCATATCCATCCACTGTTCTACCGGCCTACTTAAGACCAATAAATCTCTGTTGGAGCTCATACTGCGCTACGACTCTAAAATATTTAGCCCTGAATCGAGCCCTGAAACTGTCCCAAGAGATAGGACACCTCAAGATAACCTCTACTGACGCCCACCAGTCACGGGCAAGGTCTTGAAGCTGCAATCAAACTTGATCAACTTGTTCATCCACCGGGACCTGCGTTGTTGCCAGAATAACCTCAATATCTTGTAACCAGGCATCTGCTGTGATGGCATCCTCCGTGCCATCGAAGTACCTTGGGTTAAGTCGGCAAAATCTAACTGACGCCCCCGAATCAGTCATTTCTCCTCTTTCCAGGGTCGTCTGCAAACCCTGACTCTACAAGACATTTTGTTCTTGTTGTTGAAACTACTGATGTTGTTGTACTGCCATCTGATGTTGCTGCGTAGCCATCATTCTCCGGAGGATCTTCAGTAATGTCGGGGTGTCAAGTACCACTGGTACTGCTGGTACTACTGGGGGTACGGGGATCTCAGGGGATGGTTGCTTAACATGTCCAACTTCCAGTTCCATCGTGCCAGCTTATTCAGCTACTGGCTTTACTCGAATTTGACTCTGAACAGGTGCTACCTCCCATTGTTGCCCAGGGCAACCTTGTCCGGCCATACCTGCTGCTCCAACAACTGAAGAAGCCCTAAATAAAAGGACAAGAAATATTAAAAATAGGACGGGAATGATCAAGGAAACAATTGATTCGATAGTCAAGCAAGGCTTCGAGAAGAACGAATTTAGGATTTTAAAGGCATATGTTTGATTGAGACTCCTATGATCATAACACCCCACAAGTCTAAAAATACAGACCTGCATTGGCCACCACTAAAACCTTGTCACGCCCCAGTACCGGAATACGGAGACGGACATGGCCAGCTCCCCCATACAAGGTATAGAATACCGTACTGTGGTCATGACTGTAACTAGACAAGGGGTACATACTACAAACAAGTCACTTAGGGTCATACAACACATCTATTGTCTCAATCAGTCAAGTAAGAACAGTAAACATAGAACATATATGACAAGAAAGTAAGGCGTCCCAAACGTCGTGCCACGATATTCTGAAAACTAGTTGTGCAAAAATAAAAAATCTAGCAGAGTAGCAAAAGTACATGACCATGATTAGTTGTAGTCTGATGAATTATAATCATGTAAAAAAACTAAATGTCCAGATTCACAGCTAACAAGGGTCGATGGCTAACGCCCAAAATAAGTAAAGTGGGCAATAACGAGCAGGGAAGAAGAGACACACTGGTTACCCTCAGTGGCCATCCGCCTGGTACGGCCATAGTTCAGGGGGAAGTACGCTTGATCCTCGGGTGTTGGCTCTAAACCTGGCCATGCAAACCAGTGGGGTTAGACCCCAAATAGCAAGTACCACAAAGGAAGCACGAATAAAAAAATAAAACTAGGTTAAGAAATATATATATATATATATATATATATATATATATATATAGTTTTGTCTCGTAGTTTCGGTTCATAGTAATCTAATCCTACAACCAAACAAGGACAAGGGTTAGACCATCGCATCATGATAGATCATGTCCCTAGACTATTTGACAGCAGATACAATACACAAATAAGCTCAGTTACATAATCAGCCAATCACTTGTACGACTTACTAGATGGAGTCTGGGTTATCCCAGAGACATTATGCATAAAATAGGAATCCTCATATCGAACCATGTTCTAGCAGGGGCTAGCCGAGCCAAGAATCGTCGCATAGCACATAGTAGTATGCACTGGTCCCTCGTAAGGCCACCGTGCTAAGATCGCATAGAACACATAGTGTGGTGTCCCGTTCCCCCTATTCAGGGAGCGCAACTAAAAAATACAGGTCGATATCGTTCGATCGGGATAGATTGAATCAAGAACTCATCCTCATTAAGGATTTGCTTCTTCGAAATCAATTCTCATATTCAGTAGACCGTGTCCCAAGGATGGACTTAGCGGCAGAGTCAAGAGGGACATCTCCGCTGCAAGTTTTCTTGCCTAATTTTTGCTGTCGCTTTGTTGTTTTCGTGCTTTGAGTTGGTCTTCGGATTTGCTTGTATTTTCTTGAACGATTTCAATGGATTTCATTATTTTCGTTCGTTGAACTATACTTCAGTTCTGAGCTTGGAAAGAGTAGAAGAGGTATTGATCAGCTGTTCATGGCAATGCAGGTGATCTTGTAGTAGATGACGTGCGAGCGGAGTCTTGAAGCACCTCTTTCCTTTCCTTCTCAAACCAACTTGTAAGTGGTTAAATTCGATTCAGTTGACCCTTTAAAATCTTATATTCTTACTTGTCCCAATCAAACGATACCAAAATAACTAAAAGATGTCAAGATAAAAATAAATAGACTTGGACTACTTTATGCTTGTCATTAAACTTGTGAACAGTTACCATATTGCATGCTAGTTTATTTGGAATTTTCTTCATATGCTTCATACTTAAGTTAGAATGTATACTTCTTCTAGATTATGTGCTATTATAGAACACATTTTGCTATAAAATATATCGATCGGGGAGACTATGCAAGACAGATCATGCTATGTAATTGTCTCCCGCTCGTATTGCCTTAGATTACATCAAGTGATTGCTTAGTATAGATATTGTTTGATCATGGACAACTTGTGCACAAGGCTTTTGGTTTCGGCGGATGGTCGTCGGGGCACTGGGATCGATCTGATCCGGGCAAAACATTTTGTGTAGTCGTTTATATGGACGGAATGTTATGTAGCGGGGCTCACCACCTACATTACATATCGTTCTCGTCTCGAGACTGTAACCCGTCCCTTATGGCATTATGCCAGTGATCCCTTCGTACGTTTAAATATGTGCAAAGCTAACTTGTGTCTTCGTGGCAGGGAAGGACATGGTAAGTATTGTACAGGTGGTTCAGACTGGCAGGTAAAATTCATCGAATGGTGGCAAGTTTATTTCAGTGAATTTCTATATCATTGCTTGCTTGTAAAATAA
This sequence comes from Iris macrosiphon, assembly GCA_036927795.1. Taxonomy (NCBI): domain Eukaryota; kingdom Viridiplantae; phylum Streptophyta; class Magnoliopsida; order Asparagales; family Iridaceae; genus Iris; species Iris macrosiphon. The sequence continues at coordinate 175,088,925 of JAYESA010000004.1, forward strand.
ACTAAGTCAAGATAGAAAAATCATGACTAACTTGTATGATTCATATAAACAACGTGTTGATTGGTATAGTTGGGTTAGCTCACCTTCACCAGTGTATTTCGTGTCACGCCCCGGACCCGCCCGGGCCGCCGCTCCGCCTTGCCCCACCCCCGTATAGCCGGATTATCGAACCGGGCATGAATCACCGTGCCTCGGTGCGCCGGACGTGAATTACCGCATCCGTCCCGCGGGTGCGAGGAAGGGGAAGGAATGGCCTGGCCCGATCGAGCCCATCAGGGACGTGATGCCGTGCAGCCTGGGGTTACGCCCGCACAAGGCCAATCATTTCAAGTTGATAGTTGGCTATCATCGCATCAATCGAGTAAGCAGCAAAAAGGGACTTGTTGTAATGCAATGCATTTAGCCAACTGAGTATTCGGGACAATCGAGGCAACTTGGGTTCCTTTAGCAAGGTATTCGTTCGTTCCATATATTATGCCCCCTTATACGATAGCATTCTCGGGGCAACAATCGAAACCAGAATTCCGGATCTTAGGGACTGTGGCACGCCTATCGCTCCCTCGGACGATCCAGTACCTGTAAGCAAGTAAACTGTTGGTGGGTCAGCACTTTATACAAGTACTGGTGAGATAAAATAACTGAACAGAAACAAGCATTCACTAAAATCAAGCACTAAGTAATCATGTTATAAAATATTATATTACTAGTGATCTTTCTAGTTTTACCTAGGTTCGTTTTATGCAGTTCTAGCAGAGTCAATTTACATTGTTTGGAAACATGTTTGGAAACAGAGTTTCATATGCAATAAGCAAGACAAGCAATCGTTCATGTTTCAGGGTGTGCGCAGCATGTCTCGTGAGACTCGAGGGTCAAATGCACAACTAGACGCACATGCACGATCTTAGGGGCAGCCATCTATCCAAGCCAAAACAATGACTTAGCTATATGCAGGGCGGTCCCGAGTATCTCAGGATCGACAGCTGGTTGTATAGCATACCAATGACTCATTCATCTGATGCTATGGCAACTGTGACCCATAGTGGCTAAGGATGTGTAGCGCCCCGTTCTCCCGGTGCGGAGAGCGCGGCTAAGAAACACAAGACGGTATCGTTCGATCGGGATAGATTGAATTAAGAACTCGTCCTCGTTATGGATTTGTTTCTTCGGAATCGATTCCCATATTCAGTGGACTGCGCCCCAAGGATCGGCTTAGCGGCAGAGTCAGGAGGGACCTCTCCGCTGCTATCTTTTATTGCCTTGGTTTTCGATGTCGCTTGTTGCTTTCGTGCTTTGAGTTGGTTTTGGGATTGCTTATTTTCCTTGAACGGTTTCGATGGATTTCATTATTTTCGTTCATTGACTTGCACTTCTATTCCGAGATTGGACAGAGAGGAAGAAGTATTAATCGAGCTGTTCGTGTGCAGGTGAACGAGCAGTAGGTGGCTTGCGAACGGAGTCGTGAAGCGCCTCTTTCCTTCTTCTTTCCAAAATCTAAGTGAGTGGCTACCAACCCGATTAGCTAGCCCTGCTTCCAAGCTTCACTTCTTTGCCCCGATCAAACGATACCAAGTAATAATAAAAGAAACCAAGATAAAAGAGAATAGACTTGGTTCATATGCTTGTCAATAACTGCACGAACGAATACTTAATGGCATGCTTGTTCGCTTGGGAATAAATCGTGAATTATTGCTTGTCTTGTACAATTGCTTGTCTTGTACTCTTGTTGCCTCAACTGTAATAACTTGTTACTTGTATCTTGTTCGATCATGGACAACTTGTGCACAGGGTCAAGTCTCGCGGACGATGCTGGGGCACTGGCATCGATCCGGTCCGGGCGAGACATATTGTTCTAGTCTCTTGTTCGGCGGAATGGTTTGCAGCGCCTCTTGTTCTTACGTTGCATACCATTTACGTCAAAGACTACTGTCCAAAATGGCAACCAAGCCAGTGATCATTGTGTATATTTAAACCTGTTGCATACTAACTTGTGTCTTCGTGGCAGGGAAGGCATGGTAAGTATTGTGCAGGTAATTCAGACGGTCAGGTAAAATCCACCGAACGGTGGCATGTTCATTTCAGTATATTCTTTATGCTGCTTACTTGTAAATGAACTAAGGCAAGATAGAAAACCACAAAATATGCATGCTTCACTAAACAACGTGTTGATTGGTATAGTCAGGCTAGCTCGCCTTCACCAGCATGTTTCGATATGCTGACCCTCGTTGAAACAGGTTCTCCGCACCAAGGCGAACCGAGCGAGGAGCCGAAGTCGTCTTCCCGATCCAGTCCAGCTGTTGGCGCATCTTCACCGCGCCCCTGAAGCCTTTTGAAGTCCGAAGCTTGCAACTCTTCATACACAAATGCAACTTCGTGGCAAAGCTGTCCTCCAGCCTGGAGGTCTTTATCATTTTGAGTTTATAAAGGGATGTAATGTACAGGACTGCTATCTCATTTTGAGTCATCTCTTTTGTAAGCCGTTCGGTATATTAGCTATCTCGTTCAAGAGTTTGTAATAGATGTTCATTATCAATAAGGAGAACTTTTCTATATTTCAAATCTGTGTTTCAATTTATCTGTGTACTCTGAATATGTGCTTGCTATACAAATCATTAAAGCCTTGTGCGGGCGCAACTCCAGGCCCGCACGGCGGTCACGATTCGGGGGACGCCTCAAGTGATTCTACGGAATTGGGTCGTGTCATAGTGGTATCAGAGCACAGATTCAAGTTCCTTAGACTTCGTGCTGGAAAAGTTCCTTTAACGATCAAATTCCTGTGTGAACTCTTGAACTCGCTAGGCCAAAATGAGATACGTTCATGCAATAAGTCCATAATACATTATGATCCTAATGTAATTTACCTTCTTTTGAAGGAATGGCTCCAGCGCAATCTGCAGCGCAAACCCCGGACGAAATGCAAGGCCAAGAAAGTAGTTCGGATACTTCGGAAAGTTCAAAGAGCCAGCGAGCCGTGCCAAGCATCGATCCCGTCCAACGAATGTTGCAGATATTGGAGGCAAACCAACAAAGGGACGAGGCTCGCTATGAACGGGCCGAGAAGCGGGCGGAAGAGAGTAAGCTCAAGTTTCAAGACAATATAGAAGCACGATTCTCAGTCCAACAGAAGCAGGTAGATACCCTGCAGCAGATCGTTCAGACTTTGGCATCCAACCAGTCCGCGGCAACGCCAGCGACTCCGGTGGAACAGCCCGTGCTTGAAGTAGAGACGCCGCAAATTCCAAGGGCGAGGGACGTGACTGCCTTCGACTTTGGGCACTTCAAGAAAGTCTGCAACACCCCATTCAACGGGACTGAGGACCCAGTCGTAGCTCTAGATTGGTTGGCCGAACTTGAAGATCACTTCGCTCTGCTAGAGGTCCCCGAAGAGAAGCGCGTCGCCTGCGCGCAACTACAGCTCCGCCTCAACACGCACGATTGGTGGGACGTGCATCGACGATCTCTCCAATTTGATCACGGAGAGGAGGCGATCTCGTGGACGACTTTTCGTGCTGCGTTCGAAGAGGAGTTTCTACCCCCTCCAGTACAACGTCAAATGGAGAATGATTTCGTGCAACTGAGGCAGGACAGTATGACAGTTAAAGAGTACTCCGCCGAATTCAACCAACTCTCCAAATTCGCTAGGGCCTATTTACCTGATGTAGCGAGTCGAGCAAGAAGGTTTGAAGGTGGACTACGCCCTGCCATCCATTCACACGTATCCGTTCATCAGTATCGTACAATGCGTGAAGTAATGAATCACGCCCTATCGCTCGAACCACTCTATCCTCACGTTCCTGCCGGCGCTGTGCATACCTACAATCACAAACGCCAAAGCGACGAGAGAGGAAACAACGCGGCAAAGCGACGAAACGACGGTGGTTCACACAAAGGGAACACAATGCCCTACTGTAAATTCTGTAAAAAGTCAGGGCATGCAATCGACAAATGTCGTATGAAACTTGGATTATGCCTAGCCTGTGGTGAATTAAACCATTCTGTTCGTGATTGTTCCTTGAGTCATGATCGCCATCCCGTTCGCAATAATCCCTAACGGTAAGTTCTACCCTAAGTTTTGGGACGAAACTTCCAATTAGTTGGGTAGGATGTAGCGCCCCGTTCTCCCGGTGCGGAGAGCGCGGCTAAGAAACACAAGACGGTATCGTTCGATCGGGATAGATTGAATTAAGAACTCGTCCTCGTTATGGATTTGTTTCTTCGGAATCGATTCCCATATTCAGTGGACTACGCCCCAAGGATCGGTTTAGCGGCAGAGTCAGGAGGGACCTCTCCGCTGCTATCTTTTATTGCCTCGGTTTTCGATGTCGTTGTTGCTTTCGTGCTTTGAGTTGGTTTTGGGATTGCTTATTTTCCTTGAACGGTTTCGATGGTTTTCATTGTTTTCGTTCATTGACTTGCACTTCTATTCCGAGATTGGACAGAGAGGAAGAAGTATTAATCGAGCTGTTCGTGTGCAGGTGAACGAGCAGTAGGTGGCTTGCGAACGGAGTCGTGAAGCGCCTCTTTCCTTCTTCTTTCCAAAATCTAAGTGAGTGGCTACCAACCCGATTAGCTAGCCCTGCTTCCAAGCTTCATTCCTTTGCCCCGATCAAACGATACCAAGTAATAATAAAAGAAACCAAGATAAAAGAGAATAGACTTGGTTCATATGCTTGTCAATAACTGCACGAACGAATACTTAATGGCATGCTTGTTCGCTTGGGAATAAATCATGAATTATTGCTTGTCTTGTACAATTGCTTATCTTGTACTCTTGTTACCTCAACTGTAATAACTTGTTACTTGTATCTTGTTCGATCATGGACAACTTGTGCACAGGGTCAAGTCTCGCGGACGATGCTGGGGCACTGGCATCGATCCGGTCCGGGCGAGACATATTGTTCTAGTCTCTTGTTCGGCGGAATGGTTTGCAGCGCCTCTTATTCTTACGTTGCATACCATTTACGTCAAAGACTACTGTCCAAAATGGCAACCAAGCCAGTGATCATCGTGTATATTTAAACCTGTTGCATACTAACTTGTGTCTTCATGGCAGGGAAGGCATGGTAAGTATTGTGCAGGTAATTCAGACGGTCAGGTAAAATCCACCGAACGGTGGCATGTTCATTTCAGTATATTCTTTATGCTGCTTATTTGTAAATGAACTAAGGCAAGATAGAAAACCACAAAATATGTATGCTTCACTAAACAACGTGTTGATTGGTATAGTCAGGCTAGCTCGCCTTCACCAGCATGTTTCGATATGCTGACCCTCGTTGAAACAGGTTCTCCGCACCAAGGCGAACCGAGCGAGGAGCCGAAGTCGTCTTCCCGATCCAGTCCAGCTGTTGGCGCATCTTCACCGCGCCCCTGAAGCCTTTTGAAGTCCGAAGCTTGCAACTCTTCATACACAAATGCAACTTCGTGGCAAAGCTGTCCTCCAGCCTGGAGGTCTTTATCGTTTTGAGTTTATAAAGGGATGTAATGTACAGGACTGCTATCTCATTTTGAGTCATCTCTTTTGTAAGCCGTTCGGCATATTAGCTAACTCGTTCAAGAGTTTGTAATAGATGTTCATTATCAATAAGGAGAACTTTTCCATATTTCAAATCTGTGTTTCAATTTATCTGCGTACTCTGAATATGTGCTTGCTATGCAAATTATTAAAGCCTTGTGCGGGCGCAACTCCAGGCCCGCACGGTGGTCACGATTCGGGGGACGCCTCAAGTGATTCTACGAAATTGGGTCGTGTCATAGTGGTAGCAGTTCAGCTCTCCACCATAGCCATTGTCCGACCGCGTGCGAATGCATGGAACACTATCAAATAAATTCTAGTATACAGATGAGACGAACCATCAGAACAGTTATCGTTGTTACAGGGCAATCCGACTTATCACTTGAACATATTCAGGTACAATATGGTTCTCTCAAAGCATAGACGATAGTGAACATGTTCATGTACTCTAGGCAAGCATTTCAGGATTGTCGTTAAGCAGACAAGTTCATTGTCAAAGACAAGCTAGGTGAGTTCGTTCATTAACATGCAAGGCAGGTTCTATCATTCTCTTATAAAAATATTGCAAGCAAAAACTCAGGTTATTATTAAGGCGTGCAAGAATCAGAGAACAAAGTTCTGCCCACTCACCTGATATATAATGCCGACGCGGAGCGGGGCATTACATTTCGATGTACTGACCCTCGTTAAAATAGGTTTCCCGCACCAAGGAGATCCTGCGAGGAGCTGAAGTCACTTCCTAATCCAGTCTAGCTACCAGCACGGCCTGATCGTGTAAAGAAGAAGTCTTTTGAAGTTTCTAGGAGCTCGTTCACATACTCATGCAGCTTCGAGGAAAAGCTATTGTCCCGCCCGGAGGTCTCTTATTTTAAAGTTTTAGTAAATGATATAATGTACAGGACGACTATCTTATTTTGAGTCCACTTTTGTAAGCCCATGTGGCAATTATCTGACTCGTTCAAGAGTTTGTAAAAAGATGTTCATTATCAATAAAGAGAACTTTTCCATGTTTTAACTTCGTGTTTCAATTTATCTGCGTACTCTGAATATTTGCTCATTATGAAAAATTACCTTGGCCTTGTGCGATGCGCAACCTAGGCACGCACGGCGTCATGCCCTGGAAATGACTATCGATTTCACGGAATTGGGATATGACATATTGGTATCAGAGCACAGCTTCAAGTTTCTTTGACCCTCGTGTTAGAAAAGTTTCTTTAACGATCTATTCTTTGTGCGAACTCTTGAACTCGTTAGGCCAAAATAAGATATATTTCATACAATGAGTCCATAATACATTATGATCCTGACATAAGTTACCTTTTTTTGAAGGAATGGCTCAAGCGCAAGCATCATCGCTAGCACCGGGTGGAACCCAAGCCCAAGAAAGTAGTTCTGGCACATCAAAAAATTCACGAAGCCAGTGAGCCATGTCCCGTGTCGATCCTATTCAGCAAATAATGCGGATGCTTGACACTAGCCAACAAAGAGATGGGGTTCGTTATGAACGAGCCAAAAAGCGAGCAGAAGAGAGGCAGAGCAAGTTTGAAGACAATCTCGAAGCCCGATTTTCAGTCTAACATAAGCAGGTAGATACCCTGCAATAGATCATGCAGACCTTGGCCTCCAACCATTCTAGGACAGCAGCAGCGACACCGGTGGAGCAACCCCCGCTTGAAGTTGAGATACCGCAAACTCCAAAGAAGAAGGATGTGACTACCTTCGACTTTGCCGACTTTAAGAAGGTCTGTAACACGCCCTTTAAGGGGACTGAAGACCCAATCGTGGCTCTAGATTGGCTGGCAGAACTTGAGGATCACTTTAAACTTCTAGAGGTACCTGAGCAGAATCGAGTCATGTGTGCCCAACTACAGCTTTGCTTAAACGTGTACGATTGGTGGGACGTGCATCGAATATCTCTTCCAGTTTACGATAAAGAGGAGACGGTCGCATGGGCTACCTTCTATGGCGCATTCGAAGAGGAGTTCATACCCCCTCCCATGCGTCATCAGAAAGAGAATGAGTTCGTACAGCTTCGTCAAGGCAGTATGACCGTAAAGCAGTACTCCGTCGAATTTAACCGGTTCACCAAATTTACAAGATCCTATTTACCTGATGCGGCGAGTCATGCCAGAAGATTTAAAGACGGCCTGCGACCTGACATCCATGCGCACGTTGTCGTTCCTCAGTACCAGACGATGCGGAAAGTTCTTGACTATGCCCTCTCCCTCGAATCGCAGTATCCTCCAGTTGCTGCCGGCATTGTGCATACCTCCAACCACAAGCACCATGGCAACGAGAAAGAAAATAACGCTGCAAAACATCCAAATAACAGTGGTCGACAAAATAGAAATGTAGGGGCTCGTTGTGAACACTATAATAGGCCAGGGCACACCATCGATGATTGTTACATTAAGAACGGGTCCTGCTTCAACTGTGGAAAGGGCCACATGATTAAGAACTGTCCACTCCCCTCTAAGCCTTGTCTTTAACATCCTAATCATGCTTCAGCACCCGAAGCCAATCGAGTCGCGCCTCAGTAAGAGCGTCATCAAGCTCAAGGCCGGGTGTATACTATGACACGGGAAGAAGCCCTGGCCTCAGACACCGTTGTATCAAGTATATTGCTTTTTAATAACATACCTGCACGTGTGCTATTTGATTCTGGTGCAACGCATGGCTAATATCCACGAATTTTGCCGTGGAAAACAATATAGAAATGACACCGTTGTATCTAGACCTTAGTGTTAATACCCCGTCAGGCACAAAAATACATGTCCGTTCAGTATGCCAAGGTGGTTACGTCTGTATTGGAGGAAGGAAGCTATCACTAGATGTTTTAGTCCTAGATGTTCGGGATTATAACATCATTTTGGGGATGAATTGGCTAGGCGCTTGTTCGACAACTATCGAATCTGCAGAGAAACGAGTCATCTTCTGCCTACCTGGAGAAGCCAAATTCTGCTATACGAGTAGTCCAGCAACTGATGCGTCCAGGGCCTACATGGTGATTTCGACGATATCGGCTCGGCGGATGCTACACTCTGGCTGCGAGGGATACTTAGCGTCAGTTCGGGACATGCAGCTGGATTATGCAAACATTAAGTCTTCTTCCGTTATGGTAGAGTTTCCTGATGTGTTTTCGAGCTAACTATCCGACATGCCACCTGACCGAGAGATCGAGTTTACCATCGACACATTCCCAAATACTCAGCCGATTTTTAAAGCTTCGTAAAGAATGGTCCCTGCTAAACTAAAGGAGTTAAAGTGCCAACTTCAAGAACTGCTGGATCATGGGTACATCCGTCCGAGCGTGTCTCCTTGGGGCATGCTTGTGCTCTTCATAAAGAAAAAGGACAAAATGTTGCGACTCTGCATCGATTATCGGGAGCTGAATAAGGTCACCATCAGAAACAAGTATCCTCTGCCCAGGATAGATGACCTCTTCGATCAACTACAAGGGGCAACGATGTTCTCGAAAATCAATCTTCGCTCAGGCTACCACCAGTTGAAGATTAAGCCCGAGGACATGCCCAAGTCTGCATTCCAAACCCACTATGGCCACTACGAGTTTCTGTTATGCCGTTTGGACTGATGAACGTCCTTGCTGCTTTTATGGATTCTTGACAAATTTGTGGTGGTTTTTATTGATGACATCTTAGTGTACTCGAAGAATAAGGATGAACACGCAGGACACCTGTGGATGGTGCTTCAAATCTTTTGAGACAATAAGTTGTATGGAAAGCTTAGTAAGTACAAGTTCTGATTGGACAACATATCCTTTCTCGGGCATATTATTTCTGCAAGGGGCATCTCAGTTGACCCAAAAAAAATAGAAGCTATCGTGAAGTGGAGGAGGCCTGGGTCAGCTAGCGATATTCGGAGTTTTCTTGGTCTAGCAGGATACTACTGGAGATTTATAACGGATTTTGCGTGGATCACCTCGCTTCTGACCCATCTCACTCGTAAGGGAGTAACGTTCGTGTGGACGGACGACTATAAAGATTTATTTATGGAGTTAAAGCAGTGCCTCGTCTCAGCACCAATTTTTACCCTTCCAGACGGACCCGATGACTTTAAGATATATAGTAACGCCTCAGGAAAGAGATTGGGATATTTCCTTATGCAAAAGGACAAAGTGATAGCCTTTGTGTCGAGGTAGTTGAAGCCTCACGAAAGGAACTATCCAATGCACGATCTGGAGTTTGCGGCGGTGGTGTTCGCGCTGAAGTTGTGGCGCCACTATCTCTATGGTGTGCCATACGAGATCTATACTGATCATAAAAGTTTAAAATATCTCTATACCCAAAAGGATTTGAATATTGGACAACGGCGTTGGCTTGAACTCCTTAGCAACTTTGACCTGATGATCAGATACACACCAGGCAAGGATAATATTGTAGCTGATGCGCTGAGTCAAGTGTTCGTTGGGAGCTTGGCTATAGATGAAAAGCTGTATCGAGATCTTAAAGCTTTGGGCATTACACTAAAAATCTAATACAAAAAGGGGGCGCATATGGCACAACTGCGCCTCGAACCCGACTTATTAGAAAAGGTCAAGTCTGCTCAGAAGGATGACATATTCCTGCAAAAGATACAAGGTCATATCTCAGCAGGAAAGGCAACTGACTTTGCGGTAGGCACAGATGGGATAATGCGAGTGAAGGAAAGATTGTGCATTCCTAACGAAGCAGCCCTCAGAAAAGAGATACTCACGGAAGCCCACTATGCTAGTTACACTTCACATCCGGATAGCACAAAGATGTATCGAGATATCCGTATGATATTTTGGTGGCACGGCATGAAAAGAGATGCGTTGTTCGTGTTGTAATGCATGGCTTATCAGAGGGTAAAGGCCGAGCACCAGAAGCCGGGCGGAGTGATGCCGAATCTAGCTATACCGAAGTGGAAATAGGAATATGTAACGATAGATTTCATTGTTGGTTTGCCGAAGGCGCAACGGAGGAATGATGCCGTCTGGGTCATCGTTGATCGACTCACCAAGTTAGCTCACTTTTTGCCTATCAAAAGTACTTGGAGTATCGACCTCCTGGTCCAGATCTACCTCAACGAGATCGTTCGACTCCATGGCGTGCCCGTATCCATTATCTTCGATAGAGATGGTCGATTCTTATCGCACTTTTGGGAAAGCCTGCAGTCGGCAATGGGGACAAAGTTAAAGTTTAGCTACGCCTACCATCCTCATACAGATGGTCAAACAGAATGTATCAACCAAATCCTCGAAGATATGCTATAATTTTGCGCCTTGGACTTGAAGACTAGTTGGGATATGCATCTACCGTTAGCCGAATTTGCATACAACAATAGCTATCAATCAAGCATTCAGATGATGCCGTATGAGGCGCTGTATGGGTGGAAGTGCAGATCCCTGATCTGTTGGGATAAAGTTGGGGAACGACAAATTCTTGGCCCGGAGCTCGTGGGGCAAACCGTCCAGAAGATCCGTTTGATCCGAGAACGACTAAAGGTAGCACTGAGTTATCAAAAAAGCTACTCAGACACGCATCGACAATCTCTTGAGTTATTGGAAGGTGATCGGTTATTTCTTAAAGTCTCGCCTATGCGACGAGTTACTAGATTTGGAGCAAAAAGAAATCTAAGTCCAAGATTTGTCGGTCCGTTCGAGATACTAAAGCGAATTGCCCCAGTCGCATATCAGATTGTACTACCACCGTCACTATCTGAAGTGCATGATATCTTCCATATTTCACAGCTTAGGAAGTACGTGTACGACCCGAGTCATGTGGTGGATCTTGATTAACTAGACCTAAGGGCATACTTGACTTATATTGAACACCCTGTGTGGATCTTGGATTATAAGGAGAAGCTGCTTCGAAGTCGTTCGGTTCCTTTCGTGTGCGTACTTTGGCAAAATCATTCGATCAAAAAATCTACTTGGGATCTTGAATCTGAGATGAGAGAAATGTTCCCTTCATTGTTTCATACTGGTAGGTTCTATTTCTAAGTTTCGTGGACGAAACTTCCAATTTGTTGGTTAGGATATGGTGCCTCGTTCCCCCTATTCAGGGAGCGCGGCTAAGAAATACAAGTCGGTACCGTTCGATCGGGATAGATTGAATCAAGATCTCATCCTCGTTATAGATTTGCTTCTTCGGAATTGATTTCCATACTCAGTGGACCATGCCCCGAGGATGGACTTAGCGATAGAGTTAAGAGGGACATCTCCGCTGCAAGTTTTCTTGCCTAGTTTTTGTTGTCGCTTTGTTGCTTTCATGCTTTGAGTTAGTTTTCAGATTTGCTTGCATTTTCTTGAACGATTTTGATAGATTTCATTATTTTCGTTCGTTGAACTGTACTTCAATTCTGAGCTTGGAAAGAGTAGAAGAGGTATTGATTAGCTGTTCGTGGTAATGTAGGTGATCTTGCAGTAGACGACGTACGAGCGGAGTCTTGAAGCACCTCTTTCCTTTTCTTATCCAACCAACTTGTGAGTGGCTATATTCGATTCAGTTGACCCTTCTTCCAAGTCTTCACATCTAAAATCTTGCATTGTTACTTGTCCCGATCAAACGATACCAAAATAACTAAAAGATGTCAAGATAAAAAGGAATAGACTTGGACTACTTTATGCTTGTCATTAAACTTGTGAACGGTTATCATATTGCATGCTAGTTCATTTAGAATATTCTTCATATGCTTTATATTCAAGTTAGAATGTATACTTCTTCTAGATTATTTGCTATGTATAAAACACACTTTGCTATAAAATATATTGATCATGAAGACTATGCAAGACATATCATACTATGTGATTGTCTCCCGTTCGTATTGCCTTAGATTACATCAAGTGATTGCTTAGTATAGACATTGTTTGATCACGGATAACTTGTGCACAAGGCTTTTGGTTTCCGTGGACGGTCGCCAGGGCACTGGGACCGATCCGATCCGAGCGGAACATTTTGTATAGTCGTTTGTATGGACGGGATATGTAGCGGGGCTCGCTACCTGCGTTGCATATCGTTCTCTTCTCGAGACTGTAACCTGTCCCTTATGGCATTATGCTAGTGATCCCTTCGTACGTTTAAATCTGTGCAAAGCTAACTTGTGTCTTCGTGGCAGGGAAGGACGTGGTAAGTATTGTGCAGGTGGTTCAGACTGGCAGGTAAAAGTCACCGAACGGTGGCAAGTTTATTTCAGTAAATTTCTATATCATTGCTTGCTTATAAAATGAACTAAGAAAAGATAGAAAGATCACGAATAACTTGTATGCTTTATATAAACAACGTGTTGATTGGTATAGTTGGGTTAGCTCATCTTCACCAGTATATTTTGATGTACTGACCCTCGTTGAAACAGGTTTCCCGTACCAAAGAGATCCTGCGAGGAGCTGTAGTCACTTCCCAATCCAGTCCAGCTGCCAGCACGGCCTGATCATGCAAAGAAGAAGTCTTTTGAAGTTTCCAGGAGCTCGTTCACATACTCATGCAGCTCCAAGGAAAAGCTATTGTCCCGCCTGGAGGTCTCTTATTTTGATATTTTAGTAAATGATGTAATATACAGGACGACTATCTCATTTTGAGTCCATTTTGTAAGCCCGTGTGGCAATTATCTGACTCGTTCAAGAGTTTGTAAAAAGATGTTCATTATCAATAAAGAGAACTTTTTCATGTTTCAACTTCATATTTCAATTTATCTGCGTACTCTGAATATGTGCTCGTTATGCAAAAATATCTTGCCTTGTGTGATGCGCAACCTAGGCACGCACGGCATCACGTTCGGGGGACGACTATCAATTTTACAGAATTGGGACGTGACACATAGTATGATATAATAGTCGGATATTATCATCCACTAATAAGATTTTAAACAATATCCATGGAGGCCAGCCTTCACTCCCCATATAATGATTGAGGGTGGCTAGTTAAGTACGATATCCAAATTCTGTCCCTTCCAATACTCTGCATGTTTTAGTTGCCTAGTTAACCCTACGGTTAGCTGGAATCACATGGCGTGGTCACATGTTACTCCCCTTATATGTTGTACCGTAATACGGATACGCTAGATACGAATCCACTTTGTCACTTTGCAGTTCAACTTGGATTTACCCCAGTGTGATGCAACAGTCAAACTAATCCTAGCCACGCTTGGTTATTGACCAACTATCGTGTCCATGCTGGAAGAATTTATTACATCACATGTCGCTTAGCACGTAGGCACACCTCGGTGTGAACCATATAACATAATCACGTAAAAATACTTAGCACGTAGGAACGCATAGTACGTAGTAAGCGTATCAGTACATATACCAATAGTCGAGTCAAGTTACCAATCATTGGTAAACCATATGAGTTCTAGCACATATTAAAAGGTAGGTCGAGTCAGACACATAGGTAGTCATAGTCACTTGGTTGCATGGTCTATCTCTATTCATAGTCGGGTCAAGCATATAGTCAGGTTCAATACATGGTCACTCAGTTCTCATACATTCCAATCATTAACCTCACACTTAGAATCACAAAAATCCAATAAGGCATTAAACCAAGAAAAATCAACAAATCATGCACACAGGGCCACATAAGATCAGGGACGCATAGGCTCAGGTCGCATAGAGGTTGCTGTCGCATAGGAAGTCGGGCCACATGGCCACATGGGTAGCATGGGTCGTGCCGCATAGGTCGCATGGGTTGGGCCGCATAAGCTTAGACCTCATGGGTCACATAAGTAGGGCCGCATTAGCTCAGACCGCATAGGTCACATGAGTCGGGCCGCATGAGCTCAGACCGCATTGGTCATATGAGTCCGGCTACATGAGCTCAGACTGCATGGGTCATATGAGTCAGGCCGCATAAGCTCAGACCGCATGGGAAGTTCGTCTACTCCAACCGCAGGTTCAGACATGGCAGAAAGCTCCCAAAAACTGAAATAATATTTTCTTCATAAAAACTTTATTTTAACTCCAAATTAAGTGAACTAAAAGCTAAAATGCTCGAAATAAGGTGCTCCATCCATCCCAAAAATTATTTTTTCAAAAATACCATGTTTTAGTAGATCAAAACTACCAAAAGTCAAGAAACCCATAAAAAATTCTAAACTTAGAATATAGATCTACTCAAATTCATCCATCAAAATAAAAAACTCCAAGTACTAAAAGTATTTAGAATCATTATGAGAACATAATATAATAATAAAATGCAAGAAAAGAGCAAAAATCAAGTGATTTCTTCATGTAGTGCAAGGTGTACTTGCCTAGAAATAAAAGAAAGAGAAAAAAAATAAAGAATAAGGGAAGAGAGAGAAATAAGTTAGTTTATATAGCTAGGGTTTGAGGTTTAGACCATGGGTTCAACTCATGAACAAACCAACCCAACAATTAAACCATGAGTGACTCAAAGAATGAGTCTAGTCTCCATAACATGCAACCTAATTAACATGCAAGCAACAAATAATATGATCAGGGAAACTAATATGTTCCAAATACGTATATCGGTAACGGGGAGTGACATTTGGGTTCCACTATGTAGATAGTGTTAGATATTTAAGCCACGACCATCATCTAATTTTAAGTCTCATTGAGCACTGGTGGTCTGAACGTAATATTTTCCAACTGCCCGTTGGTGAGATGACTGTCACACTGTGGGATGTGGCCAATATACTAGGGTTACCTATTACAAGTGACCATATATATTTTGATCCACAGTTAAGTGCATCTACTCTGATCAGAAGGTATCTTGGTATAGCCGCTCCATCAGATATTGGAGGTAACAATTTTGTGAAGTTGACATAGCTTCGTGGCAACTTTATGGATTTATATCGCACTATTGACGGTGACGTTGATGTAGATGAACTAAGAGTATATATTTTAATGTAAAGATTTATCGTTTAATATATTTTAGTGCTAGTGATTATTTAAAAAAATATTTGCAGATAATTCATTACAATAGAGCATATTTGCTATCTTTATGTGGTTCAATTCTATTTTCAGACTAAACTAGAAATATAATAAATGTGCGACTTTGTCATTCTTGGATAATTTGAAAGAACCCATTCGTCATGCATGGAGAGCTGATATTTTAGCATATTTATATGCAAGTTTGACTGAATTTGTGGGTTCTGACTCTTACAAGAATATTTCTGGATGTATGACACTACTTCAGGTGAGAATAGACAAGTAAGATTATTATATTATTTATTTATTTTCTACTAATACCATGTTATT
The DNA here is from genome assembly GCA_036927795.1 of Iris macrosiphon. Classification (NCBI taxonomy): domain Eukaryota; kingdom Viridiplantae; phylum Streptophyta; class Magnoliopsida; order Asparagales; family Iridaceae; genus Iris; species Iris macrosiphon. The sequence continues at coordinate 175,104,629 of JAYESA010000004.1, forward strand.
TCTATTGTAGGCCTGGGCCTATGAGCATTTCTTTATTGGTAGGGATGTTACCAGCATAACTAGTGATGTTGGAATCTTTCCACTTGCTTTACGATGACCCACAGAAGTAGTGAATCAAGTACACTATTTATACATGTCATTATCAATTTATCGTGACCAATTTGACACACTACAGTCTAATGAGATAATAATTTAATTATCTTGTCAATTGTTTTAAGTTATCATCTTAGTCACATCGTAACAATTTGATACATTGTCAATAAATAGGTTAAGTGGATACCCTATACACTTGAAGATGATGCTCCACTAATAAAGCGAACATCGTATTCTCTTAGTCTACATAGATATTTTATTATATATGATCAGTTACCAGTGTATCATCCAGAAGACCGTGTCCTTCGACAATTCGGGATGACCCAAGTAATTTTTGCTGATCTACCTATTATCAGTTATGGTATAGCCAATGCAATAAATAGAATACATGGAGTCATTACTGATTTGAATAGTCGATATGAGAGTTACATTATGTGGAATATGTCACCCCTAATAGCATCTATGGATGAATGTAAGTTCTAACTTACTACTTAATTGGATTGATTAATTACAACTACTGTGCTAACATTTCATTCACATTTTGCAGACATGGGTGACTTTGCTTATAGGCAATGGTGGGGATGTTCTCGTATGGGCAATAAAATATACAGATATGAAGAACCAAGGTTCAAGTGTAGAGCCGTAGATGATTCTAGTTTACGTGCTTTTGTTGATGGCGTAACTGAATTGGTATGACTTCATTACAAGTTAAAAATTACATATAGTTATATATTGTATAAATTTTAATTTACAACTTTCATATTTCAGAATGGTGTATGCAGAAAATATATGCAAGAACCAGAGAGATATCCCCCTCCAACATTGTCGAGTGCCTATACATGATCTTATGACCCGTGTCGATCGTTTGGGTCTTGGACGGGAACCGAAAATGCCTCAATTACATACACGTATCCCACCCGATTATCCGACCGATACTGTTAGTCGGAGACAGTCCCGTCGTCGTAAAAGGGATGGTGGAGAGGGCACTAGCCAGCAGTACGCTGGGGAGGGCACTAGCCAGTACTAAGCTGGGGAGGGCACTTCTATACACTATGCTGGGGAGGGTACTAGCCAGTACTACTCTGGAGAGGGAACTAGTCAACACTACTCGACTACATCAGCTATGTATACACAATTTTTTTCAATTCCATCAGCACCGGTGCTTACCCAGACTCAAGAGGAGGAGGAGGAGGAAAACTTTTCTTGGTAGAGAAATAATTTTCTAATTTGCAAGTATGATTTATAACAATGTTTGAAAAAAAATTAAATTTTTAAATGAAAAATGATTGTCAACTTTTCTTATTTGAAATTACAATATTTGCAAGTTTGTAATAAAATAATGTTTGATGATAAAAGTTACAACAATCTTCGATAATTCTACTTTACTCTCTTGGCTGACTAGTACATCTTCTTCTCTTGTGTACCATCGCACCACAATTACTACAACTAAGTTCCCTTGTCGATGATTCCCGAAATTTGATGCTATTCTTCTTTGGTCTTCCGGCTTTGCGTTGTATGTCCGGTACTCCAATTTCTCCTCTAACCAAAGGAGCTTGAATCTGGTAGAGAACTGGAATTTGTTCCATATTTAGTTCGTATACACTTTTTAACTTCTCTGTAGAAAATATTACATGATAAAAATTGTCAATACTTATATTGCAAAATCTACACACAAAACATACATGTATACATGGTATATAAGATTACGATGATTGTGAACTAACATGTTGGTATTCAGAAAGTATTCGTTATTTCTATTATCTAATGTTGGTGCTACTTGAATAACATATATATTTATATACCGTGATTGTGAATTATTCTCAAGAATAAAATTTCATGCATCTTCACCATCTATCAAAAAATATCTAGAACCAGAAATAGACTTTAGAATAAATTTGTAACGAACATAACGACGTTCAATAATAAGATTACGAATTTTTAAAAAAGTAATATTATGATAAGTTGAAATTTTTTGAGTTTCTCCTCCTTCGTAATCTAACCCGTTTAGTGTACCTCCGTGCAAGCATACAATTCTTACGTTACGATCCGTGAAGGATTGTACTGCTATAGACTGATAATAGTTTTCGCTAATGGATGAAAATACTTCTGCTAGTTTGTGGGAGAAGTGAGAGGTAGAGAGTGGTAAATTGTGTGAGAGAATGAAAGTGAGGTTGTTGTTGAGTTAGAATGAGAATTAGAGTGAGTCTCTACTGTTTAAATAGGTCGATTGGGGGGGGGGGTGAACGTTAGAGGTAGCTCGTCAAATATATTGGCGGGTTACTATACGTTAGATGTAACTCGCCAAATATATTGGAGAGTTACTAGTTGTTATGGAAGTTGCAACGCTCAACTCCTCCCAATGGATCAATTTGGCGTGTAGTTCTAGAAAAGCGTGGAGCACACCAATTAATTTGCCGTGTAGTTCTAGAAAAGCGTGGAGCACACCAATTAATTTGCCGTGTAGTTCTAGAAAAGCGTGGAGCACGCCAAAATGTTTGGCGTGGGGTGGCGTGTGGCATGGCCCGCAAATAATATTGGCGTGGTGTATATGTAATGACACGCCAAAATTTTTGACGTGTTGTTCTCCTATCTGCTAATTTGCCAAACTTCTTCTCTATCGTACAAGTTTAGCAAACATCCTCCCTTCATATGAAAATTTCTCTTTAAATTTTTATCTATTTTTTTTAATAATATTATAGATTTTTTTATTTTTTTTTTGTAAGTACAATACACATGAACATGACTAGTAGAAAACAAAATTATTTCTTTTCATAACATTTATGGGAGAAAACTCATAGCAGGAGCGGCAAAATTAAATGATTTTACCAACAACATTCTTTTGCATGATTCCAGGGACAGCGTATTATCGAATTTCATAAAGTACTTAAGTTGTAAATTTGGGATCTCGAAGTCTAATGTTATGAAAATAGTGACACATATCAAGAAATTCTAACCAAACTTGATTATTTTCATATATATATTTCAAATAATTAAGGATATGTTTGTAATCAAGTATCCCAGTCAGATGTCTGAAGGTGCGTGATGCAGTTGTTCATCCACATGAGCTGTTAATTCAATTAAGTAGGTACATTGTAGATTTGTGATCTCAAGTCTAATTTTATGTGGCAAATTCCACCCAGAGCAAAATACTTTCATATATTTACAATAAAAGTATTAAATTTTTAAAAATTACTATGGAAGCATAAGGACGTTTTATGTTTTTCCGTTAACTCCATTAACGGAGAAAAATAAAAAATAAAAAAAATTATATATACATAAAACGTCCTTTGTTAGGACGTTTTACATTATTTATTTATTTTTTAAATCTTTCTCCTCTCTCCTCTCTCCTCTCTCCTATCTCTCTCACACTCTCTCGAAGAAAAAAAATATATATTAAAATAATAGAAAACGTCCTTTGTAAGGACGTTTTACATTTTATTTTTATTTTTTAAACCCCTCTCTCCTCTCTCTCACTCTCTCCGGAAAAAAAAAATATAATAAGAAAAACGCTCTTGTGAAGGACCAAAATATCCAGATGTAAAATTAAGAGAGCATGGTGAGTGGCGGGCATCATGGGAGTTGACTGAAGACCAAAATATCTTGGTGGAGGCTTTTGGTTTTCACTTTGTTGACGCTATACAAATGAAGCGTCAGGATAGAGACCTGATATTAAGTATCATTGAGCGATGGTGGCCAACACTCAACACATTTCAGTTACCCTTCGGGGAGATGACGATCACATTAGCGGATGTGGCACAGATTCTAGGATTACCTATCGAGGGTCAACCTATATATTTCAACGAAAAATTGGAAGCAAAATATCTCATTAGAGAATACTTCGGTGTGGAGCCCCCCTCTGACATTGGACAAACCAGCACTGTCAAACTCACTTGGCTCCGGTTTACTTTCATGCATGTTGATCATATCGGCTCTACAACAGTTCCTGTTGATAATTCGCAGGTAATTATTTACATGTATTAATTATTGTTAGTATTTATTTAATATAAATGGTATGAATATTCAATTATATTTTCAGGTGATATATTGCACTAGAGCTTACTTGTTGTGTCTATGCGGTACTTTTTTATTCCCCGACGCTACGGAAAATATGGTCAATGTGCGACTGCTTCCATTTTTGGCGGACATTTAATTGTTAAAACATTCAGCAATGTTCGAAGTGTTAATATCTAATCGTGGGCACGGTGCATAAGCTGTTATCCAGTGAGAAAAATTACGATTTTTATCGCTTGACCCTACAATCCAATCGAAAACATTTACATCTGTATATTTTATTGTTTCCAACCAACCAATGGCATCAACCTCATTATAAGACCGGACAAGTTTGTCTGACCATTGTAGATATATCGGTGTACGAGGACACATATTTTTAAATTTTGTTTAAAATGTTCAATACAAAAATAGTGGGAAGAGTTTGGAAAAACTGTTCGCATTCCACGAATTAATCCTTTCTGTTTATCAGATATAAATGAAATACTATCCCAACGTTCAAAATAAGTTTCGAAAGACATTTTCAAACAGTTTAAAAACCATGTCCACGACTCACTATTTTCATTCTCAGCAACACAATAAGCAATAGGATATAGTTGATAGTTTGGATCGTGAGTACAAGCAACAAATAAATTACCTTGGAATCTAGATGTAAGAAAAGTAGCATCAATACTAATAACAGGTAAACAACCACTTAAGAAACCATCCATACAAGCCTTGAAACAAATAAATATTCTTTGAAAGATATTATTTTCTACAGTTTTTAAAAAACATTTGCTACCGGAATTTGTTTCCATAATTGTAAAACAATATTTCTCAAGACTACCATACGCATCAACGTAACTGCCGTTAATATCAGATAATGCAAGTTTCCTAGCTCTCCAAGCTTTGGAATATGTAATATGTATCTGATGTTCTCTAAGTATATCGTGTAAAATGTGTGCCGGACTATACGAGTTGTTATCTCTAATTTTACCAATTATTTTATTTCTTACCCATGCAATGGTGGCTAGTGGATGATGCCCTCCTGTAAATCCACCTAAACATGAATGTCTACCTTCAAATGTACGAATTTCAAATGTACTACCATCACCAATAGCTTTAGCATATACTCTCCAACAACAGTTTGGAGAATCACAAGTATACACAATTCTTTGATGATTGTTATGTTTAGATGAACAACTAAATTTATATGTAATTGCTAGGTCGCTAATAAAATTACGAAAATCCTTAGGAGAATCAAAATGTCTGCCAACAAATAATCCGGGAATGCAACCATGTACATTAGCATCATTATCATCTAAATAGTAATCTAAATTTTCAACCAAATCATCACTGTTTTCATCGTCAACATCATTGTTTTCTGTATCAGAGTTACTTTCAGTGTGATTTATACAACTAGGACCAACATTGAAATCTTGGTTATCATTAAAATATTCACTAGTTGATATGATAGTTGTGTCGATATTTACTTGTGATGGGATGATGTAAACTTTAATACAAGCTGAAACTAAATTACTTTGAACAATAAAATTTCATGTTTCTTCACAATCTACTATTATCAACGCATCTTCATAAAACCACCCTATTGTAAATTCATAACTTATGCAAAAACGATCAAAAATAATACTACGCAAACTAGCTAAAGTAATATTTCTATAAGTGGTTATAAGATGAGTATTACCTACATGGTAAGATAATCCATCTAGTATACCTCCATGGTAGCAAATTATTACTAAATTTTGATCCATAGTAAAAACTGTCGTCTGAATTAAGACTTACAAAAGTATATCAGAAAAAAGCTGAGACAAAAATGGTAGCAGATTAGGGATGAAAGTTTCTTCTGACGTCAATTTAAGATAAATAGGGTAAAGAGAGAATGTATGAGATATACAAAACTCATACGCATGAGGCATATATATATATAAACTAAATCTAACCGTTAGAATATAAACGTTATAAATTTAAAGTTAACATTACCTATTGTACGTTAGAATATAAACGTTAGCTATTGTACTACTACTACTATCTACTTCCCTAGCATAAGTAACGTTATAAATTTAACGTTATAAAGTTAACGTTACCTATTGTACACCTAGTACTATCTACTTTAATAGGAAGGAGAGAGAAATGAGAGACATGAGAGTGATAAAAGAGAGAGAGCAAATGTTAGGAAGAGAGAGAGAGTGAAGTAAAAAATCAGAGGATATATATATATATATATATATATATATATATATATTACTTTGACTAGGAGAGAGGAGAGGAGAGGAGAGGAGAGGAGAGGAGAGAGAGAGAGAGGAGGTGGGAGTCACGGGTGAGGAGAGGAGAGGGGAGTGTGAGAGAGAGAGGAGAGGAGAGAAGAGAGAGAGAGAGAGAGAGAGAGAGAGAGAGAGGAGAGGAGGGGAGCGGGAAAGAGAGGAGGAGAGAGAGGGGAGCGGGCGGACAGGAGAGAGGAGAGAGAGAGAGAGGAGAGAGGAGAGATTAAAATAAATAAAAAAATATAAAACGCCATTTGTAAGGACGTTTTACCTATTTTTATTATTTATTTATTTTCAAATGTTTCCCGTTAACGAAGTTAGCGGAAAAACATAAAACGCTCTTACAAAGGACGTTTTGATGCTTCCATAGTAAATTTGAAAACTTTAATACTTTTATTGTAAATATATGAAACTATTTTGCTCTGGCTGAAATTTTTTGAATTTTATGTAACCAGTTATTTTTGTCGAGAAATCCTAGAGTAACTCATTAGTTAATAATTTTTAAAACTCGACCATAGAAAACTGTTGGATTACATATTCATCTCATCTCTTGATTTTTTTTTTAAGCACCTTAACATAAAAAGTACACTTCCAAGGGATGTAAGATTCAAAATAGAACAATTAAGTGTCGTAACAGGATTGCAAGTTAGTTTGAATTGCAAGTTATTTTGAGTTCCTATTTGAGTTTCTGTAATCGAACTGATTTTGATCCTTCATATCTAGACATTCTTGAATTGAGCATGGCCTACGCATTAGGTTTTTTTTTTTTTTTTTAGACGTCGAACGATACGTACGAAATTTTGTGCACACTGTATTGCATGCCATTTGGACCCACTATTCCACACATTTTCTGCAATTTGATTCCAAGACCGTCTGTCTAGCCATTAAGGTTATACCTCTTCTCACATGGCCTACACATTAGTTGCTGGTGATTGGAGACACATGAACTGCATCTTGAAGAAAGGTGGGTGAATCTGCATTTTCTCGATGATTATGACAAATTCCTGCGATCAAATTTCTTCAACTGGCGCTGATTTTGACAGACTTTGAAAGCGAGAATCAAAGTCAGTCAATTTTAAGATAGAAGGAGCTTTCAACTGGCTCCACCAAAGAATCAAGGTCCTCTTCAAGAAGATAGCGAAAACAACTTCACAACAATCTTCAAAATCAAATCCAGGATTTTGGAATTGAGAATACAATCTAATTATGTTGGAGGGTGTACAATCTGTAATTTTCGGAAACCCAATTTGGCTGAAGACAAGTTTTTATGAAAGGCTAAATTACCCTTTTTTTTTACTTTTTTTTTGCGATGTCCGACGATACGCACGGAACTTTGTGCACGCTGCGTTATATGTCATTTGGATCCACTGTTCCAAATTTTCACACACACCCACACATCCCTAGCGGTTTGATCCCGAGATCGTCCGCCTAGCCAGGGAGGTTATCTCTCTTTTCGCTGACCACAAGATCAGCTAAGTTCGGTGGTTAAATTACCCTAATGACACAAATTATAGCACTCGAATATTTTTAGCATCTTAACTTTTCATTGCTCGATTTTGGTATCCAACTTCATAAATTGTTCTTTTGAAATAACTTTCATCAATTTTGAGCACATCGCGACCACTTCAAAAAAACATATGTTGTAGTACAAAGCACAATTTAAATACTTGTATTTTCAGATATTCTGCTTCAAATTTGACAAAAGATGTTCAAAAAAATAATTTAGAAAGTTGGGATACCAAAATCGAGCTGTAAAAAATTAGGGTATCAAAATCGTCCGAACGCAATAGTTGGCAATTAGGATAATTTAGCCTTTTATGAAACAAGCAAAAAGACTGCTCAATTGAGAGATCAAAAGTATAGTCTTTCAACCCTGTAACTTCATTCTTTCAATCTTCAGAAGCAACGAACAATATCCCCATCACTCTCTCCATACAGCAAGGGAAAAAAAAAACAGTATAGTTTGTGCCAACACATTGCAATGTTGAGAACAACGGCGGAAAGCTTAATATTAATAACTTGGGACGATACATTCAAGAATGCAAACTAAAATATATCAGGAAAAACCATCGTTCCAATAGAACAACAAACGAGAAGATCGCAATAACCCAGTTGATACTTGATACATGCCAACGGTGTTGCTCAATTCAATAATGTACAGATGGTAAACCTAACAGCAAGGAAATGGTACAAACGGGTTCCTTCACCTGCAGCCGAATCCCACAAGCAGCAGGGATTGACAAGGTATATATATATGTTTCAGGTGGCTAATTGTCTCTTACTCATGAAGCTCCAATGGATACCTAGAGACTCCACTTTCTACATATGACCAAATCTTCCTGACAATACAAAAGCTATTAAGTTCCCTTTGATTGAAGCAGCGCTTTCAGCTAGCTGTCGATGCCCATTCTTTACGAATATCAAAAGCGTAGTTGATCTCCAAGTAGCATTTGCCATCATCATCAACGAACTGACCATACAAGAAAGTTACAGGATCAGAATAACTGTAGGACGAAAAAATATATATATATACCGACTAGCTTAAGATTTCCTGTAGAAGTGTAAGATTTGAGGAGCAGAAAGAGAGAACAATTTGATTGAGCAAAAAAGTTGCATTTCATTAGAGTAAACATATGAACGACACAATTGTTAACATACAACATACAGATCGATCAATATAGTATATTTTTCTCAAGTCGGATACGGTTTCTTGGGACTGATATGGCCACCAGTATACTATTACTGTAAAGACATGTACACCATGGTGTTAAATTCTAGGATGTAAAAAGGCGCGTGTGATGGCTACGAAGATCCTATCTTATTAGGATTGTAGTTTGAGGTCACATAAACATCGAATGTGCTTACATAAAGTTTACCTAACATATATAAAGTTACATTCCATATGAATATTTTACAACCAACTGGTGACTCTTCAGAATCATATGCACAAGTAAGATTGGTGCAGCTGTCACAAGAAACAGCGTGTTAATTGTGACGCCCCAAAACCAACTAATAGTTCAGTTCAGATATGTGAAGCAGTAGAAATCATACAGGAAGGTTATTATTATATCAGCATTTGATCAAGTTCATGCTGATTCTACAGACTATTTCCATTATCACATAGGAGATTGCTTCTTAGAATTGAATAAAGTACTATAAATCAATAAGCAACTACACTTAGTGTCTTATCATACTCCCAATATTCATGGGATGGGTTATTCACTTTCTTTCTGATATTAAATACCAACTATCCACTTCAAGGTCTTGTAGTGTTCAAACTAAAAGTTGATTTAATCATCATAAACATCTAAAGGCTCCCCAAAATTGATAATACCGTACGTACACGACTAGGCTAAATTATTGTAATGACACTCCAACTATAGCGCTCATACATTTTTGGTACATTAACTTTCCATTGCTCGATTTTGGCACCCAGTCTTTTAAATTGCTGTTTTGAAACACCTTTCATAAATATTGAAGCACATTGGGACAACTTCAAAAGAATATATGGCAATACAATTATTTAAATTGCACTTTTGTACTACAAGATATGCTTTTGAAGTGGTTTCGATGTGCTTCAAAATTGACGAAAGGTGCCTAAAAAAAACAATTTATGAAGTTTGGGTGCCAAAATCGAACAGTTAACAGATAAGGTGCAAAGAATGTCCGAACGCTATAATTGAGACGACATTAGGATAATTTAGCCTACACGACTAATACAATCACTAGCCTGTTGGATCTCCAACATTGATTATAAACTAAAATTTCAAATAATAAGTTTTTAAATTTTGTTTAGTGATACGATATCATTGATGCATAAAGTTAGCTTCTTATCATTCTAAATGATTTATGAATATTGCTATAGGTTGCTTCTTAAGTAACTATATTACGGGAGGATATTTTGATCATAGTTGCTTCAAGATACTTATAGAACGGTATAGGTCATTAGTAGAGAGAGGCTAGAGAGAAAGAGAGGAGACAAGATACATAAATAAAATGGAGAATAGAAACTTAAAAGAGAAGGATAATAGTGGCAGTTATAGCAGAATAATAAAAGGAAGAAAAAGAACAAGATGACAAAACAAAATGTATGTATTTGAGTTGTTGCACATTGGTGACTGGGAAGTTGGAGGTCACATTTGAGAACACATTTATTTTACACAGACTGTGATCATTCACTTTTCTATGAGTATTCCAGATATCAAATTTGTGTTTTAGTACACCAAAATCCTAGTTGGCCCGAGTATGTGAATAATTATTTACCCCAAACAATTATTATTGCTTCCAATGTGTATATACTATTAGTGTCGCCTTAGATGATAGAAGTATAATTGATGGAAGGGCTCAAGCAAGTAGGGCTTGGATTAGATATGGTCCTGTGTACACTATCTATCATTAAAAATCAGAACAAACCATGGCTAATACCAAGGACGAATGATGATTCTATCAGCATCACATACTACTTAAAACTATATGATTGTTCTATGAAAATCTAATATTTGTATGAGCATCAATGTAATAAAGATATAACAGGAGGGAAAAGATGGAAACATTGCTGCAGCTATCATTTTGTAGAGTTAGGGACCACTAAAAGTCGATGACATATACGATTTATTTATCTTTTCATGGTAAATTATTGCACACCAATTAAGGTATATTCTGAGTAGAGAGCTAAATTGTATGTGTTCAAACTATTAAACGACCAAATCCAAGTTTATTGCCCACAACTTGGCAAATTATCCCGTACCAACTTGAATTGGGCTGCTCTTGACTAGGAGAGGTTCTGATACAAAATTAACTCCACTCAAATTTTACTTGGCAAAAATGCCATTTAATATCCAAAGAAATCACCATGAACTTCTATAGTTCTATTTCATGGAAGAACATATGAATTACAGCCTAACTATTCATCAGACATAAGCCTAAAAAATAACATACAGAACATCGGACCTACCCTTGTTCTTGCTGAATAAGATCCCCTCGCAAAGATACCAGAGGGAGTGGTGTCTTCTGGTGCCTCATATATGTATGGCTCGACCTGTGGGCTGAAGGTACCCAACATTTCTTTTGTGCTGTCCACTGAAATGGGATAATTCAAGGTCAATACAAGTGCAAATTCAAGACTCGGTCAAAAAACTTACAGATACTATATTGTAGTTTGTTTTAAAGCCGACAAAACAGTAGTAGTACTTAAAATGTGCTAAATGTCATTCTGGGCTTGCAAATTATTAAGCAGATATCCTCCGGTCTACAGATATAGAATTATTTATTTGTGGAAACAATATGCTGCACTACAGTTGTACCATGGGTCTTGCTCAGGATCATTGGAAGACAAAGTTATGCCTACACTCCTCATTTTTATCACTATGATAGTTTTATCAGACAGAAAGACTTTATTAAGAATCAATAATATATCATTTCAAAAAAAATGTTTATCATGGAAAAGATCATATGCTTCACGTTGCCTATAATGACTGTCTACATGTACTGTTCCATGCCACCATTCCTTTTCTGAGAAATTATAACTTGCTCCAAAATAAACATGATTAGATTTAGTAATCGTATATGTTACGTTTTGCATTTGAATTTTTTTACATAAAGTTATTTGTTGACTAGTGAGTTAGGGACATCATAATGTTGGATCTCGATGGGCAAGGAACCTAATAGTTACAAAGTGGGTCCCATGTTCCTCTTTCTTTTTAACTTTGAATGTCAATCCCCATAATAGCAAAAGGAGAGGATACATTGTCATGAACAATTGAACATCACACCTGCCTTTTGATACAGGTAACGAAATCATGAGCGAGAAACAAGCATTACTCTTACCATGGATCGTCAGTCAAAGATGATGCAAAAGATGCCCTTATTTTAAATAAAAAAGAAAAAGAAAAAAAAAAGATTCTTGTTGGCACACATGATCAACACCTATATTCATTAACTAACATTGTCCAGCAAAACTTATAAAAGGAAAGCATAGATATAATCCTAACATAACTTCGCCAAATTTTTCGAGAAAGAGAGCCCACCTTTGACACCAGTTTTCCACACTGTGTTGGTGTATCTCAGGCCGGAGACAATATTGTTGCTGACGGAGAATGAAAACTTGAGCCTGTAAGGGCTACCTTCTTTCAAAGTAAACCAAACACCTTTGGAGTTGGGCACCACAGGAAGTGGAAGGACCATATCAGGTCTACCAGCCGATATGATTGAAAGGCTCAGGATCTGAACCTCCGGTTCCAAATTTTCTACAGCTTATCAAATGATAATTAGTAAAACAATACAAAGTGGCGTAAAAAAAAATTTTTACTCAATTAACAAAGTACAAGTGCGAGAGTACATCCATTTTTAAGAGGGGGCATTTCCAGAGTTTAGTGAAAGATCAGTCAAGATCTTGACCTCTAATCCTTAATAGACAAAATGAACAGATTCCAATAAAGTGAATTCTGAGCAAAAATGCTTATACTAAGAAAGCTCACTCCCAAAGAGAACAAATAGGGAACATAGCCTCCAATTCTAAATTCCACGAGGAACAAACATCTCATACTCTCCAAACAAAGTACATGTTAATGTCCACAAAAGCAAGATCTATAATATTAAACTACAAAGGAAAAAAATTAAGTAGTTGAATATTGTAGGAGATACATTTTCACAAACAGTTGTCCCACAAAGTTGAAACAGTTTAAATCCTTAAAGCAAGTGTAAGAAAAAAGCTCAAATTTAAAGTGTAGCCAAACTTTTAAATTGTTAAATTATCTATAGATGCACCAAATTTCTAGAGTTGTATATTCTCACAGTGCCATTTTTCTCTTAAAACCACTTGAAATTGCATGCCAGACGACCATGTTAAGGTCGTTGTCGCTGCACCAAAACTCTTGAGTTGCGACGAAGATTGAGGTTTACTTTTTATATTATTCCACCATAAATAACACCAAATATGAGAACAAAAAAGGAATATCTTTACTCGATGCACCCATCCAGTTTCAAAATTCGAACATTTTCTTGTTAACTCTATACATAACTAAGCAATTTAAAAGCAAAAAAGGTGACAACTTTGAAGTAGAAAAATCAAATCAATCGACATAAAACAAAAGTTAGTAAATATCTTTACTCGATGCACCCATCCAGTTTCAAAATTCAAACATTTTCTTGTTAACTCTATACATAACTTAACAATTTAAAAGCAAAAAAGGTGACAACTTTGAAGTAGAAAAATCAAATCAATCAACATAAAACAAAAGTTAGTAAATATCTTTACTCGATGCACCCATCCAGTTCAAAATTCAAACATTTTCTTGTTAACTCTATAGATAACTAAACAATTTAAAAGCAAAAAAGGTGACAAATTTGAAGTAGAAAAATCGAATCAATCAACATAAAACAAAAGTTAGTAAATATCTTTACTCGATGCACCCATCCAGTTTCAAAATTCAAACATTTTCTTGTTAACTCTATACATAACTTAACAATTTAAAAGCAAAAAAAAGGTGACAACTTTGAAGTAGAAAAATCAAATCAAATCAATCGACATAAAACAAAAGTTAGTAAATATCTTTACTCGATGCACCTATCCAGTTCAAAATTCAAATATTTTCTTGTTAACTCTATACATAACTTAACAATTTAAAAGCAAAAAAAAGGTGACAACTTTGAAGTAGAAAAATCAAATCATTCAACATGAAACAAAAGTTAGTACTACCTCCAACAGAGTTCAAATCCACACTTGCCAGGAGCTGCTCCTTCCACCTCCTCAAACTCTCATCATCCTGATGAAAAATAAACATAAGCAACAGTAAATGGAAGGAAAAAAAAAAAAAACAGGAAAAAAAAATAATCAGACCTTGTCTTTCTCTAGCTGGTCCTTGAGGCTGACTTGAGGCCCCAAGTCGATCCCTTTTCCTTCCTCCTCCTCCTCCTCCTCTTCGTCGTCGTCGTCGTGCTCGTCCTCGATCGCCAGCAGAGAAGCTTCGCTCATCGTTCTGCTGATAGCACTCTTCTCCCTCTCCTCCTCTTCACGAAGTTCGGCACTTTTTGGTCCCAAGACTCCACTTTTATCAGGGGTTTCGCTGGAGCCCTCCAAGCCCATGTCTTTGGAACAGGTGGGGGGAGCTCCAACGGCTAGAGACATGGCAGGACCAGACGCATGAACCGAAATGGCTGGTGCGAAGATGATAAAGGAGAGAGCTTTCTCGAAGAAAATGGAGAGAGAGAGAGAGAGAGAGAGAGAGAGAAAGATCAACTTGCCAAATGGAGGATGGGTTTTATATACGTCTGTAAATTTAGGTTGCTCAGTAGTCTCCTCTTTCTTTGCTTATAAATCTTCTTTTTCGATAAATTACAGTAAATTTACTACAACTAAAAGAATTTTACTTAAATAATTTAAAACGAAATAAAGTTGCTAAAATTTGAAAAGACGAAATGTTTCGTCAGAGTCTCTGGCAGAAAATGAGCAAATTATTTTGGAGTGTGCATATTTTTTGGTTGGTTGCCCCATAAGAATAAGCATCTGCCACGCACTCCAGCCCCTACTAATTCGAATTGTTTTACTGAAATTCATCAAGTGCCAATGACAGAATTTTAACATTTTTTTGTTTTGTTTTTCCGTCGGTGGCACTGGCGATAATTAAGCAAGTCCAATTTTCACCAGAACTACTGACAAAATATTTAGTTGTAGAATTTTTTTTTCAAACATCTTCTGTTCTATCCTATTTAATCAAACTTTTTTTCGTTGTAGCAAATTTTATGTTAAAAAAAATGATAATACCAAATAACTGTTGTTGTTGTTCCTTAAAAATACTAGTAACGCACGTGAGTAAAAAATATATTCAAATATAAATTTATTATAAATATTGTATTCCTAGAAATTGAATTCAGACAACCAAGTAAAATACATCCCACCCTAAAACACTTGAGTTAGAATTATTTAATTATAAATAAATTATATTAGATAGTTAAATAATTATTTATTTATTTTTAAAATAATTAATGAAGTATTTATAAATAGTTTAGGTAGTCCAATATTGAATTGTTTTCAAGCCACCTTGTATTAAGTAGAAATTGAGATAAATTGAAACAACTCTATTGAAGTTTTAGCTAATCCTAACTTAGGTTTGATTAGGTCTAGTTTTGTATTGCTAAAGCTTTTAAAAGTAGCATAGCATATCTTTTACTTTCAAGAGTTGTCTCAAAAATATAATAGTTTAGGCAAAAGAAGCAATACTAAGACTTGGTTTGTGATTGTTGCTATATTTTTAAAAATTCATTACACAAGCAGTTTCTACCAGTAGTTTCGATTGCTGTCAAAGTTATTTCAAAATTGAACTAAAAAGAAGAAGAAGAAGATAAGTTACAGTTAACAAGCAAACCTTAAATCACTTTTGTTTTGAAGAAGTAAAAGCAACCTTCTAATCTTAAAAGCAACCTTCTAATCTTAAACCAACCCTCAAAAAAAAAAAAAAAAAAAAAAAGACGAGTTGGGTTGGAAAGAAAATGTAGTTTTGTCTTTTTTAGGATATCAAGTTGATGCATATCAAAGTTTAGAATATTAAGTTCAAAAACTGTAATAGTTGAGGGTATCAAGTTGCAATTCCACCTTAATTTAAAAAAAAACAGAAGTAGTAACATGTATATTCCATTAACTATAAAGGTTCCCAAAGAATTCATTAAACGAATGTTTCTAATAAAAATCGTTTGTTGTTACATTTTTCTATCGATTTTCCAAATTAATTCTGCAAGTACATATAATTCAGTAGAATATGTGAGCGATCCATACGCAACATCTCTTTCTTTTATCAAGGGCTCTACCAATTGATAACTTTTCACAAATAATTAATTTTTTATTTTTTGATCTCTATATTCAAAATTTTGAAATTTATGGAATTCTTCCGCGAAGTCCCGATTAATGAACCTACAAAATCTTTCGAATTGTATAAGACTAAATTCAGATATTGTGGACAGACCCTCATTTTCGTTACGGAGCATCTTAATCTTAAATTTTCTCTTCATTGAAAAAATACTATTATTGGTTCACTATTAATCTTGTCGTATGGATATGGATCAATCTTGCAATTATGTAATGTATATTTTGTTTACTAAATCACATAAATTTTAACCAACTCCATATATTTATTTTATACGTATGAACAAGAAACGAAAGAATGTAAATTCGAATTTGTGACAAGTTCAAATGAAAAAAAAAATTCCTGGAAAAAAAATTCTATAAGTTACACTCTCATATATAATTAATATGAATATTTATTTGTATTTTATTGTGCTTTACTGTAGTAGGATTTATGGTGCCAGCATCATGTGACTATCTTTAATGTTCTAACTTTTATATTTATGTAACAGATTTGGCTTTGTGTACAGTAACTTCTGTTGTAGGCTCTGCCCACCCGATGTGTATATTTAGTCAGAATTTGATACGGTTCAGACGACAACTCCCATCTATTCTCAAAAAAATTCTCAAATTGAGGACTAAAAAAAGAAAAAAAATTCTATATGATGCTATCGGTAAAATTTTACATCTCCCATCAATTCTTAAATAATAAATAATTATTATTTATTTTTACATAAATTTATTTTTTTACAACTATTTAATCTAATTATATACATTAATATTATATTATTTATCGAGATAATATTATATTATTTTATATTGTTTATATTATTTAATATTATTAATATTATTTTATAATATTTATACAACTCCAACCCACAAACTTTTTTTCTATAAAAATGTTGCATACCACCACTCGATTATATTATTTTATATTATTTTATATTATTTAATATTACATGTACTATTGTCATACCTCAGTCCCAAAATACTGAGGGACTAGCCACGTGGCAATGGCCAGCAGCACACACCAATGGGCAAACCCAATTGGACCCATCAAGGTGTACTTAAGCTGTAAAACAACTAAAAAGGTCTACGATACAGGTCACATGAATAAATCTAATCTCATCCACAGCAGATAATCACAAAATAATGTCAGAATAATCAAGATCAAATATATCCAACAAATCTCAAAAAAAAAGTCTCGGGGAATAACCCGATAATGAGTTTGTTACATCATTTCAAATAAATAGGAATTAAGAGTCAACAATAGAAATAACTGAGTATAATAAACCAGATACTCAGGAGAAATCCTTGGCGATCATCTCGTCTTTGGATTCTGGTACTGTTCCTGCTTCTGCTTCTGCTTCTGCTTCTGCTTCTGCTCTTGTCCCGTATATCTCGGGATAGATCTCCTCAGCTATACCTGGAGACATAATCCGAATTCCAGGTCCTCAGGGGACATAGCAAGGTACAAGAATAACTCAAGCCAAATAAATACAGTATATAAAAATGAATCAATAGGGTAAACAATGTAACCAGCTATGTGATATGCAAGTGAGAGCATCACTAGTACTCAGGCTGAGACCACTACAAGCTCTGTGTCGGGGAGCCGGTAGCAGTAATATCACTAGTAGAGTGCCTAGCTCTGATGTAGAGTCTACGGCCTCACAATAATAAATATATATATAAAATCAGCTTGTAGCCTGTGTGTCTCTCCCCACCCAATGTAATCACACATCTCATATCCACAACGTCTCATGTCCATAACACGCAAGATCATATCTAATGCAGCAAGTCATAATGATAGCTATGCATATATATAAAGTCTATGTCACCAATCCTGTAGCCTATACAGAATCACCATGAATGGCTCAGGAAGATTCTGTCTCATGAATAGTGTCTGGTGTCCTATGGTATGACGTACTTGAGAATGCAAGCACGAAAATGTATAGGGTCGCGATATCAATCTCTAGGTGACGTTACAAAACTCCGCGTACGACATTGACACCCGAATATTATTCGGACGCTAAGCAACGTCACACGGTCCTAGGTTGAACAGATACAACATATAAATAACTCAAGGGAATAATATAAAGCAAGTACTGCAAGATTGGCAATTTACACTTGCCTAGGGTTTGAACTCCTTCAGTTGCTCCGATAATAGTGGGATCTTCAAGTACTCCTCCGGATGCTGAAATAAATATTACCATCACTCTCAGAAGACATAAAATAGCTAGGATTGACTACCTATAAGTCCAATTTGGACACAGGGACAAAATTGACAGTTTCTGGTCAAAGCGGGGTCCTTATGTGGCCCACTTCGCACAAAAAATGTGCCAGAGACAAAGTCCTCCAAATTTTTCAAACTTAGTGTTTACAAGTTCAGAACGACGATACGAACCCAACGAAATATCCAGAACTGGATTCCGATGAGCCGATCACAAAATCGTCCGTCAAGTGGAGCCGTGTGGCCCACGATACGGGATTTTGTCAACATTCTCAGAATCAAACCAAACTTTGGGTCACAGGACCAGCAAAATGCTACGAATCCGATGGCGTAAGTTTCGTTACGAAACGACAAGCATACACAAAGTTACAACGAGTTTCAGAACAGGCCCGATACGGGACGATTTTGACGAATATGCGTTGATTCCGGTGTGCACGTACATCCAAATCAACTTTCGTGAAATCTCACACATCCGTATTGATGGTGCGCACCTTTCAGTAAAATTTGCACACGACCAAGTCGCCTCGTTTAGCGGGGCGCATCCAGTTTCGAAAAAATTTGATTTTAAATAACCAAGTTTTTGGTCAATTTTACTCGCAAATAAAATATAACACACAACAAAATAAATTAAACTAATACATGGTTTTAAAACTTGGTTATATGATCTAAATTACTATTCAAGTGAATTTGAGAATTAGTTAACATGTTGCACGTAAAACGGTGGTGAACTTGCAAGTTCGGGAACAATTTCTGAATTTTCAGAAATAGGGTAGTTTTTCCTGTTTTTGCGTCGCGGTTTGCGACCAACACAGGATGCGATACCCCGACCGATTTGCACGAGTTTTGAGAGGGTCACGCGGTCTACGCGTACGATTCGATAGAACAGAAATGGATCAATGTACAGAAGTTACACGAGCGGGAAGGGGTATACCTCGCTGTTCATGGAGGGGCGTGTCCGCGGCGACGGCGACGGTGGTTCCTGTGGCTGCGGCGGTTGCTGTGTTGTGGCGGCGGCGCTGGGGTCACCGGGGCTCGTCGTTGACGGTGGGGGAAGGAGTCGTCGTCGCCGGGGGAGCGGTCTTCGTGGGAGTCGGGGTGGGCCGGCGGAGCGGTGGCGGTGAATGAAGGGGAGATGGCGGTGGCTGTGATGGGGTTAAATAGAGGGGAAGAGGAGGCCGAGCGGGGGTCGTGGGGGTCGTGGAGCGGCGGAGGCGGGGCCTGTGCCTGCGGGGGTGGGTCGTGGCCGGTGGAGCAGGTCGTGGGCCGGCGGAGGCGGGGGAACGGAGATCGTGGGGGAGAGGGTTTGGATCGGGTCGGGTAGGGGTCGGGTCGGGTTGGGTAGGACCCGACCCATTAGGTTAGGGTTTGGGTCAGTTGGGTTCAACTGGATCCGGTTCGGGTTAGGTTTAGCCCGGTTCGGTTTGGTTTAATTGGGTTTAGTCTGGTTTAATTAAAACATGAGTTTTTCATTAATTAAAAATAGTTTTTGAGCCCAATAAATTTCAGAAAAATTACACAACATCCAATAATTAATTATACACCAAAAAATATAATTTTATAAATTTTAATAACTAGTTTAATACATAAAAATATTAATCCATGAAGAAAATTTTAATAATTAATTAAAAAATTACCGAAAAATCCAGAAAATTTATTTTAAAATATTTTAAAAAAACAGGTTGTTACAACTATCTTCATCTAAGCTTATCTGATGAAGATAATGAGCTCGATTACATTGTAAATAAAATTATAACTATCAAGCACCAAGAGGATATAGTATTTTACTTAGCTGCTAGTAATAACCTCCTAATTGTTCAATATCTTAATTATAGTGATGACGATGAGCCAACTCACGAAAACTCAATTCTTGGTCATATAGTGATCAATCGCAGCAGGAAGGAAGCTCATCAAAATTTATGGAATGACTACTTTGCTAAGAATTCAAGATATAATGAGTCGATATTTCGTAAGATGTTATGAATGTGTCGTAGTTTATTTCTTCATATAGTTAATGTTGTTGAATGTCATTCTATTAATTTCTGCCAAATTATTTAAATATTATTTTATTAATTAAATGAATCAAAAAAAAAATACTAATGACAAATATATTCAATATTAGATTCTATTAAAATATCTCAACAAGAACATTTTCATGATCTCAACAAGAACATTTCCATGATATAATTATTATATTATTTATAATTATAAATTAGAAATATGGTAAGTTAATTAAGTTTAGTGTTTAACTTGCATAAGTAGAATATATTAGTAATTAGTTACAACTTGGAGGGTAAATTGGTCATGAATAGTGGATCCTCAAATTTGAGGATCTAACATCCTTCTCTTAAAAAAATTTGAGAAAATTTTCTCAATTTGAGGCTTGGTAAAATTTCTCAATTTGAGACTTGATTGGAGATAAATTTTTAGTAAATTCCTTCAATTAGATGTTTGAGGACTTGGATTGAAGATGGCCTAATTGATTGAAATTTGCTTTCTTATAATAGAAGTGAGGACTTATTCATTCGATATATACTAGTCATGGGTGTAATTTATAAAAGATTTTCAAAAAATTTACTGTAGCTAAGTTAAATTATATTAAATTAATACAAACGAAAAAAGATTACTAAAATTAAAAATAACGACAGAGTTAGCCAATTCAGTTGGCGAAAAATACAACAGACCGAACACGTAGGCAAAAAAAAATATGGACCCCACATGGCCAATGTAGCGCCCCGTTCCCCCGGTGCGGGGAGCTCCGCTAAGAAACACAAGACGGTATCGTTCGATCGGGATAGATTGAATTAAGAACTCGTCCTCGTTATGGATTTGTTTATTCGAAATCGATTCACATATTCAGTGGACCGCGTCCCAAGGATTGGCTTAGCGGCAGAGTCAGGAGGGACCTCTCCGCTGCTATATTTTATTGCCTCGGATTTCGATGTCGCTTGTTGCTTTCGTGCTTTGAGTTGGTTTTGGGATTTGCTTGTTTTCCTTGAACGGTTTCGATGGTTTTCATTATTTTCGTTCATTGAACTGCACTTCACTTTCGAGATTGAAAAGAGTGGAAGAAGTATTGATCGAGCTGTTCGTGATGCAGATGAACGAGCAGTAGGCGGCTTGCGAGCGGAGTCGTGAAGCGCCTCTTTCCTTCTCCCTTCCAATAATCTAAGTAAGTGGCTACCAACCCGATTAGCTAGCCCTGCTTCCAGTCTTCACATCTAATAAAATCTTGCATTCTTCTTTGCCCCGATCAAACGATACCAAGTAATAATAAAAGATACCAAGATAAAAAGAGAATAGGCTTGGACTATATTGCTTGTCAACAACTTAACGAACGGATACTAAACTGCATGCTTGTTCGTTTGGAAATAAATCATGAATTGTTGCTTGTCTTGTGCAAATACATGTCTCGTACTCGTGTTGCCTGAAGTGCATGAATGTTTAACAATTATTGATATGTCTTGTACTCGTGTTGCCTCGAAGGCATAAACTGATTGTTTAAGAAAGTGTATTGTTCGATCATGGACAACTTGTGCACAAGGGTAAGTTCTGCGGACGGTCGCTGGGGCACTGGCACCGTTCCGGTCCGGGCGGAACTCGTGTGTAGTCATCGTGTGCTAGAGGGGATGGCTTGCAACGCATCGTGTGCTTGTCGTGTTCTCGTTGCATGCTATCCCTGTCCTTGACTATGTCCGTTATGGCACCACGCCAGTGATCATCGTGTATATTTAAACCTGTTACAAACTAACTTGTGTCTTCGTGGCAGGGAAGGCATGGTAAGTATTGTGCAGGTGATTCAGACGGTCAGGTGAAATCCACCGAACGGTGGCAAGTTCATTTCACTATCATACATATATACTGTTGCTTGTAAATGAACTAAGGCAAGATAGAAACCCACAAAAACATGCATGCTTCATTAAAACAACGTGTTGATTGGTATAGTTCGGTTAACTCTCCTTCACCAGTATGTTTCGACATGCTGACCCTCGTTGAAACAGGTTCTCCGCACTAAGGCGAACCGAGCGAGGAGCCGAAGTCGTCTTCCCGATCCAGTCCAGCTGTTGGCGCATCTTTACCGCGCCCCTTGAAGCATTTTGAAGTCAGAAGCTTGCAACTCTTCACACACAAATGCAGCTTCGTGGCAAAGCCGTCCTCCAGCCCGGAGGTCCTTATCAATTTGAAGTTTAGTAAATTTATGTAATGTACAGGACTGCTATCTCATTTTGAGTCAACACATTTGTAAGCCCGTGCGACATATTAGCTAACTCGTTCAAGAGTTTGTAATAGATGTTCATATTCAATAAAGAGAACTTTTTCATGTTTCAAATCTGTGTTTCAATTTATCTGCGTACTATGAATATGTGCTTGATATGCAAATCATTAAAGCCTTGTGCGGACGCAACCCCAGGCCCGCACGGCGGTCACGATTCGGGGGACGCCTCATTGATTCTACGGAATCGGGTCATGACAATTTCGGCCAACAGTGTTGGGGAAAATTGGATTTGTGGGGCCCGCGGTTGGGTTGGGGTGGTTTGGTTTGGTTTGGTTGGTTTTGGTTTATTTTATTAGTTTGTTTTATTAGTTTTTTTTAAATTAGTTATGTTTTGGTTTTTTTTATTTAGTTTAGTTTTGGAATTTGGTTTAAGAAAATTTACTTTAACGAAATAAAATTTAAATAAATTAATTGTAAAGAAAAATTTAGAAAAAAAGAAACGGTTTGGTTTTTTTAGAAAATTGAAAAGAATTTTTTCTTTTTGCAATGTTTGGTAAGAAAACAAACTAAATAAAAAAATAGTATTTTTGTCCTCTAAACGGTGTTTCGTCAACGTTATCAGAATCGAACCAAATTTGGGCCATAGGATCAGCGTAACGATGCGAATCCGATGGGGCAAGTTTCGTTGCGAAACGACAAGCACACACAAACTTATGACAAGTGTCAGAACAGGTCGATACGTTATTTTTCGACGGATACGCGTTGATTTCGGTGTGCACGCACATCCAAATCAAGTTTCACGAAATCTCACACGTCCGCGTTGACGATACGCGCCTCATTTGACGTTCGGTATAATCCTCACGCAACGAAGTCGCCTCATTTGGCGGGACGCACCCCGTATCGAAATTTTTTGGAGTTATGAAAACAGATTTTTCTTGATTTTGAAAGTTAATTTTACAGAAATTGGGGGCAAATAAAAATAAACTAAAAGAGTTTTAAACTTGGTTATATTTTCTATAAGTCTATTCAAGTGGATTTGTAAAACATTAATCGAGTTGGCAGAAAACTGGACGTGGACAAGGGTAATTGGACTAAAATATGACAGTTTTGAAAAATGAGTTTTCGTCCAACTTTTGATTCGATTCTCTCTTAAAATAGTCCGTTTAAAATTAAAATACATGAAGAGGATTAAAGAGGGTAGGGTTGTGAACGTATCAGCGAAGAAATATTAGAATTTGGTCGAACGACGGAGGAGAAACGTTACCGCAAAGTCCGAGTCGGAGGATGTCACGCGCACAAAATCAAACCAAACCAAACCAAACCAAAATCCAAATTTCAAACCCAAATAAAAATAAAACCAAAATTTAAAACTAAACTAAACAAAAAAAACTCAAAATCCAAAACAAAACTAAATAAAAAAAATCAAAATCCAAACCAAAACTAAATAGAAAAAAACTAAATAAAAAAAAACCAAACCATAACTAATTTAATTTAATTTTGGTTTTTTATTTAGTTTTTTCTATTTAGTTTTGTTTTGTATTTTGATTTTTTTTATTTAGTTTAGTTTTGGATTTTGATTTTTTTTTTTTTTAGTTTAGTTTTGGATTTTGGTTTGATTTTTATTTGGGTTTGATATTTGGATTTTGGTTTGGTTTGATTTTGCGTGCGTGACATCCTCCGACCCCGACTTTGCGGTGACGTTTCTCCTCCGTCGCTCGACCAAATTTTAATCTTTCTTCGCTGGTACGTTTACAACCCTACCCTCTTTAATCCCTTTAAACGGATTATTTTAAGAGAATTGAATCGAAAGTTGGACGAAAATTCATTTTTCAAAACTGTCATATTTCAGTCCAACTACCCTTGTTCACGTCCAGTTTTCTACCAACTCGATTAATGTTTTACAAATCCACTTGAATAGACTTTTAGAAAACATAACCAAGTTTAAAACTCATCTTTTAGTTTATTTTTATTTGCCCCCAATTTCTGTAAAATTAACTTACAAAATCAAGAAAAATCTGTTGTCAAAACTCTATTTTTTTGATACGGGGTGCGTCCCGCCAAACGAGACGACTTCGTCGCTTGAAGATTACACCGAAAGGCGCGTATCGTCAACGCGGACGTGTGAGATTTTGCGAAACTTTATTTAGATGTGTGTGCACACCGAAATCAACGCATATTCGTCAAAAAATACCGTATCGACATATTCCAACACTTGTCATAAGTTCGTGTGTGCTTGTCGTTTCGCAACGAAACTTGCGTCATCGGATTCGCAGCGTTACGCTGCTCCTGTGGTCCAAGTTTGGTTCGATTTTGAGAACGTTGACGAAACACCGTTTAGAGGACAAAAAAATACTAGTTTTTTTTTCTTATCAAACATTTCAAAAAGAAAATTTTTCTTTACAATTTTTTAAAAAGACCAAACCGATTTTTTTAAATTTTTTTCTAAATTTTTTTTTACAATTAATTTAAATTTTATTTCGTCAAAGTAAATTTTCTTAAACCAAATTCCAAAACTAAACTAAATAAAAAAAAACTAAATAAAAAAATCAAAATCCAAAACAAAACTAAATAAAAAAAAAATCAAAATATAACCAATTAAAAAAACTAATAAAACAAACCAAAACCAACCAAACCAAACCATCCCAACCCAACTACGGGCCCCACATAGCCAATTTTCGCTAACAGTGTTGGCCGAAATTGGTCCTGTGGGACCCAATTTTTTTTTTTTTTGCCTATGTATTCGGTCTGTTGTGTTTTCGGCCAACTGAGTTGGCTGACTTTGTCGTTATTTTTAATTTTAGTAAACTTATTTTATTTGCATTAATTTAATATAATTTAATTTTGCTACAGTAAATTTCTGAAGATTTTCAATTTATATTCATAGAAAAGAAATCACCCAAAATTGTCTTTCGAAAAAGAAAAAGAAAAAAAAATCTTGCACATTAAGATTGCATATTATGATGAACCTACATCTTTATATATGCTAGGACGACACTATTTGGACAGTAATTTTTGCCTGCACTTTTGGTCTGTCAGTCATGTGTCGGTTCTTCATTAGAGGGGGGGGGTTCAAAATTTTTGGAAGTAGATTCCAGAATATGCATGGGGGGGGGGGGGGGTGCACGTCGGCTGCCGTCACACCTATTTATCAAATATCGTATGGGTTGAAATTTAAATTTCTTGGAATTCATCGATAATATCCTATAATTTGGCCACGTAAAGTTTGAGATACATTTATAGATCTATTTCATGTTCCATGAATCTATCTACGGAAATTTTCATTCAGAGCATTCGAATTTATATAAATTTCATCTAAAGCATCGAAGTTTAAAAAATTACGAAAAAAGCATCAAAACGTTCATTGGAAGGACGTTTTATATTTTTTAATATTATATTTCTGTCGTTAAATTTTTTGCCATTAACAAACGTTAGGCAAAAAAATAAAAAAATAAAAATAAACGTCCTTAGAAAGGACGTTTTCTATTTTTTTTTTCTGTCTCACGTCTCTCTCTCGTGTCTCTCACTCTCTGGTCTCTCTCACTCTCTCTCTCCTCTCACTCTCTCACGTCTCTCTCTCACTCTCTCTCTTATCTGTCGTCTCTCTCTCACTCTTTGTATGCTCTTTTTTCTCTCATTCTCTTTCTTTCTCACATCTCTCTTTATTAAATTTGAGGTATTTAATGAAATCCAAAAAAATTCTAGAATTACTTTTTTTTTACTTTTGCTCACTACAGAGTTTTGAGAAAAAATATTTCGATATTTTTTAAGAGAATTAAAATTATATTTTCTATATAATCCAAATACCACTAGTGACATGGTACACGCGTTCCGTGTACAATCTTTTTTTAGCACACGCGTCCCGTATGTCCAATTTTAAATCCATAAGAATTTATTGAAATAAATATTGCACACGGAACGCGTGTGCTAAAAAAATTGAAATAAAAATTGAAATAAATTCTTTATTTGTATTAGTATTTTTTAATAAATTCTTATGGATTAAAAATTGGATATACGGGACGCATGTGCTAAAAAGTATATTGCACACGGAATGCACGTACCATAACACTAGTGGTATTTGAATTACATAAAAAATATAATTTTAATTCTTTAAAAAAAGATCGGAATATTTTTTCTCAAAACTCTGTAGTAAGTAAAATTAAAAAAAAATCTAGAATTTTTTTAAATTTCATTAAATTTCACAAATTTAATAAAGAGAGAGGCGAGAAAAAAAGAGAGTGGGAGAGAAATAACATACAAAAAGTAAGAGAGAGAGACCAGAGTGACGTGAGAGAGAGGAGAGAGAGAGTGAGAGAGAGAGAGGAGAGAGAGAGACTAGAGAGTGAGAGAGATGAAAGAGACCAGAAAAAGACGTGAGAGAGAGAAAAAAGAAAAAGAAAATGTTCTTAGGAAGAATGTTTCTCTGTTAACGACGAAAAATTAAACGATAGAAATATAATATTAAAAAATATAAAATATTTTTTGAAAAAATATTTTAATATTTTTTTATAATTTTTAAAATTTTAATATTTTAGATAAAATTTATATAAATTCGAATGATCTGAATAAAAATTTCCGATCTATCTATATTATTGAGAAATACTAGCTTCAGTAGCTCAAAAATGACTGTGACCACACTCTCTTTACACGTCAGCTGCTTTCTTTGCCAGCTGAAGGAAAGTATGTGCATGGAAGACTTAATAGCTATTTTTTCTTTCTAGGTTTTTATTTCATACGTAATGTATGTTCATTTCCTCAATTAGTGATATTATTACCGACGTGGTAGCCGACGTGTAACCGACGTGTAAGAGAATATGGGCACAATCACTTTTGATGACTGTCGCTAGCATTTCTCCAATATTATTATATCTTTACTATTATATAATAATAAAAATTGTTTTTGTTGTTCTTTTAAATATAAATATCATTACTTAACTTTACTAATTAAAATTATCCATTCAATTTAATAAGGACAACTAAATAATTTTGTGTAAAAAAATAAAAATAATTTGTTCTTCAGATAACTCTTTTTTTTTCTCAAATATAAAAAAAGTTAATTATTAGAAAATTAAAATAGGTTGGGATATATATATATATATATATATATATATATATATATATAAAAAGTAGGTATTGACTTTATATATTTGATTAAAAGTCAATAATATATAAAGTTGTTTTCCAATATATATAAAGTTGTTCTCCAAAAGTCAATAATAAAATTGGTCTTAAACATTTTTTTATGTTCTACAAAATAGCAGCCGTTGAATTATTATTTTTGACCGTTTAGATTATATCTTTAAAGTATCTAATTTTTTTTGCAAGATTTTGACCTAATCTGATCGATAAAAAAATATAATTCAACAGCTGCTATTAGAAAAACATATGAAATTTTCGATCCCTCTTCGATATCTCTGCTCTTGAGCATTCGTGCATATTCTCCGAAATATCAGTCGTTGGATTATATTTTTTGACCGTTCAGATTAGATCAAAATTTTGCGAAAAATTGAATAGTTTAAGGATATAATCTGAAGGATCAAAATAGACAATACAACTGCTGCTATTTCTGAAAATATACGAAGATGCTTAAATACGGATATAAATAATAATTGTCGTTCAGATTGGATCAAAATCTTACAAGAAATTGAATAGTTTTAAAAATCTAATTTGAACGATAAAAAATAATAAATAAACTAGTATTATTTCAAAAAATATTAGAGCATTTCCAACCATGTTGTGAGTTTGGAAAAAAATGGTTGTCACGTAGGAATCATAACTTCTTATTTCAAAAATTATTCTTCAATGCAAATGTGAAGTTGACTGTGATGTTGATATGACAATGACATGACAAAGACAATATGAAGTTGGTCGTCTATATCTAGATAATGGACTTCACGATGACTTTATTCCATATCATCAATTATGATAAAAATATTTATAAAAAAAAATAAAGAAGTGAAAAATTATCTTGGAAGTTAGAAAAAAATAATTTTTATTTCTTTTCAACATTTTTGTATTGGAGAACACTTTTATATTTTATTATCATGTGTGAATATAATCTTTCATATAAAAAAAATATTGTGTTGTGTTTCATATCACATAAGAATTATAATACAAAACAAAATAATAGGGTTGAAGATGTTCTTAGTAGATGCTGATATATATATATATATATATATATATATAATGATGCAATGGCAATCAGGTGGTGAACACACACGACACTCAATGAAATAGATAGCATATGCTGCGGTTGGCCACCCCAATCGCATGATGCTGTTTGCAGGCGTTGCCGCCCCACGGTCCCCTGTCACTCCATCGATATCATTTTCTTACATTAATACTCATTGGTTGGTCAGTGTACTCTTTTTAAAATTAGAGATATAAAACACTATAATGAGCCTCTTAATCTTTTATAATAATGAATTTTTACATAACGTGGTTTTGTATATAGAAAATTTGAGTCGTATTCAACTTTATTTATCATAATTTAAGATGTGTCTTATCCGATTACCACTAAAAATATATTGTTAAATAGCGAAGGATTTCAGCGATGAAAAATAATTCGTCGTTGAATCAGCGACGAAAATTCGACGAAAAAATGACTAAATTATTTATGTAAACACAATATATTATTTTTCGTCACAAATCCGTCGCTAATTCGTCACTGTTATTTCAGCGACGGATTAGCGACGAAAATATCCGTCGCTGCGAAAACATAAAATTTTCAGCCACCTTCATTTTCTCTCATTCTCACTCTCACTCTCACCCTTTCTCTCTCTCGACCCTCCCCACCCCCCGACCCCCTCCCCCTCTCCGGCGACCTCCCCCTCTCTAGCACCCCCTCCCCCTCATTCCCCCTCTCCGGCAGCCCCTCCCCCTCACTCGCCCTCTCCTCCTCCTCCTCCGGCGTCCGACCCCTCTCCTCCTCCACCGACCGCCCGACCCCATCTCCTCCTCCTCCTCCGGCGTCCGATCCCCAAGCCCTCCTGATCCTCCATCCCGACCTCCTCTTCCGGCGTCCGATCCCCAAGCCCTCCTAATCCTCCACCCCAACCCTCTCCGCCTCCGTCAGATCGCCTTCTCCTCTTGCTAAGGTAACCCTAACCCTCATTTCGATTTGGTTAATTATTGCATTTAGATTGTGGGGGTCTGGACACACGTACAGACACGATACACTAGATACGGACATGAAGAAAAAAATAAATTGTTTGGTATTTTTGATACGCTGTACACGAACACGATATGCTAGACACGAACACGTACAGACACGTGCGATACGCTGGACACGGACACGATATGCTGGTTTGTTGGCCTTCATGGGAAGCCGTTTTTCAATTTTAAAGTCATAAAAGTATTAGTTGTTCATATGTATAGTTAATTTCTAAACATCTTAAGTTTATAATACACTGTACGTAAGAAATTAATATCTGAAGGTTAGCATTGCACTTGGTCAATTGGCTATGTTAATAAATCCATTATAATTAGAAATTATAAGCAAGAACAATTGATAATGCAGTTATAATCAAGGTTCAAAGTATCGGTTATTTTGTATGAGTATTGCTATCGACAGTATCAGAGGTATCGGACCAGACTCGTATCAAATTTTTTGGCATCGACAGTATCGACAATATTAAAAATAGTGTTTGTATACACACACAATAATAAATAGTATATAATCTATAATAAAATAGAATTAGATACTATAAAAAAGAGTGTGTGTATACACACACACTTCAATTTCTGGTTTATTATTGTTAATGGTATTTCCTCAAACCAATATATTTTCTTCTTAATTTTATTTTGGGGCTGTCTAATTAGTGAATTTCTACTATGAATCGCGTCTTTGTGAAAATTTTTGCACACTTTTTATAGTGGGCATTAAGAACTTTGAATATACAACTAGCGTTCAATATCTTAGCTTAGGTTCCATGTCATGTGAAAAGTCTAATAATCTAATGTTGATTGTTGCAAGCATATCTTAGATGATCTCAAATATCTTAACTCATATTGAATCTAATTAATCCATATTATTTGAATTAGTATATATGGTACATGTAGAATTAATAAGTCAATACTTAGTTGACCGATCATGGATGTACAATCGGCGATATGAGAGTATGATTGGTTTGACAGATGATTTCATGGCGGGCGTTGAGAAATTTCTCAAATACGCCCGTAGTAAACATTATTTCATGGATGTGAGGCTCATCAAGTGTCCTTGTGTCAAATATCGTAATATACCATTCAAAGAGGTGGATTTCGTGAGGGAGCATCTCTACAAGAAAGGTTTCGTACCGAACTACAAGGAGTGGATGGCTCAAGGAGAACCTTTATTTTCGTAATATCATCATTCCTCCTTCAATACGGAGTTAGAAGAGTCAACTCTGGGAGATAACTTTGAATATCGACAGCGTAACCTGGCGCGTGAGTTGGTATTTGATGCGGTCAGTCCAAGTTTTGATCCGGAGGATCCTAATCCTGATGCGAAGGAATTCTATGATAATGTTCAAGATTGTCGATACCCCGTTATACCCGAATTATGATTCTCATTTTGTCCTGTCGGTGGTGATGTGGCTTTGAACCTAAAGTATGATTTTATCTTGTCATAGGAATGCTACGACCGAATAATTAAGTTTGTTAGAGAGTTGTTGCCAAAAGGATCGAAGGAGTTGCCTGAAAACTTCTACAAGTCATAGATGATGATACAAAAACTCGGATTAGGCTATAAAAAGATAGATTATTGTTAAAACAGTTGCATTTTGTACTACAAGGATAACAATGATAAAGATAAATATATTTTTTGTCATGCGCACCTGTACAAGCCAATTCGGGGAAAAAAAATCAACTGCCCGAGCAAGGTTGCGTCCCTACAAGTACATGCAGTTTTTGTCGATCACAAAGAGGCTGTAGAGGATGTATATGTCCGCAAATACAACACAACACATGACATAGCATAGCAAGGAACGAAAGATGGATAAAGGAGAATTATCTCATCCTTCCGATGGAGAAGCATGGAAATATTTTGACCTATGTCATCCTGAATTTGCTGCGGAGCCCAGGAATGTCCGGTTGGATTTATGTTCTGATGGATTCACTCCTTTCGGACAGTCGAAATCTCAGTACTCTTGTTGGTTGATAATTTTGACTCCTTACAATCTACCACCATGGATGTGTATGAAGACTCCTTACATGTTCTTGACACTTATCATATCCGGTCCAAAAAATCCAAAGAAGAATATTGATAACTTGCAGCCGTTGGTGGATGAGTTGAAACAATTGTGATAATTCGATATTCGAATATATGATATATCGAAGGAGCAGAACTTTCAGATGAGAGCATCTCTCATGTGGACTAACAACGATTTTCCAGCATATGGGATATTATGGGGTGGAGTACTCATGGTACTTTGTCTTGTCTGATATGTATAAAAAAGAGTAAGGTATTCCGTCTCCAGAATGGAGGAAAAGCATGCATTTTTTATTGTCACCGTCAGTTCCTTCATGCTTCGCATCCGTGGAGAATGAACATAGATGCCTTTAGAGCTGGTAAACATATATTATCTCCTCCCCCGTTGAGACTGACAGGAGACGAAGTTTGGAAAGAGATAGATGGATTGCCGACTGTGATGGAAGATCCAATATCGGCCGATCACTTTGAAGGGTTAAGACGTAGGCATAATTGGACGAAACAGAGTATCTTTTGAAAATTACCTTATTGGAAGGACAATCTCATAAGGCACAATCTTGATGTCATGCATATGTAAAATAATATATTCGACAATATCTTTATGTCACGCTCCAGTCCCAAAATATCGAGGGACTGACCACGTGGCAATGGCCAGCAGCACACACCGATGGTCAACCCAATTTAATAGAACCATCAGGGCGCACTTAAGCTGTAAAGAAGGTCTACTACAATAAGTCACACTAATCTCATCCATAAAAGATAAATAAATAAATTGCATAATGAAATAGAAATAAGTAGCAACAAATCTCAACAAGTCGGTCGGAGAAATAATCCGACATATGTCTGAATACTCTGGCTCAGTAGGCTAGGAACAAAAGAGATAAACATAAAGTAAATACTGAGTACGGGATCAGGTACTCAGGAGAAGTCTTCGGCAGTCACCTCGTCTTCAGGGTTCAGTTCTGCTCCAGTATCAAGTCCAGTAATAGCTTCAGCTCCTGTCCCGTATATCTCGGGGTACTGCTCCTCAGCTAAACCTGGGGACATAATCCATTCCAGGTCCTCAGGGGACATAGCAAGGTACAAAAAATACAAGCCAAATAAATAAGCAGTGCAGCAATAAGTAAATAATAGGGTAAACTATGTAACCAGCTAAGTGATATGCAATATGAGAGCAGCACTAGAACTCAGGCTGAGACCGCTACAAGATCTGTGTCGGGGAGCCGGGTAGCAGTAATAACAGGTAAAGGGTCTAGCTTTGCTGGAGAGTCTACAACCTCACAATAGTAGTGGATATATATATATAAAACAGCCTGTAGCCTGTGTGTCTCTCCCCACCCAATGTAATCACGCATATCATGACCATAACGTCTCATGTCCATGTCAGCGAGATTATAGCTAATGCAACAAGTCATATTGTCTATAAATAACATATCTCTGTCAAGTCCTGTATCCTATACAGAATCACCACGAATATCTCGGGAAAACCCTGTCTCATGAATAGTGTCAAGTGTCCTGGGTTATGATGTACTTGATAAGACAAGTATGAGAAGTAAAGGGTTCGAAATGTCCATCTCTAGGTGACGTACCCAACACCGCGTACGGTGTTGGCACCCGACTGATAATCGGACGCTAAGTACGTCACACGGTCTTAGGTTAAGCATGTACAACAGTTATAATTAAAACAAGGAAATATGCAACAAGACTGTAAAGTTGGCAAGGTATTCTTGCCCTCTGATGTATAACTAAGCCAAGGAATATTTAGCAAAAATTGCAAGTTTTGGCGAGGTACACTTGCCTGATGTTTGGATTCCACTACGGTTCTGTTCTTGGGAAATTTCCAGAGATGTCTCCGAATGCTGAAATAGACATTACCGTCATGCTCAGAAGGTGTCAATTAGCTAGAAAAGCCTATCCTTGAGTCCGATTTGGAGTCAAGGGCAAAAACGGTAATTTCGGATCAAAACGGGGTCCACCGGTGGGCCCGCTTTGCACCGAAAAACGTGTCAGGGTCAACTGTCTCCAAATTTACCAAACTTAGTGTCAAAAGGTCAGGAACGCTGATACGAACCCAACGAAACTTTCAGAATTGAATTCCGATAAGTCGAGCACAAAATCGCCCGTCGAGTAGGGCCTGTGGGGCCCGCGACACGCGATTTCGTCAACGTTCTCAGAATCGAACCAAACTTGGGTCACATGACCAGCGTATCGCTATGAGTCCGATGGCACAAGTTTTGTTTTGATCCGACGTGTGTGCTCGAAGTTAGGGTGAAATACAGAAAAGTCGGATACGGGGCGATGTCCGCGGATACGCGTTGATTCCGGTGTGCACGCACACCCGAATCAGATTCCGCGAAATCCCACATGTCCGTATCGACATCACGCACGTATCTGTGAAGACCGCACGTGACCAAGTCATCCCGTTTGGCGGGGCGTACTCAGTTCCGGGGTGAAATAGGGTCTGGTTTTTTCTGTTTTTGGATCGCGGTGTGCGATCACCACAGGACGCGATGCCCCGAGCGGTTTGTCCGGGCACCGAGAGGGTCATACAGGCTACGCGTTGCAATTTACGGAATTAAAATCGGAGATACGGGGTGCGAGATACGAGTACCTGAACTGGCCCTTCGAAACTGGAGTTTTCCGTGTCTGACACGCGTTCTGGACACTGTGTCAGCCGTGTCCACTGTGTCCGCGTGTCCGCGTGTCCGCGTGTCCGCGTGTCCAACAGCGAGTCCGGTCTAGGGCTGAGGGTCGTCGAAGATGCGGGACTGGCCGACGATCAGCGAGGCGTCGCCGGGCTAGGGCGGAGCTGGCAGGGGGGTCGTTGGTCGGGTCACCGGAGGCGGAGGAAGTGGAGGAGGCGGAGGAGGATTCTGGAGAGGGGAGGCGTCGGGTTAGGTGCTGGAGGGTGGTGGACGGCGGGTAGAGGTGAGGGCCGCCGGAGTCTGGTCGCCGGAGTTCGGGGTGAGGTCCGCCGGAGTCTGGGTTAGGGTTTAGGAAAAGGGAAAGTGAGGGCGGAGGAGAAGAAGAGGTAGGGGGGATTAAATAGGGGGCTCCGGGGGCGGACGTGGCGGATTAGGCGGCGCTGAGAGGGACGTGGGGTCGTGGAGCAGAGCGAGGGCGGTTCTCCGGCGACGTGGCCGGGGAACGCGGCCGGAATCCGCGGGGGTCTGTGCGTGGGGGTGATGGGGAATCCGGGTCGGGTCGGGCGGCGGGCTCCGGGTTGAGCGGACCCGCCCGACCCGCTAGGGGTGGCTGGGCTGGGCTGGGCTGCTGGGCTTCGGCCCACTGGGCCGGGCCGGGCCCAAAAATAAAATAATAATAATAATAATGATAATAATAATGATAATAATAATAATAATAACAGTAATAATAATAAAAACCATTAATTAATTAATAATTAGTTTAAATAGTTTTTAGGCATTTAAAAATAGGTCAGAGGCCCAATAAATTCCAGAAAAATTACCCTAAGTCCGGTTTTTCATTTTACACCCAAAAATATTATTTTCATAATATTTTAATATATTTTAAAATCAATTAATTTTATTTAATGCCAAAAACACCTAGTTTTTAATAAGCAAAAAATCCCAAAAAATCCCAAAAAATTCTGAAAAATCCAGTTTTGTAAATCTTAAAAAATCAGGGGATTTACAATCTACCCCCCTTAAGAGGATTGCGTCCTTGCAATCAAAGAATAACCGGTCAGCCGAGATGACACGGTTGCTAGTATTGTTCGAAACACATCACAAGATACTTAAATAAAAGTTATGCACTTTCCAGAGAAAAGAAAATCTAGTTAAAGTAAGAAAACTACACTTTTAGAAAACTAGGTTATTACTAACAAGTTGCAAATTACTAGGTTGGGGCTGA
Organism: Iris macrosiphon; assembly: GCA_036927795.1. NCBI lineage: Eukaryota > Viridiplantae > Streptophyta > Magnoliopsida > Asparagales > Iridaceae > Iris > Iris macrosiphon. The sequence continues at coordinate 175,140,326 of JAYESA010000004.1, forward strand.
GGTCACGAACCAATGGGCACGAGCTAACACAACGACTAGAAACGGATAACTACGAATCACTTACGCGCATAAGCGTCCTCCACAGTCATCGCGTAAGCTTGCCCTCGTCCTTGTGGTGGATTCCTCTGCTGCTGTTGGGCTTGCTGAAAAAGTGCTGCTTGAGGTGCCAGAGGTGGCCTCGGTGTTGGTAAAGCTGGTTGGTTTGCCCTTCGTGCTCCATCTCGATGCTGAGGACAGTCCTTGGCTATGTGTTGATTGGTGCCGCAAATCAAGCATAATCCCAACTTGCGTCTGCAGTCCTTCTCGACATGGCCTATCTTGCCGCAGTAGTGACAGGTAGGAAGGGTCTGCGAAGCTGTCCTGGGTGGCTGGTTCGTGTGAGATCTTTTTGCAGATTCTCCCGGCGATGCTCTGTCTGGTGCTGAGGGGATTGGCCGCTTGTGGCGAGACTCCCTCCTGGTGACGCGTTCCATGCGTCGGGCTGCAGCGAGAACGTCCGAGTAGGAGGTAGGTGCGACGGATCCGATGAGTCTCTGTAGCTCGAAGTTCAGTCCGTCGAAGAATTTCTCGGCCTTCTCTTCCTCTGTCAGGATCAGGGTGGGGGCGAAGCGGCTCAGACGAATGAATTCTGCGTTGTATTCTTCCACCGTCATAGAGTCCTGGGTGAGGCGATTGAACTTGTCTCGCAGTTCTGATCGTGCGATAGCCGGAATGTACATCTCCTGAAAGAGACTAGAAAACTCTTCCCAAGTGACTCGGTCTGGTCCGAGTCGTGCCTCCTCAGATAACCACCAGTGATGAGCATTGTCCGTCAATTGCATTCTGACGGCAGTCATCCAACGTTCCCGTGGTAGCTCTGCTGCTTCTAGTTGATGCCGAATGTTGGTGAGCCATTCATAAATTTCTGTGGGCTCTTCCTTGCCAGAAAAAGTGCGGGGCTTCAGTTGGCGGAAGTCAGTGATTGAGCCTGTAGATGGCCGTCGAGCTGGTAGGTTGGCCTGCTCCAGTGCAGTTACGATGCTGTCCCTCAAGAAATTAGCCTCGCGACGCTGAGCCTCGTGTTGGACTTGTTGCTGAGCTTGCATCATTGCGTAGATCATTTAGAATATCTGCTGCCCGTCAATTGGCTGTCCTTGTGGGAGTACTGGCGTTGGTGGAACGAACTACGACGGAGGCGGGATGTCATCACGCCGGAATCTGGAGGTAGTTTGTCCTGCCTGCTGGCTCTGCTGAACTGATTGAACTCCACTGACTGGTGTCACTTCGTCGTCATAGGTGACGGCTGCAACTGGTGGTGTTCCTGCGGGAGTATCATCGCACTCTTGTGACTCCATTGCCCTGCATCCAAAAATAAACGATAAAAAGCGTACCGAAGAATCAAGGCAGGATGCAATTATTTTTGAAGTCGATATAGATATCAAGAACGATTCAAGCAAGTGGATGAGATCCTAAAAACTTATCCTATCTTATTGCAGGCCTGTTCGGTCCCTAAGTTGAAACCGAACAATTTAGTTTGAGACCTGCATGGGCCACCACAAAAACCATGTCATGCCCCAGTCCCAAAATATCGAGGGACTGACCACGTGGCAATGGCCAGCAGCACGCACCGTTGGTCAACCCAATTTAATGGAACCATCAGGGCGCACTTAAGCTGTAAAGAAGGTCTACTACAACAAGTCACACTAATCTCATCCATAAAAGATAAATAAATAAATTGCATAATGAAATAGAAATAAGTAGCAACAAATCTCAACAAGTCGGTCGGAGAAACAATCCGACATATGTCTGAATACTCTGGCTCAGTAGGCTAGGAACAAAAGAGATAAACATAAAGTAAATACTGAGTACGGGATCAGGTACTCAGGAGAAGTCTTCGGCAGTCACCTCGTCTTCAGGGTTCAGTTCTGCTCCAGTATCAAGTCCAGTAATAGCTTCAGCTCCTGTCCCGTATATCTCGGGGTACTGCTCCTTAGCTAAACCTGGGGACATAATCCATTCCAGCTCCTCAGGGGACATAGCAAGGTACAAAAAATATAAGCCAAATAAATAAGCAGTGCAGCAATAAATAAATAATGGGGTAAACTATGTAACCAGCTAAGTGATATGCAATATGAGAGCAGCACTAGAACTCAGGCTGAGACCGCTACAAGATCTGTGTCGGGGAGCCGGTAGCAGTAATAACAGGTAAAGGGTCTAGCTTTGCTGGAGAGTCTACAACCTCACAATAGTAGTGGATATATATATATAAAATAGCCTGTAGCCTGTGTGTCTCTCTCCACCCAATGTAATCACGCATATCATGACCATAACGTCTCATGTCCATGTCAGCGGGATTATAGCTAATGTAATAAGTCATATTGTCTATAAATAACATATCTCTGTCAAGTCCTGTATCCTATACAGAATCACCACGAATATCTCGGGAAGACCCTGTCTCATGAATAGTGTCAAGTGTCCTGGATTATGATGTACTTGATAAGACAAGTACGAGAAGTAAAGGGTTCGAAATATCCATCTCTAGGTGACGTACCCAACACCGCGTACGGTGTTGGCACCCGACTGATAATCGGACGCTAAGTACGTCACACGGTCTTAGGTTAAGCATGTACAACAGTTATAATTAAAACAAGAAAATATGCAAAAAGACTGTAAAGTTGGCAAGGTATTCTTGCCCTCTGATGTATAACTAAGCCAAAGAATATTTAGCAAAAACTGCAAGTTTTGGCGAGGTACACTTGCCTGATGTTTGGATTCCACTACGGTTCTGTTCTTGGGAAATTTCCAGAGATGTCTCCGAATGCTGAAATAGACATTACCATCATGCTCAAAAGGTGTCAATTAGCTAGAAACGCCTGTCCTTGAGTCCGATTTGGAGTCAAGGGCAAAAACGGCAATTTCGGGTCAAAACGGGGTCCACCGGTGGGCCCGCTTTGCACCGAAAACCGTGTCAGGGTCAACTGTCTCCAAATTCACCAAACTTAGTGTCAACAGGTCAGGAATGCTGATACAAACCCAACGGAACTTTCAGAATTAAATTCTGATAAGTCGAGCACAAAATCGCCCGTCGAGTGGGGCCTGTGGGGCCCGCGACACGCGATTTCGTCAACGTTCTCAGAATCGAACCAAACTTGGGTCACAGGACCAGCGTATCGCTATGAGTCCGATGGCGTAAGTTTCGTTTCGATCCGACGTGTGTGCACGGAGTTAGGGTAAAATGCAGAAAAGTCGGATACGGGACGATGTCCGCGGATACGCGTTGATTCCGGTGTGCACGCACACCCGAATCAGCTTTCGCAAAATCTCACACGTCCGTATCGACGTCACGCACGTATCTGTGAAGACCGCACGCGACCAAGTCGTCCCGTTTGGCGGGGCGTATTGAGTTCCGGGGTGAAACAGGGTCTGGTTTTTCCTGTTTTTGGATCGCGGTGTGCGATCACCACAGGACGCGATGCCCCGAGCGGTTTGTCCGGGCACCGAGAGGGTCATACAGGCTACGCGTTACAATTTACGGAATTGAAATCGGAGATACGGGGTGCGAGATACGAGTACCTGAACTGGCCCTTCGAAACTGGAGTTTTCCGTGTCTGATACGCGTTCTGGATACTGTGTCAGCCGTGTCCACTGTGTCCGCGTGTCCGCGTGTCCAGCAGCGAGTTCGGTCTAGGGCTGAGGGTCGTTGAAGATGCGGGACTGGCCGACGGTCAGCGAGGCATCCCGGGCTAGGGCGAAGCTGGCAGGGGGGTCGTTGGTTGGGTCACCGGAGGCGGAGGAAGTGGAGGAGGCGGAGGAGGATTCTGGAGAGGGGAGGCGTCGGGTTAGGTGCTGGAGGGTGGTGGACGGCGGGTAGAGGTGAGGGCCGCCGGAGTCTGGTCGCCGGAGTTCGGGGTGAGGGCCGCCGGAGTCTGGGTTAGGGTTTAGGGAAAGGGAAAGTGAGGGCGGAGGAGAAGAAGAGGTAGGGGGATTAAATAGGGGGCTCCGGGGGCGGACGTGGCGGGTTAGGCGGCGCTGAGAGGGACGTGGGGTCGTGGAGCAGAGCGAGGGCGGTTCTCCAGCGACGTGGCCGGGGAACGCGGCCAGAATCCGCGGGGGTCTGTGCGTGGGGGTGATGGGGAATCCGGGTCGGGTCGGGCGGCGGGCTCCGGGTTGAGCGGACCCGCCCGACCCGCTAGGGGTGGCTGGGCTGGGCTGCTGGGCTTCGGCCCACTGGGCCGGGCCCAAAAACAAAATAATAATAATAATAATAATAATAATGATAATAATAATGATAATAATAATAATAATAACAGTAATAATAATAAAAACCATTAATTAATAAATAATTAGTTTAAATAGTTTTTAGGCATTTAAAAATAGGTCAGAGGCCCAATAAATTCTAAAAAAATTACCCTAAGTCCAGTTTTTCATTTTACACCCAAAAATATTATTTTTATAATATTTTAATATATTTTAAAATCAATTAATTTTATTTAATGCCAAAAACACCTAGTTTTTAATTAGCAAAAATTCTCGAAAAATCCCAGAAAATTCTGAAAAATCCAGTTTTGAAAATCTTGAAAAATCAGGGGGTTTACACTTCAATATGGTGATAGATATCAAAGGAAAAATGAAAGACAATGTCAAAGAAAGAAATGACTTGAAAATTATTTGCAGGCATTCAGATTTGCACATAAAACAAAGTGGCAACGACAATTAGGTCAAGACTCCAGCGCCATTTACATTGAGTAGAGAGGATACATTGATAATATGCAACTGGATTTCAAAATTGAGATTTCCTGACGGCTACGTGTCAAATCTGGCAAGATGTGTTGATCTCAACGAACACAAGCTGACAGGGATGAAGAGTCATGATTGTCATGTATTTATGGAGCGGTTACTACCTATTGCTTTGAGAGAGATGTTGCCTCATCAAGTATAGACTCCGTTGACAGAATTATCTATATTCTTTAGAGATTTGTGTTCAAGAAAGTTGACGGTGCAACATATAATAGAACTTGAGGAGAATATTGTATTGACATTGTGTAAGTTAGAAATGGTGCTTCCTCTCGATTTTTAATAGTATGAAGCATTTGCCGATTCATCTTGCATACGAAGCACGTGTTGGTGCTCCCGTCCATTATCGATAGATGAATCCATTTGGGAGGTATAAATTTTTTATACTAATAATTTTTTTATTCAAATAATTCTAAGATTCAATATATTATCTATAGTTACCAACATCACCTGAAGAAGAAGTTTGGCAATAAGGCTCATGTAGAAGCTTTGATATGCGAAGCATATATCATTGAGGAGATTTCAAACTTCTGCTTCATCTACTTTGATTCTCATGTCAGAACAAATTGCAATAGAGCCCCAAGGAATGATGACGGTGGGGTTGATGCCCCGAATAGTGTAATCCACACTATCTTCAATATTGGAGGAGAGCCTACAAGTGCTACTAAAGTACGTTGGTTGAAAGATGATAAGTTTGAAGCCGCTCATTGGTGTATATTATTAAATAGTGGTATAAAAGAGAGGCAAGATATTGAGAAGTAAGCGACACATCTTTTCTAGATATTTTAATTTTGTATATACTTGAAAAAGAATTTCTCTAACTGTTCTTCTTATTATCACAGTACTTTTAGAGCTGAGGTAAAACTGGAGAGACCTAATATTAATGAATATGATCTTGCTAGAGATGTTAATAAAAAAATTCTATCGTGGTTCCATAATTATGTACGGATCCTAAACATTAAGCATTCAGACCAATCTTTGTCTAATGTCTATATGATACATGATGTTTCAGATTTTTTGTCATGATACAGACTTACAGAACGAACGACTTCGACCATTAACTATCGAACCAAGTAAGAGGACAAAGTGTTGTGATGAATACACTATCAATGGCTTCAAATTTAGAACTACTGATAGGTCTATTAATCAATTATTTGTCGATGAGGAGGCTAATTATACAAAAAAAATTGGAGTATGTGTGAGGGGTTCAGTCTACGATGCCGATCCAGAATTCGACTATTACGGTGTACTAAGAGATGTCGTAGAGATGGATTACTCTTATGAGACAAAAATTATGTTATTTAAATGTGATTGATTCGACACAACACCCAAGTAAGGATGGAAAATTGACAAACAGTTTGGGTTTGTTGAAATAAAATATGGAAAAAGATATATAGGTTTTGAACCATTTGTGTTGGCTAGTCAAACGGTTCAAGTGTATTATACAAGCTATCCTAGTCGACGACGCAATAATAAAGATTAGTGGATTTTATGCAAAACTAAAGCTAGAAACACATATAATATTGGGGATCAAGATGATTAGGTGGTCATGCCTCAACTTGCATATATGAGTTTGGCCGGTGTTGATGGTATGAGTGGTTGATCTTACCGCAGAGGATGATAGAGTTGACGAAGAGATTGAGATAAAAGATTTACCTCATATAGAGGAGAACTCTGATATGGAGGTATCTAGCGATGAACAAGAATTGGAAGATGAAGGTGATAGTGATAGTGATAGTGAAAGTAAAAATGAAAATGAAGAAGTAGAAGATGAAGACGTTTCGAAAAATGATTCGGAACACGATGACGATTCGAAAGATGAAGAAGCTTAGTATGTACATACATATGCATTAGCTTAGATATTTATTTAATTATTTCATGACACTATTATTATTTATTTTATCATCACACTAGTATTTACTTATTTTACCATACCATTACTTTATAATTATCTGTTTGATGACACTATTTTTTTATTTGCTGCAGATTTACCTATAGTATGGCGGGATGAGGATGATGACAAGTTTAGAGAGGATCATCTTTTCTGCATCCTCCGTCCACTACGTCTGCTACCCCAGATTCTTGCACACGACCTGAGGATGAGTTCGTAGATGCGACGGATGGTTTATCCCCTCCATATACTCGTTCTTCAGTAGGAGGAGTTACTCCATCTCCTGGATTGCCATCAGCTGCTACCCCTTCTTCTACTCCAGCCACTACCAGCACTACTACACCGGCTACTCCACCAGTTGCTCCCACAGGAGCAAATTTATTTTCAGGCCTTCTTGTGGACAATGAAGTATATGTCCGTGTAGAAGCATGCAAAAGATGCATCCATGCGCCCAATGTCCATGCGTTCCAGAATAAAACTCAACAGATATTGGACCGCATGGACACCATGCGGCCCAGAAAAGGGACATCCATGCGGTCCAAACAAGCGTCCTGACAACTGGCCGCAGGTCGACCAGATATGACGCCCTGACAACATAGATGGCGCCTGACATAAAATCCTGACAATTTTTTTTATCGCCTCGAAGGATGAGAACACACAGAGGCATAAGTCCCAAGGATGGTGCAGAGCCACGTGGACAACATGACAAAAAGATCCCATGCGACTCTGACCCATACATCCCAGACTCCATGCGGTCCATGCCTCTCTGGCCTATGCGTCCCAGACTCTATTCGTCCCAAGCGACTCTGGCCCATGCATTCCAGATTCTATGCGTTCCATGCGTCTCTAGCTGTGCGTTCCAGACTCCGTCGTCCCGTGCGTCTTTGGCCGCATGTGTCCCAGATTCTACGTCGACCAAGTCTTGCTATTACAACTGAGTGGTCCTCTTCCACCAAATAGCGGCCACATGTCCATTTGACCAAGTCGTGTCTACACAGTTGAGAACCGTCCATATACTCAGCAAACAACAAAATTCCAACAAATGTTCGCGTGGCAGCGGAGCTCGGATTCCCGTGCATAGCTGTAGCACCCTTCCGTTGAGAGGGGACACATGGCAAATTTTGCCATCCATGCGGCACAAAATCTATGCGGCCACAAATATGACTATAAATAGTAGGATACCAGACCCGGAAAAGGGTGGCTGACTATTTGTGAATCAACACTCAAATGAGAGAGAAGAGCTTCTACATCGGACCGTCCATGGAGTAAAGGGAGTTGCTACACTCTTAACCCTCCATTGTCACCCCCCTATAAAATAAATTTGTACTTAGATTGTCTTCTAGGACTTCTTTGTACTTTCTTAGTTTGTTAATCAAATATATTTCTCCTAGTTCTCGTTTTGATATTAAATGGCAAACACGGTGGTGACTCTTCTGGGGACATCCTTCTCCTCTCTTGAGAAGTTGGTGACGCAGTCTGATACGGCCAAGCTTGGTTCGACACAAAAGATGAAGGTGGTCCGCTTTGACCAGCAAGTGTTCGAGGGCATGCTCTCCGGGGATAGCACGGGTCCTTCTCCGAGGCAAGCAAAGCCCAAGAAGACCCACAGGACGTGGGAGGCAAAGGCCTCTGCGCCTCACCCAACTACAGATCATGTGCTCCCCGTCTCTCTCCCAACCGCAGGGATCGCACATTATGCGACCACTTTCTATGCGGCAACCTATTCCAACCAAAAGGGTACTCCCCACTGGAAGATATGCAGAACGTGGGTGGCCAAGGCTGCTGCGCCCCACCCAGCTATGGAGCAGACACTTTCAGCCTCTCACTCTGTTGCCAATGACGGTCGTCGGACGAACACCCATAACGTCCATATCTATGCGGCATCCCGGGCTGACGCAGAGACTGTTCAGCACCCAGACTCTGGCAGAGGAAAATACTACAATACCGGATGTCCTAATGTTGAGGTAGCTTCTATGCAGCCAAGGAGGAGGTCGCATAAGACTGCGCATGTGGCATCAACTCACAACCGCAGACAGCAGGCCGCATGCGCCCCCAATAGCAATAAAATCTTATTTTTTGATCGTATCTCATGCGGCGCATATGCTATGCGATCCACTGAGAATGGTGAAAACCCAAAGCTGAACTCTTCATACTATGCGCCTGCGGTATCTAAGCTGAAGATGTCCAGGACAGTGTGAGCCCGTCAAGCTCAAGCAACTGCTCATACGACCAACCGCCAACAGGCATCACTAGTTATTACGCGAGCATCTGACGAACAGTTGTACAAGACCGACCCTTGCGTCCAGCCCACAAGGACCATTGGACATGACCAGTCTCAAAAGTCTTCCACTAGTACCTCAGGGCAAGTTCGTATACGAACCCCAGGCCAGGGAGCAAATACAGCACCTGCGCATCCGTGTGCCCGGGATACCCGAACTCACAAATAGGATGCAAAGGTAAAACACCATTCACATGATTTGCGTGACGTGATTACTCACAAGCGCAAATAAAGGGAAACAACTACGGCGTACGACGAGCCCTCTCCGAGGCACAGCTGTGCCAACATCATTATCAACTACTGCTGCAATAAAGCAGCAATACTCACAACAGGCAGTCAGCCTTCAAGCGACTGCACCGGAAAGCACCTACCCGGCAAAAACCCGAAGATCAGGTAAAAGTATCAAAATAGAAGGAGTTGCCCTTCGCCTCATGCTATTCAACTAGAAATCTTTCTGCTACCAAGGAAAGAAAGAAGTCAAATACCTCATGTCCGACTCTCTCTACCACGATATCGCGAAGGCGATTACCCGGAGGGCTGACAACGACTCAAGGAAGAAGCTGTCAGCCCCTGGAGGTAGTTCTTCCTCTGAACCCCTGGGGATGACCCAAGCTTGAGGTAGTGTCCCCCTGGACGTACGCAACAATTCGGCATTCCGAGGAGACAACGATTCTCAAGGAACAGACTCCGAGATCCCGGAGGGTAGCTACTCCCACCAAGATGACACAATATTCTACGCTGGGGGTAGTTTCCCCTCCGAATCCGATGAAGGCACAATGACTTTCGCCCTTTTTGAATACTACTCACTATAAGGGTACATGCTAGGGAGCACGGTATCCACTACCCCCCTCCATTTCTTCCTGCCTGGGGACGGTGTACATGGCCGAAGATGACCATAAAGGCCCCAGTGACCGACAACGCCTCGAGATGCTCAAAGCCATAATGCATACAATGAGTGCATCAATGCAAGCTTTGACCCAGACAATGTTGGAAATTAAGGCAAATATGGCCTCCCAGTCGACAAGGGCCTCTTGACAAGCAAACCTGGACCCCGGGACCAACGGGGATTCAAATATGACTGCTCCACCCGCGGGCGGTGATCCTCTCGTACATGGTTCATCGGCGCCTTTGGCAGGAGATAAAACTAAGGAAGCAAGGAGGGAGGTCCGAGAACTTTGGGCTTGCCTAGACTCCAAGAGCAATCAGGACTCACTTCGTGATCTCGGGGTGCTGCAACCATACATGATAGAGTGGAGGGATGTACCGCATCCGCCCTAGTACAAGCCCTTCAATATTAACATGTTCGACGGGAAGTACTTTCCTCGCCGCTTTATGAGCTACTTCAAGGTCACCACGGGACACTTACCCCACAACGACGCTATTCTTACTAGGCTCTTCGTCAGATCATTGGCGGGGGTAGCTTTCGATTGGTTCTGCAGTCTCGAAGATAACTGTATCTCATCATTCGATGACCTCAAGCATCCGTTCCTTAACAGATTCTATGAGGCAGAAAATGATATAACATTGTCTTCTCTAATGGATGTCGTCCAAGGTGAGAAGGAACTGACGCAAAACTACATCGAACGATTCTGATAGGACACGCTAAGGTTATCTCCTGGAAATTTTGAGGTACACTAATGGAGATGTACCAAAAGAATATGCTCCCGACAGTCAACCTTTAGATGGACGAGAGCTAGTTCAAAGATTGGACAACATTCATTGTAAGTGCTGTCAATGCTGAGAAGAAGCTCAAGGACTCTCGGCACTTGGGGATCCACATCCTTACTGCTGAGGAAAAAGTCAAGCGTCCCAGCAGCAACAACAACAACAATAATAGCGGTAATAGCAGCCGCGACGGAAAGAAAAAATAGGCTATGGTCGCTACCTTGACGCCTGAGAAAAAGCCGACGGAGCCTCCAAAATCGAAAGAGACTTACTCTTTCGAAGATGATGATGTCAAACCCATCTTCGACGTGCTGATGCAGGGAGGCAAACTTTGGCTCTCAGACGTCAGACGTCAGCCTAAGATGGCGGAGATCGCCAACCCAAAGTATTGTCACTTTCACTGCTACGTCCATCACCTGACGCGGGAGTGCTATACCCTAAAGTGGTACATCCAACATCTGATAGACACCAAGGCTCTTTTCCTGGACTTCGATGATGTGACAGTCATCGCCAACATGGTGTTCCTCCAATTTGGCAACTTTCCAGCGACGGAAGTCCAAGACGGAGTAGTCCCTGTCCCTAAGGCGACTATAAAAGTTGTCAACCTTCCACCAGCTCGAGACCAGGCAGCCGGGCTAATGCCTCTTACCACACCATGCGAGAATGTCATGTGGGTCCATCCCGACCTCATGCCAGACTTGACGCAGCCGGCGGCATCCTCCACCGCCAAGTCCAAAGGCAAAAAATCTAAGACCTGTTATACAGTTTCTTCCTCGGCTGAAGATCTGAGAGCAGGTACGACAAGGTCAGGCGCAATATACCAACCGATGCACGGCGATACGCCTCATGTTGTCGCACCTACCACCACTGGTCTCGGGCTATCTCGGCCCCCACCGGTGGACAAGTCCAAACAGAAGGAGATGCGCTTCGATAAATCGTTGCACATGGATGCACCACAAGGGATGAAAATGCCTTATAATTTTGATATCTTAGCACAATTAGCCCATACTCCAGCAAAATTGTCACTATTTGAGCTTTTATGGCTCTCTAAAGAAACTCGGGCTGCTCATAGTGAGGCAATGCAGAATGCCGATGTCTACCTGGCGTAAGTCAAGCCGCCAACCAAAGATCCTGCTGCTTGTCCATATTGCAACAACGCCATAGATGCGATACCCAATATCACCTTCTCGCAACAGGACATGTTGCTCAAGAATAATAGGCACGATCGGCCCCTGTACTACATAGGATATATTGGCGATATCAAGGTGGGCCGAATGCATATTAACCCAGGATCGTCGATCAGCATCATCCTGAAAAGTTTGCTTCAGACCCTGGGGTTCCCGATGCATCGTCTGGCGGCAACCAATACCTCCATCAGCGGCTTCAACAAGGGGAGGAGCTACCCTCTGGGTAAAATCTGCCTACAATGTCAAATCGGCGACTTAAGAATAGAAGTCACTTGCTACGTCATAGACGTAGATACATCCTACAACATCTTGTTGGGGCGTCTGTGGATACACGAATACAGGATCGTGCCATCCACCCTCCACCAGTGCCTAAAATATGTAGACGAACACGATTTCGTCAAAATAGAGTTCGCTAACGTTGATCTGTTTAACGGTATCGAGATTTACTACTCTGACTCGATCCTCTACAAGAAAGTCCGCCAAGATGAAGGTGACAACGAGGCCGATGATGAAGCCGAGGCCACAACAACACCCGAGGAGCCTATGAGAATCCGCCTCAAGGCTCGCACTCCCGATGCGGCCGTACCCCTCATCGTCAAATCGCACGGGAAAACGCCTGAATCTTCGGTACCTTTGCCGTCGCCAGAACCAATGATCATCCACCTTCGTAGATCGAATCAGCCACCAAAAAAAGATTCTGTCCTATCTACACTTCTGAACCAATGGTTGTTTACCTTCACAGGATGAGTCGACCACCAAAGGAAGATCCGACCGCTGCTGCAACCTTCAGACCCTTGGTGGTAAAATTATGCAGAAAACCACCAAAGCCTTCGCTTACACTGGGGGTAGCCGAGCAGAAGGATAAGATGGAGGAATATATATCCGCCAATGTCGACATCCCTTCCCCGACGATATAATCCCGTCGGAAGAGATACATTATTTTCTCAATAAAGGACTATCTTTGAACTACTCGGAGCGTATGCATATAAGTACACTCTACCCCCCGGAGTACGGTATGGGCCTTCATCTTCACACATAAGTGACCACTACCTGCACCGTGCACCGGCTTCGCTCTAGTCAGGATTCTTATTTCTTAGTCCCACCAAGGAAGAAGGAAGATAAGATCATCATCTTCGGCAGAGCGGAATGCCCCCGGTCCTTCATCCCAAAGGAAGTAGAACTAGAATTCGAGGTAGGCAGGATGCCTATCTACTGGTACATCTCGCAATCCCTATATCTTATCCAAAAGATGTGATACAACCTTGAGGTTACTGAGGATTAAACTACGACAAAGGCCGAAGGTCGCCTTTACGACTTCCCTCCCCCGCGGGCAAGACTGAGGATTACTATCATAAGACTAAGCATGGATTGGGATATGTAACACCTCCTACAACCCTCGAGGGCTCAGATAAATAAAATGAAGAGCACTCATATTTTTTAGAATCGTCAGCCTGTGACTCCAACACTAGCATCGAGAACATGCTCAGACAAACACTGTCCTCCAACATGGTGTCTGACGATCTTAAGGAAGACAACGAGGATCCATCCGAGCTCTTTGAGATGGAACCTTGGGCCCAACACCTGGGTTCACAATGGGAGATGCAATTTGAGCAGCGAGAACCTCCTACCGAGGACAAAGTTGTTCAAGTCAATCTAGGTGACGAGGCCTCCCCAAAGCCTATCTTCGTCCAAAAAAGTCTACCCAACGAAGACCGGGAATCCCTATTATAACTCGTCAGGGAATACATCGATGTCTTTTCCAGGAGTTAAAAGGATATGCCAGGACTGGACCCCCAAATCACGGTCCACAAACTCAACATTCGGCCAAATGCCAAACCAGTCAAGCAACTGCAACAACAGTTTCGACCAGACATGATGGATTCCATCGAAGCTAAAGTCAACAAGCTGATAGCTAGTGGATTCATTCACGAGGAACAACACCCCGACTGGGTATTCAATATCGTGCCTGTCGTTAAGAAGAATAAAAAATTCGAGTCTGCATCGACTTTTGTGATCTAAACGCGGCATGTCCCAAAGACGAAATCCCTCTTCCAATCATCGACGTAATAATCTACATCACTTGTGGCTTTGAGTGCATGTCCTTCATAGATGGCTTCTCAGGCTACAACCAAACCAAGATATTTTCCGACGATGAGAAACATACGTCATTCCGGACCCCGATAGGCGTATACTTCTATACAATCATATCTTTCGTCCTGAAGAACGTAGGTGCTACATATCAGCGAGCTATGAGCACCATTTTTCGTGAACATCTACGCAAGACGGTAGAATACTACGTTGACGATATCCCCGTCAAGAGTTGCTCCAAAGATGATCACCTCCAAGACCTGAGGACTGTGTTCGACTTAATGCGCGCATACTGCCTCAAGATGAACCCTACCTAGTACTTCCTAGGAATCTCCAACGATAAATTCCTGGGTTTCGTCATCACTTTTCGGGGTATTCATATAGACCCAGACAAGACCAAGGCTATACTGGAGATGAATCCGCCAAGGAACCTCCGAGAACTCCGCAGCCTCCAAGGGAGGTTGGCATACATCAGGAGTTTTATATCAAACCTCTCAGGACGTTGTCGGCCATTCACACAGCTCATAAAGAATGGTGTCTCCTTTGTTTGGAATAAAGAGTGCCAACGAGCGTTCGACAGCATCAAAGAATACCTATCAAACTCTCATGTGCTGGTAGCCCCGGTAATGGGGAAGTCATTCCTGCTCTATGTACATACAATGTTCTCTCAGTGCCCTGTTACCCAGAATAGTAATTCAGGCCACGAGCATGCCATATACTACCTCAGCCAGATGATGATCGTTCCAGAGCATATGTATACCGCTATCGAGAATGAGTGTCTTGCGCTGGTATTCGCCATCCAGAAAACTCGACACTACGTGACTGGACAGACCATTCACGTAATCTCATGAGTCAACCCCCTCAGGGTCCTCATAACAAAACTTGGGACACTCAGCTCCCGCTTGATTACCTGGGCAATACTATTATCTCCATATGATATAATATTTTTCCCATAGAAGGCAGTCAAGGGTCAGACATTTGCCAACTTTCTGGCAGCCCACCCGGGGTCAGAAAACTCAAAGCTCTATGAATTTTTTTTAGACGAAGTGGCAGACGCCAACGTCACTTCACACGAAGCTATTTAGCGAATGTTCTTTGACGGTGCTTCAAGCGTAGGGCCCAAAGGCAACATCATCGTTGGGGTCGGGATAATATTAATCTTACTATACGGTCTCGTCATTAATCGCGCATACGCTCTCACGGAGCCATGCTCCAATAATGTGGCAGAGTACAATGCCCTAATTATCGGACTCTAACTCGCCAAAAAAGTCAGAGTAGAGTACTTGGAAGCCTACGACGATTCTCAGCTTATCGTCAATCAAGTCCAGAGAAGTGATAAAGTCCGAAACAAAGAATTGATCCTCTACCATAACCTGCACTTAGCATTTTATTGAGCATGTCCCTCGGTTGTAAAATATTGAGGCAGACGCTTTAGCTGGTCTCGGTGCTTCCTGGGCGGTCCCAGACAACACCCATCAATTAATCACGGTGATCGGTAAAGATATGGTCTATCCCAAAAGCAATCTATGCTTATGCCTCAGTTATGCAGCCAAGGTCGACACCGATGCTCAAGATTGGAGGCTTCCATTCATCGACTACACAGTCAATGAAATTCTTTCCAAAAACCCAAAAAAATCTACTTCAATCAGAAGACGCTCCCTCCATTTCTATTATGACACGGAGACCAAAATATTGTATCGTCGATCCTAAGACGGCCTCCTACTCTGATGCTTGTCGAACGCAGAGGCAAAACAAATCCTCTGCGAAGCTCACGATGGCATCTGCGGGGCGCATCAACCCGGTCCAAAGCTACATGACCGTCTTCGGAGAATGGGCTACTATTGGCCGACGATGGTAGCAGATGCCGTCGATTACGCAAGAAAGTGCCAAGCATGCCAAATCCACGCGGACTTCATCCATCAACCATCTGAGTTCCTACACCCAACGGTAGCATCTTGACCATTTGAGGCGTGAGGAATGGACATCATCGGGAAATCAGTCCACCATCATCAAAAGGATATTGGTTTCGTCCTGGCGATCCCTGACTACTTCTCCAAATGGGCGAAAGTCGTTCCGCTCGCTGAAGTCAAAACAACAAACGTGATTAACTTCGTCAAGCATCACGTCATATATCACTTCGGCTTGCCGTGTAGGATCATCCACGACAATGGTCTACAGTTCGCAAGTCACGCCTTCTATCGGTTTTGTGACAAGAACCGAATCCAAAATATAGCCTCCACGGCATACAACCCCGCAGCAAATGGTCTAGCGAAAGTGTTCAACAAAACCATCATCAAGCTCCTCAAGAAATCCCTGTCTTCCAACAAATGCGACTAGAACGAGAAGCTAGACGAATATCTCTGGGCCTACCGTACAACAGTCCAGAAAGCTACTGGGAACACGCCATTCTTTTTGGTCTATGAAAGTGAGACAGTACTCCCGCTGAAGATCCAAATCCCTTCACTATAAGTAGCTCTCTCCAACCAACTAACCATGCATGACAACTACCGCCGACTGTTACATGAGTTGGAAGCGCTCGACGAGAATGACTCTTAGCTCAATAACGCATAGAGTTGTATCAAGCGCATCTCTCTGGAGCCTTCAACAAACGGGTAAAACAAAGAACGTTTCAAGTAGGTGACCTTGTCTTAATAGTAAGAAGACCGATGGTTATGACTCACAAGACTGTCGGCAAATTCTAACCTAAATGGGAGGGCCTGTTCATTGTGGAAACCATATTTTCTAACGGCGCATTCCTGCTAGCAAAACCCAACGATGACATGCTCCTGATGCCTATCACCTGCAAGTTTCTCAAAAAGTACTACGTCTAAATTAGACTGGTACTCCTCTATTACCAAACTACATCGTATCTCCCTGGGTGCTGGTTTATGTCCACAGGATCTCATGACTGTCGTTCTAATACACTTCTCCAGCAGAGTGTGCCATGTCCATATTACCTCTGAGCAATCTTTTCGGCCTTGACCATCGATCATCACGTCCATATTACCTCTGATATCGATTATCTTCTAACTTATCACCTGTACCCAATCCAGAGTACGCCAGCGGTGATAAGTCCACAAAAATTGTCACGTCCATATTACCTCTGGCAGGTCTTGTCTCAAACATATTACTTGTATTAACGTGCGCAAAAGGTAGTGGGTCCATAAAATATATCATGTCTATATTACCTCTGATAGGGTTTGTTTCAAATCTATTACTCGCACCCCACAAGTGCGCAAAAGGATAATAGGTCTACCAAAATCTCCCAGAGGGATGTTCTTAAAATCCACAAAACCTATCACGTCCATATTTCCTCTAATAAGGTTTGTTTTGAATCTATTACTCACACCCAAAGTGCTCAAAAGGGTAATAGGTCCACCAAAATCCCCCAGTGGGATATCCTTAAAAAGCGACGGTATAATACTACATTCATATTATCTCTAGTACAATACCCAAAAGTCCACAACATATAAAATTCTGAAAAATGAGAGACTTCATTAATTAATATTTAAGATCATGAGTACATATGATGGAAATCTATTACATTTAAAGGTTTTCATTAGTATTCAAGGTCATGATTACATATGATGAAAACCTATTTTATAGGGTTTTCTATGAAGTCTCGCTGATACAAAACTTTTTTATTAGAAGCGCCCCTCCATACTATCGTCGCTACTGACACAAGTCGGGCCCAACAACAGATCTTAAGGCTTTCTGGCTCACTACTCCATAGTATAAACCTCAGTATATGGAAAATCCACACTGATGGATAGCAAGGGAAGAACAGGAGCAGATGCTCTACAACCATGCGGGAAGAGCGATGACAGGAATAGCAATTAATCCAAATTCTGTCATCGACCCACAATCTCCCGGCCGATAGCGAACCACATAAAAGGGAGAAACGTAGCTGACGTACTGCATGAACAATGACAGCTCAACATATAACGCATGATATTCATCTTCATCTCCTGGATTAGTTCTTGCCAAACTGACTGCGTCTCCTGGATCAGTTCTTGACAAAATACCGCATAAGGTTGGTTTTTATCCCGGACAACGGGTGTTATGATATCCTTCCATGCCCAATCATAGGAAACACGAACGAAGACAAAACCTGCATAAAAAAGACGCATTAGTCCCAGCGAAGATTATAAAAAAGTATAATCGCCGCTTACCGCTGCAAGGCCGCAGCCACGTGCAGTTAAGTCTGCACGGACGAGCAAGATGAGACCTCACCCATGCAGCCAAGCCACATATAGGCACTTCACGCATAAAACAGATTATTCCTCATCCATGTGGCCTCGCCAAAGCTCGGTGCACATATCAGACAGATTCTGCACGTGTGCCATGAAGGAGTGCTCACCCACACAACTGAGCTCTGTGAAGAGGTCTGCGCATGTCCAAGGGGAACTTCATATATGCGGTAGAACTTTGCTAAGGGTCGGCTTACTTTAGGGAGGACTTCCTATCCACACAACAAATTTGTGTACCAGTGGCTCTGTGACCTAAGCAGCCCAACACGAGAGACATGGTACTCCTTACCTCGGAGTAGAATCCCTGCATCAGGGGGCCACGAATCAATCCTGCTCTCGATCGACTCCTCGGCGAGAGAGACAACAACATCTAGCATCTTCACGAAGGAGAAGGAACGGAAGACAAAGTTCTCTCTCATCCCTAAGTCATATACTTATAGGCTCCAAGAGACGCGTGAAGAGATCGAGATGACGAACATGGCAGTTATGGCGATGAACCTGTCACCTCAATTTTTGTTTGCCACTTTTATCTCCTCGGAAACTGCTGTCTCGAGCCCCGCGTCAGGAGATGGTGTAGAATCCGAACAAAATCCACTCAAGGGTCAAGGAAAATCTAGCAGTTAATGAATAAGGAATAGCCTAACATCGTTTCTCCCATGCGGCTCAATGTCCATGCGGCTCGGACGTACCCTATCCATGCTTCTTATTCAAAGTATTCAAACTTATCTGTTTGAAAACTTTGAAGGAGGTCTTGTAGAAGCATGGAAAAGACACATCCATGTGCCCAACGTCCATGCGTCCCAAAATAAAACTCAACAGATGTTGGACCGTATGGACACCATGCGGCCCAGAAAAGGGACACCCATGCGGTCCAAACAAGCGTTCTGACAACTGGCCGTATGTCGACTTGACATGATGTCCTGACAACAGAGATGGCATCTGATACTGAATCCTGGCAATTTTTTTTATCGCCTCCAAGGACGAGAACACACTAAGAGACATAAGTCCCAAGGATGGTGCAGAGCCACGTGGATAAGACAACAAAAAGACCCTATGTGGCTCTGGCCTATACGTCCTAGACTCCATGAGGTCCATGTGTCTCTGGTCCATGCGTTCCAAACTCAATGCGTCCCATTCGACTCTGGCCCACAGGTTCCAGATTCCATATGGTCCATGCGTCTCTGACTCCGTACATTCTAGACTCCGTGCGTCTTTGTCCATATATGTCCCAGATTCTACGTCGACCAAGTCTTACTGTTACAACTGAGTGGTCATCTCCAACCAAATAGCGGCCACGTGTTAATTTGAATAAGTCGCATCTATACAGTTGAGAATTGCCCAGATACTCAGCAAACAACAAAATCCCAATAAATATTCATGTGGCAGCGTAGCCCGGATTCCCGTGCATAGTTGTAGCACCCTTATGTTGAGAGGGGACACGTGGCAAACCCCGCCATCCAAGCGGCCCAAAATCTATGCGGTCACAAATATGACTATAAATAGTAGGGTACCAGACCCGGACAAGGGTGGCTGGCTATCTGCCAATCAACACTCAAGGGAGAGAGAAGAGCTTCTACATCGGACCGTTTACGGAGTAAAGATAGTTTCTACACTCCTAACCCTCCATCGTCACCCTCCAGAAATCAAATTTGTACTTAGATTATCTTATATGACTCATTTTTGTACTTTCTTAGTTTGTTAATCAAATTTAGTTCTTATAGTTCTAGTTTTGATATTAAATAGAAAATAGTCCGCCGTCCAGTATTTACAGACCCCCCTACTCTACCAGAGCAGCTAGCTAATATCTGTCGTCCCGAGCTATGGGCCGATGGAGCGACGTAAGCATTTATTTGTCAATTCACACATTTATTTTATATTTTTTATTCTAATTGTATATTGTCTACTTATTTCAGATTCTTTCTGATCATGGCTAGGAATGATCTGGGGGAGACCATGTGGGGCTACTTTGATAGCCCTTCTATGTAAACACCCTAAATTTTCAGATTTTTAAAATCAATTTTTGGGAATTAATATGCAAATTTTTTCAGGAATTTATATAGGTCCGGTAGTGAGTTTGTAATTTTTAATTGCTAATAACTAACATTAAAAAGAAATGAAAATATGATTTTATGGTGTAAAATAGAAAACCGGACTTAGGGTAATTTTCTGGGATTTTATTGGGCCTCAGACCTATTTTTAAAAGCCTAAAAACTATTTTCTAATTAATTAATTAATTATTAGTTATTATTATTATTATTATTATTATTTATTCTGTTATTTATTTTTTTAGTTTTTGGGCCCGGCCCGGCCCAGTGGGCCGAGCCCGTTAGCACCCAGCCCCTTGGCTTAGCGGGTTGGGCGGGTCCGCCCAACCCGGATCCGCGCCCGACCCGACCCGCACCTCTTTCCCTCCCCCACGTTCGGCTCGAGCCGAATTCTACGTCGGCCGCCGCGCTTTCCGGCTGCCACGACCTCTTCCCCTCCGCTGCCAAGCCCACGTCCTCCTCCTCGACCCGCCTTCCCCGGCCTCACCCTCGCCTGCGCCACCCTATAAAAACCCCCTACCCCGACCTCCTCCTCCCTCATCTCCCCAAACCCTAGCTTGCCGGAACCCTAGCTCCGGTCCCCTCAGCCGACCAACTCCCTTCTCCTTCTCCGACCAGCCCCTCTTCCCCCGCCGGCACCGCCTCGAGCAGCCCCTTCACCGACTCTCCTCCCTCCGCTGTCTGAAGTCCCCAGGCCGAGCCGACCCTACCCAGGCGGAGCCGACCCTCCCCAGGCGGAGCCGACCCCGACCGACTGAGCGTCCCTGACCCCGGCTGTTCAGCCCCCTCCAGTCGGCCATGGTACGGCCATCCTCTCCAGCCGGTTCGACAACCCAGAACCCTAGCCGGACACGGCCCTTCGTGTCGGGCACAGTGTCAAATTGACACGAGGACGCGAGGAAACCAGTTTGCAAAGCCCTGTTCAGGTACTCCTAATTTCCTTCTCGTAGCTCGGAATTCGATTCCGTAAATTTCTACGCGAAGCCTGTATGACCCTCTCGGTGCCCGGACAAACCGCTCGGGGCATCGCGTCCTGTGGTGATCGCACACCGCGATCCAAAAACAGGAAAAAACCAGACCCTGTTTCACCCCGGAACTGAGTGCGCCCCGCCAAACGGGACAACTTGGTCGCGTGCGGTCATCACAGATACGTGCGCGTCGTTGATACAAACGTGTGAGATTTTGCGGAAGCTGATTCGGGTGTGCGTGCACACCGGAATCAACGCATATCCGCGGACATCGCCCCGTATCCGACTTTTCTGCAATTCACCCTAACTTCGTGCACACACGTCGGATCGAGACAAAACTTATGCCATCGGACTTGTACCAATACGTTGGTCCTGTGGGTCAAGTTTGGTTCGATTCTGAGAACGTTGATAAAATTGCGTGTCGTGGGCCCCATAGGTCCCGCTCGACGGACAATTTTGTGATCGGCTCATCGGAATTCAATTCTGAAAGTTCCGTTGGGTTCGTATCAGCGTTTATGACCTATTGACACTGAGTTTGGTGAATTTGGAGACCTTTGACCCTGACACGTTTTCGGTGCATAGCGGGCCCACCAGTGGACCCCGTTTGGCCCAAAATTATCGTTTTTGCCCTTGTCTCCAAATTGGACCCAAGGACAGGCGTTCCTAGCTGTTTGACACCTTCTGAGCGTGATGGTACTGTTTATTTCAGCTTTCGAAGACATCTCTGGAAATTTCTGAAAATAAGACCTTAGTGGAATTCAAACATCAGGCAAGTGCACCTTGCCAAACTTGCAGTCATTATTTTCATATTTTCTGTAAAAATACTCTGCTGGATGTCTTGTTTAAATTCCTATAAACTTGTTTAAACTGCTTAACCTAGGGAACGTATGACGTACCTAGTGTCCGATCATAGTCGGGTGCCGACACCGTACGCGGTGTTGGGTTCGTCATTTAGAGATGGATTTACGATCCCCTTACTCTTGTACTTGACCTATCAAGTACCCTACAACCCAGGACACTTGACACTATCATGGACAGAATCTTCCTGAGATATTCATGGCGATTCTGTATAGGATACAGGACATGACAGAGACTTTATTTATAGACAGTATGACTGGTTGCATTAGTTATAATCCCGCTGACATGGACATGAGACGTTATGGTCATGGCTTGCGTGATTACATTGGGTGGGGAGAGACACACAGGCTACAGGCTGTTCTATATATATATCTACTATTATTGTGAGGTTGTAGACTCTCCAGCAGAGCTAGACCATTTACGTGTTATTACTGCTACCCCGGCTCCCCGACACAGAGCTTGTAGCGGTCTCAGCCTGAGTACTAGTGTTGCTCTCATTTGCATATCACATAGATGGTTACATAGTTTACCCTGTTGTTTCATTTAATTTAATTGCACTGCATTTATTTGGCTTGTTTTATTTTGTGCCTTGCTATGTCCACTGAGGACCTGGAATGGATTATGTCCCCAGGTTTAGCCGAGGAGCAGTACCCCGAGATATACGGGACAGGAGCTGAGACTATTGCTGGAGCAGAACCGAACACTGAAGACGAGGTGACTGCCGAGGACTTCTCCTGAGTGCCTATCCCAGTACTCATTTATTTATCTCATGTTTATATCTTTTGTTCCTAGCCAATAGAGCCAGCTTATTCAGACTATAGTCGGATTGTTTCACCAACTGACTTGCTGTGATGTTGTTGCTACTTATTTCCATTTGATTATGCAGTTTATTTCTTTATCTTTATGGATGAGATTAGTGTGGCTTGTTATAGTAGACCTTATTTACAGCTTAAGTACGCCCTGATAGTTCCATTAAATTGGGTTATCCATCGGTGTGTGCTGCTGGCCATTGCCACGCTTCTCCAGTCCCTCGTCATTTTGGGATTGGGGCGTGACATGGTTTTTGTGGTGGCCCATGCAGGTCAATCTTTCATTGTTCGGTTTCAATTTAGGGACCGGACAGGCCTGCAATAAGATAGGTTATAGGATCTCATCCATTGATTGAATCATTTTTGAACTCTATGTCGAATTCAATTTAATTGCTTGAATTTCATCCTGTTTTGATTCCTCTGTGCGTTCTCATTATTTCCTTTTGATGCAGAGTTATGGATCCCAGACGTGGTGACGAGACCCCCTTGGGTACACCGACTGAAGCAGGGTTTACCTGTGAAGCTGGAACGACGCCAGATACCAGAGGATAATCCTCTCAGAGCAATCAAACTGGCCAGCTAAGTTCCAGGTTCAGGCGTGATGACATCCCGCCTCCTCCCCAGTTCCCTCCTACGATGCCTGTCTTTCCCCCAGGACAGGCAATGGACGGCCAGCAAATATTCCAGATGTTCTACGCAATGATGCAGGCCCAACAGCTGACCCAGCAGGAGGCCCAACGCCGAGAGGCCGAGAATCTAAGGAACAACCTAGTCGCAGCGTTGGAGCATGCAAATCCACCAAATAGGCAGCCAGCGACGGGATCCATCACAGATTTCTGCCAACTCAAGCCCTGTACCTTCTCGGGCAAGGAAGGACCAACTGAAGTGCATGAATGGCTTACGAACACACAGCATCAGTTGGAGGCCGCTGAACTACCAAGGGACAAATGGATGACTGCCGTCAGTATGCAACTGACGGACAACGCGCATCATTAGTGGCTGTCCGAAGAAAGAAGGCTCGGACATGATCAGGTTACCTGGGAGGAGTTCTCCAGACTCTTCCAGGAAATGTACATCCCTGCTGTGGCTCGGTCAGAACTCCGAGACAGATTCAACCGCCTGATCCAGGGCAACATGACGGTGGAGGAATATAACGCCGAATTCATTCGCCTGAGCTGCTTCGCCCCTTCGCTAATTCCTACCGAAGAGGAGAATGCAGAGAAGTTCTTTGATGGGCTCAGGTTCGAGCTCCAGAAGTTAATCGGATCGGTCGCGCCCACCTCTTACACCGACGTCCTAGCTGCAGCACGTCGGCTGGAGCGCGTTACTCGAAGGGAATCAAGCCTGAAACGTCCCTTCTCCTCAGCACCGTCCAAGTCATCACCAGGGGAATCTGCTAAACGGCCCCAGAAGAGCCCGCCTCCAAGAGCAGCAACTAAGAACCTGCCTACTTGCCATTATTGCGGCAAGGTAGGACATATTGAAAAAGAATGTAGACGCAAGCTGGGGCTCTGCCTGGTTTGCGGATCTGGACAACACTTCTCAAAGGACTGCTCGGAACGTCGAGAGGGAGTTCCGAATCGACCAGCTCCACCTGCAGCTCTTCCAGCTGGGGGAGCAACACAGACAGGGCCTGGAGGAGCCAGGCCACCTCTACCACCTCAGGCAGCATTGTTCCAGCAAGCTCGTCAGCAAAGGGGTCCCGCTCAGGGACGAGGTCAGGCATGTGCACTAGCAGTCACTGAAGAAGCTACTGCAGGCGAAGTGATAGCAGGTACCATATTAGTAGCTTCAATTCCTGCTGTAGCATTATTTGATTCTGGAGCCTCGCATTCATTTATTGCTGCTAGCTTCGTAGCCACACATAGAATAGCTACCGCACCTCTCTCGAAGATGAAGAGAATTCTAACGGTAGGTGGCATTATCCCGGTTAGTGATACCTGTAGATCATGTTCGGTAGTAGTCTGTGGCCGAGAGATGCGAGCCCAATTCCTGATCTTTTCTATGCCTGATTACGATGTTGTACTTGGTATGGACTGGTTAAGTCAGTACCATGCGACACTGGATTACCGGCTTGGAAAAGTGATATTTAGACCCCCTAGCCTTCCTGAGTTTGAATTTCTTCGAGGAGCTGTAGAACAAGGGATCCAGCCAACTCTTAGGGTATTGACGGTAGAAGAAGATTCAAGTTACCCAAGAGTCATAACGGAATTTGTGGATGTATTTCCCGACGATCTTCCAGGTTTACCACCTGATCGGGAGATAGAATTTACAATAGACCTAACTCCAGGAGCCAAACCTATCACTTCATCGGTATATCGGCTAGCACCTAAGGAGTTAGTGGAGTTGAAAACACAAGTTGACGACCTTCTGGAGAAATAATTTATCCGGCCCAGTGTTTCACCATGGGGAGCACCTATACTTTTTGTACCCAAGAAGGACGGAACTGTACGGTTGTGCATTGATTACAGAGCCCTTAATGCTGTAACTATTAAGAACCGGTACCCATTACCACGCATTGATGATTTGTTTGACCAATTGAGTGGTGCTAAGGTATTCTCAAAGATTGACCTTAGATCCGGTTATCACCAGATTAGGGTGAAGAAGGAAGATATCCCAAAGACGGCCTTCAGAACTAAGTATGGACATTATGAGTTCCTAGTAATGCCGTTTGGTTTAACCAACGCACCCGCCGTATTTATGAGTTTGATGAACCGGGTCTTCCATTAGTACTTGGATAAGTTTGTGGTGGTATTCATTGATGATATCCTAGTCTACTCCAAGAACCACGAAGAGCACGAGGAACACCTCAGAATTGTGCTAGAAACCTTGAGAAGGGAGAAGCTATATGCCAAACTCAGCAAATGTGAGTTCTGTATGGACAAGGTGCCATTCTTAGGGCATATTATCTCGGGTGAAGGACTATCTGTGGACCCAGAAAAGGTCACTGCTATAGAAACCTGGCCTACCCTTACCTCTGTTGCAGAAGTGAGAAGTTTTCTTGGACTTGCTGGGTATTACCGGCGGTTCGTAGAAAATTTTTCAAGGATCGCAGAGCTGATGACTAAGCTGACACGGAAGGATGAGGAGTTCATATGGACGGAAGAATGCCAGAATGCCTTTGAAGAATTGAAGAGGCGTCTAACAACAGCACCAGTCTTGACTCTTCCCTCGGGGTCAGGAGGTTTTGTTGTATATAGTGATGCGTCCGGTAGTGGGCTAGGTTGTGTCTTGATGCAACATGGCAAGGTTATCGCTTATGCATCGAGGCAGCTGAAGGTCCACGAGAAGAACTACCCAACGCACGACCTGGAGCTAGCTGCAGTGATTTTTGCATTGAAGATCTGGAGACATTATCTGTATGGAGAGAAGGTCGAAATCTTCACCGATCATAAGAGCTTGAAGTATGTTTATACACAGAAGGAGCTCAACATGAGGCAAAGACGTTGGCTCGAGTTGATGGTGGACTTTGACATCGATCTGCAGTACCACCCGGGGAAAGCAAATGTTGTAGCCGACGCCCTCAGCAGAAAACCCTCGGCTTATTTCTTAACGGAGCAGCCTCAGCTATTATAAGACTTGCAAGATCTTCAGATAGAGGTTGTTCTACCTGGACAAAATGGTTTGCTGGCTAACCTCGAAGTGAAGTCATCGCTGGTGGAGAGAATCAAGGAAGCTTTGCCTAATGATGCCAGATTCCGAAGGCTGAGAGAAAGAACAGAAGCAGGCTTGCAGACGGGACTTCGCATCCACGAGGACGGAACATTAAGGTACGGAAATCGCCTATGTGTTCCAAATGGAGAATTAAGGCAGGAGTTGATGACAGAAGCCCATAGCTCCATATACTCGGTTCATCCAGGAGGAACCAAGATGTACCGGGACTTGAGACAATACTACTGGTGGCATGGAATAAAAAGGGAGATTGCCCGATTTGTGGCAAAATGCTTAGTCTGCCAGCAGGTGAAGGCCGAGCACCAAAGGACTGCAGGTATGTTGCAGCCACTTCCCATCCCTGAATGGAAGTGGGAGCATATTACCATGGACTTCGTCACTGGATTTCCAAGAAGCCCTAGTGGTAAGGATGCAGTATGGGTCATCGTGGATCGGCTCACTAAGTCGGCTCACTTCTTGCCGTTCAGAGTCGGACAATCCACGAAAGTACTAGCCGACATGTATATGCGACAGATCGTAAAATTATATGGAGTGTCGGTTAGTATTGTATCAGATCAAGACTCGAGATTTACATCTCACTTCTGGCGAAGCATGCAAGAGAGTCTCGGCACCAGGCTCAAGTTCAGTACTGCCTATCATCCCCAGACAGATGGCCAATCAGAGCGCACAATTCAGATCTTGGAAGACATGCTGCGATCATGTATACTGGACTTCGGAGGATCTTGGGAAGATCACTTGCACTTAGTGGAGTTCTCCTACAACAACAGCTATCAGGCAAGCATTCAGATGGCACCTTTCGAGGCGTTGTACGGAAGGAAGTACAGATCGCCAATATGCTGGAGCGACGTTGGCGAACGTCAAATACTGGGTCCAGAGTTGGTAACGGAGACAGTGGAGAAAGTAAAACAGATTCAGAACCATCTTCGTGCAGCCCAGGATAGACAGAAGCATTGGGCAGATGTACACAGACGACCCCTTGAGTTCAAGGAAGGAGAGCATATATTTTTGAGGATCTCGTCCACTAGAGGTACTATCAGATTCGGCAGCAGAGGCAAGTTAAGCCCAAGGTTCATTGGGCCATTTGATATCTTGGAGCGCATTGGTGAGGTGGCTTACCGTCTTGCATTACCTCCATCCTTAGAGGGAGTGCATGACGTATTCCACGTCTCACAACTGAGGAGATATGTGACGGACCCAGGTCATATAGTTGATCATTCTGAGATCTCGGTGGGACCTAGCCTGAGATACGAGGAGCAGCCAGTGGGTATACTCGACACCAGTGAGAAGACACTGCGAGGGAAGACAATCAGACTGGTTTGAGTAGCTTGGAAACAGCACTCGCCTGGCGAATCGACCTGGGAACGAGAAGATGTTATGCGCCAGCGTTATCCACACTTATTTGCAGAATCAGGTAGAACTTAAGCATTCTTTAATTCTGTAAATCTTGCCTTTATAGTTTACCCTTCGATTGCGAGGACGCAATCCTCTTAAGGGGGGTAGATTGTAAACACCCTAAATTTTCAGATTTTTAAAATCAATTTTTGGAAATTAATATGCAAATTTTTTCAGGAATTTATATAGGTCCTGTAGTGAGTTTGTAATTTTTAATTGCTAATAACTAACATTAAAAAGAAATAAAAATATGATTTTATGGTGTAAAATAGAAAACCGGACTTAGGATAATTTTCTGGAATTTTATTGGGCCTCAGACCTATTTTTAAAAGCCTAAAAACTATTTTCTAATTAATTAATTAATTATTAGTTATTATTATTATTATTATTTATTCTGTTATTTATTTTTTTAGTTTTTGGGCCCGGCCCAGTGGGCCGAGCCCGTTAGCACCCAGCCCCTTGGCTTAGCGGGTCGGCGGGTCCGCCCAACCCGGATCCGCGCCCGACCCGACCCGACCCGCACCTCTTCCCCTCCCCCACGTTCGGCTCGAGCCGAATTCTCCGTCGGCCGCCGCGCTTTCCGGCTGCCACGACCTCTTCCCCTCCGCTGCCACGCCCACGTCCTCCTCCTCGACCCGCCTTCCCCGGCCTCACCCTCGCCTGCGCCACCCTATAAAAACCCCCTACCCCGACCTCCTCCTCCCTCATCTCCCCAAACCCTAGCTTGCCGGAACCCTAGCTCCGGTCCCCTCAGCCGACCAACTCCCTCCTCCTTCTCCGACCAGCCCCTCTTCCCCCGCCGGCACCGCCTCGAGCAGCTCCCTCACCGACTCTCCTCCCTCCGCTGTCTGAAGTCCCCAGGCGGAGCCGACCCTCCCCAGGCGGAGCCGACCCCGACCGGCTGAGCGTCCCCGACCCCGGCTGTTCAGCCCCCTCCGGCCGGCCACGGTACGGCCATCCTCTCCAGCCGGTTCGACAGCCCAGAACCCTAGCCGGACACGGCCCTTCGTGTCGGACACAGTGTCAAATTGACACCAGGACGCGAGGAAACCAGTTTGCAAAGCCCTGTTCAGGTACTCCTAATTTCCTCCTCGTAGCTCGGAATTCGATTTCGTAAATTTCTACGCGAAGCCTGTATGACCCTCTCGGTGCCCGGACAAACCGCTCGGGGCATCGCGTCCTGTGGTGATCGCACACCGCGATCCAAAAACAGGAAAAAACCAGACCCTGTTTCACCCCGGAACTGAGTGCGCCCCGCCAAACGGGACGACTTGGTCGCGTACGGTCTTCACAGATACGTGCGCATCGTTGATACGGACGTGTGAGATTTCACGAAAGCTGATTCGGGTGTGCGTGCACACCGGAATCAACGCGTATCCGCGAACATCGCCCCATATTCGACTTTTCTGCAATTTATCCTAACTTTGTGCACACACGTCGGATCGAGACGAAACTTACGCCATCGGACTCGTAGCAATACGCTGGTCCTGTGGGTCAAGTTTGGTTCGATTCTGAGAACGTTGACGAAATCGCGTGTCGTGGGCCCCACAGGTCCCGTTCGGCGGGCGATTTTGTGATCGGCTCATCGGAATTCAATTCTGAAAGTTCCGTTGGGTTCGTATCAGCGTTTATGACCTGTTGACATTGAGTTTGGTGAATTTGGAGACCTTTGACCCTGACACGTTTTCGGTGCATAGCGGGCCTACTAGTGGACCCCGTTTGGCCCAAAATTACCATTTTTGCCCTTGTCTCCAAATTGGACCCAAGGACAGGCGTTCCTAGCTGTTTGACACCTTCTGAGCGTGATGGTACTGTTTATTTCATCTTTCGGAGACATCTCTGGAAATTTCCGAAAATAGGACCTTAGTGGAATTCAAACATCAGGCAAGTGCACCTTGCCAAACTTGCAGTCATTATTTTCATATTTTCTGTAAAAATACTCTGCTGGATGTCTTGTTTAAATTCCTATAAACTTGTTTAAACTACTTAACCTAGGGAACGTATGACGTACCTAGTGTCCGATCATAGTCGGGTGCCGACACCGTACGCGGTGTTGGGTTCGTCATTTAGAGATGGATTTACGATCCCCTTACTCTTGTACTTGACCTATCAAGTACCCTACAACCCAGGACACTTGACACTATCATGGACAGAATCTTCCTGAGATATTCATGGTGATTCTGTATAGGATACAGGACATGACAGAGACTTTATTTATAGACAGTATGACTGGTTGCATTAGTTATAATCCCGCTGACATGGACATGAGACGTTATGGTCATGGCTTGCGTGATTACATTGGGTGGGGAGAGACACACAAGCTACAGGCTGTTCTATATATATATCTACTATTATTGTGAGGTTGTAGACTCTCCAGCAGAGCTAGACCCTTTACGTGTTATTACTGCTATCGGCTCCCCGACACAGAGCTTGTAGCGGTCTCAGCCTGAGTACTAGTGTTGCTCTCATTTGCATATCACATAGATGGTTACATAGTTTACCCTGTTGTTTTATTTAATTTAATTGTACTGCATTTATTTGGCTTGTTTTATTTTGTGCCTTGCTATGTCCACTGAGGACCTGGAATGGATTATGTCCCCGGGTTTAGCAGAGGAGCAGTACCCCGAGATATACGGGACAGGAGCTGAGACTATTGCTGGAGCAGAACCGAACACTGAAGACGAGGTGACTGCCGAGGACTTCTCCTGAGTGCCTGTCCCAGTACTCATTTATTTATCTCATGTTTATATCTTTTGTTCCTGGCCAATAGAGCCAGCTTATTCAGACTATAGTCGGATTGTTTCACCAACTGACTTGCTGTGATGTTGTTGCTACTTATTTCCATTTGATTATGCAGTTTATTTCTTTATCTTTATAGATGAGATTAGTGTGGCTTGTTGTAGTAGACCTTATTTACAGCTTAAGTACGCCCTGATGGTTCCATTAAATTGGGTTATCCATCGGTGCGTGCTGCTGGCCATTGCCACGCTTCTCCAGTCCCTCGTCATTTTGGGACTGGGGTGTGACATTATATCAACTTCAGTGACATCCCGCTCGATCGACGATTCACTTGGCTGGAGAAGCTCGGGGTATGTATATAAATTTTATTTATAATAATATTTTTTTTGATTACGTTGATAAAAAATATTTTTCTAATTTGCAGAGGTTGTACTGGTGGCCGGATAATAGAGATAGTGATATCCGAAAGTGCTACAAGATCGTCGCCAGCAAGAGGTTGAGAGATATGATCAATGACCAGAAGGCGCTGGCGTCACTTGGACTGGATCACCGCAATGAGTAGCTGAAGGAGGAGTACTGGGAGGATATGAAGAAGAAGATGGATACCCCGGCCTACAAGGCCAAGTGCGAGATAGTGAAGGCTGCCCGTGCTAAGGGTGGTCTCTATACTGGTAGATCCATTCCGACCGTCAAGCATTTTCGACGGATGGTTAAATTATAATTTTTTGCTAGATCAGTTTTTTTGTAATTATATTTTTTTCCTTATTTATTAATTACTTAATTTTTATAGTGCGACGAGGCCGCCATAGCCGGGGAAGACCCCAAGACCGTCGACTTGCCAGCAATCTTCCAGCGGACCTACAAAAGAAAGAAGGATAGAAAGCTTGTAGGTGAGCGGGCCGCCAAAGCATATGTAAGTTATTTTTATAAAATTTTGTCAATTTAATTAGGATATTTTTATAATTTAATTAGATTCTAGGTTTCTAAGTCAAAACAGTCAAAATAGGTCAACTCTAGGTCATTTAATTTCAAAAATACTAAGAAACAACACTGTAAATACTTAAAATTATGCACCTTTATTAATATTATATTTTAAGAAACAATACTGTAAATACTTAAAATTATAATTTTATTTAATTTACTTCAAACCTCATAGGAATGGTCCGATACCGATTCTGATACTTTGAACCTTGGTTAATATCCTATTTTAAGATATCATAAAAATCAAATATAGCAAATATAACTCAAATTATATACATATACTACGATATCTAGTATATAATATAATATTCTAATCAAAATCAAATATAGCACATATAACTCTAAAATTCTTAACTCTAAACCTATTTATATAAATAAATATAGGAGACGTATGAGACATTAGAGGGGGGCGCCAAAAGCAGTACACCGACTGAGAAAAATGATCGGTGGGTACAAGATTTTGAGAGAAGAAAAGATGGCAGCGTCTACAGTACTGGATCGTTGGCATCGATGCCGTCGGTTCTTTCCAAAGCTCATCCGACGGTTACTCCAGCTCCACCAGTACCCGGCTCCGACATTCCTTCTGGTGCGATATCTCGGAGCAGCTCACGACGACTGTGCATGAGCTACATTGGCTGGTCTGACAGTTGATAGACACTCATGATGCTGCAGCACCTGCTCCTCCGACGGCTACTATGACGGCTCCTCCGATGGCTACTACGTTGGGTCCTCTAGCTAATCCGACGGCTCCAGCTCCTCTGATGGCATTAATGGGTCCTCTAGGTCTTTCAACGGCTCCTGCCACTGCTCCATTTTTTGTTTCTCCTGATGATCTACATGATATCATCGCTTTGGTTGTGGCGCAGTATATGGCTAGCAGACAGCCGCCGCCGCCGTCGACTTGATTAATTTTTTGAGTTTATGAATTTTTTTTTTAGTTGGTTGTATTTTTTTGACTTGATTGTATTTATTTGAATTTGTGGGATTGTATAACAGTTTTTTGTACATGTTTGGATTATTCTACTTTATTATTTCGACGTATATATAATATTTGTACATGTTTGTGTGGGTTTTATTAGTTTGTGTAAAATTTGCTTGTGTGAAATTTATTTGAGTAAAAATTGGTGAATGTATAGCAGGTATATGCTTAGCAAAAATTGATTTATGGAAAAAATATTACCTTTAGCGACGGACGGGCGACGTAACAATGACGAAAAATCTGAAAATTCTCAGGTCAGCGACGGATTTTCGACAAAAAATCTCAGGACAACGACTACCCAACAACGAAAATTTTCGTCGCTAAAACGTGTGATACAAACAAACGTGCTAAACATGTATCAGAATCTGTCGCTAATCCGTTATGGAGAGTGACGGATTAGCGACGAACACTGTGAGCCATGAATGTGCAAAATCTTCTGAAAAATTTGACAAATTTTGGCTCACATAATCCGTCGCTAATCCGTCGGTAGGTAGTTAGAAAGTTTAGCGAAGTAATTAGTACGTCGCTGATCCGTTGCTGGTTTTATGTCGCCCTGTTCGTCGCTAATCTGTCGATTGAGCGACAGACTAGCGATAAAAATTTTGTAGCGACGTCAGTTATTCTGACAGAAATCCGTCGCTAAAATTCAATAGCGACGAAAAATATATTTTAGCGACGAATAATTCCATCGCTAAACAATATATTTTTGTAGTGTACCATAGTCCCACACTCACGGTCAATCTCTTTGACCGAATTTTTTTGACGAAAATATTCTTCTCCTCCTCTTTCTCCATAGCCTCCTCCTCCTCCGTCTTCCTTCTCCTCCTCTTCCTCTCCTCCTCCTCCTCCTCCACCCTCCTCCTCCTCTTCTTCTCCTCCATAGCCTCCTTCTCTTCTTCTTCTTCTTCTTCTTCTTCTTCTTCTTCTCCATAGCCTCCTCCTCTCCCTCTCCTCCATAGCCTCCTTCTCCGCCCCCTCCTCCATACCCTCCTCCTCTCCCTCTCCCCCATAGCCTCCTCCTCCTCTTCCTCTCCTCCGTAGTGGTGGCAGGGGGCTGCTGGCGCGGGAGCCTGGGGGCTCGTGAGGGCTCGAGGGGCCTACTCGTACGAGGGCGGGGGACTGCTCGCTAGGGGACGGAGGCAGCGAGAGGCAGGAGGTTGCTCGCTCGGGGGTATTTTTGTCCGAAAAATATGGTCAAACGAGTTGACCGTCAGTCGGAGACGATTTTCGTCAAAAGTGAAAGATTTTATACATTATAATAATTGAGTGGGGTGCATATTGAATTATGGTAAATAAAGTGGGGGTGCAACTCAAATATTCTCTTTTGTATAATGATTGATGACACATAGGGATTAATATTTTAAAGCAACAAACCTCCCTCCCTTTTGCGAAAGTTGGTCAAGAATGACTTAGCTTAGCTTATGAGCAAAATTAGTATTCTCAAATAAGTTTGTCGTAGAGGTGAAAGTTCAGTTTATTCGATTTCAACTGAACTGAGCTAGTTAAAATCGAATAAATTGATATTCTAAAAATTTAAAATCAAAATCGAATCGAAATTAGTCAAAATTGAAACTGAACCGAACCGAATAATAACTCGGTTTATCCGATTTGTTTGGTTGGATTATATCTATTATTTAATAAGTCGGATCCAAAGTTTAGATCGTGAATAAATTATATTAAAAATTATAATTTTTATACACACATTTATTATATTTCAAAGTTGTGTCAAAAGTTGGACTTCAAAAACATACATAGATTTCAAAATATACACATTTTTAATTATAAAATATATATAGAATTGAGAGTATTTATATAATTGCATAACTTTATTTTCGATTTTTAGTTTTGGATTGAAACCAAAATAGACTATTTTTTTGTAGTATTTTTGAAAATGAAACCGAAAAACCTAATATTGCTCACCCTTCTTTTTGCTGTTTTAGCATTAACGAATAAATAGTTGTAGTCCAGATAAGCTGCACAAATCCACCCTAAGCCTGATTTGTGATCGCTACATTTCAAATAGCACCTTATGAAAGTCATTTTTATGTGCTTTTAAAAGTTGTCCTAAAATGGTACAAGCTTTTCAAATATCTTTTGATTAGTTGCGTCCTAAACTACTATATACTGCCGTAAGCTTGATTTAGACCTCTTCACAAAGAAAAGTTGCAACATATACCAACAGATCCCCTGTATTTCATTGATAATCATCCATCCATCCATCCATCCATTAATAATATAATTAGGCTTCAAAACGACTCATACGTGAACCGTCTAAATCGTATGTATATCATCAACAATTAATTATTTATAAAAAATTAATTTTATGTAAAAAAGTTATTGAAAAAATTAAATTTGTTATAAATAACATTACAAGAATTCGAACTCAACCAAGCAGAGAGAATACCTATCACCTTAAGCACGTGAGTTAGAAAAAATATTTGTTTATAATTAGATAATATTACGTCCCTAACCATTTTCAAGTCTCTTTATCAAAAGTAAAAATATATCCATAACTAATTATAATTAAAATATAATCAAATATATAACAAATTCTAATTACAATATATATATATATATATATATATATATATATATATATATATATATATATATATATATATATATATATATATATATATATAATAATAATAATAATAAATCTTCATTTAAATATTTTTAAAGATTTAAACAATTTTATATTAATTTTAGAAGAAAAAATTGTTTTACGTACTACGTACATGAATTTACTAGTCCATAACATAACAAAGCTTCAAAACGGCTCAAAAGTGAGTCGTCTAAGCTATATGTAGTACATCATCATCAATTAATTATTTAAAAAAAATTAATATTATGTAAAAAATTGTTGAATTTTTTTATAAATAATACTATGGGGATTCAAACTCAGCCAACCTAAGAGAATACCTTCTATCTTAACCACATGAGTTATAAGAGATGTTTGTTTATAATTAGATAATATTACGTAGCTAACCGTTTCAAGATTTTTTATGAAATGTAGAAATATATCCATAACTAATTATAATTAAAATATAATCAATTATATAACAAATTCTAACTAAAATATAAATATAAATATAAATATAAATATAAATATAAATATAAATAAATAAATAAATAAATAAATAAATATATATATATATATATATATATATATATATATATATATATCTTAATGTAAATATATTTAAATATTTAAATAATTTTTATTAATTTTAGAAGAAAAAAATTAGTTAAATTTACTAGTATGTAAATAAAGAAAGGAATAATTTAGCATATATTTTTATTTAAAATATACAAACTAACATATATCTCCACCATTTTTTAAATCTAGCATGTCCCGGACCCTTAAAATATATGTGAGAAGAGAACTCGACCCACTGAACCAAATTAATTTGTTAATATTTAATAATTATTTTTATTTATTAAATTAATTATTAAATTTTATTAGTATTACTGAACTCATCTGGCTCTTGTGGTTAGTGAGAAGATGTATAATCTCTCTGGCTAGACGGACGGTCTCGGATCAAACCGCGTGGGAGGTGTGGGGCAGTGGGTCAAAATGATATGCAATGTAGTGTGCACAAAAAGTCCTGTACGTATCGTCGGACATTTCAAAAAAAAAAAAAAAAAATTTAACGATTATGTTATTTTTTTTTTTTTTACCATTCACTATTATTATAATACACTATATCATTATTCACTTCTTTTCTTATCCTAATCAAACTTATTTACCAGAAAAATCCAAATACACTTTCCCTTTACTTAACAGACCCTAGATAGCAAATGAGAAATTCTTTGAAAAAAAAACCAGAATGCATATGCAAATGTTAGGCTTTCCTAACAAGTACCAACCGGTTTAGAGAAGCATGCGAATTTAGGCATAAATAATTTATGAAGATGTAGCACGAGCGTCTTCATCCCGGACCCTCGTATTGCCGGCCCTGTTCATATTGTATTGTATTTATTCCGAGAAGAAGTGCAATGATGGAGTTCTTGTTCGAGCAATCTCCCAACGTTGCCGATCACGCCGTCGTCGCCCATTTGTTGTTCGTAACTCTGTTTTGTGTGTGTGCATCATGATCGGCCACCTCCAGCAAGAGAATCGATATATCAATAAGTCCATCACCGCCATGACTATATATAGTAATGATTCTTTTCCTTATCTTGTATTTATGTTTTTTTTTTTTCCTAGAGAAGATTCAATTTTGATTAAGTTGTTAGTCTCAGGACTTAATCAAAAGATGAATGAACGAGGCCAACGAAGTTTTTGATAAACTTTGTAGTCTATCTTATGTTAATCCAAAAGTTTTTGTCGAGATTCAGAAGGTTCAGCAAACAAGTTAGCCTTCGAGATCTCGATTCCAACGAATCACTATATATATAACATCTCTGATTACAACTTGCTCCGAAGAAAACAAAAGAATCAGAAAGCCAATCTCGGTTCTTCCTTGCAATCGCAGTTGCAGACGGACAGAACGAGTTACAACTAGAGGAGAAGTAGAAGAGGAAGAAGAAGGATAATGGCTTGTTTGGGTGATGAAGATCACCGTTGCTCAAAGTAAGATTCGTCCCTCACGATCTGCTCCAAAAATCCAACAAGTTCTCGAAGAACTTCTGGAACGCTCGTGTCACCTCTCTTCTGGACTCGCACGAACTCCTGGACTTCTCTGGGCGGCGCAACAGCCTCTCTTCAACTCTCTCTTTCTCGAAAAAACTCTCTCTTATGAGGGCTGAGAGGAGAGTATGTAAGGAGCCTGCTCCCCTAGTCGGTTACAAAGAGATAAGAACGAAATTAATTTAAATCCCACAAAATCGGATATAAATTAAAGACGTAATCTTTCCGTAACCAAATCTGAATCGCCTTTAGCTCAGCAGCGCATCAGCACAACAGAACAGCGGCGCAGCGGCTCAGCGCGCGTGCTAAGTGCAAAGTGCACCAACAAAGCGTCACTTTGCACCCTTGAGTCCGAGTCCGAGTCGCTAAGCCCCTTAGCTCCTATGGAATAAATTCCAAAAGTATGACAAAAAGCTAAAAAACTTACATTGAGGAGTTGATCCTTTTTCATCCTAATAAAATACCCCCACATGGCGTCCATGTGTCTCACCGCACCCCATGTGCACACCTCAACACAAGCAAATTATTATATTGAGATACCCACTTGGTGGTGTAGCCAATATGGAACTATCTTTCATAGTCCAAAGGCAAAAACACTGACAATTCTCTATATATCTCAATATATGGGTTGAGAGTTCCCCACAATGACTGTCCATCATGCATTAGAATATATGTCGCTTCGATTTGAATCTTCCCGCATGGATCAAATAACAGTATGATACAAGAATGGATTAAGCCTTGAATTCTGCACCGTAGTTGCAATTCTTCCTACTCACACAATGACATCAGTTGTGCTTCCGGTTGCACATTAAAGGCCCTGTGCACGCCTGATTTCAGTGTATATATCTTGTGTGTCTACAAGCTTACCCTCAAGAGACGGCCTATATCTCTTTCCATACATTATAGGTGAGTTCTTTTAAAGAGTCCTTGGCATGAAGCCTTGTGCTTCTTTGCGGTGCTATTCCGCTATGACATGGCCCGAAGACGAGGTCCCACCTCATCGTGGTGTCATGCACTATAGCAAGAGGTCCTTGTCCGCCATTGCAAGTTTTGAACGTTGAAATAACAAATAAAGAAGTACAAAGAGATCATAGACAGAAAATATAAGTACAATATTTTGATCTGGGTAATGACGATGGAGCTTGAGCGCAACAGCGTCTCGTTTACTCCGTTGATGGTCTGATGAGGGAATGAGTATGCTCTCTTCTCTTCTCTCTCTTGAGTTTGTGTGCAGTACGTATCTGGCCGGGGAGTCGTAGGGCATGCTACCCTTGCTATTTATAGCCATCCTGCTGACAGGCTATAGGTGCTGCATATGCCTCTGTTTTGTGGCCCATAGGTGTAAACCCCCTGATTTTTTTTACTTGGGTTTTTAGCAATTTTCTGGAATTTTCGGTAATTAAAATAAAGGTATTTTGAATTTAAATAATTTTTTAAATGATGTTAATTAATATTAAAATATTATGAAAATAATATTTTATGGTGTAAAATGAAAAACCGGACATAGGATAATTTTTTGTGAATTTATTGGACTCCAGAAGCTTTTATAAAAGCCCTAAAATAAACCCTGAATTGAACCCGGTTTATTTTAAATAAATCCGATTTATTTCTGAACCAAACCAAGGAGAACCGGTTTAACCGAACCAAACTTAAAACCTTATTGGGTCGGATCCGGGCCCAAAACCCAGACCCGACCCGCTAGCCCGACCCGCATTTAATTATTAGCGAATCGGGTCGGATCCCAACCACCCGACCCGACCCGGACCCAAACCCGTTACCCAAATCCTTACCGTAACCCTAAACCTAATTCATGTTGGAATACTGTTCCGACGACCTTATTTAACCCCCCCCCCCGCCGGCCGAAACCCTAACCCTAGCTCTCCCATCTCTCCC
The DNA here is from genome assembly GCA_036927795.1 of Iris macrosiphon. Classification (NCBI taxonomy): domain Eukaryota; kingdom Viridiplantae; phylum Streptophyta; class Magnoliopsida; order Asparagales; family Iridaceae; genus Iris; species Iris macrosiphon. The sequence continues at coordinate 175,179,427 of JAYESA010000004.1, forward strand.
TCGGCCGCCGTTCGACTCCACCCCTCTCCCCTGACTCACAGAACCCCTCCGCCGCAGCCGACAAATCCCCTCGCCTGAACCCTAAGCTCGAGCCCTCGCCTCCATCTCCCCCATCGACCACCAACCCAACTCCTCCGCCCTGAGCCCGACCACCACGACGACCCGCACCGCCGTCCTCCGCCTCGACATCTTCCTCCTCCGCCTCCGCCCTAGCCCATCACCACAGCCCATTTCCGCCGATCATCCACTCCCCCATCTCCACCATCACCACAGCCCCGACGCAGTAGCCATCCCCGACTTCCCTTTCTCCCTCTCCGCCGGACGAACGACCCCCTCGAGTCAGCCCCTCGTCGGCCCCGCCACCGGTGCACCCGACCCGACTCTGACGCTGCACCTCTCCCCGACTCGACCAACCACCACACGTAGCCCTAGCCCAGCATTGACAGCCTCCTCTCCTCAGACCCCGACAGCATCCGCCGACCGACTCCTCGCCGCCTCCGCTCAGCCCTCCTCCGACCCGCTGAGCACAACAAGCCCTAGCCACCTCCGGCCGCCCGCTGACACGGACACACCAGCCCCTGAATCGGACACGATCAGAAACCCTAGCCTGGACTCACAGCAGACACAGGACACTGACACAAGAGCTCGACCAGGACACGAGCAGGACACAGTGTCTCGTGTCGACACGCGAGGACACGAAAAACCTAGTTTACGAAGCCCTGTTCAGGTATTCTTTTCTCTCTCCTCGTAGCTCTGTTTCTCGTTCCGTCAGTTGTGACACGTAGACTGCATGACCCTCTCGGTGCCCGTGTAACTCGCCCGGTGCATCGCGTCCTGTGGTGATCGCAAACCGCGATCCAAAAACAGGAAAATCAACGTCATGTTTCACCCCGGAACTGAGTATGCCCCGCCAAACGGGACGACTTGGTCACACACGGTCTTTATCGAAACGTGCGCGTCGTTGATACGGACGTGTGGGATTTCGTAGAAGCTGATTTGGATGTGCGTGCACACCGGGATCAACGCGTATCCGCCGACACCGTCCCATTTCTGCCCTTTCTGGAATACGCTGTAACATTGTGTACACACATCGGATCGAGACGAAACTTGCGCCATCGGACTCGTAGCGATACGCTGGTCCTGTGACCCAAGTTTGGTTCGATTCTGAGAACGTTGACAAAATCGCGTATCGTGGGCCCCACAGGCTCCACTTGACGGGCGATTTTGTGATCGGCTCATCAAAATCCAATTCTAGAAGTTCCATTGGGTTCGTATCGTCATTCCTGACTTGTTGACACTAAGTTTGGCGAATTTGGAGACCTTTGACCCTGACACACTTTTCGGTGCAAAGTGGCCCACATGTGGACCCCGCTTTGGCCCGGAAATGTCATTTTTGTCCCTGTGTCCAAATTGGACGTAAGGACAGGCATTTCTAGCTATTTGATATTTTTTGAATCTAATGGTGATGTTTATTTCAGCAACCGGAGTGGTACCAACAGATCACACTGAGACCAGAGCTACAGTTGGAGCCAGGATCCCAGGCAAGTGTACCTTGCCAAACTTTGCAGTCTTGTTACATATTTTTCTTGATTCTTTTACATTGTTGTGCATGCTTAACCTAGGATCGTGTGACTTACTTAGCGTCCGATTATAGTCGGGTGCCAACACTGTACGCGGTGTTGGATACTGTCATCTAGAGATGGACATTCGTGACACTTTACATTCTCGTACTTGTCTTATCAAGTACATTATACCCAGGACACTTGACACTATTCATGACAGGATCTTTTGAGATATTCATGGTGATTTTGTATAGGATACAGGTTTATGACATACACAGTTTACATGCTTAGATTATATCTTGACTTGTTGCATTAGTTTTGATCCTGCGTGTCATGGACATGAGACATGAGATTTCATTGGATGGGGAGAGTATTACCATATCAAAGGCTGATTATATTATATATATTGTAATCTGGATGTGTCTTAGTCTCTGACACGGAGCTATGGTATCAGTTCTGGCCCTTCGAGAAAATACTGCTATGGATTTCTCCGACACTGATCCTGTAGTAGTCTCAGCCCGAGTATGACTAACACTCTCACTTGCATATCACTTAGCTGGTTATTTATTTACCCTATTGTTTTATTTATTGCTGCACTGCATTTATTTTGGCATGAGCTTTCTTGTACCTTGCTATGTCTCCTGAGGACCTGGATCAGGATTATGTCCCCAGGATTAGCTGACGAGATCTATCCCGAGGTATACGGGACCGGAGCATTAGCATTAGCAGGAGCAGGTGCCTACATTGGAGCAGAACCAGGATCTGAGGACGAGATTGTACCAGAGGACTTCTCTTGAGTATTGGCTTGAGATACTCATTTATTTCAGTTTATAGTTATTTCATTACCAGTCTATTTCATTGATGTACCAAACTTGTACTCGGATTGTTCTCCAAGACACTTTTATTCAGTTTTGTTAGTTTATTCTATTTGCAGCTATTCTGGCATTTGATCTGTGATTATCTGTTGTGGATGAGATTAGTATAGACTGTGACTTATATCATTGTACCTACTTATTGTTGTATTACAGCTTAAGTATGTCCCGATGGATCCATTAAATTGGGTTTGTCCATCGGTGTGTGCTGCTGGCCATTATCATGCGTCCGATCCCTCGGTATTTTGGGACTGGGGCGTGACAATAGGACTCCTTCAACATAATGAAGTTATAACTGCAGTCGCATGCCACGGATAGGCTGCCACATGATCTTGGTTATGATATATTATTGCAGAGATCTGGGAATTATTGCGTGCGTGACTTGGTCAGCTGGACACGTAGTCAGCACTGATTGTGCAAGAAATCATCTTCTGTTATAACAGAAAAGATCCTGCAAGTCGATAGTCGTGCATTACGTCTTGGCCGTATATCGTCATGGCCGCATACGTGCTCTCGTTTGGCCTTGGTTATTTGGACACTCTGGCCGCATGATGATGAAGCTGCATTGGTATATAGCCGAATGCAAGCTCTCGTCTGGCCTTGGTGGGATGGACACTTTGGCCGCATGATGATGAGGCTGCATTAGCATATAGCCGCATATGAATGGGCACGTGGCATGGCACGTCTGTCGAGGCCATTAATGAGTTGATGTGACCTTTTGTCTTTTCCTGAGCTATCGTCTTCACGAATCTCGAAGCGTCTCAGTTTGACGAGTTATGTGTCAGAGTCTGATAGTCATCAAATGTTGTGTCAGGAGATTTTATGCGGCCTCTCTGCTTTGTGGTTGTTCAGGCTGCATAGAGTATACTATGCGGCTTCTAGATCTTTGGTTGATCAGGCCGCATGTGGCTTCTATGCGTCTTGGTTGTTCTTTTGAGGGGGCATGGCATTTATGCGTCCTGCATAATTTTTTATGCTTCTACAAGACCCCCTTCAAAGTTTCTAAAATGATAAGTTTGGAATACTTTGAAAGAAGAATGGTCGAGCATTATTGGCCGCATATGCTGGGTATGTCGTATAGTCCCATGGCCGCATAGTTGTCTCTGACAGGCTTGAAGATCATTAAATTAGGAGATTTACTTTGATTCTTGCGCGGATCTCTTGAGATTCTGTGCTGTCAGTGGATAAAGTGGCTCAACTAATGAGGAGTCGTCGCCAACCATTGTCGCTGCATGGATTGGATTCGAGCAGCCGTTGTCGTCATCCGTTACTGCATAGTTCCCCCTATATATAGGGGGGAAGAGAGAGAGAGAGAGATAGAGATAGAGAGAGAGGTCTTTTTCTCTTTCAAACTCCCTTCTCTCTTTCCTCTTTCTTGCTGTTGCCATGGCTCCCAATGTCTCCTCCTCTGCCGTTGCTGCCAAGAAGGCCCCTAAAGGCAAGAGCAAGGCTAAGGGAAAGGGTGGTGCTGCTACGGTTGACCCTTCGCCCCCGCTGATGTTCAGTTGTCAATCAAGGGTCGTGCTACTGCGGTTGACCCTTCGACAACATGCGTGCCTAGGCCGCATGGCTGACTCGACAATATGGGTTCCTGGGTCGCATAGTTGACTCAGCCACATGCATGCCTAGGCCGCATGGCTGACTCGGTCGCATATTTGACGTGGCCGCATGAGCATATCTCTTTATAATATTACTCTGATCTAACATCTTTGTGGTTTCTGCAGTGACTTTGCCCACCACTCCTTCTGGCGAACTGGTCCTCGGGCACCGCCCGCTACCCTTGAACATGAATCTCGAGGACCTTGCTACAGTCATCCAGAAACAAGTTGACAAAGATCTCCCATCTGAGCAACAACAAAAGATCGTCGAGCAGACTCCCTATTTCTTGTTGAGTCAAATCAACTCAGGGGAGATCACTGCTAAAGGCAAGAATCATTTCTTCAAGAAGCTGTACCTTTTGTTCGGTCATACGCTGGAGCCTTTCCAATCCGAGATGGGGACGACCAGGGAGAAATGGTCTTTTACCTTCTGCGAGACGGAGATAAATTTTCCTTCTTTTGAACGTTACCTGCCTCTGTTGGACCTGAAGTTAATGATGGGCCCACAGCGGATGGAATAAAACTTAACCTCTGAGACTCAGGGGGGCCTCCTTGGGAATGTCCGATATGGAATCAGAAAGAACAAGGGAAAGTTTATAGGGCGAATGAGTCACTTTCATACTCCTTGCTAGGACTGAAGCCTGGTCTCGTCAGCAGTGACCTGGGGCCTAACCTCAGCGTATATGTGGCGGGTATCTTCGTCCACCAAGTTGCTAAGAAGGGGACCTACCCCACTGGACAGTTGCGGGCTCTCATCTGGGCGTATTACAATGCCTCCCGGTGTCGCCTGACCTAGTGGATCTTAAAGAAATACGAGCGGGAACTCATAGCCGCCGACTTACTCTTTGTCGTGATGGGTACTTGTTATGGCTTAGAGGTAAATTTTCCTTTATTTGTCGTCCTGATGGATCTGTTCAACCTTCATACGGGGACCTTCTTTACGCTCGGCGATGAGATAGGACTGGCCTTGTATGAGATGCATACCGTCTCAAAACTTCCTTCGGACGATGAACCCTATGAAGAGTGTACCCCAAGAAATAAAAAGCTCAGGGAATTGGAAGCAGAGGACTCGGAGATCTTGGCCTTATACCAAGAGTTGCTATGCCATCACGACATATGCTAGAGGTCTTCGAAGAAGAAGAAGAAGTCTACTGAGGGATCCTCTCCTCACATTAGAACCTGGACTCGCCACCTCTTTACTGAGCCGAGGGAGTCCAATCGAGTTCATGTTCAGGTGCCACAGTCCAAACAAGAAGTGGATAATTCTATCCATGTGCTGAAGGACTTGGCCGCTACGGGTAAGGAAGTTTAGGGCTCCTCGAGGGAAGAGGGCGAACCCCTTGACGAACTGAGTGGCCTCGAAGAGGAGCTTAGCTATTTTTATATGGATATGCACCAGTTGTCCCCTTTGGTCGTACTGTCGGGGTACTTGATGCTTTGGCTGCGCAACTGCGTAGTCTCGAGAGGGTCCGGGATAATAGAAAGGATCAGTCGCAACCTGATCCTACCTGCCGTGAATTTGGCATTCGGCCACAAGCTATCCCTTCTACCAGCCATGGTTTGTTACATCCATCGTGGTCTCCTCAACTTTGCTGAGAAGGTGGATAATAATCGTGGTTAGGGATATTTCAATGGGGTCGAGCTTCCTTACCACTACTTGATGGGTTGACTTCTCTTGCATCACGGGTCTTTGATAAGCCCGGGGACTGATGAGGATATGGTGGTCGCCGATGCCCTGATCTGCAGGTCTCGAATGATAAAGTGGCGGTACGATACTGTCCCCGCTGGCAGAAGATAGATCTTCTTCATGACTGGCTGGACCTTTTTTACGTCCGAGCCAGAGTTCACCACCGATGAAATGAACGTCATTGATTACGATGACGGGGTGGCATCTTGAGGCTTGTCTGAGAGGCTCTTTCGCTGGCTCCAAGTTATCTGTCCCTTGCACCTGGTGTATCAGAATAAGGCTACCGTCTTCATAGAGCCTTATCTACCCAGTCGATTTGCTCGTCAGTTTGGCTACACTCAGCTTTTACTGGGTCATTTGAGTGCTTCTCTTGGGTATAATGGCAGTTTGCTCGACGGGGCCAGAGCATAGAGTTACTGTACTGCTGTCAGCACTCGAGTCATGTTCCAATTGCTAACAGTCGGAGTCGTGCCCCAAATATTGTACACCGCGATGAGGTATTATTGTACGACGAATGATCTGCCGACTAACTTTGATCTGTAGAGAAGTTATATCGAAAGAACCATGTTGATGCCTCTGGATGCCAAAGTGCGTAGGACGCCCAAGATGGGCATAGGAGTGGCTAGGCCCATGATCGTAGAGCTAGACCTGTCGACCGGGGAAGACACAACGTCTCTGTATGGTGATCCCCTGCCTGCCAAGCACAAACCAAAGATGGAGACGCATCACGCTCACTAATCCAAGAGGGCGAGGATGGATGTGGACCCAGAGCAGGAACCGACAACGAAACTGAAGTCCCCTGCGAGAGGGACTCCAAGTAAAGGGGTAGAACCCCTTCCACCGGTGGATTCTGAAGCAAAGCCCACTTTAAATGCTATGGCGGTATTCATAAATCCTCTTAGTCTGATTCTGTCCTGTCCTTTATATAAATATCTCGGCTTTGGTATGTTTGAAATTTGCAGACACATGAGAGAATAGACCATCCCCGGTGAGCACCCGTTTTTGTGGTTTCTTACGTCAAACCGAAAGAGAGAACCTCCCCGGAGTCCGATGTGGGTGCCTCAAAACCGGTACCTGAGACATCAGAATCTTAGGGCTTGGGTGAGGCTTTCGCAGAGCAGCCTTATATCCCTTTGGAGCACATATATGTAGAAGACATGGAAGCCATGGGGGAGGCTATGACAATAATGGATGAGCCACAATACGTTATGTCTTCCTCCGGTAGGTCATTTCTCAACTTCACTAGATCAAAAAATTTCTGGCTTCATCTTTCAATTCTCCTAGTGAAGTTAATTACTTATTGTTCTGGTTTTGTAAGCCCTGCCTCTACCTTGAGGACCGTGGATGTGGCTGCCGAGGAGAATGTCCTAGAAGGGGGGGCAATAAACTTTTTAGGAAGGAACCCAGGTCTTTTCCTAGTTCTGGTTACGGGTGTTCTGCAGTACTCTCTATGGAAGCTGCAGTGGACGAGGTCCCTACCGTTTGGATTCTTCTGGTGTGGCGGCTGCTTTCCCATTTATTGCTGCCGGGGGCTTGACGGCTGAAGCCTCTCTAGATATTGGAGTAGGAAGCCATCGTGAGGAGGTTGTCCCCGATGTTTCCAGTACTTCGGTTGCTGGGTCATCTTCTGAGGTTGCCGCAACACAGTCTAGGGTTGGCCTACAGGTGGGAGCCTATGTCGCAGGGTGCCCCGGTACTCCTGTCCCGAATTACGGTACTACCCTACCATCTGTTGCTCAATTGCCGGGTATCCAAGCTTTTCATGCGTCCATGAAGGATTGGATCGCAAGTAGGACCGTCGATCTTTCCTCTGTTGCTGCTTAGCCTTCAGGGTCTACGGGCATTATCGTGCAACCTGTCATGCCAGTGGCTTCTTCCTCCATCTATCCACCTTTGACTCCGGCTACACTGGAAGAACTTGACAAAAACTTCAGACTCTCCATTCGGAGCTTCTACATATTCTTGAAATAAGGGGTCGAGGGCTTGCTGGAGCGTAACAAATCCTTTGCCTGGGCCAAGCACTTTGCCAAAGGATAAGTCCACTCTCTGAGGGGTCTCCTCAGTTTCGAATAGATGGCCGACCACCTAGGCCAGAAGTTGGTGGAGATGGAGCAATGCATGATGGAGCTGCAGCAGTATCAGCAGGTAGATATGGTGATGTTGATATCCCATGAGTATAACGAGTTCTCGAAGGTGTAGACGAAGAAGGCCTTCTTTGTTTCATCTATGGAAACCTTTCAGGTTGACCTCCGGGACTTTCAAGAGAAGTGCGATCGGCTGAGTGATCTCAGAGAAGAGTGTCTCGCCCGGTGGAAGGACCTGACTGAGACCATTAGGAAGCTGCAGGTCGAGCTTGTTGCACTGGAGAATAGGCTGCGGGAGGCCCAATAGGAAGAAGAGGCTATCCTGTCACCCTCACTTTTCCAGCTAGGGGTAGTTTGATAATTTGACATGGGTATTTAATTTTAGAATTATAATATAGAATATTGTGTGATGATTTTATATTTTATTTAATTAAGATAAACTATAATTATTATACCTAATATTAATTAGTCATTAGAGACTTGTGTTAAATAGTTACTTAGAAAGACTAGACAATAATTAGACTTATCACATATGGACCTATTTAAATTTGTTATGACAAATAGTGAGCTCAACTTGGGCCCAAGCCCATTAGTCATTCCACTAATTAAATTAAGAAGGATTAGTGTAATTATAATTAGTTAGCAACTTCCAAATATACCCATCCTTAATTATTTCTCGTAATGCAACATGTAGGGGGCAACTTGGACTTTTGATATTGCTTGAGGAAGGGGGAAGGGCCCGGCCACATGAAGAGGGGGGGTTCTCCTTTCTCTCTCCTCATTTATATTTTATTTTGTGTCCAAATTCTAGATCCCCAATTTTCCAATTTTCCTCCATTGAATTTCTACACAATTTACCGCTGATTCCCTCTCAAATTTATCACTCTTGGAGACTTGAAGCTTGGAGAAGCAAGAAGCACAAGGAAGAGAAGCTTTGGAGCTCAAGATCGTGTCTGAATCGTGTTCAATTATATTTTTATTGAGAATCCATCTCCCAATTGATAATTCCTGAATTTTTCTCTTATTATGGCTTCTTAATCATGCTTTTGACCATTAGGAATGACCCCATGGCATATGACTACCTATAGGAATAAGTTCTAGGCTATTTGGCTTTGTATTATGAGATATATGAGATAATTTGTGTCTCTGTTGGGGAAATTAGGATTTTGACACATCAGTTGTGTGTCATGAGACCAATTAGATCTAATTAGACATAGATCGGGATTATGGGACTAGGTACGTGTCCACAAATAGATACGTATAGGCCGTATTACTGTATTTTATGATATGGTGTGATAGAGACCAATTTTGAGTGATTTGCATGAATTCTCTACATTATAGGTTGTTATGACTTATAATAGTTGTAATTATATATATGTGACTTATGGAAATGATTAATTATGTATAATGGAGAGTTTGACACCACAATGAGTTGAGTATCATAGGTATCCTAGTTGGTGCACTATAGGTATTTATTTAAATGCCTTAATCTATATATGTATGTGTGTGCATGTATATATATATATGTGTGTGTGTGTGTGTGTGTGTGTGTGTGTGTGTGTGTGTGTGTGTGTGTGTGTGTAGGTTTGTGTGTGGTGTGGTTTCATATAGCATTGATGGGGGAATCAAGTTGGAGGTGTATAGAGGGTGGTGGTCGAATTAGCAACTGCAGCAGTAGCAGTTTTAGCAGTGCAGCAAGCTACACAATAAGAGCAGTTTTAGCAGCAGGCTAATTAGCAACTGCAGCAGTAGCAATTTTAGCGGTGTAGCAAGCTACACAACAAGAGCAGTTTCAGCAGCAAACTAATTAGCAACTACAATAATATCACAACAAGCATTAGCAGCAAAAGGAGCAGCATTTGCATTGAGCAGCTAGCAATGCAGCAGCAATACAACAAGCATTGCAGTGCAGTATGCAACAACAAGCATTGTAGTACAGTGTACAGTATAACATTACAAGCAGAGCAGTGCAGCAACAACACAACAAGCAATAACAGTGCAGTATGCAATAATATGCAACAACAAGCACTGCAATAACTATACAACAGCAGCTAGCATTGCAGTAAACTACAGCAGTACCAGTTTCACCAGTGCATCAAGCTATACAGAAAGAGCAGTTCAGTAGCAGGTTAAGTAGCAAGTGCAGCAGTTTCATACAGCAACTGCAATAAGTGAAGATAGGTTGCATGTGTTAGAGAAGGGTATATGGGTATTAGAGATACTCATGAACCAGTGTTATCAGCTTATGATGTTGGAAACAATATGACACCTATATGTGGTTCCAGATTCACAATGGTTGACTAGTGGGGTGTAGGGGTAGTACCTTGATAAGGATTAGTGTGGTGAGTTTAGGATAGGCCTTGTTGCTAGTATAGTGTTGAGTTTTGTAATATGCTAATTTGGGTATCATAATATCCTATTGATTACTGTTAGTTAAGTATAACTTGAGTATTAGCAATGTAGTGACTAGTCTTAGCCTAGAAACCTAGTTGACCAGTGACCTAGTATAGCCTAGTAGAACATGTATAGTTGTATTGTAGCTTAATATTATTTATTTTATATCCATTTTGACATGATATTCCTATTTAGGTGTGTCTGACATCAGCTCTGACACCGAGTTATACCATTTGCTCAGGACCACATGCGAGTACATCTCTCTGTTAGTTTTTATTTCACGATAGTATATATATCACTTGTTCTAAAACTGCGTACTTGATACTGACACTTGGTTACACGGACTGGTACTATATGAATCCCGTCAGGAGATGTTATCCCTTACCATATTCAGTGGGTACTCATTCACATGTATTTTATCATGTACATCGGGTATTAATTTTTATGTGCATCCACTATTTTGTGTGCTAGTATGACTATACCGTGTTCATGTGTGTAACGTGTTATGATTGGATCCATCAGTTTTGGTTGTGGAGGGGGAGTAAAAGTTGGTTATGTGATCAATTCCTATTTATCTCATGTGTATGTCGATTATATACCTCACGTATAATCGAGTTACCTATTTACCTCATGTGCAACCTAAGCCGATCACATAACAAACTTGTACTCTAAACCACATAGCTAGTATTCATGTTCTTCTATTTGCAGTTGATTTTCATATTACCAGTATTTACTTTTTAATTCTTTATTGTGAATATGTTCCTGTTCTCACCTGTATTTCTATTTCTTAATACTTGTGCATCTTGTATCATTTTCTATTACTCATCATATATGCTTTACCATATATTTGGAGTTGCTTTCAAAGTTTTGTACTTCGCTCCTTTCCTGATTGGATATATTTTTCAGATGATTGGCTAGAGGAGCTGTGTCCCACTTATTACGGCCCGCAGGATGGTGAGCCACTAGAGGATACTCCCTTAGAGTAGGAGGACATAGTATATGTGACCGATGAGGCCTAGTTATATAGTTTTGGACTTGTACTAGTCTTACTTTGGACTCATGGCATGTGCATATATTATTTTGGAGAGTTGTTGAGACTAGACTTATAGTATTAGACTTGAGGATATGTTGTGACTCCTATTTCTCTTTATTCCATATCGTACTTTCATCTTTCTTAGTTTGATTTTGTGATTGAGTATTGTTTACCAATATTATACTATTATATTATTCCTCCATTTTGGGGTTGAGACATCATGATAGGTACTCTTAATTATATTGTGTGAGATATTTAAATAGTTAATTATCTTAGATATCGTTCTACCACCGATGCTGTGGCGTAGGCTGGACGTATCCACGTACTCGTGCCCAAATATTTGGGTGCGGACCGTGACCCATTTTTAGTGGTAGCCCATGCAAGTCCTCGATGTCGCAAATAGTGCGATATCGTGGTAGTGCTCACCTAGAGTATTGCTACGAGCCTGTTTTAGGATTAGGATCTAGGATGAGAGTTTACTCAATCACAAGTAGGAAATATTCTAATTTATCGATTTTGTAACCTTTATCATTCTGAATATTGATTCTTTGAAATATTACTGTCCTTCTTTGATGATATCGTATCTTGTGCAGTATTGACTTCTTTGTTTTAATCTGTCTTCAGGATGCCTCCGAAGATCAGATTATTTTGCTCGGGGATAGCGACAACTTCCTCAGCTACTTCCCGGCCTGCTACAGAGAGGGCAGCAGCTACTACTGCTTCTTCTCCTGTTGAGAGGGTCGCCTCACCAGTTCAGGTGGGGGTCTCAACAGCCGCCTTTGGGGGTGCTCCTCCCCCAGTTCGGAGGGCAGACCCAGTTATTTCCTAGGGACTTCTACCCCTGCTTCCAGCGCTAGTTAATGCTACCCAGTTGTTTGCACTATTCCAGCAGATGATGGAGGCGCAGAGGGCCCAGGCTGAGGCACAGCATAGGCAGACTGATATGATGAGACATGGCATTGAGAATACCCACCTGGTGGCCATTATCGCAGTGGAGAGGACAATGCCACCATAACCACATGAGGTATATCCCAGGCCCGGTACCATACATGACTTCAAGAAGTTGGATCCCCGGCTCCTCAAGGGGACATAGGGCATTATGTATGCAGATGACTGGTTGGAGAACATGGAACGCGTCATGCGCTTATTTTGCCTTGCAGAGGATCTGAAGGTAGAGGCAACTAGACTACAGATGATGGATATAGCCAGTACTTGGTTCCACAATGAGCCAAAGATTGTCTATTCAGGACTAACTTGGGATGGGTTCAAGGACTTGTTCAAAAAGAAGTTCTTTTTGCCCACCGAGAGACTTGATTTGGAGCGACAGTTCTAGAGCCTTCACTAGGGAAATATGTCGGTAGAGGAGTATACCACAAAGTTTGGTAGACTGGGCGGATATGCAGACTACATGGTGAGGGATTCTGGGATCCGGGCGAGTAGATTCAAAGAGGGCCTGAATTGTGAGGTGAGGGCTCTCATTTCCTCGAGCCATGAGACATACGTAGATATCTTGAGGGAGGCCCGCAAGGTCGAGAGAGACCTGAGTTTGAGGCCCAAGAGGGACCAAGATATCTTTGGTGGTAGTAGCAGTGCGGGTCAAGCCATGAGGTTCCATTTCTAGCCACAGAGATAGTAGTTCCCTACGCCTATCAGAGCACCAGTGCCGTAGATGCACCAGATGCATAGGACAGCCCAGCCAACTCATGTTTGCCCCTTCTGTAAGAAGTCAGGGCATGGGTGGGATGTTTAAAGAAAGAGGCTTGGTCAGTATTTGTATTATGGCTCAGTAGACCACCAACTGATGGATTGTCCCAAGACGTTAGCTCGTACAACTCAGACGTAGCCCCAATTCAGAGAATACTCACGAGACACCCAGTGGGACAGCAGAGAGGACCTTCTTTGTCACCACATCAACAGAGGTTCGCGCAGTACCAGAAGCATCAGAAAGGTGCATAGCAAGGGCGAGCTTTTTTCCTGACCGTGGAGGAGGCAGAGCCGGTCAAAGACGTTATAGCAGGTTCAGTCTTACTTGATTCTTTTCCATCATATGTTTTATTTGATTCTGATACTTCATATAGTTTTGTTTTTGTATCCTTTGCTTTGAAGTATAATCTAGAGGCGGAACCGTTGGCGAAGACTTGCAAGATCACGACCGGGGGTGGCATTATCCTGGTCAGTGATGTTTGCAAGGACCGAAGAGTTTCTTTGGGAGCCGGGAGTTGAACGTGTATCTACGTAATGCTACTTCTGAGCTACGATATAGTACTCGGGATAGATTGGTTAAGTAAGCACCATGCTAGTATCGATTGTCGAGGAGGCAGAGTTTTATTTTAGGCACCAGGAGAGCCAGAGTTTAAGTTCGTTAGAGGAGCAACAGAGCAGTGCGAAGGAGATTTGTATGGAGCTTTGGTAGAAGAGCAGGAGACACCACATCAATTGATTGCTGAGTATATGGACATCTTTTTGGAGGAGTTGCTAGACAAAAGATGTGGAGTTCTTTATAGAATTGGTGTCAGGCACAGAGACAATATCACAACACGTCTATAGGGTGAACAACAGTAAACCTGTTGAATTAAAGAAGCAGGTGGATGAGTTGCATGACAAGGGTTTCATCAGGTCCAGTTCGTCACTATGGGGTACACCGGTATTATTTGTACCGAAGATGGATGGGTCAGTACGCTTGTGTATCGACTACAGGGCACTCAACAATCTCACAATCAAGAATAAATATCCGTTGTCGCAGATTGACGATTTATTTGATCAGTTGAATGGAGCGAAGATAATTTCAAAGATAGACTTGAGGTCAGAATACCACCAGGTAAAAGTGAAGAAGGAAGACATTTTGAAGATAGATTTCAGGACTCGGTATGAGCAGTTTGAGTTCTTGGTGATATCGTTTAGGTTGGCCATTGCCTCGGCGGTATTCATGAACCTGATGAATATGGTGTTTCATTAGTACCTGGATCAGTTTTTGGTAGTATTCATTGATGATTTATTGATTTATTCAAAGATCCCGGAGGAGCCTTAAAAATACCTAAGGATAGTTCTGGAGATCCTCATGAAGGAGAAGCTATATGGCAAGATTTTGAAGTATGAGTTCTTCCCTTATAAGGTTGAATTCCTTGGGCATATGATTACGGGAGACATAATCTCAGTAAACCCGAAGAAGATTTCAGCAGTTGAGTCATGGTCTACCCCTAGTTCAGTGGCATAGATCAGGAGTTTTCTTGGACTGGCAGGCTATTATCGGAGATTTGCTCAGTATTTTTCCAGGATTGTGGAGCCAATGACTAGACTAACCAGGAAGGATGTGGAGTTCGTCTGGACTGAGGATTCTCAGTCTGCTTTTGAGGAGCTAAAGAAGAGGTTGACTACAGGTCCAATTTTTCTATTGCCATCAGGGATATGAGAATTTTCTATATATAGTGATGCATCGGGTAAGGGTTTGGGTTGTGTGTTACAGCAGAACGGAAAGGTGATTGCCTATGCTTTCAGGCAATTACACCCGCATGAGAAGAATTACCCTATCCATGACTTGGAGTTGGCAGTAGTTATTTTTGCTCTTAAACTGTGGAAGCACTAATTATATGGAGAGCGAGTAGAGATCTTTACAGTTCACAAGATCTTGAAGTATGTGTTTACACAAAAGGAGCTCAACATGAGGCAGAGGAGATGGTTGAAGTTGATGAAGGACTTCGATATTGCTTTACACTACCATCCAGGGAAGGCTAACGTAGTCGCGGATGCCTTTAGCAAGTACTCAGTGGTTATATATTTGACGAGGGACAGACATTTATTGGCTGATCTTGAAAGCTTGGGCATTGAGGTATTAGTTCCTGAACTTACAGCACAAATATGGGGACATCAGGTACAGTCAGAGTTGATGGACCAGATCAAAGCTGCATAGTTCGAGGATGAGTCTCTGAGGAGCATTAGAGCACAGGTTCGGATAGGATTGGTAGAGGACTTCAGTATTGCAGGTGATGGATCATTGCGGCACGGTACCAGATTATGTGTGCCGAGTGGAGCATTGCACGAGGAGATTCTTTAGAAGGTGCATCGATCTCAGTACTCTATGCATCCAGGTGCTAATAAGATGTATAGGGACATGAGAGAGCATGTTTAGTGGTATGGTATGAAGCAGGAGGTAGTTAGCTTCGTATCCAGATGTTTGGTTTGCCAGTAGGTAAAAGTAGAGAAACATAGTCCAGGTGGATGGCTTTAACCTTTACCCTTTTCAGAGTAGAAATAGAAGCATATGACGATGGACTTTATTTCAGGACTTTCGCGTTCTCTAGGAGGTAAAGACGCGATTTGGGTCATCGTAGACAGGTTTACCAAATCAGCCCACTTTCTGCCATTCAAAGTTGGCACATCTACGGAGAAGCTCGCAGAGATGTATGTGCATCAGATATTCATATTGCATAGAGTTCCTGTGAGCATAGTCTCAGATCGGGATAGTCACTTTATGTCCCACTTCTGGAGGAGTTTCCAGGCTAGCTTGGGTACTAAGCTCATGTTCAGTACCGCATATCCCCCTCAGACAGATGGGCAGTCGGAGAGGACTATCCAGACTCTCGAGGATATGCTACACACTTATGTTTTAGACTTTGGAGGTTCTTGGGAGGATCATATTCACTTAGTAGAGTTTTATTACAACAACAGCTACCAGGCCAGTATCGAGATATCACCATTTGAGGCATTGTATGGATGAAGATGCCGTACTCCGTTATCATGGGACGATGTTGGAGAGAGAGCCTTATTGGTATCAGAGATGGTTATGGATGCAGTTGAGAAGGTAAAGCTCATCAGAGATAGACTTCGAGTGGTGCAGGACAGACATCAGCATTGCGCCGATAGCCACCAGAGACCATGAGAGTTTGAGGTATAGATTTTGTTTCTATTGCTTGTGATAATTTATTTTAGTTAGAGTGCTAAGGCTGTGTTTCATGCTAGGTTGGTGATATAATTTTCTTGAGGATTTCTCTGATACGAGGCACGATTTATTTTTGTGGAGGCGGAAAGCTTAGTCCACGATACATCGGACCTTTCGGTATTCTTGATAGGGTCGGTGCAGTGGCCTACAGACTAGACTTGCCACTTGTATTAGAGGGAGTGCAAAACGTATTTCACGTATCGCAGCTGAGACGGTACATGGAAGATCCTAGCCATGTATGATCACTCGAAGATCGAGGTTGGTCCGACACTCAGCTATCCAGAGCAACCCGTAGAGATTTTGGACTACAGGGAGAAGGTACTACAGAACCAGATGATTCTTTGCTGTGCGTCACGTGGAGGCATCACTCACCAAGAGAGAGTACCTGGGAGCGAGAGGCCGAGATGCACGAGCGATATCCTTATTTGTTTGATTCGTGAGGTATAATTCTTTCTTGCTTGTATGGATTACTTTTGGTAGTTAGTTTCTTCCTTAATTTTGAGGACACATTTTTCTAAGGTAGGTAGGTTTGTCACCCTCACTTTTTCAGTTAGGGGTAGTTTGATAATTTGGCATGGATATTTAATTTTAGAATTATAATATTGAATATTGTGTGATAATTGTATATTTTATTTAATTAAGATAAGCTATGATTATTATGCCTAGTATTAATTAGTCATTAGAGACTTATGATAATAGTTAGTTAGAAAGACTAGACAATAATTAGACTTGTCACATATGGACCTATTTAAATTTGATATGACAAATAGTGAGCCCAACTTGGACCCAAGCCCATTAGTCATTCCACTAATTAAATTAAGAAGGATTAGTGTAATTATAATTAGTTAAAGACTTCCAAATATACCCATCCTTAATTATTCTTCATAATGCAACATGTAAGGGGCAACTTGGACTTTTGATATTGCTTGAGGAAGGAGGAAGGGGTCGGCCACATAAAGAGGGGGTTCTCCTCACTCTCTCCTCATTTGTATTTTATTTTGTGTCCAAATTCTAGATCCCCAATTTTCTAATTTCTCTCCATTGAATATCTACACAATTTACCACCAATTCTCTCTTAAATTCATCACTCTTGGAGCCTTAAAGCTTGGAGAAGCAAAGAGCACAAGGAGAAGAAGCTTTGGAGCTAGAGATCGTGTTCGAATCGTGTCCAATTATAATTTTATTGGGAATCCATCTTTTAATTGGTAATTCTTGAATTTTTCTCTCATTATGGCTTCTTAATCATGTATTTGAATATTAGGAATGACCCTATGATATATGACTACCTATAGGAACAAGTTCTAGGCTATTTAGCTTTGTATTGTGAGATCTATGAGGTAATTTGTGTGTATATTGGGGAAATTATAATTTTGATACATCAATTGTGTGTCATGAGACCAATTAAATCTAATTAGACATAGCGGGTGGTGGTCGAATTAACAACTACAGCAGTAGCAGTTTCAGTAGTGCAGCAAGCTACACAGCAAGAGCAATTTCAGCTGCAAGCTAATTAGCAACAACAGCAGTAGCAGTTTCAGCAGCAAGCTAATTAGCAACTGCAGCTATATCACAGCCAGAATTATAAGCAAGAGGAGCAATATTTGCATTGAGCAGCTAGCAGTGTAGCAGCAGCACAACAAGCATTGCAGTAGAGTGTGCAATAACAAGTATTACAGTACAGTGTGCAACAACAAGCATTGCAGTGCAGAATGCAACAACAAGCATTGTAGTGCAGTGTGCAGTATAGCTTTGCAAGCAGAACAGTATAACAACAACACAACAAGCATTAGTAGTGCAGTATGCAGTAATGTGAAACAGCAAGCACTGCAGTAGCTATGCAGCATCAGCTAGCATTGTAGTACACTGCAGCAGTAGCAGTTTTAGCAGTGCAGCAAGCTACACAGCAAGAGCAGTTCAGCTGCAAGCTAAGTAGCAAGTGCAGTAGTTATATACAGCAATTGTAGCAGCAAGTGAAGACAAGTTGCATGGGTTAGAGAAGGGTATATGGGTATAAAAGATACTCATGAACCAGTGTTATTAGTTCATGATATTGGGAACAATATGACACTTATATGTGGTTCCAGATTCACAATGGTTGACCAGTAGGGTATAGGGGTAGTACCTTGATGATGATTAGTATGATGAGTTTAGGATAGGCCTTGTTGCTAAAATAGTGTTAAGGTTTGTAATATGCTAATTTGGGTATCATAGTATCCTATTAATTAGTATTAGTTAAGTATAACTTGAGTATTAGCAATGTAGTGACTAGTCTTAGCCTAGAAACCTAGTTGACCAGTGACTTAGTATAGCCTAGTAGAACATGTATAGTTGCATTGTAGCTTAATATTATTTATTTTATACTATTTTGATATGACATTCCTATTTAGGTCTGTGTGACATCAGCTCTGACACCGAGTTATACCATTTGCATTATAACTTCAGTTTCTTCTTAGCCGAAAAAAATAAAAGCTATTCTATTTATTGCAATTGTTTGTGTGAACTTTGGATATCGTACCAGAGATAATATAGACATAGTACAATATCACAGTCTGTTTAAGGATATCCCACTGGAGGACTTCGGTGGACCTATTACTTCTCGTGCACTGGAGTGGAAGTAGTAGGTTCAAGACAAGCCCTGCCAGAGGTAATATGGACTTGAAAGATTTTGTGGAGTTAACACTGCTGACGTACTTAGAGTTAAGTACGGGTGATAAGTTGAGATAACAACCGATATCAGAGGTAATATGGACGTGATAATCGATAGCCAAGGACATGGCAAACATGACTGGAGAGAAATATTAGGACAATAGTTCAGAGGTGATATGGACGTGAACTAGTGTCCGAGAAACTCGCCGTGGAGTGGTTTGATGAGTGTGGTCTACCCGAGAATGTAGATAGACCTGAGGGTTAGTCCATTGGGAAGATTGTTAGGTCGATAGCTCAGAGGTAATATGGACAAGGCTAGCATCTAACGAGACTGGTTTTTGAGTGGTCCCTGCGAAAGTGTGCAAGTGAACCTGAGGATTGCTCTGCTGGGAAGTTTTTGAGGATCCATTATCTGTTGCGTATCCAGGACTCCTGAATACTGATAATGGCTTGTAGAGAAATGTCGTACATATGCACTCATTGGGGATGAACAAGGAGTGGGATATATATCTTTATTTTCCTGCTGGGGATAGAAAGAAGTAAAATCCTAGCCGTAGACATAGTAATTTTTCAGGAACTTGCCATTGATGGGCATTATGAGCAAGTCGCCATTGGGTTTTACGAGCCAGTAGGCGCCGTTGGAGAATACATATTCTACGACGAACGGGCCTTCCCATTTGGGTTGGAACTTGCCGGTCGTCTTGTGGATCATAATTATTGGTCTTCTTACCTTCAAGACAAGGTCACCCACTTAGTAAGTCATCTTCTCAACCCATTTATTGAAGGCTCTGGAAAGACGTGCCTGGTACAGCTTAATGCGTTGTTGAGCTAAGAGGCACTTCTCGTCGAGAGCTTCCAACTCTTGTAGCCATCGATGGTGATTGTCATTGATGGTTAGCCGGTTGGAGAAAGCCACTCAGAGCGAAAGAATTTGGACCTCGAGGGGGAGGACCGCTTCGCTCCCGTAGACCAAAGAGAATGGCGTGCTACCAGTTGGTATCCGTACCGTTGTGCGATAATCCTAGAGACATTCACCCAGATTCTCATTCCAGTCGCGCTTGTTAGATGATATAAACTTCTTGAGGAGCTTGATAATAGTTTTGATGAACGCCTATGCTAGACCATTTGCTGCTGGGTTATAGGTCGTTGAGCTTATATTCTGAATTCAGTTTTTATCACAAAATTGATAAAAAACATAACTTGCAAACTGTGGACCATTATCGTGGATGATCCTTGTTGGCAAGTCGAAGCGGTATACGATGTGATACTTGACGAAGCTGATCATGTTTGATATTTTTACTTCAGCGAGTGGTACGGCTTTTGTCCACTTGGAGAAGTAGTCGGTAATGGCGAGGATTAACCGATGTCCCTTAGATGAAGGCGGACTGATTAACCCTATGATATCCATGCCCCAGGCTTTGAACGGCCACGACGCAATATTCGGGTGCAGAAACACCGAGGGCTGGTGGATGAAGTCAGCATAGATTTTGCATGCTTGGCACTTCCTTGCGTAGTTGACAGCATCCGCAACTATTATCGGCCAATAGTAACCTATTCTCCAAAGACGGTCATATAGATTAGGTTCTGGCTGATGGATACAGCAAACCCCATCGTGAGCCTCACGGAGAGCCTACTTCACTTCAGCATTCGATAGGCATCGTAGCAGAAGACCGCCATTGGAACGGTGACATAATATTTTGTTAGCCGTATCATAATAGACCCGGAGGGAACAATTTCTGATGGAAGTGGCTTCCTTTGGGTTCTCGAGAAGAATTTTATAGACTGCGTAGTCGATAAACAGGAGTCTCCAGTCTTGTGAGTTGGTGCTCATCTCTACTGAGTAGCTCAGGCATAGACAGAGGTTGTTCTTTGGGCAGACTAGCTCTTGGCTGACCATAGTGATCAACTTGTGAGTGTTGGCAAAGACGGCTAAGGAGGCAGTAAGATCGGCAAGGGCGTTAGCCTCGTTGTTTTGTAGTTGACGAACATGCTCTATAAAGAACCCTTCAAAGGTGGAGATTATACCGAGTGCATCTTGGTGGTAGGAAATCAAGTCCTCATTTCGGACTTCGTGCTTGCCCAAGACCTGACTAACGATAAGCTTAGAGTCATCGTAGGCTTTCAGGTAGTCTACACCTATTTGTTTGGCGAGTTGGAGACCAATGATGCGAGCATTATACTCTGCCACATTGTCGGAGCATGGATCTATGAGGGAGTAAGTGCGGTTTATGACCAGATCGTACGAAAAAATTAGTACTATCCCGATGCCAGCGACGATATCGCCTTTGGGCCCTATTCTTGAAGTACTGTCGAAGAATATTAGCCAAACGACTTCTGCGCTTGTGGTCATGTTTCAGTCTGCTACCTCGTCGGGGATTTCCTCGTAAAGCTTTAAGGTTTCTGGGACTGGATGGACAGCTAGGAAGTCGGCCAATGCTTGACCTTTGACCGCCTTCTGTGGAATAAATACCATGTCGTATGGTGATAGAAGTATCGCCCACATGGCTAAGCGGGAGTTGAGTGCCCCAGGTTTGGTCATGAGAACCTTGAGGGGGTTGAATCATGAGATCACATAGATTATTTGTCCTGTCATGTAATGCTAATTTTTTTGGATAGCAAAGACTAGAGCAAGGCACTACTTCTCGACGGGATTGTATCTGTGCTCCGCGCTGATCATCATCCTGCTGAGATAGTACATGGCCTGCTCGTGATCTGTGTTACTCTTTTGGGATAGCAAAGTGCCAAGAGAGTGATCCATCACTCGTACATAGAGCATAAAGGGCTTCCCTACTACAGGGGTTACCAACATCGGAGGGTTCATTAGGTATTCCTTGATGTCATCGAATACCGACGGGCACTCTTTATTCCAGACAAAGGAGACTTCATTCTTCATGAGCTGGGTGAATGGTTGAAAACGTCCATAGAGGTTTGATATGAACCTCCTAATATATTCCAGTCTTCCTTGAAGGCCGCAAAGGTCTCTGAGGTTCTTCGGTGGACGCATTTCAAGGATTTCTTTGGTCTAGTCAAGGTCTACGTGGATACCCTTTAAAGTTATGACAAAACCCAAGAACTTGTCGCTGGAGATTCCCTGTAAGGATTTGGTGGGATTCATCTTAAGCTGGTGCGCACGCATGAGGTCAAACACAATCTTCAAGTCCTGGAGGTGATCATCTTTGGAGCGACTCTTGACGGTGATGTCATCAACATAATAATCAACCGTCTTACGTAGATGTTCACGGAAGATGGTGCTTATAGTTCGCTGGTATATAGCACCAATGTTATTCAGACCAAAGGGCATGACTGTGTAGCAGTATACCCCTATCGGTGTTTGAAATAATGTATGTTTCTCGTCGTCAGGAGACACCTTGATTGGATTATAGCCTGAGAATCCGTCCATGAAGGACATGAGTTCAAAGCCACACGTGTTGTCGATCATTATAGCTATGATCATAATGGGGTGTTCATCCTTAGGACTGGCTACATTTAGATCATGGAAGTCAATGCAGATCCGGATCTTTTCGTTATTTTTGACGACGGACACGATATTGGCTATTTAATTTGGATGTTGTTCTTTGGGGATGAAACCACTAGCTATCAGTTTGTTGACTTCAACATTGATGGTATTCATGATGTTCGACCAGAACTGTTATTTTTTCTGCTTGACGTGCTTGGCGTTCGACAAGATATTGAGTTTGTAGACCATAATTTGGGGGTCCAGTCCCGGCATATCTTTGTAACTCCAGAAAAAGATATCGATATATTTCCTGACGAGTTATAGCAGGGATTCTCGATCCTCATCAGTCAGACTCTTGCTGATAAAGATTGGTTTAGGGGAGGATTCGTCGCCAGATTGACTTGTATGACTTCGTCCTCAGTAGGAGGTTTTTGTTGTTCGAACCACATCTTCCATTGTACGTCTAGGCATTGGGCCCACGATTCTACATCAACGAGTTCAGGTGAGTCCTTTTTGCCGTCCTCAAGGTCAGCTGATGCCATATTGACAGACAATATTTGTCTAAAGAGGTCTCCGATACTGGTGTTGGAGACCCACATGGAGGATTCTGATGAGTGTGACTGTGACTTATCTTCTTCCTCTGAGGCTTCGGGGTTGATGGAGGTGTTATGTACCCCAGGACATGCTGGATCTTGTGGTAGTAATCCTCGGCTTTATCTTTCGGAGCGGTGAGACGCAAGGAAAGTCGTCTACCTTTGTCGTGATTCAGACCTCGGGCTCTCTTAAGATCATAATCCATCTTCTGGATGAGGTGCTTGGCTTGACAACTGAACCAGAAAAGTTGTATTTTGCCAGTTTTAGGTTCTGGCTCTTGTTTCTTCGGGATGAAGGACCGGGGGCATTCTACCCTGCCAAAGATGATGGATTTATCTTCCCTCCTTCTTGCTGGGACCGTGAAGTAGGAACTTTGGCTAGGAAGAATTTGGTTTACTGCATAGGTAGTAGTTACCTGTGTATACAAGTGTACGCCCAGACCGTGCTCCAGGAAATATAGTACGTTGAGATGTGCAACATCCGAGTAGTTCAAAGATAGCCCTTTATTAATGAAATAAGGTATCCCGTCTTCCAGAATTACATCGTCGAAAGAAGGTATATTAGCATGAGCAGCCACGTACTCTTCTAGTTCATCTTCCTCGAGATTTGTCTCCAATACGAGTAAGGGCTTTGGAGGCCTCCTACAAGTTTGACCACCAAGGGTTTGGGGGCAGGAGCCGGTACTGGGTCCTTCTTCCGACTTGGCAGTCGTATCGTCAGAGGTTATGGTACCTTCCTCTATATCTTCACAACAAGGGGAGGGGTTTTGTCACTAGCACGTCCCTTGAGGTGGACCGTCAAGGGTTTGCCTGATGTCGTATCAATTTTTGCTTCATCGTTAGCGTCATTCTCTCCTTCATCCTGGCAAACGTGTTTGTATAGAAGTGAATCAGAGTAGTAGGGCTCTACCCGTTTGAAGGGGTCAACATCGATGAACTCCGTCTTAACCGTGCCATGGTCATCAACATACTTTAGGTACTGGTGCAGGGTAAATGGCACTATCATGTATTCGTGTATCCATGGACACCCAAGAAGGACATTGTACGATATGTCCACGTCTATGACGTAGCAAGTGACCTCTGTTTTTAAGTCACAAATTTGTCATTTCAAGCAAATTTTGCCTAGAGGATAGCTTCTTCTAGCATTGAAGCCACTGATGGTAGTATTGGTGGCGGCAGCTGATGCATTAGGATTCCCAAGGTCTAAAAAAGACTTAGGGGGGTGATGCTGGTGGATTTACCCGGATCGATGTGCATCCGGTCCACCTTGATAACACCGATGTACCCCTGTAATACAAATGGCGATTGTGCCTATTATTCTTCAACAACATGTCTTGTTGCGAGAACGTAATACTAGGTATTGCCTCCGCCATATTGTTACAGTGGGGGCATACCACAAGGTCTTCGGCTGGCAGCTTGACTTGTGCGTCGATATTCTGCAATGCCTTACTCAGCGCATCTTGAGTATCTTTAGAGAGTCAGAGAAGCTCGAACAGTAAAAACTTTACCGGAGTATTGGCAAGTTGTGCCAGGATATCAAAGTCATAGGGCTTCTCTAGCCCATGCGACGTATCTTTGTGCAACGATTTGTCGAATAGAGTTTTTTTTCTGCTTGGACTTGTCCGCATCTGGAGGTTGGGACGAACCTAGATCCGATACGGCAGGTGCAGTGAGTACGACCATTAGCAGAGCATCATTGTTGAGAGTGTTACCGTTCCGCTGGTAGGTAAGGCCCGATCTAGTCGCCCTTACCATAGCTTCCTCAGTGGTGGGGGACACCATATGGCAGGACTTGGACTTTCGTCCTTTGGACTTTATGGCGGAAGACGTTGGTTGCTGCATCAAATCTGGAGCAAGGTCTGGGTGAAG
This sequence comes from Iris macrosiphon, assembly GCA_036927795.1. Taxonomy (NCBI): domain Eukaryota; kingdom Viridiplantae; phylum Streptophyta; class Magnoliopsida; order Asparagales; family Iridaceae; genus Iris; species Iris macrosiphon. Next base: position 175,204,158 of record JAYESA010000004.1, read on the forward strand.
CCACATAACCTCGCCCCGTGGTGAGCTAAGAGGTACCGTCCCGACAGTTTGGTCGCGAGCTGGTGTTAGAGTAAACACCTCCATAGTGGCCTTTGGGATTGGTACCACCCTGTCTCGGACTTCCATTGCCGGAAAGTTACCGAATTGGAGGGACACCATATTGGCGGCAACCGTTTGTCCTCAAAATCCAAGTTATGGTCCTAAGAATCAAGTAGATGCTAGATGTACCACTTCAGTGTGTAGGAATCTTGCATCGAATGATGGACGTACCAATGGTAGCGGCAGTACTTAGGGTTATTTATGTCTTTTACTTCATCGTGGCGCTTGATATCGGGGAGGCAGACCTTTTTCTCCTTCATCAGTACGTCGAATATTGATACGACATCATCATCCTCGAAAGAGTATGTCTCTTTCATCTTTGGAGCCTCTTTCGGCTTCTGTTCTGGCTTCTTAGCTATATTGGGGCACATGGGCCTGCTTTCTTTTGCCGTCACGGCCACTATTGCTGTCGTTCTTGTTGTTGCTGTAAGGACGCTTTCACCTGTCATCAGCGACAGAGATTTTTATTCTCAGTAGTCGGGCGTCCTTTACTTTTCTCTCAGCACCGACTTATGATGAAAGCCGTCCATTCTTTGAATTGGGTGTCACCCATCCAGAGCCTGATTATCGGAAGAAGATTATTCTGACACATGTCCATCAGTGTGGATTCAGGATTACCCGGGGGGAACTTCAGCATGGCTTGCCTGTAACGTTAGACGTATTCCCGTACAGGTTCATTCTCTTTCTGTATGATGTCCAGCAAGGAGAACATTATCATGTCACACCCCCGTCATAGAATTGGACGAGGAAGAGACTGTAGAAGCATAAAAAATATGCATCCATGCGTCCAACAATCATGTGTCCCAAAGTAATGCGTAGAAGAGATCAGACGGTAGAGTCATACTACGGCCTAGAAAGGCGACATCCAGGCATCCCAATCAGCCAAAGCAGCAATTGTCGCAGATGGACCTGACATGGTGTCCCGTCAACATGATCCTCTCTGATACAGAATTCTGACAAAAATAATTTTTTTGATTTTCTCAAAAGACGTAAAAAGACTAAAATGACAGAAGTCTCACGTCAGCACAGAACTTTACTTTTGATAGATGTGCAGTACCACGTGTACAAAAAATGGCCCCATGTATCCCAGGTTCCATGTTATCCCATGCGTCTCTGGCCCTATACGTTCCAGACCTCATGTGGCTCCATGCGCCTCTGGCCCCATGCGTCCCAGACTCCATATGGTCCCATACGTTTTTGGCCCCAGGCATCCCAGGTTTTATGATATCCCATGCGTCTCTGGCCCCATACGTCCCAGACCTTATGCGGTTCCATGCGCCTCTGGCCCCATGCGTCCCAGACTCCATGTGGTCCCATGCATTTTTGGCCCCAGGCATCCCAGGTTCCATGCAGTCCCATGCATCTCTGGCCCATGCATCACAGGCTCTATGTAGCTCCATGCGTCTGACTCCATACAGCTTCATGCGTCTCTGGCCACATATATTTCAGACTCCAGGAAGACCAAATCTTGCTGTTACGACCAGAGTGATTCTCTCCGACCAAGTGCGGACTATGTGTCAAGCTGACCAAGTCACACCCACAAAGGATGAGAACCACCCAGATCTTCAGCAACAAAAATCCTAACAAGCAGCCACGTTGCAGCTTAGCCTGCTCACGGTTACAGCTGTATCCTATTAGAAAGGTACATATGGCACCCTCTAGCATCCATACGGCCTAATATATATGGGTCCGAGGATGACTATATATACCAAGGTGATATGTCCAACGCACAGACAATATAGAGGGACACACAAACAGACAGAGAATAGCAGAGTAGAGGAGAGAGAATAGACGAGAGCTTCTTCACCCTGCGTAGGATCATCAACGGAGTAAAGGAGCCATCATAACGCTCTTTGTCCATCGTCATACCCCAGAATCAAAAATTTATACTTAGATTATCTTTCTAGGACCTCTTTGTGCTTTATTCTGTTTCTTATTGAAGCAATCAATTTTAATGGCAAATAAAGTGGTGACTTTGCTAGGGATGTCTTTCTCCTCTGATGAGAAAGCTGTGGCATAATCCGACACAGCCAAGCTCGGGTCCACTTAAAGGATGCTGGTGGTCCGCTTCGACCAACAGGCTTTCGAGGACATGCTCTTCGGGGATAGCGCGAGTACTTCTTCGAAGCAAGCAAAGCCCAAAGAGACCCGCATAATGTGGGTAGAAAAGGCCTTCCCGCCATACCCAACTGCGGAGCAGGCGCTCCCTGTCTCTCTCTCTCTCTGCCGCATGGATCGCAAATTATGTGTCCACTGCTTATACAATAGCCTCTTACAACCAGAAGGGTGCTCATCACTTGAAGATCTACAGGAATGGGGTAGCAAAGGCCACTGTACCTTACCTAACTGTGGAGCATGCATACCCTGTCTCTCTATCTGATACTGAAGGCACACGGCATACGTCCGCTCAGGCTGTCCCTGCTCATGCGGCCTCCTTGCCTGAAAGAAGAATGCTCAGCACCCGAACTCTAGCAGAGAAAAATAATACGATGCCAAAATTTTGGGAGTTGATCCGCAGCCCATACGGCTACAACGTAGGATGCAGGGAAGAAAGCAGTATGCAGCTTCCAATTCAGCCCATGTGTCTATGACACTCCCAGAAGCTCTGCTTTGACAAAATCTCATTCGACCGTACTTCTATGCGCTGCTTTGAGAAAAATCAGAACTTGGACCCTTCATATTATGCGCCTATGCGTACTAAGTCAAAGAAGTCTGGGATATTGTGAGCTTGTCAGGTTTAAGCAACTGTCTATTTGGTTGACTGCCAGCGGACACCGCTTACTATCTGTGCCCGTGACGAAAAGTCATACAAAACTGGTCCACGCGTCCAGCCTACAGTGGCAAATTGGCAGGGTCAGTCTCAAAAGTCTTCTACTGACGATCTGGGAAATGTTCTTGTATAAACCCTAGATCAGGGAGCAAAATTAATACCCACGCACCCGCGCACTCGGTCTAACCGTGCTCACAAAAAATCTGCAAAGGTGGATAAACCCTCGTTTGACTTGTGTAATATGATTAGTCACAAGCACAAGACGAGGGAGACAACTACGGCGCGTGAAGTATCCTCTCCAGGACAACATTGTACCAAAATTATCATCAATTGCTGCTGCAATAAAGTGGCAGTACCCACAAACAGGCATTCGGTATTCCAATGACTGCACCCGAAGGCACCTACCTGACAACAACCCAGAGATCAGGTACAAACACCAGAGGAAGATGAGCTACCATTCACCTCTTGCTATTATTGTCACGCCCCAATCCCAAAATACGTAGGACTAGAAATATGTAGCATGCCAGTCGTATGTATAGGACACTCCAATATGTTAAAAAATTATAACACACACGTATGATGTATATAAATAAATAATTTACAAGTGGTATATATATTGTCAACATAGTCACAGACATCTATATCTTATCCACAAACACAAGTTAGGAATATCACACTCCAATCCCAAAATACGTAGGACAAGGAATACTTAAGCATGCCAGCCGTATGTATATGACAACTCCAATGTATGGATACCATAAAACACACGTACGCTGTAATATGAATATTAATTCACATGTGGTAAATATATTGTCACAAGTCACATAAAATACTAATCTCATCCACAGAATAAGTCATAATAAAGAAACAACTAAACCAAAATAATGAGTCTGAATAATCCAAAAATGATAGTTGGATGGAGACAAATCCACTACCAATGACTATATCAAAACTAAAATGAGAGAGGAGGACGAAACTCCAATATAAAATAAGATGATGATAGAAGAGTATCAGCTAAGAGATCCATCGATAGAGATAATCAAAGATGCTCAGAAGGTAAGACCTCATCGGCAGAAAATAATGCGTCAGGTCTTGGCCCGTACTCCTGCGGATACTCCTGATCGTCTATACCTGGCAAGGGACCAGGTCCTCAGAGGGACGTAACAAGATACAAAAAATAACATGCCAACTGAATACAGTAAAACATGCATAATAGATAGAAAATATACAAGTACGCTGTACTAGACAATCTATATAAAAATGCATAATGAGAATAACTTTTTAATGTATGGGCAGGTGTAGGCTACTCTAATACACATGTTATCTCATAACTCACACACACGTACATGTACCATCAATGGATATACCGTGAGGGTAGAGACCATCTTGACACCATCAATCGATATATCGCGAAGGTAGCGACCATCGCGACACAACTACCATAGTGCGTCCTAGTTACTACGGTTTACCAGAGTGGGTAGCCCATACGCCTACTGACTGTCCTCCCCTCGCATGATAATATGTGTCAAGTATGTGTCAAGTATGTGTCAACATATAGAATATATAATTTAGACTAAAAAAAAACACATATATAATGAATATATGAAAATATGATAAGCATGCAAAATACTATAAGCAATTTGACAATGTATACTTGTCCGTAGTGTAAGCGTTCAGACGTCAAGCACAAGGGATCAAAAACTATGGCATCCGAATGAACATCTCTGGATGCTAAAATAAATATCACCAACATTCCCAGAATAAGCGAGATAGTCAAAAAAGTCCACCATTTCGTCCAATTTGGACACAGGAGCAAAACGGTAATTTCGGATCAAAGTGGGGTCTATATATGGCCCACTTTGCACCAAAATACGTGTCAGAGGTAAAGATATTTAAATGGGACAAATTATAGGTCAAAAAAATTCTAAACGACGATACGAACTCAATGGTATGTCCAATTTTGGATTTCGGTGAGCCGATCACAAATTTGCCCTTCAAGTCAAACCGTAGGGCCTGCTAATAGGCGACTCGGTCAACTATCTCAGAATCGCGTGAAACTTGGGTCACAGGACCAGCGTGATACCATGAATCCAATGGTACAAGTTTCGTCGTATTCTGACAAGCGTACACAAAGTAGGATGGTGGTTTATAAAAATTGCGATACGGGAACTTTTTACGGATATTGGTTGATTCCGACGCGCACACACGTCCGAATCAACTTTCGCGAAAGCCCACACATCAGGATATACCATACGCGCCTTTTGGTGCAATTTGTACACGATGAGATGGTCCTGTTTGGCAGAACGTACTCCGTATCACCAAATTTTAGTTTTAAAATACCAAGTTTTTGGTCATTTTGGAGGTCGAATAATTTAACAAATAAAATAAATTAATAAAAACTAAAAGAACAGTTAAATTCTCGATTATATTAAAAAGAAAATCTTTCAATTAGATTTTAAAAATATTAAACGGGTTGGTGGCAAATTGGGCATGAACATGAGAGTTTGGATCAAAATTTTGGACTGTTCTTGGTCAGTTTTTCGGCCAACTTCCGGTCAATTTTTCGATCAATCCAGGGCACAAAAACTCATCCCGCTTGAAAAAAATCCTAGAGGGTTGGGTTGTGAACATATACGGATAAACCGCTCGAGAAAAGGATGAGAGAGATACATTATCGCAAAAAGGGGGGCTCGAGGCTGTGCCGCGGCACGCGTGCACGCGGGGGCGGCCCGCCGCTGCTGCGGTGGCGGTCGCCGGCGGCTGTACGGCCGCCAACGATGGTCGCATGGGTCGGGTGTCGGCGCTGGAGGTCGGGGTGAAGGAGGAGAGGAGAGATTAGGGTTAGGATTTGAGTTTTGTATTATATATATATATATATATATATATATATATATATATATATATATATATATATATATATATATATATATATATATAGAGAGAGAGAGAGAGAGAGAGAGAGAGAGAGAGGGAGGGAGAAGGGAGAGAATCGACTGAAGGGGGGGGGGGGGAGGTTGCTGGTTCGTGTGGGTTAGGTAATAGGTGTTGAGTTTTGTTGTTTAGGAATATTTAGTTGGGTTTTAGATTAGGTTTTGCTTTTCTTTTCTTTCCTTTTCTTTTTCTTTTATTTTTCTTTTGCTTTTTTTTTTAATAACTATATATATATATATATATATATATATATATATATATATATAGTTATTAAAAAACTCAACACCAATTTTTACTACTATATATATATATATATATATATATATATATTCTAAAAAAAAATATTTGCACCCCAAATTAACTTCTAGAAGATTTATAATATTTTAACAAGATATAAATTGTAGTAAAAATAACATTAGAGAAATAATTTTAAATAAGTATATTTTATAATTAAATAATCAAGAAATTTATTTTCTAAGAGAATACTCTAAAAATTTATCATTTAAATGAAGAAAAAATAAAATACTAAAAAAATTACAAAATAAAGTTAGGGGGGTTTCGGTCATGGGTAGGATTATGATTCTAGAAGAATGAGCTAATGGCAACTAATATGCAAATCTACAAAAAGAAAAAATTGCCTAACTTGGCACGAAAAATTATGGATTACTAATTGTAGAAAAGTTAGAATTGAAAAATAACCATAATTAAATTATATATATATATAATATCTAAATATTTAACACAAGAATCTATAGTGGTTATACTAATATCATACTACTGCCTAGAGATCAAATTTTATGCCACGAAAAGATCCAACAGGTAGTGTCTCCTATGTAGGACCATGCAGGTCGAGAGCATATTATCTCGGTTAATTTGATGTACTGAGCATGTTGTCTCGGTTAATCTCTACAGTTATCAAAACTACGTATTTTTGTGGTGGCCCATGCAGGTCGAGAGCATATTGTCTCGGTTACGTTACTGTACTGAGCAAGCCTGCACCTAGGACTAGAGTATAGGATCTCATCCACAATTGACTATGATTCATCTTCCTCCTATCTGTTCTATTTGAACAATTGTATCCTGCTTGATTCATGTGCTTCCCTAATAGTTCCTTGAGTATAGCCTTCTGCTGAGAATATAGGAACCCCTGTTATTAGGATGATAATTAGAGTAGCATACCTATTAAGATTACAACGAGGATATAGACACACCACTAAGTTTAGAATATCTAGTGAACCTAGAATTCCTTATCTATAGATTGGTTTACCATTATCCCTTGATGTATTATGAAGACTTAAGAGTAGTATAGATACTAGTAGAGTTAGTTAGAAGCTTACCATAATGTTTGATCCTAGTATGGAGGAACCAATAGAAAATCAAAAGAGAATATTAGGACTGAACCTAACCCTCATAGTTAGATTAGTATTGGAGAACTATAAACTTATATCATTGTCTTGTTATTAGTAGACAACACCCTAGGAAGCCTAGAGCAATGCATAGAATATTTTCCTAATCATACCTCAAACACAGAGACTAGCATACCCTTTTTCCTTGGAAAACCATGATGCTATCTAGAGCCCCTCTATTTTCATATATTGTTCCCCTGTGACCATAGCGTTCGCTAATTGTGCGATGACCAAAATTACGTTCTTCTTTTCTTTATCTTTCAACTCGTGCCACCTGACACTTCTGATAAGTAGGCCAAGTAATTTATTTCTTTGTTAAGGACACATAGTTTGCTAGGATTATAGTTGTAATCTTAAATTTTGAAATTATGTGCTTAGTAGTTAGAACTTGATAGTTAAGTTATTCTTGTAGATTGAGACCTGGTGTTTATCCCTTAGTTTTAAATCGCGTAACTTGTACCATACCTCAATACGAGTTATATTCCCTTTCCCTTGAGGCCAGTAACTGTCCCATTCTTACTATTGACACTTGCACTATGACTAAGAGCTAAGACGACCATGACCTATGTAATATAAGAGGATACCCTAACAAGTACCAAGACCCCTTCTCGAAGACCTTAACAGGAGCTTCTACGGTACCCTTAAGACTGTCACAGTATTAGTTTATTGTTTTAAGTTGGGTAGTATACCTCACAACCTAGTATCACATAGTCTTTTGACCTATTATTGAAGTGTGATTGAACAACATTAATTGTATACTAGCATAAGACGACAGTGGTTATTCAGACAATAGAAGTTAGAGGTCATTGCCCATATTTGGTCGACTAGCGACATAGACAAGGAGGTTGTATGATAACTATAGGGATTATAGAGTCTTTTATTATTGTTGCTTAGTTGTTTTGTTTTGTGAACTTGAATTAATTTGTACCTCCTTTTATCATCATCTAGCGTACTTATATTTGCTGCACTACCTTGACTTATGCTGCTATTATAGCCTAGTTTTGCAAGCTTACTCTTTTATCGAGCTTGATCATGAGATATGTATTATTGGGGACGCCTACTAATACATTTCAGAATCAGTGTATTAAGGTCTAGCTAACCTTAGTGCGCTTGATTCGCCCTTCGTAATACTACTTTACGTGGATTGCGATATGTAGTGATTGGTAGACGAATATACTTGCCCTAGTCATGTCTGAGCGTATCGTATCGGCTACATAACTGTACTAATACGAGCATGTGAATAGAAATTACCAAAATAGGATTTCAATCCACAACTACTTTAGCAATTCCTATTTGAATTCTTTAAACGCCTTGATCCCGATACTTCTATTCTATTACCTTGCCCTTGAACTCTTTATTATTGATCTCCGTCTTCCCTTATTTCGAAAAGACGAAACCTCGTGCTTGGTATAAGTTTGATACACAGAGAGTACTAGATATACCCCATAGGCCGATCACATACTTGAGGATTATTCTTTCGTAATTAAGGACATATCATATATGATATAATCGGCGTTGAAGTTTTGAGGATTGAATGACATGAGTAAATAAATTAAGGAATATTTTTCTTAAAGTATATAGCCTTCTGTGATAGATGGGTAAATTCTAAGTTGGGTAGCAGTGCATTGGCAACTTGAGAGAAATTTCTTTTAGATTGTGATCAAGTAAGATTAGATTGGGAGATTCAAGTCATTTTAATTTTGAGAAATTTTAAAAGAAGGATTAAGATAATGAGGATTTAATAAATTTTAAAAATCTTGATATTGAGGACCCAATATTTATACCTTAAGTACATAATTTAAATTTTTGAGTATTGAAGGTAAAATCATCAATTTGAATTTGAAGGATAAATATATAATTTTAGACTTGAACATTGGTGGACTGCATTTAAATTATTTTTCAATTTGATGATTTAAATTAAGAATTAAAATTTGATGGTTGGACTACTTATTTGAAATATTGAGGATGTGAATGGAATTTAAAAAGCTGAAGAATACAAAAAAAAAATTATAAGTGAAAATAGGAATAATATTGGACTCGAATTACTTCTAGAGGAGATTATAATAGTTGGAGATCGTGAGATAAAATTTGATATGGGTTATTTAAATCTTGAAGATATTATATGGATTCAATTTAAATTTGGATATTGATGATTTGGAAAAGTAAGAAGAGATTATAATAGGTTGAATTTTGATTTGAACAATGATTATCTTAATTTTGAAGTGATCGCGATAGATTTGAATAGATTTTCTTATTCAAATTTTTGGAAGAGATTGCGATTGACGTACCTTATGTACGAATGTGAAGGATTTAACAAATTATGTCTTATTTTAATTTCGAGGACGAAATTGTTTTAAGTTGGGTAGATTGTAAACTCCCTCACCAAATATAGGTATTTTTTGTATATTTTATATTATTATATTTATTATAGATGTTGAATTTATTTAGAGTATTCTCTTAGTTAATTAGAAAATAAATTTTTTTAGTATATTTACTTATATAAATATTTATTTAGAATTATTTTTAGGCTATTTTAGATTATTGAAATTTTTCCATAATTTTTAGTTAATTAAAAACTAGTAACACTAATTTCTAAGACTTTGAAGAATTTATTTTATGTTCAAACTTAAATAAAAATATTCCAAAATTTTATTTTAGGTTCTAAATAGTCAATTATATTTTCTAGAATTTTCTGCGAATTTTCTGAATACTTTTAGTATTTATTGGGAGTTATTTAGACTAATAACTAATTTTTAGAACTTGTAGAATTTATTGTGCAAGCCAGGAATATAGAATGGACCCACGTTATTTTCTAGGGTTTATAATATTATTATATATTTTATGTAATTATTTCATATTTTTATGATTATTTTTAATATTTATTTGGAGTTATTTAGATTTAAAATGACTTAAATAATGTGTTGATAAAGGCAAATCAAAAACAAATAATATAACAAAAACCATTCAATCAGATTCTGACACGTGTAACCCTATAAATATCCATTCAGCTGCAGGTATATCCCTATATATATATTACTATTATAACCCTAATTATCCCATTATTTTAGAGAGAGAGATTTTGGAGAATTGCCATCTAGGGTTCCTTCATCTTCCACAAGCCATTGCGCATAGCTCCGGACTCCAAACGAGGCCTAGTTTCTTGCGTTAGAAATATATTGAGGTTAGCTTTCTGATTATATAATTTATTTTACGAAATTATGAGTATTAAATTCTAAAAAATTCGTAGAGCACAGCATGTCCAAAAATAGACGTGTTTCAATATTTTGTGATTTCGGGAGAACCAGGAATCAGAATCATGAACCGTTTAAAGTGTTGGAAAGCTAATATCGAGATCATTGACATATGTTTTTCCTAGAATTTAATTCGAAGTATTTATATACTTTTAATTCTGTAGAACTTCTAGGTTAGAATTTAACCATCGGTGCACAATACAAAATTTGTATGTGCCATAATTCCCAAACGAATTTGAATTCGGATGAGCCGTAAATTCCAGCATATTTTTGACCCTGAAATCTACAGGAAATCATACATGAAAGTTGAGTTTGTGTCGGTTGACTTTTTGGTCAACAGATCGCCTCGATTTGCGTGCCATGAGTCTCGAGTTGATAAAATTCAGTTTCTTTGGACAAAATTTAGGAATTAACATAAAAATCAGAATAATAAGATTAAAATAGATTTTTAGAGTAATTATTCCAGAATTAAATAAATTAAAATAAATTATCTTTTGACATGATAAATTTGTAATACATAGGCTATTTGGACTGTGACTTGGACTCTGATTCATACCAGCAGCAGGACCCCAGGCAAGATACCTTGCCAAATTGCTTACAGTATTTTGCATGCTTAGTATATTTCTGTATATTTATTGTATTTCTGTTTATTCTTGCATGTGTAATTTTCTTTCAGTCATTACTATGTATTAGATATGTTGACACACACATGGCACTTAGTATCATAAAGGACAATCATTAGGCGTATGGGCTTTTAACCACTCTGGTAACACCGTAGTCACTAGCACGCACTATGGTGGGTCGTGTCCGATGGTCGCTACCCCAGAGGTATGTCGATTGATGGAGTCCGAGGGTCGCTACCCCAGAGGTATGTAGGCTGATGATGTCCACTGACGAGCGCATGAGTTGTGAGGATTAGATCGAGTAGCCTACCCTTGCCCATACGTCGAAAAGTTGTCCTCATTTGCATTCATATAGATGGTCTTGTACAGCGTACTTATTTATTTTCAAATAATATGCATGTTTACTGTATTCAAATTGGCTCGTATTTTCTGTATCTTGTTACGTCCCTCTGAGGACCTGGTCCTCTGCCAGGTGTATCTGTTCTTGAGTAATTGTAGGAGCGCAGATTTAGATGATTACTTGTGTTGCGAGGATGTCTTCTCTTCGAGCCCATGGTCGTTAGCTGGTATTCCTATATTATATTTGTTGTGTTGTACTTTTCCATTCGAGTTGGTAGTGGATTTGTTTCCATCCAACTATCATCCTTAGATATTTATGTTGAGATCTAGTTATATAGATGCTGGTTATTATTTATATCTGATTTTTGTGGATGAGATTTAGATTATACCCTGTGACTTGTGATACATTTTATACCACTTGTGGACTTGATATTCATATTACAGCGTACGTGTGGATTTGGTTTCCATATATTGGAGTTGCCATATCCATGCGGCTGGCATGCTTACGTGTCCTAGTCCTACGTATTTTTGGGACTGGGGCGTGACACCTATGTAGGCTACTTCCTATAAATGACGATACAGATTTTGGGACTATCCTATATCATTAATGTTTAAACCACGGTGAAGTATCCTAATAAAATTATTAGGTTTTATTTGATTTGAAAAATAATCTAAAATAAATACAAGAAATACAAAATACACACAAGATACCTATTTTTGGGTGAGGGAATTTACAATCTACCCAACTTAAAAGAATTTTGTCCTCAAAATTAAAAATAAGGCATGATTTGTTAAATCCTTCACATTGGTATATAAGGCAAGTATATCGCAATCTCTTACAAAAATTTAAATAACAAAATCTATTCAAATCTATCGTAATTACTTCAAATTTAAAATAACCACTGTTTAATCAAAATTCAACCAATCGTAATATATTCTCGATTTTTAAATAATCAACATTCAAATGTAATTCAAATCTATATGACATCCCGTATCAAAATTTAAATCACGATTTCCAACTATCATAATCACCTCTAGATTTTGAATAATAAACAATTTTAATCAAATCTTATTCCTATTCTCAACTTAAGAATTTTTGTACTCTTTGAATTTTAAATTCAATTTATATTATCAATATTTCAAATAAGTGATCCAACAATTAAAATTTAACTTTTAATTTAAATTATCAAATTCTAAAATTTTGAATTTCATCCATCAATGTTCATGTTTAGAGTTCTATTTTTTTTCCTCAAGATTTAAATTGTTAATTCAATCTCCAATATTCAAAATTTAAATCATGTGCTCAAGTTATAAATATTTGGTCTGCAATATCAAAATTTTAAAATTTATTCTATAAGATATTCTTATCTTTAAAGTTAAATCATCATAATCTAAATCATTCTTCTAAAAATTCTCAAAATTAAAATGACTTAAATCTCTCAATCTAATCTTACTTGATCACAATCTAAATTTTTTTTTTACCTTAAGTTGACAATGCAACTTCTACCCAACTTAGAATTTATCGATCTATCACATAGGCTATACATTTAAGAAAAACTTTCTCAAATTATTTAATCATGTTATTCAATCCATAAAATATCTCACATATTTTATGCCCTTAATTAGAAAAGATAGTCACCAAGTAATGTGATTGGCCTATGGGGTATATCTAGTACTCTCCGTGTATCAAACTTATACCAAGCACGAACGTTCGTCTTTCTGAAATAAGAAAAGACGAAGAACAATAATAAAGAATTCAAGGAGGAGATGATAGAATACAAGTACGGGGTTCAAGGCGATTAAAGAATTCAAAAGGGAGTTGTCAAGGCAGTTGTGGATTGAAATCTTATTTTGGTAAATTCCTATTCACTTGCTCATATTAGTACAGTTATGTAACTGATACGATATGCTCGAACATGTCTAGAGGGCAAGTATATTTGTCTTCTAGTCAACTAAATATCTTAATCGATGTAAAGTAGTCATGCGAAGAGCGAACCCAATAACACATATGTCATGAACAAGCTCGATAAAAAAATAAGCTTGCAAAACTAGGCTATAAAATAGCAGCATAAGCGGAGGTAGTCCAAAAAATATAAGTATGCTGGATTATGATGAAGGAAGGTATAAAATAATTTAAGTTTACAAAGAAGATAAGACTCGTTCAGTGTTGTGCCTCTACAGTTGCCATACTAACTTTTTGTCTACGTCTCTAGTCGACCAAATGGGGGTATGGGCCTTTAAGTTCTATAATCTGGGTAAATACTATCTTCTTATGCAAGCCTATACCTGGTATTATTCAATTATACTTCATTAATGGGTCAAAATGACAGTATGATACTAGGTTATGAGGCATACTATCCAACTTACAAGAATTTAACTAATATTGTTATTGAACAATAGAGTATATATACCTAGTACAAGTCACCTTCCTGACCCCTATCAATCATGAAAAAAAAGATAAGATTAACGTTATGAAAGGATCAAGCAAGATGCAATGCAAACAATCAAATAAGAATATAAAATAAAATTAAGGGAGGTGATTAAATAAGTGGATGAGATCCTATACTCTAATCATATGTACAGACTTGCTCGGTATAATAACGTAACCGAGACAATATACTCTCGACCTGCATTGGCCACCACAAAAATATGTCACACCCCAGTCCCAAAATACATAGGATTAGGAATACGTAAGCATGTCAGCCGTATGTATATGGCAACTCCAATATATGGATACCATAATATACACGTACGCTGTAATATGAAGATTAATTCACATGTGGTAAATATATTGTCACAAGTCACAGAAAATACTAATCTTATCCACAGAACAAGTCATAATAAAGAAATAACTAAACCAAAATAATGAGTCTGAATAATCCAAAAATGATTATGTTTTGCTTTTCTTTTCTTTTCTTTTCTTTTGTTTTTCTTTTATTTTTCTTTTCCTTTTTTTAATAACTATATATATATATATATATATATATATATATATATATATATATATATATGGGATTATAAGAAAATAACTTTTAAAAATATATTTGCATATATATTTATACATATAAATGGGAATATAAAAATATATTTTCATATAATAAATTCTTAGAATATTTATTCTACTTTAACAAAACAATATATATATATATATATATATATATATATATATATATATATATATATATATATATATATATATATAATATCTAAATATTTAACACAAGAATCTATAGTGGTTATACTAATATTATACTAATGCCAAGAGATCAAATTTTGTGCCACGAAAAGATCCAACAGGTAGTGTAGTGTCTCCTATGTAGGCTACTTCCTATGAATGGCGATACAGATTTTGGGGCTATCATATATCATTAATGTTTAAACCACGGTAAAGTATCCTAATAAAATTATTATGTTTTATTTGATTTGAAAAATAATCTAAAACAAATACAAGAAATAAAAAATACACACAAGATACCTATTTTTGGGTGAGGGGATTTACAAGGAATGTCAAAATAAATAACTAAAAGTCTCAAGTACAAAGTATCTGAAGGAAACAATAGTCGGATAGAGACAAATCCACTACCAATAGACTATATCAAAACTAAAATGATAGAGGAGGACAGAACTCCAATATAAAATAAATGTCAAATAAAGAAATATCAGTAAAAAGATCCATCATCTATGAAGTAGTCACAAGTACTCAGAGGGTAAGACCTCTTTAACAGAGAATGATGTGTCTAGTCCTGCTCCGTACTCCTATGGATAATCCTGATCTTTTATACCTGAAAAGGGACCAGGTTCTCAGAGGGACGTAACATGATACATAATATACTGAAAGTAAATATCCAACATGGTCGCCTAACCAGTCTATGTGATATGCAGTTTAAGAATAACTTTCCCGCGTATGGACTATTTGGCTGAAATAATGGGATGTGCATAGTTTTCTCGGAGTTCCAGGGGCCACGTGAATAACGTCACGGACGTTAGAGGCTGTCAAGTAAATATAGTGTCATAAACCTCGCGTCTCCAGTGGAACGAACGGGTAAATAAGGAAAAGTGTAAAGGAGTCACATATGCTTACTCATTTTTCTTTCCGTCCAATGCTATAAATATGTCACATCCATAACACACACCTCTAGTAACTGCTAAGTCTGCTAAATATGATATTTCTATTAGCAGTTATTCCTTAACTGTCGTACGACCTATACGTAAATATGGCCAGCCTAATACGCAAGTCTGTGTCCTACATGAGACTCACAACTCGTATAACAAATATGTCATGGCCAATGAAATATAATGATATCTCAGATCATGGATGGTCTTGTAAAACTAGGTCAACACACTTATTATAATAAAGAATAAAAGACGACGCAATCGTCGTTGCACCCAAGTCTTTCTTGGACGCACATTTTTATACAGCAAAATAAATAGGAATAAACAAAAAAAAAATATAGCAAATAAATGTAACTAAATAGTATTATGGTAAGGTATACTTGCCTGGCAAGCAATCTGTGTGTTATAAGCGTCCAGATATCAAGCATAAAGAACCGGAAAGTAGGAACTCTGAATGAATGTCTCCAAATGCTGAAATAAATATCGCTAACGTCTTTGGAATCAGCGAGATAGTCACAAAAAACTCTACCCTTTCGTCTAATTTGGACACAAGGGCAAAACAATAATTTTGGGCCAAAACGAGATCCACATGTGAGCCACTTTGCACCAAAATGTGTGTCAGGGATAAAGATCTCTAAATTGTATAAATTATAGATAAAATAAATTCTAAACGCTGATACGAACTCAACGGTATATCCAATTTTTTATTCTAGTGAGCCGATCACAAATTTGTCCGTTAAGTTAAGCCGTAGGGCCCGCGAATAGGCGGTTTGGTCAATTGTCTCAAAATCACGTGAACTTGGGTCACAGGACCAACATGATATCATGGATCCAATGACACAAGTTTTATCATATTCTGACGAGCGTGTACCAACTAATGAGAAAATTTGCAAAATATCGATATAGAAAATTTTTTACGAATACGGGTTGATTCTGACGCGCACACACGTCCAAATCAACTTCTGCAAAATCTGCACGTCAGGATATAACATACACACCTTTTGGTGCAACTAGTACATGACATGGTGGTCTGGTTTGTCGGAAAGTACTCCGTATCGCAAGTGTTCTAAGTTTTGGAAAACTATTTTCGTAATTGTTAACCAATAATTTCTCACAGAATTAATTATCAAATATGTGTAACAAATACATCTTTTTGATGCCGTATAGGTTGTCTTTAGTTCTTTGTAATTAGATTCAAGGTTTGTCAATTATTCTGGAAGAAATTAGCCTTCCAATACAGCCTCATGGGTAAGTTTTTAGGTGTTCTGTGTTGCATGAAAACTCATATTTTTGAAAAGTTTCGGTTGACTTTAAAACAGAAAAATAGAGTTATTTGGTTAAAACTATTTGAAGACATTAGAAGGTGTTCATGTTGTGATTAAATTTAAACAACTGGATCAAAATTCGGTCATGCATGTAGGGAGTAATAGAGTTCGAGATATGGGTACCTGGGGTTCGAGGTTTTCTGCCGAGGTTGGCGCGAGTGTCTCTCAAGTCAGCAGCAACGAGGCTCCGGCGCCCGTGGCGGTCGTGTAGCATCAACGGGGTGAGGGGGTCTAGGGGTAAATGCTCGTTGCTTAGGGTTAGGGTTTTGGGTTACATGTATATGGGGTTTATATAGTGATCGAAAGGGGGAAGGCTATATGGGTCGGGTCGTTGACCGCGGGGGTGTGAGTTCGGTTTTGATATGGTTTGCTGCTCCTGCTATCATTCGTTTATGGATTATAATATTTGATTTTATATATATATATATATATATATATATATATATATATATATTCTTTATTTTTCTTTTATATATATATATATTATAAAAAAATTATTATTATCATTATTATTAATTATTGATACGTTTTCGTTATACGGATTATTATTATTCCTATTTTTAACAAAACAAAATCCTAGAAATTAGGGGAGGTTACAATTCTTCTCGGAAAGATCCTTCCACCGTGGGAGGAAAGAAGTCCAGCACCTTCAGTCCGTCGCTCTCGACCAGTGCATTGAGATGACGACAATCAAGAGAACCAGCAGTGGGACCTACGGAAGAAGTTTTCCAAGGAACCCGCTCGAAGAAAAAGTTATCAGCCATTGGGGGTAGTTCTTCCTCAGGACCCCTGGGGATTGTATAAGTTGTCATGCCCCAATTTTCGTTAAATCGATAATCATCCCCCGGGCGTGATGCCGTGCACGTGTAAGATGCGCGTGCACAAGGCCTAGGCATAATGATATACTTTAGAACAAATATGTAAAAGCCCATATTTTTAAATATTATTTGATTAATTAGTTATTGAAATTATTTATATTATTTCGTAGTTAATTAGAAATATGATATTATTGATTTTTGTTACCTAGATAATTAATCATTTAGAATTATTGTACAAAACTACTATTTTATTTTAGGGATCCTTGTGGGAGAGTGATAGATTTTTAGAAATTAATTTTTGGGTACAAATATATTTTTTGGATTTTTTATACCTTAAATATGTATGTAAATAATATATAGCCATAATAATAATAATAATAATAATAATAATAAGTGTTACTAATAAGAATAATAGTAGAAATAATAATAATATATAGTTAGTAATATTCATAATAATAATTATAGTAATAATGGTAATAAAACAAAAAGGAAAAGAAATAGAAAAAAAGGAAAGAAAAAGAAAAGAGAAATCTTAACTCTATTAAAAACCCTAAACTATAAATCCCTTAAACCCCCCTTAACCAAATAGTAATAAAAACCCCCGCTGCTAACTATACCCGACCCCTTCACAGGAACCCGCGGATCCCCGCTCCCCTCTCCCTCGATCTCTCTATATATAACTTAATCCCACAAAACCCTAACCCAAGCTTTCATCTCTCCTCCGACTGCCGCCACCGGAGCGCCGACCTCCTCGACCTGTCATCGCCGCCCGGAGCACGCAGCAGCAGCCATCGCTGGCCGGCCGCACACCTGCGTCACCCGCGAGCAGGTCCGCAGAAACTATAGCGACATACCCGACCTCACACGTTGATTCCCGTCTCCTCGCTCGACCAAATTCGACCCCGTCTTCACCGGTATGTTCATGACCTATCCCTCTTCCAACTCTCCATATTATTTTCTTCGAACAACGCATAACCCTAGATGAAAACCGAGACCAAGTTGGAGAAAAATGATAACTTTTAATCTCAGAAAAACTGCTGTAATCACCCATATTTATGGACTCGTATCTTCCACCACAGATATCCAAACTTAAAAATTTCTTTTGCTATGTGAAGACCACATAACCGAGATTATTTTCTATAAATTATATTATTTGGTGTTATATGCAGAATTAAACTGAGTTAAAAATAACAAAAAAACCTGTTTTCGAACCTTCAAAATTATGATACAGAGCGCGCCCCGCCAAATTGGACTGCCTCGTCGTGTAAAAATTATACCTAAAGGTGCGTATGGTATATCCAGACGTGTAGGCTTTCGCGAAAACTGATTCGGACGCGTGTCCGCATCAGAATCAACTTGTATCCGCAAAAAGTCTCCGTATCTTACCTTTTATAAAATATCGTACCATTTATTGTACGCTTATTAGAATACGAAAAAACTTACTCTATTGGACTCATAGTATCGCGTTGGTCCTGTGACCCAAGTTTCATGCAATTCTGAGATAGTTGACCAAACTGCCTATTTGCGGGCCCCACGGTTGACTTTTTGGGCGAATTTGTGTTCTGCTTACCGTAATCCAAAATTGGATGTACCGTTGAGTTCGTATTGATGTTTAGAATTAGTTTAACTTATAATTTATCCCTTTTAGAGACCTTTACCCCTGACACACTTTTTGGTACAAAGTGGGCCACATGTGGTCCCGTTTTGACCCAAAATTACTGTTTTGCCCCTGTGTCCAAATTGGACGAAAGGGTAGTATTTTCTAGCTCTCTCTCTTATTTTGGGAACATTGGTGATATTTATTTTAGCATCTGAAGACGTTCATTCTGAGGCTGTAATTTCTGATCATGTGTGCTTGACTCCTGGATGTTACACTTTGCAGCTCCCTTGTCGGACAAGATACATTGCCAAATTGCTTACAGTACTTTGCATGCTTATTATATTTTTTTATGTACATTAAATGTGTATTTTTCTTTCAGTCATAATTATATACTATATATATGTTGACATATACTTGACACATAGTATCATGGAAGGGGAGGACAATTAGTAGGCGTATGGGCTATAACCACTCTGGTAAACCGTAGTATCTAGCACGCACTACGGTAGTGTGTCGCGCTGGTCGCTACCCCTGAGGTATGTCAATTTTGGTGTCGCACTGGTCGCTACCCCCGAGGTATGTCGATTTCTGATATCCCTGCCTTGTGTGTGAGTTATGAGATTTAGATCGAGTAGCCTACCCATGCCCATACGTTAAAAAGTTGTCCTCATTATGCATTCATATAGATTTTCTTGTACAACATACTTACATATTTTCTACCTATTATGCATGTTTACTGTATTTAAATTGGCATGCTTCTATGTATCTTGTTACGTCCCTCTGAGGACCTGGTCCCTTTCCAGGTGTAGACGATCTTGACTATTCCCAGGAGCACGGATCAGGACTTACTACTTATCTCTTCTGAGGAGGTCTTACCTTCTGATCTCATGGTTCATTAGATGTACCTATTTTATCTCTCGTATATTCTAGTTTGGTAGTAGATTTGTTTCCACCCGACTATCATTCTCTGATACTTCATATTGAGATTCAGTTATATAGTAGATTGGTTATTTATTTCTATTTGATTTTGTGGATGAGATTTAGTTATGCCCTGTGACTTATGACAATATTATATTACATGTGAGTTATTATTCATATTACAACTACGTGTGTATTATGATATCCATATATTGGAGTTTCCATATACATACGGCTGGCATGCTTACATGTTCCTAGTCCTACGTATTTTGGGACTAGGATGTGACATATTTTTTGTGATGGCCCATGCAGGTCGAGAGCATATTGTCTCGGTTATGTTACAGTACCGAGAAAGCATGCGTATAGGATTAGAGTATAGGATCTCATCCACTTATTTAATTACCGTCCTTGATTTTGTTTCGCATTCTTATTTGATTGCTTGTATTGCATCTTGCTTGATCCCTTCTCAACGTCAATCTTCTCTTTTCTTTCTTGCTTGATAGGGGTTAGGAAGGTGCCTTGTACCAGGTATATACACTCTAGTATCACTATTAGTTAAATTCTTGTAAGTTTGGTAGTATGCCTCATAACCTAGTATCACATAGTCCTTCTGACCAATTAATAAAGTATAAATGAATGATACCAACCATAGGCTTGCATAAGAAGATAGTGTTTACCCAGACTGTAGAACTTAGAGGCCCATACACTCATTTGGCTGACTTTAGACTTAGACAAAAAATTAGTATGGCAACTATAGAGGCACAACACCGATCTTCTTGGTGAACTTAAATTATTCTGTACCTTCCTCCATCATAATCAAGTGTACTTATATTTTTTTTGTACTACCTCAACTTATGCTGCTATTATAGCCTAGTTTTGCAAACTTATTCTTTTATTGAGCTTGATCATGACATATATATTATTGGGGACCTACAATAATACATTATCTAAATCAGAATTAGTGCATTATGGTCTGATCAACCTTAGTGCGCTTGGTTCTCTCTTCGTATCACTACTTTATGTGGATTGAGATATAGTTGACTCAACTTGTTAGACGAATATACTTGCCCTTTAGGCTGGTCAGAGCATATCATGTCAGGTATATAATTATTCTGATATGAACATGCGAATGGAAATTTATCAAAATAAGATTTTAATCCACAACCGCCTTGGCAACTCCCTTTCAAATTCTCTAATCTCTTTGAATTCCGTACTTGTATTCTATCACCTCCTCCTTGAATCCTTTATTGTTGTTTTCTGTCTTCCCCTATTTCGGAAAGACGAACATTCGTGCTTAGTATAAATTGATACAGGGATAGTACTAGATATACCCCATAGGCCAAGCATGTACGCCTTACCCCTAGATATAAAGAGAACTTTTTTATATCTCAATGTGTGATATCTTATTTGCGTACTCTATTGCATTTATTCTAAAGTATATCATTATGCCTAGGCCGTGTGCATGCGCGCCTTACGCGTGCAAGGCATCACACCCAGGGGACGATTATAGATTTAGTAAAAAATAGGACGTGACATATTGGTATCAGAGCATTGATTCAGATCCTTTGACCTTCGTGTCAGTAAAGTTTTCTTGAAATGACCATGTTCCTCGCAGTTGAACTCTTGAATTCGCTTGGCCAAAATAAGATATGTTCCATACAGTGAGTCCATAATATATTTTGAGACTAATGTAAGTTACTTTTATTTAAAGGAATGGCCTCAGAGCCGGATGCACAAGTGCAGGTGGTGGCGCAGGTACAAGAGAGCAGTTCTGGCACATCAGGCAGCTCGGGAAGTCCAGCAGCCTTGCCCTCTGTCGATCCGTTTGAGCGGATGATGCGTTTGATGGAAATGCAGCAGAGACAGGTAGAATTATGTCAGAGCCAATACGAGTCCTGGATTGAGGCTCAATTTTTGGCGCATCAGACTCAGGTCAAAGCACAACAGAAGCAAATGGATACCTTGTAAACGATTGTAACGACGATCGTCGCCAACAACCATTCTGCATCAGCGACCGTTGTGACAGTGCCAGTTGTAGCCAAGACCGTGGGGCTTCAGGGATCTCAGGAACCTCCACACTCAAATAAAAAGGGTTCCATCTTGCAAATATCAGAGTTTAAGAAGATGTGTCATGCTTCCTTTAAAGGGATCAAGGATCCCTCCGTGGCGTTGGATTGGCTGGTTGAGTTGGAAGACCACTTCGAAGTGCTTTGAATAGACGAAATAAAGAGAGTCATTTGCGCTCAGCTTTAGCTCCGTTTAAATACACATGATTGGTGGGATATGCACAAATAATCTATAATGAGTGAAGATGATATGACGACTATCTCTTGGTCCTTATTTCGTAAACCTTCGAGGAGGAGTACCTTCCATCCGTCGTCCATCGTGAGAAGGAAGACAAATTTATACATCTGCAACAAGAAAACATGATAGTGTGGCAGTACGTCTCAGAATTCAACAGACTTGCAAAATTTGCTAAGTCTTATCCCTGTGATGCCGAAAGTTGAGCACGAAGGTTTGAGATAGGACTGCGACCTTCTATTCATGCCCACGTCGTCGTCCCTCAGTACCGTACCATGCAGGAGTCCCTAAACCATGCTCTCTCTAGATTCGCAGTACCCCCTAGTTTGTACCGGCATTGTGAAAAATTTCTATCACAAGCGCCCTAGCAACACAGGTAGTAACAATACGAACAAGCGCCACAATAACGGCAGCTCTCATGACCAAGATCCAGGGAAGAACCATGGGCAACCTTGTGACTACTGCCACAGGCTAGGGCACCATGTTAATGACTGCCATATTTGAAAAGGAGGATGTTTCGTTTATCGTAAGTTTGGCTACGTAGCTCGTTATTTTTGGGATCGCCCCAACGATCCCCCTCCGCGCCGTCAACAGCAACAACATCGTCCGTCTCAGAATCAGGATCTGGCACCTCGAGCGAACCAGACGGCACCACAGAACACTCAAGGCCGGGTCTATGCTCTGACTCGGGAAGAGGCGTTCGCATCAAACACGACAGTGTCAGGTATATTACTTTTCAATAATGTACATGCTCGAGTATTGTTTGATTCTGGTGCCACGCATAGTTTCATTGCAGCAAATTTTGCTGCCGAGAACATATTTCCTATAATACCGCTAGGTATAAACCTTAGCGTCCGTACTCTATCGGGCGTAGATTTGCTGGCTCACTTAGTTTGTCGTGAAGGTAACATTTGTATCGGAGGAAGAAAATTATTACTTAATGTGATAGTCTTAGACATCAGGGACTACGACATCATTCAGGGAATGGATCAGCTCGGCGCTTGCTTGACTACTATTGATTGTGTAGAAAAGAAAGTCATGTTTTGTCTACCTGGCGAGATCGAATTCTGTTATGCGTGCAGTCTACCGTCAAGAGCATCGAGTGCCTGCATGGTGATCTTTGTAATGTCTGCTAGGCGGATAATACATTTCGGCTGTGATGGGTACTTGGCGTCCATTCGAGACACACAACGAGATTGCACAAATATTGTGTCTACTTCTATTGTAACAAATTTCCCTTATGTGTTTCCCGACGAGTTGCGACATGTCACCCGACCGAGAGATAGGGTTCACTATTGATACATTTCCAGAAACTCGACCAATTTCTAAAGCTCTGTATCGAATAGCCCCAGCAAAAGTAAAAGAGTTAAAGGTTCAGTTGAAAGAATTGCTAGATCATGGGTATATTCGTCCGAGCGTGTCTCCGTGGGGTGCGCCTGTATTGTTTGTAAAGAAAAATGATGGCTTGATGCGGCTCTGCATCGACTATTATGAACTGAATAAATCCACCGTTCAAAACAAGTATCCCCTTCCCAGGATCGATGATCTCTTTGATCAAATATAATATGTGACAGTATTCTCAAAAATAGATCTTCCCTCAGGTTACCATCAGCTCAAGATTAGGCCGGACGACGTGCCAAAATCAGCCTTTCGCACTCGCTACGGCCACTATGAGTTTTTGGTAATGCCATTCGGATTAACCAATGCCCCTGCCACCTTTATGGACTTAATAAATCGTGTATTCTAGCCATATCTTGACAAGTTTATAGTAGTATTCATTGATGATATCTTGGTGTACTTGAAGAACTGGGAGGAACATGGAGAGCACTTGTGGACCATGCTACAAACTCTTCGGGACAACAAACTATACGCAAAACTGAGTAAGTGTGAATTTTGGCTAAGCAGTGTATCTTTCCTCGGGCACATTATTTCTGTAGGAGAAATTTCAGTCGATCCAAAAAAAGTTAAAGCCATCATCGAATGGAAGCGGCCTGCATCCGTCGGTGAGATTCGAAGCTTCCTTGGGCTAGCGGGCTACTACAGGCGCTTCGTAAAGAACTTTTTCAAGTTAGCATCACCTCTGACTCACCTCATATAGATGGGAGTCATAATCGAGTGGTCTGTCGACTGCGAAGCCTCGTTTAAGGAGTTAAAGCAATGCCTCACCTCTGCCCCACTACTTGCGCTACCAGACGAGACCTCGGGATTCCAAATATTCAGCGATACGTCAGGACAAGACTTGGGGTATGTACTCATGCAGCAGGATAGGATGATAGCCTACACATCCAGACAATTGAAAAAGCACGAGAAAAATTATCCTACGCATGACCTAGAACTAGCGGTAATTATGTTCGCGTAAAAATTATGGGCGACACTACCTCTATGGAGTGGCTTGCCAAATTTACACAGATCACAAAAGCTTGAAGTACTTATTCACCCAAACGAGCCTCAACCTACGATAGTGGCGTTGGCTAGAATTAATTAAGGACTATGACCTAACGATCGACTACACACCTGGCAAGAGAAATGTTGTAGCGGATGCGTTGATTCGAGTGTTTGCGGGATCCATGTCCGTTGATCGCAGGTTACAAAGGGACTTAGAGGAAATGGGCATTGAACTCTGAATTCGATATCGCGGCATGTGAGTTGCTCATATACGATTCATACCCAACCTATTAGAGAGGGTCACATCTACTTAGAGGGATGACCTATTCCTAAGAAAAATGTGTAAGAAGATTCTAGCGGAGAAGGCGAAGGACTTTATAGTAGATGAGAATATGGTGTCACGAGTTAAGGGAAGGATATGCGTCCCCAACGACACAGAACTCAGAAAGGAGATCCTTATGGAAGCTAACTATGCAGCCTATACGGTCCATCCCAGGAGCACGAAGATTTATAGAGACCTTCGCACTGTTTTCTGGTGGCACGACATGAAGAAGGATGTGGCACTTTTTGTGTCGTAATGCATAAACTGTCAGAGGGTGAAAGCAGAATATCAGAGACTGGGCAAAGAGATATAGAATCTTGCTACTTCAGAATAGAAATGGGAGCACATAAGTATAGACTTCATTGTTGGCTTACCAAAGATACAACGGGGGAACGACGCAGTCTAGATCATCGTCAACCGATTAACCAAGTCAGCGTACTTCATTGCTATTAAAGTTACTTAGAGCATCGATCGCCTCACCCAGACCTACCTCTATGAGATAGTTTGGCTGCACAGAGTACCGGTTTCTATAGTGTTTAATCGGGACGGACGATTCTTATCACGTTTTTGGGAAAGCCTTCAGTCAGCGATGGAGACCAAGTTAAAGTTCAGCTCAGCCTACCATCCTTAAACCGGTGGCCAAATAGAGCAGGTGAATTAGGTACTTGAAGACATACTGTGTCTCTGCGCAATCGACTCAAAGTCAAGTTGGAACGTCCACCTACCATTGGCCGAATTTGTATATAAAAACAGTTATTAGTCCAGCATCCAGATGGCTCGGTACGAGGCTCTGTATAGGTGGAAGTGTAGGTCACCGATCTGCTGGGATAAAGTTGGGGAGCGTCAAATCCTTGGACCGAAATTAGTTGAACAAACAATCCAAATTTTTTGGTTGATCCGAGAGCGACTAAAAGTAGCACAAAGTCGGCATAAGAGTTATGCTGATATTCGTCGTTGACCCCTTGGGTTCTTTGAAGGTGACCATATATTTTTAAAGGTCTCGCCCATGTGAGGAGTCATGCAATTTGGAGTAAAAGGGAAGTTAAGTTCGAGATTCATTGGCCCGTTTGAAGTCCTCAAACGAGTCACTTCAGTTGCCTATCAAATTATATTGCCACCATCTATGTCAGAAGTGCATAATATTTTTTATGTGTCACAACTTAGAAAGTACGTGCATGACCCAAACCACGTGATAGATTTTGGTCAGCTAGATCTGCAGGCAGACTTGTCATACGCCAAAGAACCAGTTCAGATTATAGATCGTAAAGAGAAGCAGTTTCGGAATCGGGCAGTCTCATTAGTGCACATTCTTTGGTTGAACCACTCGGTCAAGGAATCGACCTGGGAACTCGAATCAGACATGAAAGAAAAGTTTTTCTCATTATTTCTTAGGGGTAGATTCTTAAGTTTCGAGGACGAAACTTTTTGTTAGTTGGTTAAGATGTAACATCTCGTTCCCCATGTTCGGAGAGCGCGACTAAGAAATACTTTGTATCGTTCGATCGGGACAGATTGAATCAAGATCCTTTCCTCATTATGGATTGGTTTCTTCGGAATCAGGTCCCACATTCAACAGATTATGCCTCAAGGAAGGACTCGATGGCAGAGTCTAGAGGGGCCTTTCCGTTGTGCTGGTTCCTTTGCCCATTTTTTATGCCGCTTGGTTGCTTTCTTGTTGGTTTAGTATCTTGCGTTTACTTGAACAATTTTAATGGATTTCATTATCTTTGTTCTTTAGATTTTGTATTTTGTGTAGAACCATTGGAGACTGAAGCAGGAGATATTGATCATCTGTTGGTGCATGTAGGTTACGCGCAAGTGGAGTCTTGAAGATCTTCCTTTTATCTCTTTTTTGAATTACCAACTGGTGAGTGGCTTTAATTCGATTAGCGCCCTTCTTCCAAGTCTTCATTCCTAATAAATTGAATCGTTTGTGCATCCTAGTCAACGATACCAAAAGAAGAAAATTAGGATGTGTACTGATGCAACACAGCAAGGTGATAGCCTACGCATCGAGACAGCTGAGAGTTCATGAGAAGAACTATCCGACGCACGACTTGGAGCTAGCTGCAGTGATATTTGCACTAAAGCTATGGAGATATTACCTTTATGGTAAGCGTGTTAAGATTTACACAGATCATAAAAGCCTGAAGTACGTCTACACGCAGAAGGAGCTCAACATGAGACAGAGGCACTGGCTAGAGTTGATGACAGATTATGACATTGAGCTGCAGTACCACCCTGGCAAGGCGAATGTCATAGCAGATGCCTTAAGCAGGAAGCCCATGGCATATTTTTTGACGACTCAGCAGCAATTGCTAGAGGATCTCCAGGAGCTTGGGATAGAGATTGTATTGCCAGGCATGGATGGGAAGATGGCTCAAAGTTCAGTCTACACTAATTGAGAGGATCAGGGCAGCCCTGCCTACAGATACGAGATTTCGACGTCTATGAGAGAGGACAGAGGCCGGCATGCAGATGGGACTAAGGATTCATGAAGACGGAATATTGAGGTATGAAGATCGCCTATATGTTCCGAGTGGCGAGCTACGCCAAGATTTGATGACCGAGGCACATAGCTCGATTTATTCCATTCATCCCGGGGGTACGAAGATGTACCGAGACTTGAGACAGCATTTCTGGTGGCATGGGATGAATAGAGAAATTGCAAGATTCGTGGCAAAATATTTAGTTTGTTAGCAAGTCAAGGCTGAACATCAGAGAACTGCAGGATTATTGCAGCCACTTCCCATTCCCGAGTGGAAGTGGGAACACATTACCATGGACTTCGTCACAGGATACCCGCGGAGCCCTAGAGGGAAGGATGCAGTTTGGGTTATCGTAGACAGACTCACCAAGTCTGCACATTTCTTGCCCTTCAGAGTTGGGCAATCCACGGAGATTTTAGCTGACATATATATGAGGCAGATAGTACGACACATGGAGTGCCTGTCAGCATCGTATCGGATCGTGATTCCAGATTCACGTCGCATTTTTTGCGGAGTATATAGGAGAGCCTAGGAACTCATCTCAAGTTCAGCACTGCATATCATCCACAGACTGATGGTCAGTCAGAGCGCACGATACAGATATTAGAGGATATGTTAAGAGCGTGCATGATTGATTTTGGAGGATCTTGGGAGGATCACCTACACTTGGTGGAATTCTCCTATAATAACAGTTACCAGGCTAGCATACAGATGGCACCTTATGAGGAACTGTACGGCAAGAAATGTTGATCACCAGTTTGTTGGAGTGACATGAGAGAGCATCAGATACTTGGTCTAGAGTTGGTAACACAGACAGTGGAGAAGGTCAAGCAGATTCAGAGCCACCTGCGTGCAGCACAGGACCAATAGAAATATTGGGCAGATGCGCATCGCAGACCATTGGAGTCCAAGGAGGGTGACCATATGTTTTTGAGGATATCGCCTACTCGGGGTACCATCATATTCGGAGGCAGAGGCAAGCTGAGTCCGAGGTACATCGGGCCTTTTGACATCTTGGAACGAGTGGGCGAAGTGGCTTATCGTCTTGTATTGCCTCCATCATTAGAGGGAGTGCATGATGTATTTTCACGTACTTGATCATTCGGAGATTACTGTCGGGCCCAGTCTATCTTACGTAGAGCAGCCAGTTGAGATCCTCGATCACAGCGAGAAGACTTTGAGAGGGCAGACGATTCGACTGGTCAGAGTGGCATGGAAGAACCATTCGCCAGGCGAGTCTACTTGGGAGCGCGAGGATTCTATTCGGTAGCGGTTCCCGTACTTATTTGAGGAGCAAGGTACGAATTTACGTACAACATTTGATTACTAGTTGTTTTAAAATTCTCTTAGCTATTATCGTGCTTTACTTTTAATTTCGGGGATGAAATTTTTCTAAGTTGAGAAGAATGTAAACCCCCTCGATTAATTCTATAGATAGTCAGGTTTGGATTTGGAAAATTTTGGATTAGCAGCAGATGTTGAGGTTTAGAGTAGAGTTGTCTGTTATTTTATTTAATTAAACCCTTAGAGCGCCCTATCATTGCTTAATTATTCGGAGCCCAATATCAGTCCATGAATTTTATCAGACTATTGTACTTCTGACTTGACTCGTCAATTTAGGCACTGGACTTTTTGTCACACAAAAATCAAATCCGTTGTGCCTTAAATTAATCGCACAACTTCCCGTATCCTAAATTCCATATTTAATTCCGTGTCGGACACCTGTGTCGTTACCCCCAATTTTGTGATACCAACTTAACCCGTTGAGCCGGACCAACTAAATGGTCCAAGACTGACTCCAAGCCCCCACCATTTTTAACCTTTGCGTCATTTTCAAATTTTGACCCCAAGTGCCCACATTTAATTTAAAAGCGCGGGACACTTTAATTCTATTTAAATCGGGGATACCAATTTTGGCTAATCTTATTTTAATCCCCAAATTAATTCCAATGCCCATTTAATTAAACCCATGCCAAACACACAACACCCCCTCACCATGCAAATCACCAAATACCATTTTCCCCATAATTTTTGCATCATTTCATGTGTTCGTGCAATTTCTCGAATTTAAGGGGCTTAGTTGTAATTTATTGATTTAGGTGTCCTCACCTTTTTGGCCATGACCAAATGGAGAGCCTACCATTCTTTGACCTAGTCAACATTTTCCCCCTTCCTTTGCATGGAGAAACCCAATCCTCCATGTTAAATCCCAGCCCTCCAATTGAAATGAGAGCATCCCCACCACACATTCGCATCACCAACCCCTATAAAGTGTCTCTTCAATGCACACAAACCAAGCAGGCCCTAATCCCTAGGCATTGGAAATCCCCCCTCTCTCTCTCTCCTCCCTCCACCATAATTTTTTTTCCAAACAAATTTCTTCTTCTTCCTTTCTTCTTCTTCATGGAGAAGGCCACCCTTCGGTCGGCCGACTGAACCAACTTCGACGGCTGTACATTTCTCCCTGACCCCGCCTACTGCCGACGGTGCCGCACATCCACTCCAGCGACTGCTGGCACCACCGCACCCCGCACTCCGGTCCGCTATTGACCCTCAGCAGTCCGAGCACCCCCGCGGCGGCTCCAGCACAGTTTTCTCCTCGACTCCAGCACAGTTTCCCCCGACTCCACTGTGCGACTCCCCCCATCCGGCAGTGCCGCTTCGGCCCGCCCCATTCAGCCCCACACCTCCTCCCTGTCCGGCTTCACTATTACCACCACCACTACGAGATCACCACCACCTCCTCCCTGTCAAGCTCTCACTACCACCACACAAGCTATCACCACCACCTCACTCCGGTCATCCCCCGCACCACCTCGCCGTCGAGGTATACGGATCTCTCTTCCCCTCTCTTGTTTATATATTTCAGAATATGTTAATATTTTAGCTAGGGTTGTTAATTGTATATATTCTTGTGAGTTATTGGTTAGCTAGGGTTTTTATCTCTATATATTCATGTGAGTATATTATTAGGATTTTATTCTTAGAGCATGTTGATGATGATGTAGAGTATGATCAAGGACATGGGAATATGACTTATGGTATGTTGAAGAGGTTTATTTGTGATAGGATGAATGTAGGTTAGGGTTGTCTTCTACATGAATTAAAATAATTTATTTAAGATATGTGTTCATGGAGATTTAGGTTTTGATCTTTAAATAAATAATCGGGATATATTACATGGTGGTAAAATGCTAATTTATTTAATAAGAATTAAATTGAGGAGAAATAAGATTCTGATTTATTTGAACATTGATGAACACCGAGGAGCACGTGATTGATTATGGACTAATGTGTAGTGTAAAACCCCTACTCGGTATTTGGGGACTGGAAACTAAAGGTGATTAATTTAGAGTAGTACATGGTGATTGGTAACAACAATATTAAACGAAGGAATTAAAATTATTAACTGTGTTTTGAGGATGGTTTGATGATGTGGTACTGATGACTAGATGATTTGACGTATCGTACCGATAGTCAACTGTGGTCAACCCCCCTAGTGTCTTGTCCCTATGAGTCATAGCTGAGACTGAGTTTAGGTGTAGATGTGTGTCGCATCCCTGTCTGTCGTAGAATAGATTATTGATTATTAGTTTGTATCTCATCTCTAGGTACTACGAGACCTGAGGGCTTGGACGCGGTACCGGGACCCCGTCATCAGCAGCCGCACGCAGGCAAGTGTACCTTGCCATCCTGTATTTCAGATTACAGATATTTGTTGTTCTTTATGTACATTGTGCACGTATTTATGTTGACGTTCGATACCTCGCGTTCGGATCATAACCGGGAGCTGGCATTCGTCGTAACATCCTAGAATAATTGATAGATGCTTCGTAGTACCTCGATGTACGTACCTGAGTATATCGATACCCCATGATACACTTATACACTATGATTGTGCCAGACTCCTGTATCCTAATACTGACATCATGACCAGAGACTGGGACGACCTTAGGGTCGCGTCTGTCGAGTTATTTATGTGTGTCGAGACTGTAGATAGAGGTTCAGGTTCAGCGCACAATCGTTGACCGCTTGGGAAGGGAAAGATAATTACTAGACATTTGGACTCCTCTGTATGCGCTTATATATTTATATAGTATCTATGTAGTGATCCTGTATCTAGTGTAGTGGTATCACCCGTGTGACTCTTTGCCCGGAGCTGCGGTACGTCCCGTGTGTTTCCGTGTCCGGAGCTACGGTTTTATTTTAGATAGCCCAGGTATCGAACATTGTCTTCAAACTGTGTCACACTTGTTTGGTTATGATAGAGTACCATGTCATTGCACCTATACTTTCTGTTTACTTGGCATGCTATATTTTTGTACCTTGTTACGTTCCTCTGAGGACCTGGTTCCCTTTCAGGTGTAGGAGACGAGGATTACCCGGAGGAGTACGGACCGGGCACATATCCAGCAGCTGTACTCACTGCCGAGGATGAGGTCATCCCTGAGGACTTCGCCTGATCGCTGGTAGTGACTCTTTCCTTGGGACGGTATCATTACCTAGTTACCTGCTGCCGTTCTAAGTTATCTTATTGCTTACTTTTATTTTGGTATTTTTTACTAGCGGGTTTGTTCCCGTGTGACTACTCTAGTATTTGTACTTGATACTTATCTTGGATATTTTCTTTCTGCACATTAGTTATTGTATTTATCTCTATTGTGCTCTTATATTGCTGCATGTGGATGAGATTTAGATTGACTATTTATGTATTATGTGATAGATTATTCATTGTACTTTACAGCTTAAGTGTACTCCGACGGGCCCATTAGATTGGAATGCCCGCCGAAGTGCGCTGCTGGCCATTGCCATGTGACCCGGTTCCTTACCTATGGAACCGGGGCATGACGCACACCCAGATAACAGAACAATTGGCTTATCTTTCCTGCTTGCTTATATCATATATGAACTCTATTTCAAAAGATGTTTTCATAAACAAAGTAATATGACTCCGTTCTTATGCTGCATGTAACGAACATAGATAAAACTAGAAAGATCACTAGTAATATAATATTTTATAACATAATTACTTAATATTGGTTTTAGTGAATACTTGCTTCTGTTCAGTTGTTCATACTCACCAATACTTATAAAATTATTGACCCACCAACAATTTACTTTCTTGTAGGTACTGGATCGTCCGAGGGAGCGATAGACGTGCCTCATCCCCAAGACCCAAAAATTCTGGTTTCGACTGCCTCGAGCTAATTTCGTATAAAGGGGCATAATGTATGAAACGATGCCTTTGTAATTAAAGAAACCCAGTCCCTCAATTTGCTCCAAATACTCAGATGGTTAAAGTGCTTGCAATAATGTCCCTCCACTGCTTACTTGATTAATGCGATGATAGCCTAAACTTCAACGATGTTGCCTTGTGCGGGCACAATCTCAGGCTCGTACGACATCATGTTCCGGTATCAAACGGCCATACGCACCCCACGGAAGCATCGAGGCACGGTGATTCACATCCGATCTGCCGTAGGAGAACGGTGGTCGGGAGGCCCTCGGGGCTGGGGCGTGACACATATAAGCAGGCAAGCATGCATTTATATTGAACATAAGCAATCACGTTGGTACGGGTCCAAGGGTAAAGCAAGGAGTGACACCGTAAAGGAACATATCAAGTGACATTATCTATGGGACGTGCAGTGTAAAACAAGTGAACAATGCGCTACGAAAAGTATATATCATTTTGACTCGAGGCATAGTGGGATCTACTTGCACAAGGCAAAGGTAGCATGCGAGAGTCCATTTATAAGCAAAGTTTCATTTTCATGTTCTAGCACAAGCAATATAAGTTGTGATTATTCTCTTAGCTAGGTGCGTTGTATTATTTATTAGCATGTAGGGGGTGATTCACTTAGCGATTAGCATGTATCGTCCATATTTTAAGTGTGTTGGCTAAGCAAAGATAAGTTCATCATAGCCACCCACCTTAGCGATGATTCGCCTCGGTCGAGCGATACTACGAGCGAGCCTCTGAAAGCCTAAGCCGGAACTCCTGAAGGGCCAAGTCGGGAAGTCATTTGCCCCAAACGAGTATTCTCGCTGAGCAAAGCGGGTCGGATCATTGCACTTTTGTCGTTTGAAACAGCTGTCCGCATGAACGGAACGGGTCGTTATACCCCTCACCTCACGCTACCTCTTAGGTTCTAATCCTTACACTATAACACAAGACTGCATAAGACTGATATATATATATATATATATATATATATATGTGTGTGTGTGTGTGTGTGTGTGTGTGTGTGTGTGTGAATCCAACTCACTGATAATCTAGAGTTCCACACACACCAATACACCAAGATAAATTCAAATGGGCACATCTAACACTTGCAACCCGAACAACCTATACTAGCCCTCTAGTATAACTCACTGTAGAAGCATAAAAATTATGCAGGCCGCATAAGATCTCATGCACCCCCAACATGAAAGAAAACCGCATAGGAGTCGTACGAAACCTATGCGACCAGAACAACCAACCGCATAGGTGGCCCTCATGCGGGCTGATCATTCTCAGAATATGGGGGCCGCATAAAAGAAAGATTGATAAAAAAAAGTTCATTTTGCAAAAGGGGGGGGGTTACAACATGTAGCTATTAAGGCCCATACAAAATAAAAAACAAAGAGAGGAAGACGTGATCAGTTAAAAGAGCCACAAGCCTCATGAAGCACATCTGCATCCGAGAGCGAATGTATGCCCGTACGATAAAACTGGTGGCACTCCTTCCCTCCATTCTAACGTCCCCCTCTCCTCTGGAGTTACGGACAGCAAGGCGAAGTTCTAAGTGGAATCTAGAGGCCGAGCAATAGCCTCCTAAGTCAACCCCAACGAGGACAAAAAGCTTTCAACCGCAGGCCAATCACCATCATCTCGTGCCCTCCGTCTAGGTGGAAGCGCCATGACAACCGACGGAGAACCGAAAGCTCGTCCCTCATGAGACACTCCAAGTTCGGACCCTCCAATACCCGAGCACTGAGACGTAGCAGGAATGAGAGGACGAGGAAGCAAGGCGGGTGGCCAGGGTTCCCAACTAGAATCTCCTTTGGATGACATGTTTCACGAACTGGAACACGATGGACCACGACAGTGGTATTTATAAAAGAAAGTGATGGTTCGCGTGACGGCAATAATTGTAATGATGAACCTAGAAAGGCCGAATCTGACGATTTGGCTTCTAAAAATCCTGCATGCAACCAACGTTTAAGTTCCCAAGAAGTCTTAAATAAGGCGATTAAGCTTCCAAAAATGGTTGAGCCAAGCCTTAAAAATGCCAGCTTGGCAGTACGCGTTCATGCGTCCAACAACTATGCGCCCCAAAAAGAAGGCTCAAATTAGGCCGCAGAGTCATCATGCGGCCCAATAAGGTGACATACATGCGTCCCAATTAGCCAAAGCAGACTGGCTGCGGAAGGACCTAACGTGGCATTATGTCAGCAGGATCGTCTCTGACACATAATCCTGACAAAAAAGATTTTTTTACTTTCTCAAAAGATGTAAACACACTAAACGACAAAAGTCTCACGTCAGCACAGAACTTCACTCTCGAAGGATGTGCAACACCGTGTGTACAGCATAACCGAACTCATATGACTCAATATGGTCCATACGTCTCTAGCCCCATGCGTCCTAGACTCCATGCAGTCCCATGCGTCTTTGGCCCCATGCGTCCCAGACTCCATGTGGTCCCGTGCGTCTCTGGCCGCATACATCCCAGACTCCATGTGGTCCCATTTATCTCAGGTCCCATATCTCCCAGACTCCATGCGGTCTAATGCGTCTTTGGCCCCATGCATCCCAGACTCCATACGGTCATATGCGTCTCTGGCCTAATGCGTCTCAGACTCCACGCGGTCCCATACGTCTCTGGTCCCATGCATCCCAGACTCCATGCGGTCCAGTGCGTCTCTAGCCCCATGCATCCCAGACTCCATGCATCCCATGCGTCTCCGCCCACATGGGTTTCAGACACCATGAAGACCAAATATTGTTGTTACGACAAGAGTGATTCTCTACAACCAAGTGCGGACTATGTGTCAAGCTGACCAAGTCACGTCCACAAAGGACGAGAACCACCCAGATCTTCAGCAACAAAAAATCCTAACAAACGTCCATGTGGTAGCTCGACCTGCTCATGGTTATAGCTGTACCCTATTACGAAGGGACACGTGGTACCCTCCAGCATCCATGCCACCCAATATATGCGTGCCCAGGATGACTATAAATAGTAGGGTACCACACCCGAACAAAAGGCTGGCTGGCTATCTGCGAATCTACACTAAAGCAAGAGAGAAGAGCTTCCGCATCAGTTCGTCCACGGAGTAAAAAGAGTTGCTACACTCCTAACCCTCCATTGTTATCCCCCAGAACACAAAATTTGTATTTAGACTGTCTGTTTATGACTCATCTCTGTACTCTATTTAGTTTGTTTATTAAATCAAGTTATTTCTTAAAGACTTTTTAATTTAATGGCGAACACTCACAACCCCACCTAGCTACCTCACTGCTCTGTGCATTACACTGCTCTATGCATCACTTCAACTTGCTATTGTTCTTATTCAGACCCTACTTCTCCCCCTCACCTACTTCTACAGACCAAGGTAAGGCCTGTACACACCCACATACTGGCATACACCCTCAAACTAATACTGGTACTCCAATACCATACACACAAGAACTCTAACACAACCCCACACTAACTGATCACAGGGACCCCTCCCTCTCAAACACACATGTGTACACCCTCTCCAAGCTCACTGTTGGTATACTAACTGCAGACCTACAACTGCTACTATGTTCAAATACATGCACTTGTGCATTGAACACCCTAATGTACGATACCACCATCTCTATGACTGAACACCCCTATACTAACTGCTAACTATTGTACTAAACTGGAGGTCCCAATTTCTTACCTGCAGGAAGTATAATGCAAGTATTGCTGAACTATGCAACTTCCACATCCAGCCTCAATGCACACTCCCTCACATCCAGGTGTACTCAACACCTAAGACCTTACTCTGCCCCACTCTACTAAACGCTGACATACATACACCATATTACTCCCAGATTTTGCAGGAATACCCACACACAGAGGTCAGCATATTGCTGCTACCATAAACTATTGCTTAAACTAAGACTCGAGCTACTGTTGCTACCTGCCTAATATGCAGAATTCCCTCCACTTGATTTGCTGATTTCAGGTCTGAAACTTCAACCCCTCAACTGCAACAACCCATTGTCTGATTTTCCCCCTCCTTCTAACTGCAGTACTTGGATTTAGTGCACTGCACACCCCAGTCCCAACAATAGACTGCCAATGCACATCTCCTTTCCACACTTCCAATCACTAACATACTAATGCACAAACACACAAGTATTCCAATATTCTAAATAATACACCCTCTAGAACTTGCTATCAAAACACATAAACCCCCATGACACTATATACCATGTATCAAACACCTAGCATACACAAGTACTCCCCCTTCTATACACTCATCTATTCACCACAACATCACCAACTCCATTCAATGATATACAATTCTCTATGATACTCACCCAAACCCAATCTATCATGATACTACCTCTAAAACACATTAAACCCGCATACTATATAAATTATGATATATAAACATATATAATAGATAGTAAAAAATATAACCTAAGGGAAATATATCCATTGGCTCCAAAATACCCAAATACCCAAAATATCGACACGTACAATGGCGTATCATGATACGGGCTATACGTATCCAATTGTAGACACAAACAAACCCTCACACAATAAATTAGACACCAATACACATACTAGACCATAAACAACTGGTGTCCAAAATTTTGATTTTTCCTAATTTGGCCATAAAATTTAATTTAACTATCACAATAGAGCCTATTAGAACCTAATTATTCTTCCTAAAGGTGGTCCTTAGCCATGAGAGGGTTCCTATAGGTCTACTATGACAATTAGAATAGAAATTGATAGAAAAATATGGATTATACCTATTAGGAGATGGATTGCCAATAAAATTTTCCAAATGGACAAAAAAATGGACACAAGCCTCAAGCCAATCCTTTCCTCCAAGCTCCTTTAGCAATGTCAAGCTCCTCTAGCCTCATTCGAATGAATGTGGTTGATTTGAGAATGAATTGGATTGTAATTTCTTCTCAAATTGGAGAAATATTTGGGGATGAACAAAATGAAAGCAAATGGAGGCTATAATGAATAATGAATGCTTATATAAGCTCTATCTTAGGGTTAGTGTTAGGTTTAGGAATAGTTTGATATGACTCAAAAGTTTCTCTTCATTTGTCATGAATGTAATCTAATTAACTAAAGGAAGAAATCACTACAACTAAAAAGAATATTCCTTTCATGACCCTAAATTTAATTAATTCTAATTGATAAAGTCATAACTAACAATAATTAGCACTAACACTTATAAATTTTAATTGGCTAGCCACTAACTATCACTAATATAATTTTAGACAACCACTAATATAAAATAATATATAAAAATTAATCAACATGTAAAATTATCGAAATACTCATATGTTGGAAAGTGGTAGTTACACATTTGACCCAATTTTTTTGGATGAAAATGTCCTTCCCATGTTTTCTTCTTTCTCTTCCCTCTCACCCCCGCTCCCCCCTCCCCTCCACCGCTCCCCTCCCTACCCCCGTAGCGGAGAGAGGGAGGAGGCGCCGCTCGCCGCGACTGCTGCTGATGCTGCTGCGGGGGTGGGGAGGGGGTGATAGAAAGGAGGGACGAGGGGCGAGCGGTGGCAGCGGACTGTCCGCGGTGGGTATGCTAAAGGATGGAGATTTGAGAGGGAAGAGGTAGAAGACAACGGGGAGGGACATTTTCATCAAATTTTTGGGGTCAAATGGATTGACCGTCATGACTGGACAAATTACGTCAAAAGTGAAAAAACTTGTACATTATGGAAAATTTGTGGGATGCACCCTTAAATATGATAAATAAAGTGAAGGGTAAGTCAAAATTTCTAAAAAAAAACAAGGGTGGACTGGATGGGACCGACTTAGATAAAAAAAATTATGGACTTCATATTCTACAATAGTTATCGTTTGACATGTGGATATTATGCGTTTATTAATAGTAAAATTATGGCCTACCTTGTTACATTTATGTCATGAGAGGTAGTGTTGCAGTCATTTTGATTGTTGGAAATGTTGCTAAAATTAATAATTATTGCATGACTTTTTTATAAAATAAGTGATAATATTTAAATGAAACGAATACGAATTTTGGATACCTCAGAGGTAGTAAAAATAATACCGATATAACAAGTCGATGACAACGTTAAAATCAAGGACGAAACCAAAAATTCAAATTGGAATGATGATTTGGACAAAGATATAGACTCAGTTATATGAAAACAAAAAATATAATTTTTTTTTAGTGAACTAAAGTCCATTTCAGCCCTTGTGTAGTTTCGCCTTGTGACCTTGGTGAAAAGTAATATGAGTTTAGCCGGAACCCACACCAGCTCTTGAGTAGTTCCGCTTGCTATTAAAATCATGATAAATGCAGTATGAGTTTAGCCAAAACCCGTACATATGTCATAATCATAATATTCTACAATACTTGTGTCGATTGGATATGATGTGTCCATTAATAGTAAAGTTAGGGACTACCTTGCTACATTTTTGTCATGAGAGAGAGTGTTGTAGTTATTTTTTATTGTAACAAATATGAATGAAATTACGGTAATTATTACAGTTTTTTTTTTAAAATAAATGATACTATTTTAAATGAAACGAATAAGGATTTTGTCTAAATGCTGCAACAGTTGCATTAGCCGCCTCTTAGGTTGGTAATTGTATACTTAGGCTGATTTGGAATTGTTATTGCTTTTTTCGAAAAATAGGGAGTAGAAGCAATTTTTTGTATAGCGATTTTCACTTTGTTTTCCAAACCTATCTAACATTGAAACTATTTTTCTTACTTTTTTTTATAAGATATTATTATCAAACAACTTTTCACCATTTTAAAAAATAATAATTTAAATAGAATTATTTAGTAATAATGTTTCATATAATATTTAATATTAGGATTTGAATCTCCATAATCTTCAACATTAGAATTTGGGTCTCATATTTACTGTTGACGTTACCAATTTGGAGACATACGGTGATACAAATTTTAATATTGGACATTGTGGAAATCCAAATCCTAATATTAAATATTATATGCGATCCGTTTACTAAATAATCCATTTAAATAACCATGATGAGGAATTCTATGAATAGTTTTAGAGAAAATTTGAGTTGCACCTCATTTTATTTACCATAATTCAATGTGCATCTCATCCGATTACCATAATGCACAAAATCTTTTACTTTTGACGAAAATCGTCCCCGACTGACGGTCGACTTATTTGACAATATTTTTTGGACAAAAATATCCCCGAACGAGTAGCCCATTGCTGCCTCCGTCCCCCTCGCGAGCAGCCCCACGTTCCCACACGAGCAGTCTCCTCGCGAACCCTCCGGCTCCGTGCGATCAGTCCCCTGCCTTCACTGCGGAGGAGAAGAGGAGGAGGAAGCTATGGAGGAGGAGGAGGAGGAGGAGAAGTGTATTTTTGTCAAAAATTAAAAGTGAAAGATTTTGTGTAGGACTATTTAATTTTATCCACTGTTAGATTATGTATATTGATATTACCTCATGTTAGATTAAAAGTTAAAAATATTCTCCAGAAAGTATCGTTAAAAATTTATTAACGACACTTTCAAAACTTCTAACGACATTTTAAAAATTTTTAATGACACTTTCAGAAGGATATTTTTGATTTTTAATCTAATATGAGATAATATAAATATACCTAATCTAAAAGGGATGAAATTAAATAGTTTTTTTGAATATTATGATAATATAATGAGATATATTTTAAATTATAATAAATAAAATGGGAGTGCGACTCAATTTTTTTTATTTTTTCATAGTTTTATTATGAAGTTTGTGCAAACGAGGAAAGTTAGAAAATTGAGAAATGCAGAAGAAAGATTGTGTCTGAATTTACGTGGTCAGAAGAGGTGACAACACCACCCTAAGTAATTAAGCCATTCCACCATGGGTATTTATGTCAATCCTCATTAATTAGGACAGAAAATATCCACAAGAGAGAGAGAGAGAGAGAGAGAGAGAGAGAGACAGAGATCTGAGAGAGAGAGAGCAAAAAAAGAAAATCTTAATTTTTTTTTTCTTTGGAATTTATCCAAAAGAAACAATTTTTACTCCAGTGCCAGTAGAATTCCAGTGCTGCAGCGAGAAATGGCGGCTAGCTCCGCCACCGTAACCGCCTCCGCCGCCGCCAGCAGCAGAATGGTGAGCGACCAGGAGCTCTGCCGGTGCGTGGAGTCGCTCCTCCGTACCTCCCCTCCCGGCGCCGTCACCTCCGTCGGCTCCGTCGTCCGCCACCTCGAGTCCTCCCTCGGCCTCGACCTCTCCCACAAGGCCTCCTTCATCCGCGACCACATCCACCTCCTCCTCCTCTCCCCACACCACCAACATCAACCCCAGCCTCCTCCTCCGCCACCGCCACCGTCGCAGCAGCAACAAAAAGACCATTTTGCCCTCGCCCCCAGTTCCACCCCTTCCAGAACTACCCCAACCTACAGCAGCAGCAGGGTCCGGTGACCCCACAGTACGGTTACCGACACCCTCAGCCGCCGCCGCCGGCTACCCTAATGTTCCAGTTCCAGCAGCAGCAGCAGCATCCGGCGGTCAGCTCGCCGGGGGTGGTGAGACCGGTGGCTGTGGTCGCTTCCCCCAAGGAAAGGTGGGCCCTTTCTGCGCATTCTTGTCTTAATTTCAAAATTAGGGTTTTTTGTTGTTGTTGTTGTTGAGGCTGGTACGACGAAATACGAAAGCTTGCGCCTTTTGTTATTTTGAAATGTTATTTTAAGTAGGGCTGTAGTTTAATGGCTCTAATGTGCAGATTTGGATGTTTGGGTGGGTTAGAATTAAGAAAGATGCCTCCTTCCTGGCCATTTTCGGTTTAATTTCAAAACTAGGGTTTGGGTTGTTAGGGTTGGTATGAGATACGAAAGTTTTCCTTCTTCTTCTTCTTCTTGTAGGAGCAAAACGTTTATAGTTGAATGACCCTGGTGTGCAAGTTTCAGTGCTTGGGTGGGTTTGAATTAAGAAAGGTAGCTCCTTTGGAGTTTGGATGGTTAATAATTAATTTGAAAACTAGGGTTTTGGTTTCTTTGGCATGGATGACATTGTCTGGGTCCTTTCTGGTTAGTCAGTGGTTTGACTTCAGTAGGGGCTGATATGAAAAAATGGGTTCTGATTTGGCATTTAGGCTTCTTTGGTTTCTGTTACCATTTCATTTTGGTATTAATGTTTTTTGTTTGGTGGTTGATTTTGCCCTTTCCGTGTTTTTTGTTTGTTTTTTTTGTTTGGGGGGGGGGGGGGGGGGGGGGGGGGGGGTTTGTTGTCTCCTTTTTGCATAGTTTATTTTCAAAATTATGGTTTTGGTCATTGGTGAACAACATTTATAATGAAAATTTGAGCATCAGAGTTAATTTGGAGTAGTTGGCTCCTTTTTGTTACTTTTCTAAACAAGGGTCTTGGGTAGGCACGTCTTTTTATTATTTGGGGATAGTTGTTTATTAGAGGGAAGGGTGTTTAGATGTAAATATGAGAATTACGGTTTTGGCTGTTGAGGAATTTAGTGCGTAAATTGTTAGAGTTGGTTAAAAATACGAGAGTATTATTTTGGCTCATTTACCTCTTTCTTTTGTTTATCTTTTTGGTTTTGGGGTTGAGTGTACTATAGTTCAATGACTCTTAACATGTAGATTTGAAGCTTGGTGGCATGTGTTACAACAAGAAATCCCCTTCTTTGTTCATG
Organism: Iris macrosiphon; assembly: GCA_036927795.1. Lineage (NCBI taxonomy): Eukaryota > Viridiplantae > Streptophyta > Magnoliopsida > Asparagales > Iridaceae > Iris > Iris macrosiphon. The sequence continues at coordinate 175,246,732 of JAYESA010000004.1, forward strand.
CTATAGTATTTTAGTGGAATAGATGTAGTGCAACTTGGATTGTTGTGTATATTTATTTGAACCGAGGTCACAGAGAGTCAAAAGTGAGAGGAGTCTATGTTGCTTCCTGTCCGACACATGTTTGACATGACACGGGTACTCCAAACTACACTAAGACATGCCAAAATATGGGTTATGTCTGTGTTGCTATGTTAGTAATGTGTCGTCGTATCTGTGCAAGATAGATTTTGAACTTTGTTTATTTGAATTGGCAAAGACACCAATTTGCTCTTTAGAAGAAGGTTTGGACTATGGGAAAAGTTTCCTTGGGAGGACTATCATTGCGTGGATTCGAGGAATTAGGTTAATGTTCAAATTTAGGTATGGGTTAACATTAAGAAACTTATGTTGTTTATTTATTGATAGCCATTAAGATTTTTAAAACTAAGGTTGTTAGCTGTTGGGTTACTTTGATTGATTGAAGGGCCTATAATGGAATGACAGTGATAGGGAGATAGGAACTGATTTCCCTTGCATAAGATTTTAGTAATTGCAAAAATTACCTGTTTTCAGCTTCTGAATTCTGATATTACAAATGGAAACAGATCCATTGCATATATTTGAATGATAATGATCACCGAAAGGGAGAACAGAAACTCACTTTTTTGAGAAATTGTATTTAAATACTAGGGTTCTGAGGGAACTTGTTACCTCTTGTATTTACTTTAGAATGTCTGAATAGGAGATGGCAATTGAAGTTGGTTCAGAGTGTAAACTGAATTTAAAGGTGCTTACTTTTCTGGCTTTGTTTACCTGTTAGCCTTAATTTCGAGTTGTTGATTTAATGGTGCTGGTAGAAAATCTGTGGCTTGTCATGTTAGTGAAAAATGCATTTGTAGTTGGTGTTTCGTTTTTTCAGATAATCTTTCATTTGACTTGATTAATGAAACTTACAACAGTATCTCAAACAAGGCCGTAGTTTAAATTTAACAATGCCTTGTCAGTTTCTGTAATACATACACCTAAAGGAGAGAGTCAAGCATATGGATTTCAAATGATTTTCAGACTTGAGAATACTATGTGGACTAAATATATTGAAGGTAGATATAGACTAATTGGCTTTGAAGATCTTGTAGAAATGATGTTTTATGGATATAAGGCTTCAACTAAAAGAAGCTGTCAAGAACCAAATTTAATGCATTTATTAGACAAGGTTGGCATGCTACACATGTATCATGAGATACCGCCACAAAGACGGTAGGAGGATGAAAGTGATACTGACATGTAAACACAATTTTGTAATTTGATGTGCTTTCAAGAGATTTACTCATTTAGTATGAGATAAGGAGAATTTAGCTCCGATCTTGTTTAGTGGAATACAAAGAGGGTGACCTTGCCTTCATTTGTCATAGGAAATTTTAATTCATTTGGTGGTAGGTTTGGAGAAAGAGGCATAGAATGTTCAATATTATTCAAACTAGATTCTTAAATTATCTGCTGTTCAGAAAATCTGTTATTTGATTTTTAATGATGTTTATCTCGGTATCTTTTGCTGCTTCTGGCGTTAGCTTTATCACAAGTATTTGTTTTATGTCCCTTCTTGTGCATTTACTTCCACCTTCTCAAGTGCTTCTTCTTATCATTTTTTACCGTTTTCAATGAAAAAAAATGTAAGAAGAAGGTAGGAATCAGTAAGAGATAATTTGCACAACAAATTCTATCTGTACCTATGCATGTTGAGTAATGCACTAATAGTAAGAAATATTTCTCTTCTGGTACAGTCATTGAGCTCCAACCACTACCTTTGTTTTGCAATTTATACTTGAGACGGAGGTCCTTTACCAACTACTATCGGAATCTTAGTACCACTGGCAGCATATTGGCTTCTCAGCCTGCTGCATCGTTCTGATTCGGCTTATCCTCTGCTACGTGATATTTAAACTGATTTCTGACATATTTTTAATATTGTAGTTCACCAGCTGTAGTCAAACGAAAAGGTGGCACAGGGGGCCTAAGTAAAGTATGTGGTGTTTCACCAGAATTGCAGGCCATTGTTGGTGAACCAACCATGGCAAGGACTCAGGTACCTCTGTCAGACTTCTCTGCGTTTTCTTATTTTGAGACATTCAATTCAGGCTTTCAGTAATATTAACATTTATTTCCTACTTCGCTAGTTTGAAGATTCTAAATATCCCCTTTTACCTCCTTCAGATTGTGAAGCAGCTATGGGCTTACATTAGAAAAAATAATCTCCAAGATCCTGCTAACAAGAGGAAGATAATATGCAATGATGAACTGCGCCTGGTCTTTGAGACAGATTCCACTGACATGTTCCAGATGAATAAGCTGTTAGCAAAGCATATTTTACCACTTGAACCTAGAAGTCAGTAATTCTTTGTTATTTTCAAACATTTAACAAAGCATTTTGATCCTGGATAACATCAGATCTATTTTTCTCCCTACAGAAGATTCAGGTCCTGACTCTAAAAGATTAAAGACAACTCCTGCTCCTGCTCCTGATGTCTCTCCTGCAACTAACCCAGATGCTAACCAGTCACCTGTGCTTGTATCTGTTGCACTGGCTGATTTTTTTGGAACTGGTGAAAGAGAGATGCTTGAATCTGAGGCTTTAAGGCGTGTATGGGACTACATAAAGGCCAATACTCTGCAGGTTAGTGCAGCCAGTCTGAGACTATTGTTAGTCAACTCTTTTAACAAATCATGGGCTCACCTACGTCTACATAGAAACCTCGGTTGTCCACAAACTCATATGCTCATAGGTTTCTTCTGAATGCACAAATTAAATATCTAGATTTCCAAGGCATACATAATTTGCCTGATGATACGTTGGTTGCACTTATATGTCATTACTTGAGTATTGATATCATGCTGGTATCTGGGTTTTACATTTTATTCACTCATATTGAACATTTCTAACACATCGATCAAGCATGGCAAATAAAGAGTTCTTTTCTCAGCAATAGAAGAAGATATACCACTTGATGGATAAGTTAGATATGCTCAATCCAACCACTAGGTTCGTTCTTTTATACAGTCTACACCATAAACTCCATTGTTATTGTGATGGTTGATGGTTAAATATTTAATTAATCTAACATGCCATCCCCCCTCTCTTTCAGTCTCACACACACACAAGGTTGAATGCCCATTTTGGAGCTGAGAGCTGGATTGGCGCAGCAGTATATATATATATATATTTTTATAAAATTCTTGTCAGATGTGATTTGAACCTGGGTTACTGTGATAATGTTAAAGTACTTGCCACTACACCATTATTATAGAGTTATTGTGAGAGTTGAGGGTTCAATTTTAATTATTCCAACATATGTTTTAAAACATATATATGACTTCGAATGCTGTCATTGATATATTCTTATTCTTATTTTAATCTTCAATATCCTTCCTATATTTTAATTTTTAAAGGTTTTAATGTTAAAAGGATGTTCTATATTATTCGTATTCTTAATATTCTTAATATTCTTAATATTATTGATATATTCTTATTCTTATTCTTTTCTCCTTTTTTAAGATAATGTCAATCATTAATGACCGTTCCTATCCTGGACTACTAGCACCAAGAACTCCCATTTAATTATTGTCTCCCATCTAATTATTATCTGGTCTAGGATTCGAACCCCGCTCACTATGAGTATCAGTTTTGGTATTGGATCATTCCTATGAGTACCGGGATCGGTGATATCGACAGTATCGGCGGTCTCGAATCGGGCCACTCCTCCCCTCTCTTACTAGTGTTACCACCAAGGTTCGCAGTATCGGTCTCGGACCATTCCTGTGTATCGGGATCGGTGATATCAACATTATCGGCGGTTTCAGATCGGAGTATCGGATTTTTTGGTATCGGAAAACAAATAATTCTTAATAAATTATTAACATTTTAGAAAATATATTTTATACATTTAGACATAATTTTAAGTATTTCCAATGTTGTTTCTTAGTAATTGTGAAATCGAATGAAATAGTAGCTACCATTGCCAATTGGTTTACATGCGATACATAAGTTTTCTTGTTTTACATGCTTTAACACCTTATTATGCTTTTACCCCCTTGCTGATTGATCTTTTTTCCTTCAATTTTCTATGCCGAATTGCCGGAAAAGTAGTGTTCTAAATTTTGCTAGTGGAATCGGTGCGGCGGAGGGTCGCCTAGGCGGGCGAATATGTTTTTTTTTTTAAAATTTGAAATCTATAATACAAATTTGAAATCCAAACATGTTCAAACTAACTCCATAATACAATTCATATATATATTTTTGAAATTTCAAATTTGAAAATCTTGAAATTTGAAATTTTAATGTACTAAAATCCAAATACAATCTTAAAACCCAAACAACATATCCACAATATAACTATGCATAAACAAATTTAAAAAAAAAACCCGAATAGCCGTACATAGCCGAATAGGTCCGTCCAGGCGCCGAACATGCCTGAATAGGGCCGAACAGGCGCCTAGCTAGGCCGAACATGAGGTTTCCGGTACGACAGACAACCGCCTAGTACCTAGGCATTACCTAGGACGAAATTTAGAACATTGGGAAAAAGAGACCCCCAATGTCGGTATCCGAGTATCGGGTATCGGTAGGTATCAGATCAGGACATGCCAAAACGTATCGGTATTGGTCGTATCGGATCGGTATTGGCCGTTACTGCAAACTATGGTTACAACTGGACCATCCCCGTGGTGGTGATATTCTATATTATTAATCTACATCTTTACATGGAAGTGCGAGTTCTTAAACTCAATGACCTCCCTTAACTTTCTTATGCGCGCACAATTTACATATTTTCCAAATCTAGTAATAATCTGAAGTAATCATAGGCTCCTTGTTTATATGGTTTGGTTCACTAACATATTTTTCAATTCTTAGTTCCATCCGCGATGATTGTTCTCATTTCATTTTTTTTTTGTTCCTTGTGATACTACCAAGCAAGCTTATATTATGAAAGGACAACTTACAATTTAGATTTAAAGAATCGATCTTCTATAAGTTGTCCTTAACTAGAATTTTAATGTCCATCTCTTGTTATGCTTATAAGATATCTCTTTGCTGACTAGTGACTACCAACCTAAAGCGCATATGATGTAGTTTTTTAGTCATTGACATGCGATTTAATTAGGTCACTGGCTTTTGGTCACTTCCCACTTCCCACTTTTAAACTTAACCATGAGAGAATTGTTAATATATTAAATTTCAACTGATATGCTGATATTTATTGGGAACTAATCATTTCGAACATGGTTTATGTTGCACCGTTTTTATAATAAAATATTAGAAAGTCTTCAAGAACTGCTATATTAGCTGCTGTACAACAATGATGACAACAAGAAGTTACTTGTGACTTAAATTGCTAATTCCTGTGCTTATTCTTGTTATTCTTGCTCAATCTTCAGCTTTAACATCCATCCATTCTCATTCTAAATTGTCCACTTTCTTCTGTGACTTGCTTTAGGACCCTGTGAATGCAATGGTGATAGCATGTGATTCTAAGCTTCAGCAACTGTTTGGATGTGAAAAAGTTTCTGCTTTGGGAATATCAGAGATGTTGTCGTGCCATTTAAATCAATCCTAACACAACATGATCAGGTAAATTACTCTATTCCATCTGTTCAAATTAACTTTGTTATTTGCAGCTGAAATTTGGTGTGGGTACCATCTCAGAGTTCTTTACTCTTTATTTTTGAAGAAAGATCATGTCCCTTGTGCTGGAGAACTTAATTGCAGCTTTTCAACTTTTTACCCAATTGGCAGCAATGAGGCTGCTTTTGGAGTAGTAAAGAACATACAAACTACAGTTTTTATGGATATATATAATAGAAAAAAGATTACAATCTATATAGTTATAGTGTATAATTCAGGAAAGACTTCCAAATGTAGTAGAAATGTTAAGTAGCTGCAAAGGTATTTTTGTCCACAAATATATATATATATATATATATATATATATATATATATATATATTATTGATGTTCTCTTTTCACACGTGTTCTATTCTGCAGGAAGTCAAATAGGACATACCTTTTGCTCTTGCCACCAGTTGGGATGTCCCTTTCGTTTCACATCATTAGATATTAGTCATTTTACAGTTAGCATAAATGTAGTATTTGCACACCTACAAGTACTATGCCCAAGCGTTGTGCTTTAAAGCTATTTGATGCTTTGACAAACTCTTCCTTAAACTGAGATAATTTTTCATATTAATATGTTTGTTCTTTGTTAGTTGTAATATCAATGTTTTTGCCATGCACTATAGCTAAAAAAACAGTTTATGAGTTTTGATCATTTTGGAGGTTTAAAGCTTGCCAAATTGGTTGTCAATCTCCTTTTGTTTATTATCATTTTTAGGCATATTTGAACAAGCTAGTGTTGGCTGCCATAATACCAGCTGCTCAGCTTGTTGAACATTCTTTTCATGAAATCCTCCAACTTCCACTATGTTCTCCGAAATTTACTTGACTTTACCTATCTTGCCATTGACTGGAAGCAACTATGGTTGAAGTGCTTTTTTGGCTAATTTGTACTTAAATACCATCAACTATAAAGTTTTTGCAACTTGCTATCATGAACTATTGTTATTAGCGATATGATACCATGAACTTTCAAAAACTTGCAATTAACTACCTTCCGTCAACCATCTGTCTGAGTTAACGGTCATATGCCTTGCACATGACTAATTTTGGACCATTTTGCCCTCAGAGTCCAAAAGATATTCCAAATGTTACGTTCTTTTCCAAATTAACTCTCCTAACCCACCCATCTACCGTTAACTCCAGCAGTTCCATCCCCTTGAGCATGCACACATGTAGCAGGTTAGCGACATGTTAACATTCCACTCGAGCAGCTTAGAGATCTCAACTTCTCCATGATCATTAGTCTAAAGAGGCAAACTAATGAGGTTATCCAAACATACATGCTATCAGCAAGGAGAAACGTATCAGTAGTTTAATGAAGCACAAGCCACACATGTAATATGCCATTTGCCATGAGGCTAATCACTCAGCCATTGCCATTGAGACAAGTTTCATATATAGTACAGTAGAGGAGTGCTATTCTAACTGTGGAACTGTTGATTGCTATTTCATCAAACACTTAAAAAGGTCAAAATTCTAAATAAAGCTAAAGGGAGTTACCTCCAAAGCATGAGAAGCTAAAGCAACTTAACTTATTTTAGCCTGTGAGTGCTATCCTAGTAAGAGGAAGTTTCATGGCCTTAAAAAAGTTCAAATAGGAAGAAGGTGGAAGTATCAATATTGGAGACTAGAAGAGTTGGTATGTTTGACATTCTCTCTCTCCATTAACCTTACTCCCAGTTCTCTACAATTTGTCATATTATCTGTTTGATTTGGACTTGAATTTCCATTACAATGACTAGAGGAGGAAGGCTTCTATGGTGGAATACATCACATGAATCCACCAAAGATGCAACCATTGCACAGCTGCACACACATGCCGTCTGTGGTTGCTCCAACGGTGGGTCGTAGTAGGGCTGGGGTACAAGGGCCGCCGTAATTTGAGATATAGGATGAATAGTGAGGAAGAAGATGGACAGAAAGGTCTTTTCATGTTTTATGTTAATGGTCATGATAGTAAACTGCAAAAATAGTTTTTGGTAGCAACACGCTAATAAAAATAGTTTATGGTAATAACTTGCAAAAACTTGATAGTTGATGGTATTTAAGTGCAAATTAGCCATTTTTTTTTTCTTGAATTTGTTATGGTGGTAATATTGATGGTCTAATCTTTTGCATATGATTACTCACTGTCTTTTATGTAGCACTTCCCGAGTATGTATCTTTTTAGATGTTCTAAAGCTGTGATTTAGAATGATATATTGGCCAAAAGAGGTAATATGCTCTCTACTATTCTTGCAGATGTGTGATTACAGGGCATGTAGTTGGTCTAACAGCAGAAGAATAGGGGAACATAAGAATTGGAAAGAATTATTTTGTCTAATGTTGCTGACTGGTGGTATTGTAGTATGCTCAAAAACTTGTTTATCTTAGAGGGAAACAGTTTGGATCACTGACTTTTTCCGGTAGTGGCAAGAGAAATGAAGCTACTTACTGCAGCATTTTACATCTTAGTGTCATTTCTTTTCTGACTAGTACAACCACAGAAGCCAAAGGCAAAGGGAGGATTGGTACCAGCTTAAGTAGCAGAGGCAAACTTGAGGTTTCACTGTTAGCATGTGAACAAGTAGAAACTCCCCACCGGTGGCCGTTTTTAATGCATATGCAGCATATAGATGTGTATTATTGTACTGATCTAATGTCTTTTTTGTGTTGCTTGTATGACTTCCTTGACCTAGAAGTACAATCAGTTGTATTGTTCATATCTCATGTTTGATGTATGCAATATTACATGATTTTGTCCAGGCATAAAGTTTTTGCAGTTGCTCTTGGTATGATCAATTCTATAAGCTCCTATATCAAATGTTCCATACATTTGTGTGAGAGAAAGATTACAGATCTTTCACTTTAATTTTAGGGCAGTCTGTGTTTACAAAAGTTGTGGTAGGAGATGTTTTGGATCCAATTCATGAACGAGTTTGCTATATTACAAATCAACAAGAGAGGAGAATTATTTTGATCAACTACTTAAAACTGAAGCTGCATCTTTCCTTTACGCAAATATATTCGTCAAATTCTTCCATAAGATGATGGATAAAACAGTGATCAGTAAACTTAGCGAAAAATTTAAGATGATGGCTCCCCTCTTCCCTTTAAGAACACTCTTCTGCACAATCTTCTCAATCATGGGCATAATGATTTCGTCCATCTGCTCAAGGAAAGATTGGTAGGAAGAGAAAATACCATGAGTGAAAGCAGCTTATGAAGAAGCCAAAAGATGATCCGAGTCCTTGATGCTTACCAATCCGAAAAGCTCCATATTGGGCAATGGCCAGATGTGAGCATTCTTCTTCCTATGCAACAGAGAGAGCATGCAAAAATAGTAGCAAGAAGAAAAGAGAATAGAAATTCCATAATATCTTAGTAAACCTTCTCTAACCTTATGTATAATTTCCCATAGTAGACGTGAGCTGTGTGGAGGCTAAAATATTCTCCCAGAGGCATATTCGGCGTCTTCCATTCTGCAGTAAAATTAAGGGATTAGATGCATAAAACCTTAGAAATTTTTGTTGAATATATGAATAATGCTGTTAATCCCTTCAAATTATCCCTCCTTACATGACAGCCAACTTAGCGGTTAATGTGGCAGCTGTTATGACATTTTAAAATTAACATTAAAATTTTTTAAAAAAATTAAGTAATTAATTTTTTGGGTTAAAATTTCTCATGTCAGCTGCTATGTTAGATGCTACATAATGATATTTAACATGTCACGTCAGCAACTATAGGGATGGTTTGGAAGAACATTTTGGAGAGATTAATAACATTACTCTGAATCCGAGTGGCTCACGTGAGTTGCATGTAACAAAAAAAAATCTATAATATTACTAATTTTTTTTAAATTATATTAGAATATTTTAAATATTATTTGCATATATGTTAATTATGATTTATTATAAATATATTTTTAGAATGTTGGTTATGTGTTTAATTTTTTTGTAACTACATGCGAAGGAAACATATACGGTACTTAAATTTTTTATTTTAATTTTTTAAAATTAGTAATTGATTGATGATATAGATACGGCTTAGGCGGCTCATTTTTGAGTGTATATATATATATATATATATATATATATATATATATATATATATATATATATATACTATTAAATGCACGTGCGTTGCACGTAATTTTTTTTTAATATTGTAAAAATAGTTTAAATATTTTTAAATTAATATTTGTTATATATATTTATTGAAAATTTAGATTTATAAAATTCATCGATATTATTAAAAAATTTAATAAATTTAAATTATATTAAAAGTTTAAATTTGATTTGAATATATTTAAATTAAAATTTGTTTTATATATATATGTTTAGATATAAAAAAATAGTTAATTTTTTTTTAATATTGAATATATATATATTTTATTTGTTATATACATCTGAGTATATGTTTAAGTAATTATAATAATTATAAGATATTTTTACTTCAGGAAAACACATACACGAGTAGTTAGATTTTTTTAGATTTTTTAATTATTAATTACGTGAGGATTAATAATTAGTAATTACGTGAAGGAAATAGTGGGCTACGGATGATGAGGAAAAGAATGGGTTACTGATGATGAGAAGGATGTTGGTTTTAGATTTTTTTTAATCTTTCGTTAGTTGTTTTTGTTAATTAAATTGGTTGAGTATTTATTAACGGTGTGGACGGATAAGATGAAAGTTTGTTTAAGGTTTTATTTATCTCCCGTAAGTAAGTTTTTTAAAATTTAATTGGTTGAGTATTTACTTACGGCTTAGAAGGCTCACTTTTGAGCCGTCTAGAAGCCGCTTTATAATATATATATATATATATATATATATATATATATATATATATATATATATATATATATATATTCAATTTTTTTTATGATCACAGTCGTTGGATCTTGTTTAAGTCATCTAATCTTAACTGTTGATTTGAACTATTCAAATCAATGGATAAGATTAGATGATGATTTGTGATCATGGAAAAAAATTTGGGATGCAAAAATATGAAAATTTTTGCATCCCAAAAATTTTCTGTGAGGAATTGTGCAGGCCTAAAAAGGAGGGAGGAGTTGGTCTGAGATTTGTCCCTTCTTAGAGAAATAACCTATTTCAAACTTTTTTGGAGATTAATGAATGGGAAGAGTCTTTGGGCGAGTGGGTTAGGGGGAGATATTTTCCAAAAGGTAATTTTTGGTCCACTAATAGCAACAATAACTACTCGGTCATAGTTAAATCGTTGTTGGCTACTAGATACAGGTTCAAGGATAAGCTCACCAGGATGGTCTGCTCAGGGGTCCAAATCAGCCTTTGGCATGACTCGTGGCTCAATTACTCCTGCTTGATTGAGAGAGAGGGATGGCTTGTTTATGAGTTGATGGGCTATACTGACACAGTGAGTAGCTTTATTCATAATGGGGATTGGAAACTACATGGCCGACTCATTAAGGCTGCTCATGCGGGAGATATTCGGACGGTGGAGATTGATAGACAGAGGTTGCACTACTAGAATAAGCGGGATTAGCGATATTTTTTAGCGACTCCATGTAAAAATGTCGCTAATTTAGCGACTCCATGTAAAAACGTCGCTAGACGTCGCTAATTGGCGACATTTAGTGACGTTTAGCGACTTTTATTCAGTTTTTAAAAGATTAGTCGCTATAAGTTCAATTTTGGTCGCTACATGTCGCTAATATATCTAAGTTAGCGACGTTTAGCGACGTTTATATTAAAAATATTTAGCAACGTGTTTAACAACGTTATAAACGTCGCTAAAGTTTAATTTAGCGACGTCTTTTTTTGACGTCGCTAAACGTCGCTAAAATTTGGTTAATTAGGGCTTGGTTTCGTTTTTCCCCATCTGTCGAAAATTCAAAACGAAAAAAATTTCCCCCGCCCCCCCCCGCTCCATCGACCGCCTGCTCCATCGACCGCCTCTCCACCGCGGCTACTCCGACATCCCCCTCCTCCTCCTCGAGCTCTAGGTAAACCCTAACTCTCTCTCTCTCTCACACAGAACACATGTGACACTGACACTAACACGACACACACACACAGACAGTGACACAGACACGTCACACACACACACACACACACACAGACACTAACACAGACACGATAAGGACCTAGGGTTAGGGTTAGGTTTTTTGACATGGGGTTAGGGTTAGTGTCACTACCACATTTTAGGAAAAATGGTATTTTAGTAATTTCCTATTTAAATAAATATTGTGCATGGTAAATAATTTTTGTTGTATTATTTAATTATTGTTAGATATTATTTAATTATTTTGGACTTATTTTAGTGGACCCAACTAGTTTAGTTTGGACCCATGGACCAACATGAATTAATTAGTTAGACTTGGCCCATTTAGAAAGCCCATAGTTAAGGAGATGGATTAAATTAATTAAATGATTAGACTAGAAGCTTCCTTCCTTAATTATTTCTTCATGAGAGGCCCCAAGGGGTACATTGGACATTTTACAATTGCTTGGAGGAGGGGCTATGACCGGCCTATTAAAGAGGGGGGGAAATTTCTCTCTCCTCTCATCTCATTCCAAATCTAGATCTAGAATTCTCCCACTACCAAATTTCCTCCATTCCCAATCCAATTCCCTACCAAATTCATTCCAAATTCTTCCCAATTCACCATTAGAGAAGGAGAAAGCAAGGATCTAGAAGAAGGAAGCAAGGATCTACAAAGAGGAGCAAGGATCTACAATTTGGAAGCAAGTTCATCTCAATTGGAGGTTTCATTGGGAATCCATCTCCCAATAGGTATAATTCAGATTTTCCCATTTAAATAGCTTCTAAATCTGAGATTTAATCATGTAAAATCAACCTATATGTATGTAGTACCCATAGGACTTTGTTTTGTGTTCATAGGAGACCCATGGAGAAAGTTATGGTGCTTTTTGTGTCAATTTTGTTGGAATTCCGAATTTATATTTTGTTGTGTGTGTCAATTGATCCTATAGATCAATTGAACATGAGATTTGTGTTTGAGGCTAGTGTCGTGTCCATATTGGGATACTTGTGGTTCGTATCCCAACTATTTGGTGATACGTGTCATTTGGGGGTTTTCCTCCGACACGGGGCTTTGAACATGTTGTATTTTGACACGGACACATAGATCTACTTTTGACGCTTTGATTTGTTCATAAATATTATTTGTGATTTGTTTGTGTCCTTCGGGGTGCATTTGGTTGTGTGTTGGACTCGTGTCGCATGCGTATCCTAGATCTAGTGGGATACGGTGAGATACTCTCCAATTGTGTGTATTTTTGCATAGATCTAATTAATTGTGGTTCAATTCTTCATTTATAATTAGTATATATATATGGATATTAAATATTTATTTTGTGTATTTATTATAGTAATTATTGTAGCATAGATCTATATTTTGGGTGTGCTAATATAATGTACAATATAATATGTAGCTTTCTTGCATGCAAATATATATGTTACTACTTGTTAAATAATATAATTTATACATAAAATATTTTATAAAATATATTTGTATGTTTAATTGTGTAATTATATTATTTATAATTATTATGTAATTATTTGGATATTAATGTAAATATTTTAGGTGTGCTTCTAGCCATGTAAATTATAAGTTCTTTGTTAAATATTTGAAGGTATAAGTTTATGTGTATATTAATATATATATGTACATTTTTTGTATTAATGGTTTATATATATATATATATATACTGTTTTATATATTCTGTTTATATATATATATATATATATATATTGTTTTATATATTCTGTTTTTATATATATAATTATATATATATATAACTTATTTTAGTGACAGTGAATTAATGACAGTAAAAACTGTCATTAATTAGCCGACTAATAGCAGCCGCTGTAGCCTTCGGGCAATTAATGACAAACCTGTCATTAATTGCAGCAGCGGGAAACAGCAGCTTTTCTGCGACGCTTTTCCGCGACAGTTTAACTGTCAGCGAAAACCAAAGCAGTGGCAGTTTATTATTTGGGTTTCGGTGACAGTCCTTCGGTGACAGTCCCGACTGTCACTATTTAAACTGTTTTGATTTAATCCTATTTTATTCACTGTTTTTCAATGACGCTTTGACAGATTTAATGTATATATTATATATTATAATTGTATATATATATATGTATATATATATGTGTTTTGTGAGGAATAATAATTGTAATAATATATTATGTTATTTATATAAATGTTGGGTTGTATATATTATTTTAGGGTATATATTAATTGTATTATTAGTATACTTTGTGTGAGTTCTTTTTGAATCTAATTTGATTCCTAAATTATTGTAGTTTATCTCTATATTATTTTATAGATGTCTTGTGAGGTTGACTTTGGGTTTGACCATGTTTGACTTTAGTGGACTTTAGAGTTGACCATAGTTGACTTTTGACTTAGAATTGACTTATTGACCTAGAAATTGCCTAGTTTGACTTGTTCTCTTTCCGGGACCTTGTATTAATGTGGTATTCCATGTCTAGGTCTTCGAGGCACCGAGTCAGACATTTGTGAGACTGTTCATTGGACTTCAGGCGAGTACATTCTCTGATAGTTTCTCATTTATGATATCCTCTATGTTCGTTGTATCTAGTGTAGATATACATGTTCTCTTGACACTATGGTTACACGGATTGGTATATCCGGATCTCGTCATGAGATGTTATTCCTTGGTATATGGTGTATATGGTGCAAGTATTGTTTCATTGGTTATCTTGTACATGTACAGACACCGATTCTCGGGGAGACTAGCTATCTTCTTGGGGAATCTAGTGCCATAACGTACCATGGTTGGATCTATTATACCAGTCGGGGTGGGGAGTATTTTAGTGTAGATATGTGATCATACCCTCCTTGTGCATGTCTTGTTCCTTGTGAGTGTTGATCATACACCGCACGTATAATCAGCCAGGCCATCATACTCTTGTGCAAGTTCCCAAGCCGATCACATGTTAAAGCTAGTACTCACACACTTAGTCATTAGTATTCTTGTTCCATCAGCATATTGTTCATTATTGTATTTCTTTCCAGTATTTTCTTATTGTCTATACATTCTTGTATCTATTTATGCATCTTGTTTATCCACAACTATTTACTGTTACATAGTTTTTATCATTATTTGAGAACTGCTGTTAGGATTGTACTCTGCTCCTTTCCTGACTGGATATATTTTTCCAGATGACACTGAGGAGTACCCTACCTATTATGGACCCCAGGATGTTGTGGGTTTAGATTCTGAGACCCTGGCTCAAGAGGGACTTATCCCAACTGAGACAGTTGACCCTGGAGTTGTAGCTTTATAGTTTTGTAGTATTCTTTTGTACTGGATTTGTCTCCAGCATATTTCTGTAATATTCTTCAGACTCATTGATGTATTATTTTAGACTCATGAGTTATATTGTGACTATTCTATTCTTATCTGATTCGTGCTCATTTCTACCTTAGATCTGTGATTGAGTATACTATCATTATTGGTGGTTCATTATATTGTTAGATAGACTATCTAGACAGCGTTCTACCGCTGATTCTGCGGCGTAGGCTGGGCGTTGTTTCCGACTAGTACCCTTACACCGGGTGCGGGTCGTGACAGTTAGGGTTAGGTTTTTCGACATGGGGTAAGGGTTCGGTTCGAGAGCAAATGGAACTCTGTAGGGCAGTATACAGACATCCAAACTAAGTTGAAAAAGATCCCGCCGACTCCAAAACACTGGGGAAGTAAGCGGATTGGTAACCTCCAGGAAGAGATTAAGAAGGGGAGAACAAATTACTCAATCTTCAAAAGCTTCCACATACTGATGCTACTCAATCTTCAAAAGCTTCCACATACTGAATTTCGACCAATTTCACTTTGCAATGTCATCTACAAGACTATTACCAAAATTTTGGCTAATCGGATTCGATCCGTCCTCCACAAATTGATATCTCCATTCCAAAATGCCTTTGTCCCTGGAAGGCAAATATGTGACAATGTGATAATAGATTTACCAGGATCCAAATTCCCTCAGGGTTAAGGTATAGACAAGTATCGGGTAGGTGTTCACCGGTCACTTGTTGCATGCCAATACAGCCCTTAACTGATACTGTGGTATCAGGGATTTAATTGGCAAGAGTGATCAGTGCAGTGCAGTTCAATTAGAGTGAAAGTATGTATTATATTAGTTATGAAATGAAAGTATTGCTGTGTAATAACACCCGAGACTGAATCTATTAGAACTCTAGCCAAGGGACCAATTACTGCCGTAAAAATATGGCCAAATTTCTGTGTGAATGGGTTCAGGTTCAAGTCAACAAATGCTCCTATCAGAGACAACTTTCTGGATCTTGATTCCACGAAAAACAGTTGTTTGTGTATCAAATCTTCGAACTACAAAGACGTCAATCCGGGCAATGTTTTTTTGGCATCTTACGAGAGATTATGGAGTTGACATATAATTATGGCACATAACCTGCTAATATTGTGCTATTCAGGTGTGAATGGTTCGATCCGATTCAAGATCAAGGTTGGAAAATTGACAAGCATGGCCTTGTGGATATAAACTACAAGCGTAGATATCAAGGCTACGAACCATTTGTCCTATCAAGTCAGGCTCAGCTCGTGTACTTCACAACTTATCCTAGACGGGGGACAGCGAGGTCGGATTGGTGGACAGTATGCAAGACTAAAGCTAGAAATACCTTTGACATTGACGAAATAGCTTATCAGGAGGACGATCTACCTCTTGTAACAAATATTGTAGATGTGGACTCAACGGAAGTTACTCATTACACGAGTAATAATGTAGAAGATATAGAATTATCCGAAGAGGCAGACGAAGTAGATGAAAGTGAAGACGAGGAAGAGGAAGAGGAGGACGAGGAAGGCGAACAAGATAAATTTTCTGAAGATGATTGAAAATAAAATATATTGCATGTAGAATGTAACTATATTTTGACTGTAGAATGTAGATCAAGGTTGGAAAATTGACGAAGTAGAATGTAATTATATTTTGACTATAAAATATATTCCATTAACGAATATATGTATTATATTTTGACTGTAGAATGCTTTGAGATATGCATCACATTTCGACTGTAGAATGTACTATATATTTGTGTTTCTCTATATTCATCATATGTTGTTATCAGATATGACAGGACGACGCGGAGGATTCGGCAGGTCCCGAGGTAGACAGAGTGCTCCTCCGGTACTGCCTACTGTGGGTTCCGGATCATCGTCGCCCAGTACTCCAGTATATCGATCACTCACATCTCCGACTGTTGGGACGAGTAGTTCCAGGCGTGATAGTACACCCTCGTCCAGCGTTCCTCCTGCTGACGGAACCATGGGGACAGATGAGCATGTCGAGGAGGTCGTGCCCACGTTGTACCAGCATCAGCAAGATCCTCCATGCGCACCTCCGAAGGAGACGAGGACAGAGATTTGGGCCGACGGTACAAAGTAAGTCAATTAGATGGTTTAGTATAATATATATCGTGTATTTCTTTACTCATCGTATATTGATTTTTTCAGTATTCTAAATTATTATCTCTGTATAGATATCGTCCATCGTCGGTTCAGAGACGCCTGGGCCAATTTCTGAGAAACAACTACGGTGGCCCTTGGATCAACTACTCTGAGGCTCCGGAGGAGAGGAAGGCATTCTGGTTTGCGCACTTCCAGGTAAAAGTATATTAAATAAATTCTCTAATTTATGCATATTATATAACTTATCCGTGATGCTTACTTACTAGTTATTTATTGTAGCAAACATATTTTTATCCTTCGCACCGGGCCGAGTTTATCGAGCGGCTCTTTTCGACCGTTGCCACCAAGCTTATCCGAGATGCTCTGGATGACCAGAAAGCTCGTGATCGTGCTGGAAAACCGATCCAAAGTTGGATCACGCCTGAGCAGTGGACTACGATGAGGGCTAGATTCGACGATCCGAGCTACAAGGAAAGGTCTGAGAAGGCCAAGGCGGCTAGGCGGAATGCTGCTAAGTGGTGTGGTTGCTCGATTCTGATGACGGAATATTTCCGTCGTTTGGTATATTTTTTCTTTTAAATTATATTATTTTAATATAAGTACCATAAAATGGTAGTAGGAAAAATGTTTAAGTTTAGTACTAAATAATATATTTTTAACAGGTACAGAGGGGTGAGGATGCCAACATGGTGACCGTCTTCTTGGCCACCCATCGCAAGGATGGAAATCTTATTGATGAGAGGGCCTCGCAGACCTATGTAAGTATTACTTTACTTTGTGTTAATTTTAATATAACTTAGACAATTATCGAGTTTTCAAACCTTTCTAGGTCGAGTATCTTAGGCTGCGTGAGCGGGCGACTGCTAGTGCACCTACACCTGGAGAGGCTGGTACTTTGTCGCAGCCCGCTCCAGCTCCGTCGGCGGATGACCTGTGGGTGATCGCAGCTGGTGGTCTTCAGAGGGGTACGTACTACGGTACGGGCTCCTATGGCGCCCTGGTTGCGACGCAGTCATTTAGGGCCTCCCCGACAGCTGTGCATTCCACACAGCCCTCGCAGTCGCAGCCCTCGCAGTCATCGGCCAGAGTCCAGGAGGCCGTCCAGGAGGCCGTTGACCGTCAGATTGCGTCTCTCCGTGACGAGTTGCTGCGAAGGATGGAGGAGCAGCCCCGGTCCCAGCCGCAGGCGGACGATCCGATGCTCATCGCACGATTCGATATGCTCGACCGCAGCATGATGGAGCTCCGGGAATTGACAAATGATATTAGAGCCTCCAATGACCACAACATCATGGAGCTGCAGGCGTCACAGGTATCAATGGGCGAGAGGCTGACGATGATGCAGGATTCAATGGTTCATAGCAGTACGAGGCTGTTATCTACCCTGGATTCTTACAACCAGCGACTCACAGACTTGAAGCGGGCACGGCCTCCTGGTGCGCCTACATCGACACAGACTCCACCGACGTCACTGCCTTCTCCATCGACATCGGTGTCGATTCCACGGGACGAGTATGAGGAGTTCTTATCCTTCAAGCGCGCCGGTGGTCAGCCTCCTGCAGATCCGCAGTAGTATAGTTAGTTACTGGATATTTATATTTTTTTTATTATTTAGGATGCGATTGTATGGATATAAATTTGCCATATTCTTTACGTTTACGATGAGATTTGCTGGATGCTTTCTTTTCTTCAAATTTTATTATATTATTCATATTTTGGTTTATAACTGATGACTGATACTTGGCATGTATTTACCCAGTGCACTAGAAATTTTCTCCTTGGTGCTGCTACTGTGTTCTTTATTCAATTATTTCTACTACCATCATATACCTGATAATGAACCCAAGGGGGTTGGTAAACCCAGAAATGCAATATATTTTTTTATTTTTTTTAAAATTAGCGACATTTTTAGCGACGTTTAGCAACGTTAACTTAAGTCGCTAAATACGTCGCTAATTAGCGATACTGTAACAAGTCGCTAAATATGTCGCTAATGACGTCGCTAAAATCGTCGCTGTACGTCGTAAACTGCTGACATGGCAGTATTGCAAGGTCATTAAAGACGTCGGTGTAATATCGCTATATAAGTCGCTAATTAGTGACGTTTAGCGACTTCAATAAACGTCGCTATGTAGTGACGCGACGTCGCTAAACGTCGCTAAATTTAGCGACACATTAAAGTCGCTAAAAAATGTCGGTATAGCGACGTTTAGCGACGTTTTTTGTTTTAGCGACTTGGTTTTTTCCGACTGCTTTAAAACGTCGCTAATTACGTCGCTAAACCAAATTAGCGACGATTTTTGGTTATTTAGCGACGTTTTTAGACGTCACTAATTTGACTTTTTTTGGTAGTGTTGGAGGACTACTGGATCTGTGGGAGGAAATGAAGAGAGGCACTTTCCAGTTCCGGATGGCTGTGATCCAGACCAGGACCCATCAGGTTGACTGGACAGGAAGTGGTGTGGACGAAAGGGGCGGCGGTAAAATATTCATGTGCCTCTATAAAATGTTCAGGAACAGACTGCTTACGAGGGACAAGCTTTCTATGTTCGGGATCCCCTGCGAGGTCACTAAGTGCAGCTTATGCAAAAATGATGATGAGTCTAGGGATCATCTATTTTTTGTCTGCGACTTTGTTTGGGACATATGGAATGATCGGAGAATTAGGTTTGGCCTTATTAACACACAAAGCATAGCCATTTCCTCTGTCCTGGATGAAATTAAAGTTAAGAAAGGCAGTGGCACTACAAGAAAAATGATCATTTACGGCATGCGAAATACGCCATAAAAGATCATTACGTCGTACATTTTTGTGCCGTAAAAGGCTATGCCGTAAATGACCCTATTATTTACGGCACGTATTTGAACGTTGTAAATGACCCTTTTCCTATTATTTACGACACGCATTCGAACGTTGTAAATGACCCTCTCCATCTTTTTTACAGAGTTTAAATGCGCGCCGTAAATAATATAGAGAGGGTCATTTATAATGTTCAAATGCGCACCGTAAATAATATGGTCATTTACGGCATGGCCTTTTATGGCACCAAAATATATGTCGTAAAAGATCTTTTATGACTTGTTTCGCGTGTTGCAGTGTGGTTATATTACCTAGCAAATGAGGTATTGGCTCCGAGAGTACGTTACTGCCAAGGTACAAGGTATTCATGTGAAGTAAAACATCTAAACCAGACTAGAGAGATGAGACATTGTTGTCACAAAAACAAATAACGAGCAATATGGCATCAGTACTTCAAGAAAAATAAAAGACAACTTTAATCCTTCTATGAGAGCAATATGGGATTTGATTTATTAACGATAACAACTAGATGAACAATAAACAAGCTAGCTAGTGCCCCTCAAGAGGAGCAGATCAAAATTTTTATTATTAAGAATCCAATCCTTTCAACCACAAGTTGAATGACTTGAAGTCTTGAACTTGAACATGAATAGAAACAAACTAAACTACACAGCTTTAGCGGTGAACTTCACTTCTACAGGGAAGGACATAATACACCGTCTTCTCCACGATACCCAGGGCCTTGCAAGCAATGATCTTGAATTGACCATCTCCACCCCTCATACAAGGACAAGAACTCGATCATAGGCGACCAGTTGCTTCCTCGGGGCCCCTTCGACTCCGGAGGGAACCTTCAAGTAGACCAGGGCTGCATGGGCTCCGTCGACTAGACCAACGTTCGCCACGTCCACCTCGAAGGCGATTGCGGCCTCCTTGCACGGGTAGTCGCTGATGGCCACCGAAGTAGGAGAGGGTCTTGCAGTGCTACTCAAGGGGGCGTCGACGCCGTCACGGTAGGATAGAGGCTTGCAGTGCTCTACATTGCCAATTTTTGCAGCGACGACGTTATTGACATGCGAATGTCAAGTACTTGAAGTTGGTGGGGGTGAGTAAATGAAATTTTAGGATTTGGGATGTTGGATTGGATGGAAATGGACGGAGGGAATTCGCTTTGGAGGGAGGACGCGGATAGGGATCCGCTGTAGCTGGTTTTGGCTAGCGGAATTGGATATTGCATTGGATGCATGAGCTAGCATTTTAGGTCACCTGGCACATGCCTAATCTTGTGTTGGATTGGAAATTTTTTATGTCACTAGATTTTAAAAAAAAATTGTGCGTGAAAAATTGTGTGGGAAATGAAAATATAATTTTGAAATGGAAAACGTAGGAGGGAAATGAAAATATAGGAGAAAAATGAAAAACGTGTGTTAAATTTGTGCGGGAATCTGAAAATTTTAAAGAAAAAATTTATAAGGAGGGAAATGAAAACTTGAATGAAAATATAAAGAGGGAAAAGAAAAAAATAGGAGGAAAATGAAAACTTGAATGAAAACATAAGAGGAAAATGAAAACATAGGCGGGCAACTTTTTTTTATACATTTTCTTGAAATCCGGATTTGAGAGGGAAACTAATTTTTTTTAGGGAAAAATTGTGTTAGGAGATAAACTAATTTTTTTAAAATAAACAATTACAACCATTTACAACTCGCAAAAATGTATGCCGTAAAGGAGCCTTCAATTACAACGCACAAAAATGAATACATTACAACTCGCAAAAATGCATGTCGTAAATGAGCCTTCAATTACAACGCACAAAAATGTATGCCGTAAATGAGGCTTCAATTACAACACGCAAAAATACATTCCTTAAATGAGTCTTCAATTACGGCATGCATGTCAAAAACGTCATAAAAAATTAAAAAATAACTCTTTTACGGCGCACAGATTTGCACGCTGTAAAAGAATGTCATTTACAACGCGCAGCAATTGCGCGCCGTAAATTGTACGTCGTAAATGCTATATTTTCTTATAGTGTGGAGCGTGTGGATACCGCAATATACGTCTTAGCTTTGGGGCGGTGGTATGACATGTATGGAGAGAACGTAACCGGTGCATCTTTGAGAATCTTTCTCTCACTAATTTTGCTGTACAAAAAAATATACAAGCTGACATAGATATTTTAGACTCCAGATGACCTATTTTGTAATCAGAACTAGATCATAGTTGTAATCTTTGTGTTTATATATATATATATATATATATATATATATATATATATATATATATATACAGATCAAGAGTCCCGCTTATAAAGTTCCCAAAAAGTTTCGTTACTGTGGTCCGTTTGATGGTGATTTAAGTCATCTAATCTTGACCGTTGATCAAAACAACGATCAAGATTAGATGATTTAAAGCCGATCGAACAGCTAAAAATGATAAATTTTTTTGAAGACTTTATAAACGAAATTATATATATATATATATATATATATATGTCTCAATTTTCAAAACAAACCAAAGTTCCATTTGATGCCAACATCTGGTCCCCCGTGCATCGTTGGTTTCATCACAAACTCTATATGATTCGCTAAGAATGCCATGAGAGATGATAACACCTGCAAGAGCTAGCGTGCTACAAATAATAAGATACGTGATCAAAATTTTCATGTTGATGTTGGTAAACATGCATGTTCAAGTGCTACTATACCTTCTTCCCTAGTAAAGATTGCGCGATGATATTGGTGCCATGATTGTCCTCGGAAGGACTTTCAGAAGGGTTCCGAACGCAACGGGCCGGCACGAGACGTTGGTCGGATCGACTCCTCATGCGGATATCCTTATCGAGTGGATGGAGATGGAAGAACTTAGGATCCAGGTGATGAAATAATCTAGTATAGTTGAGACGTGGACTTGGAATTGGTTGGAGAAGAATTGGTGTGGTGAGGATTGGCATGGTTTGGGTTACGTATGCATGCAAGGGAACGTTGTGTAGTCCTTCCTATATATAATTAATATATACGCAAGGAAGAGAACAAACCCTTAGCTAAGACTACTTGTTTGAGCTTTTGATGTCAAGGAAGGAATAGAACGGTGTGAAACCAATCCCACAAGCAAGCCAAGTTTCTGTTAGCTAGCTTCATTGTTGATGTCTTAATTTGGTTTCCTTGTGCGTTACTATTAAGGACACTTAGATATTCAGGCCTATGGCTAATGCTTCTCAGCATGGCATACAAAATAGAAAAAATGATGTTTGGTCCGCGGTCTTGGCACTTATCAGCAAACCCCTACATTGGCCAAGACATATATGAGTCAAAGCATCCCACCTAAATGTAACAATTAACATATATAGTGTTTTCTTGACGCAAATTCATGAGACATTGACGTGGACTGCAATTAGTTGATGAATTCATAAAAATATGTACAAGTCTCAAAGATCTTTGTTCATGGAAGTGGTAAATTTCTGAAAAAAAAAAAAAACTTGCTAAGGATGTGCATCAAGTACTTTCCAACAAGATTGTCTTAGAAAATGAAACTTGCTATGAACATGCACCGAGTATACTGCTAGTAATATTGTCGCAGAATATAAAATAGTCGAGTTGCTATGATATTCCAAACTCTAAAGACTTCTGAAAGAACTTCTACTGTGGTAATGAAGATTATCGTTGCTCAAGACGAGATTTGGTCCTTTTCATCGATCCGTTTCCAGGAAGCAATGAGTCGGTACAACTTCTGGAACGCTTGAAAATGTCACCGCCTATACTTTAGACAGAGCACGAACATGGCCCTCTGTGGAGGCCGATGCTGCAGTGACTGTTGCACTCTTCGTTCTCTCTCGTCTTATGTTCTATACTAAGTGCAAAAACAAAGACTTTATATAGGGAAGCCAAACCCTTGGCATCTATATCCGCCCACTATCAACGTGGGCACAAAAAACCAAGGAGTCAAATCCCAAAAGGTGGCATGTTAGAAGCATTAACACCTTATAAATAAGGTAGTTACAAATTCAACTGACCTACTAGCAACAAAACTGCAATGGCAGAGAAGCAGTCCCACGTCCCCAGCCTCTCGCAAACGTCACAACCCCACAAAACCGTAGACGCTGCGACACCTACGCACCATCGGAGCACGTGGTGCAACCGTAAGCGATCACATTGCTTCTGCGATGCCTATGATGCGAGCATGCGAAGTGTAAAGTGCGCGCTTCACTTTGCACCCTACACCCACGCCCTCACCCGAGTTTGGGTCGCTATAGGCCCTTTGGAGCTTAGCTCCAAAGAGAATCCTTCTTGAAATTGGTAAGAAAAACTAATGTTTCTTGTGGGATTTGAACCTTGACTACAAGAGTAAACCACCCACATAATTGCCACGTCCCAATTCCACAGAATCACTATTCGTCCCCCGGGGAGTGATGTCGTGCGAGCGTAAGGCGCGCTCACACAAGGCCTAGCATAATGATATATATATAGAAATACAATAACATAGTGCGGAAGCTAAATAACACACTTTGAAACAAAAAATAGTTCTCTTTATTGATAATATACATCTTTATTACAAACTCTTGACTCAAAAGCAAGGGGAGCCGGACGGGCTTACAAGATAGACGCAAAATGAGATAGCCGTTCCATACATTACATCCCATATTAGAACTTTAAAAGATAATAGACCTTCAGACGAAGCTATCGTCTTGCCTCAGAGTTGCATAAAGAGTGTGCAAGAGCTCCAGGATGATTTGTACAAGCGCTCCAAAATCACGAACGCAAGCGCATCAAAGTTGGTGGACTTGTTGGGAAAAACTTCAGCTTCTCGCTGCGTCGCCTTGGCTCGGGGAACCTGCTGCAACTAGGGTCAGTACGTTAAAAAGTACCGGTGAGGACGAGCTAACCCAACTCTTCTAAATTGACGTAGTATTCAAGTGAAGCAGCATATAAGTTATTATTTTGGTCTTTCTATCTTGTCCTAGTTCAAGTTACAACTTGCAATATCTATAGAATGACTGAAATAAATATGCCACAGTTCGGTGACTTTACCTGCTCCGTCTGAATCACCTGCACAACTTACCATGATCTTCTCTGCCACAAAGACAAGTTAGTTGCACAATTTAAATATACATAGAGGGTCACTGATACCACAAGCCATATTAGACCGTAGCAGGGTTAGACGACGATCCTTACAGTGCGGGCAACGAGTTCCGCTGTAAGTTCCCAAATCACCCCTGCTATCCGAGTTTTGCCCGGGTCGAATTGGTCCCAGTGCCCCGACGACCGTTTGCGGAGACTAAAACCTGTGCACAAGTTTTTCGTGACCATAAAATATCTTAACACTAAGTTATCATACTAAGCATTTTGAGACATCGGAAGGAAACAAGCTACTTTAGCACAGTATGATGGCATAGTCTATCTGCTCAAGTGATCACATTACAAACTATATACTACTCATTGCACAGTTATAGATGAATAAGTTCTAGCTACAACTGAAACATAAAATAGATACATGCATAGCGGACAAGTACGCAACAATATGATCCTTCAGTTATTTTGTGTGACAAGCATCAAGTATTTTCAAGTTTACTACTTATTATCTTGACTCAGTTATTATCATTATGGTATCGTTGATCGGAACGCACAAAAAATTAGATTATTAAGAGTGAGGACTTAGAAGAAGGGAGCTAATCGAAAGTAAGGCCACTCACAAGTTGGTAAATCGGGAGAGAGAAAGAGGAGTAAAAAATTATGCCCTGGGGACGAATAACGATTCTGCGAAATCAGGGTGTGACAATAGTAGCCACTTGAGATAACTCACCCCATGTATGCATGTCAAATAATGATAGTTCAAACATTGAAATACACACACTTGGCATTTGCCACATCATGAAGTGGTAGGACCGGGTCACTAGTGACCGATTTTAAATTAAACCCTAATAATCCCAAACATATTTTAATATGTAAGTTAAGTGTTTCCCACAATGAATGTATATCGTACATTAGGATAGATGTCGCTTACGACTTAAATCTTCATGTACGGGTCAAACAATAGTACGATGGATAATGAACTAACCCTTGAATTCAGTACCAATTGAATATTGCAAGATGACCCAGCTGGCATACTTTCAAATATGCTTTCTCTGTTCTCATCATACTAATGGCAAACTATTCCTATTTTAACTTTGGGTATGTAAGGAGTTAAACTCCACTTCATCTTTCTCTGAATGGTGGTGGAGTAAAAAAATGATATCGGGTACCGGTGACTCATTTTTGGGATAAGCACGAGTTTACCCTTAACGTCAAAAATCCAATTGACTATTTTGTGGGGACCTTAATGATATCTGCAAACATAAATGCCAGTTTCTTATAAATATCCTCCTTAAGCCCATATAGGGGATCATGGATTATCATGGATTGCAACATGTTCTTTACCTAACCATCCATTATCGCTGTATCTCTTCTGGGAGATCCTAATTAAATTGGGGAAAGTTATAGTCCGACAGATGGCTAAGGTAGTCGATGTGGAGCATGCCCTAAGAGGACCCAATGCGTGTTTGGTCTGCGAGGGGTGTCGTTATGTGAGAACTTATTTTAGACACATGAAAAAGTTATTTATATTTTTTTAAAATAAAGTCTTCTTAAGCAAAAGGACAAGTGAGTGAAGTTTTTGGGCAGATAAGTAAGAGCAAAGAAGATTTTACGCACAAATTTGGTCACGCGTAAAAGTCTAGCAGAAATAATGTTTGAAGTAGAATTTTGTGCAGAGTCTGAGGTTGGGTTGGAGACAACTTATCCGCACATTTTTACGCCATCGAGTTAAGGTGAAGACAAGTGCCCTCACATTCTTTACGCGGCTAAGTTTTATGCATAAGACAAATATGCCCTCACTTATGCGGTGTTTAATGAGTTAGGCAGATTGTCCTCCACGCAGCAAAATCAAGCATGTTTGAAACCTAGATTTTTGTGCGTGGGTAGAGCATCATCTCTATGTGTGTGTGTGTGTGTGTGTGTGAGAGAGAGAGAGAGAGAGAGAGAGAGAGTGAGAGAGAGAGTTTGTGCATGTGCATGTGCATGTGCATCGTGTCTCTGTAATCTCTTTTCTTCTTTTATTTTTTACTTTTATTTACATGATGTACAAATGAATGAAACAAAAAGCATAGAAAAGAAAGAAAAAGGAAAAAAATAATAATGAAAAACATGTTGCTTCCCCAGAGGATGTTGTTTCCAAAGGAAGGAAGAATGAAATCGAATGAATAATGCTTTGGAAATCGTTGTGAAATCCAGGAAGAAAATGAATGAAAGTGAGATGCCTGATTGGGTAATGTAACCAATCGTGAAGCACAGTGAACTAGTCCACCATACTTGGAATCGCGAGATGAGCCTCATCTCGAATAGAGGATCGTGGTTGTGCTCCGACTGGAAGGAACTCCAAGGCTTTCCCCTTGTTCACTCTCTTCAGCATTTGAGAACCCTTGGACGACATTGTTGTCGAGAAAGTCCGAGGTTGAAGACGAAGGAGGCTCAAGCAAGAGTTTTAGAGAGAAAGCTTTGTATACATAAAAGTTTTCCTCTCCCAAGCCATATCCAATTTATAGGCGCAAAGTCGACCCTTCATGTACACCGCTGACATCTCGGAGAAATAACCAAATCCACTGATGCCTCAGAGATCTAGCAAATCAAATCAACATTTAATGTTGATTGACAATGAGGCAGCACATAAATTGTACTGGATGACAGTATGGTGGTGCGTGATTTGCATTGATGATTGTGCTGCAGAAGTTTTTGTGTGACATCTGACAGTTAGCCAAACTTTTTGCTGACAATATTTTTTTCCCACAAAAACAAATAATTCTATTTTTTATTCTTCTGGTTCAAAGTGTTTCGAATTTATGCAAAAATTCAAAAACTATGAAGGAGATATTGTAGAAGAATAAAAAATCTCATGCTTAAAAAGGCCATACATAGCTTAAAAAAATTCATTTTGGTTTCTAAGACTAATTTGTGCACAGAAAGTTACCCATGCAAGAAGTCGAACAACTTTCTCGCTAAAAAAATGAGCTTTCAAGCAACGCATGATTGAATTGATAATTTTTTGCGCAAGCGCAAAATCTTAGGGGAAGAATGGTTCAAATCCTTCATAAATGACAGTGCATTGAAGGATGCACCCAGACATTTCCTAATGTTTCTTGTATTTCAAAACATATACGAATATTTGTAGAAGTCGAGGAGGCGGCGTTGATTACATTATTGAAATTATTATATTTTATACTTTATTGGTTTTTGCAGGAATGGTACCACCTGGTCGGCCATGCAAATCAAAAGCAATTGTTCATACAGAAAAAACTAGAGTTTTCTTTGTGAAAGTGAGCATGCAGAACGATTTTTGTGCAGGGCAGTTTTGCGCAGGATAATTTTTATGTGGGGAAAATAATTTCTCTTTCCCCTCGTTAATGACAATATCTTTCAGTAGCGTTTGGAATTCCAATGTGGTATAATGTATTTAATGCCTTAAAAGTCATGCATTTCAGAATTTGAAGTGACAACTTTAATGATGTCAGTGCAGTCATGGGGATTTAATATATTCCTCATAATTGCTGCCACATGTCGCACAAACAGTATTTTGCACGAGCATTTTACTATGGTATTTCTGCATATTGCATGCACCAGTTTTGCATGAGGTAGTGTTTTGCGTACAAAAAGCAAAAATGTATTTTTCTTAGTTTTTGCAGGAAATTTCAACACTTGGCCGTTACAGTGTGAATGTGTATAAATACCTCAGGATTTGTACTATCAGGGGACATCGAAAGCGTCAATTCTTGATTTAGAGACTACTTGCTGCCAGTTTCTTTCTTTAACAATGTTTGTAAGTTTGAGACTTAGCAAGTTATTTCTATCACCACTTCGGGTAGTTAACAGATAGAGCGATCACGCGCCAAACGGATCTCCACTACTAATCTTTTCCTAGAACTCTTGTTTCTTTTTTTGTTGCTTTCGTACTTAAAATTTTTTATTGTAAGATTAATAAGAAAGCATTATTTGTACTTAAAAAAATAATAATGTCAATTTTCATAAGTTATCACTTTTTTTTATAGAAAACAATATCTTCAGTAACATTCGACTGTTCGATCATAGCAATTAAACTGGTCTTATTTTCTTCATTCTCGACTATCATTGGATTTGACTTGATCACTATATTCATTTGTAGCTTTTGTGTCTTGGTTTGGCGAGTCGAGAACTTCCATACGACCAGTCAAAATATCTTCTCTCTGCATTTTTTCTTCTTCTTCCTGCACTTCGTCTTCATTACCGTGATACAACTCTTCAAAATATGAATTCTCCCCTTAAATAGTATCAATGGATAAAAATAGATCATGGCTTTATAGAAGATCGCATCTATAGTGACATAATACTAATACTTTTGGTTTAGTGGATGGAAGCATTTGTACCCTTTTTGATAGCCATCATAGCCAAAAAATTTATACTTAATCTCCCAACATTAACTTAGACCTCTGGTTCTTAGGTACAAGGAAAAAAATAATACGACCAAAGACATGATATCAAGATTATGAAATGATGGTGTGGGAATATGAGACACAAGGACCTTAAACATAATTTTACCCTAGAGAATTGTCACGCCCTAGAACCAAAACACTGGAGAGCGAGGGCAGACAAAACCAGCTACGTATACCAGAGTACTATATACCACGAGATACGGTCACGACTTTCTAAACATGTGATGGTTTACTCTATGTCACTACCACATTTCTAGATAGGGATATTTTTTTGTCTATTCATATTATATTTTTATATATTGTGTGAATATTTATATAATGTGCTGGTATTATATATATATATTAGCTATTGTATTATTTATTTAAATCGTTTATGGACTAGCCTAGTTATTGGACTTGACCCTAGTGGACCTAATTAGACTTGTCATGGCATATTGAACCCAACATTTTGGGCTAGGCCCATAGACTCAACCCTACTAATTAATTAGGTGATTTAGTTAAACTTTTATTAGGACTAGATGCTTCCTAATTTACCCCTCCTAATTAATTATCTACATGAGTATTAGTGGGGGACATATGGGTCTTTGAGTGTTGCTTGGGAGAGGGGCAAGGGGCCGGACACTATAGGAGGGGGGAACATTCTCTCTCCTCTTCATTCTTTATTCCATTAGATCCTCAATTGTGTTTTTCTCCAAATTGACTCATTCTTCCACCATATTTCTTCAATTCACTTTTATTCTCTCACATTTTTCATAAATCAAGATATCCCGAGCAGCGATAGTCCCCATCCCTCACCGTACTCAATTGAAACAATCCAGTCAAGTCCACAAAACATTTGCATAATTTTGAGAATATCTATGGACTTATTGTATGGAACGCTCTATTGCAATACCATATCGAGCAAATCTCAGAGTCATAGCAACAGATTGGGCAAGGAATCGAATCCGCTCTAATACCATTATGTCACGCCCCGGCCCCGAAGGCCGCCCGACCACCGTTCCCCCGAGGCAGACCGGACGCGAATCACCGCGCCTCGGCGCTCCCGACGGGGCACGTATGGTCGTTTGATACCGGGACGTGATTCCGTGCGAGCCTGGGGTTGCGCCCGCACAAGGCAACATCGTTAAAGTTTGGCTATCATAGCATCAATTGAGTAAGTAGCAGAGGGACATAGTTGCAATGCAATACATTTAGCCAACTGAGTATTCAGGGCAAATCGAGGGACTGGGTTCTCTGTTTACAAAGGCATCATTCCATACATTATGCCCCTTTATACGAAAGTATGCTCGAGACAATCGAAACCAGATTTTTGGGTCTTGGGGATGAGGCACGCCTATCACTCCCTCGGACGATCCGGTACCTGCAAGCAAGTAAATTATTGGTGGGTCAGTACTTTTATAAGTACTGGTGAGAATAAACAACTGAACAGAAGCAATCATTCACTAAAACCAACACTAAGTAATCATGTTATAAAATATTATATTACTAGTGATCTTTCTAGTTTTACCTATGTTTGTTACATGAAGCAAAAGAACGGAGTCATATTACATTGTTTTGGAAACATCTTTAGAAAATAGAGTTTCATATTCGATATAAGCAAGACAAGCCGATTGTTCTATTTTAGGGTATGCACAACGTGTCTCGTGAGTTATACTCAAAGACATTAGACACAAATGCACATCTAGACACAAATGCACATCTAGACACAAATGCACATCTAGGGGCGGTCCTCTATCCAAGCCAACACAATGAACTATCTTATATGCTGTGCGGTCCCCGAGTAACTCAGGATCAGCAGCGGTTGATCCAGCTAACCAATGGCTCATTTATCTGATACTATTGGCAGCCGTGACACATGGTTGCTTCCACTATCTCTGTAGCAGCCGTGACACATGGTTGCTTTCCACCAATAGCCATTGTCCGACCGATGCGAATGCATAAAAATACTATCAAATAAACTTTAGGATGCAGATGAGATGAACTATCAGACCATATATCTTTGTTGCGGGGCAAGCCGTCTTATCTTTGAACACATTCAAGCACACGATATGGTTCTCTCGAAGCATATGCGATAGTGGAACATGTTTATGCAAATACTTAGTCTTAGACAGACGTTTCAGGGTCTCTTAGTTAAGCAGACATGTTTGTTTCAAAGACAAGCTAGGTGAGTTCTCTTATTAGCATGCAATACAGGTTCTATCATTCTCTTATGAAAACAAGCATTCAAAAACTCAGATTCGTTATTAAGATATGCAAGAATCAGAGAACAAAGTTCTGCCTACTCACCTTGATACATAATGCCGACGCGGAGAGGGGCATTACATCTGCTGCAGGGATAACCGATCAGCAAGGGGTAAGAAACATAAAGAATTTATATATAACATGCTTGTTCATGAATATGTGCACCTTAGAGTTTATCTGATAGTGCTTCATGCATTCGCATCAGTTGGACAATGACTATTAGTGCAGAGCTGAACCTTGGTCCGGCTGCTATTATGTTAGTGAAGAGCAACCATGAGTCACAACTGCTAATAACATCAGATAAAGAGTCATTAGTTAGCTAGTTTATCGTTACTGATCATGAGTTTCTCGGGGACTGAAATAATATAGTTAGTTCTTCTTGTGTGCTTGAAAGTATGATAGTCCACTTAATGCGTCTGGATTTGAGATGAACAGTCCACTAGAGAACTTTGTCCCTAAGAGTTAGAATATGGTGCACGACACATGATGCACTACCCGATAGAATACTGCCTCTATAGCTTGCTTATGTGTATTGAATATGCAAAACTGGTTTCAAAGCTATGTTTTCGAAAAGATATAATTTGACTATAATCCTGAGCTGCATGAAATGAATATAGGTAAAAGTAGCAAGATCACTAGTAATATAATATTTTGCCACATGCTTACTTAGTGTGGGTTTCAGAGGGTGTAGCTTCTGTTCAGTTATTTTATACTCACCAGTACTTTCTAAGTGCTGACCCACTAACAGTTTGCTTGTTTGCAGGTGCTGGATCGTCCGAGGAAGCAATAGGCGTGCCTCATCCCCAAGATCCAGAAATCTGGTTTTGATTGCCTTGAGCTGCTTTCGTATAAAGGGACATAATGTATGGTACGATGCCATTTTATTCAGAGAACCATGTGCCTCGATTTGTTATACTCAGATGGATAAATGCTTGCAATAATGTCCCTCCGCTGCTTACTCGATAGATGCGATGATAGCCAAACTTTAACGATGTTGCCTTGTGCGGGCGCAACCCCAGACTCGCATGACATCACGTCCCGGTGGCAAACGACTATACGCCCTGCGGGAGCACCGAGGCGCGGTACTTCGCATCCGGCGGGGGCGTTGGTCGCGAGACCTTCGGGATCAGGGCGTGACAGGGGATATCAATTCGAGCTAGCGCATTTGCAGCGGGCACATGTGATTTAATCATTTTAGCCGCATCCGTAAATACATCTGGTATTTTATTTTCATTCTCTTGTAGATACAATATCCTTTGTACCTCAGTTTCATATTGATTAGTACGAGGATCTAGATGAGACAGAGTACGATTATTCTATAATAATTTATGCTATTTATTTGTGGCGAATGGTTCTGTAAGAACATTCTTTTCTTTCTTATCTTCCCCTAATGATGGAAATTTAGTCTCATCAAAATGGAAGTCTGCGAATCTAGCAGTAAAAATAACACCAGTTAAAGGTTCCAAATATCTAATGATTGAGGGCGAATCAAAACAAATATAAATTTCTAAACGGCGCTGAGGTCCCATTTTATAGCACTGAGGAGAGAGAATAGGAACATAAATAACACAACCAAATTTATGCAAATAAGAGATGTTAGGTTGATGGCATGTCACAAATTATGATGGTAAATATTCATGATATGCAGTTGGCCTAACAATGATCAATTTAGAAGCATGTAATATGGCATATCCGCATGCTGAAACAGGTAAGTAAAGGCCTTATTGTGTGCTGAAAATGCTTAATCAACTGAGAAAGTAGCTTGGAGAAGACCAAATTTCTAGATGAGAGTAAAAAAATATTTGACCATCGACTAGAAGCATCTATTAGAAGAAAGGTCCGCTAGCAGGATCAATTGCTCCATAAATATCACATTGTATTCTCTGAAGGAATGGCGGTAATTCAGAAGCTATTTTGAGAAGTGAAGGTCTTATAATGAGTTTACCCTGTGAACAAGCTACACACAAATGTTCAGTAGAAAAGGACACACACAGACACACACATATAGCTTTATAATACATTAGAAGCATATAAACAAATACTTACAGTGCAACACTAGATTATCCATGATACGCACCCCATAGAATGCGAAAACCCCCAAATACTCCTTATTAATCATTTCCACATATTGAATACATCTAATTATAATTATTTTAATTAGTTACAATAGGAATTAAAGAAAAATATCACAAATTACCCTAAATGGATCCCGTGTCATAGTGTATCTTAAAATATCATGATACAGCCTACTTGTATCCATTTGTGAACACGTATCTAGTCTCACACCACTAATCTAAGTCTAATTAGACTAAATTAGTCTCATGACACATAATTGATGTGTCAATCTCGTAATTTCTCCTATTTGGACATAAATTATCATATAACTTTTATAATACAAGCTATATGGACCCAATTCTTGATCCTATGGATAGCCCTGAGCGAAGAGATAATTTCTAATGGGTAAATGTATGAATTAGAGTCTAGAATAGATAAGAATTAAGATCTATACCTATTGGAAGATAGATTTCCAATGAATTGCTCAATAGACACGATCCGAACACAAGCTCCTAGCAAGTCCTCCTTTTCCAAGTGCTTCTTGTAATTCCAAGCTCCAATGCATGGCATCCAGAAACCAACACTTTTCATCTACCAAATAGGGAGTTGACGATTACCCTGGATGACGTCCATCATATATTGGGACTTAGGGTTGATGGTCGAGTCATGATGAATCACACTTTTGACGAATCGAGCATTAACTTTTACGACCATATCGTAGATTATCTATCATGCTCTTTGGGAGTTGATGCGACGAGTTTTACAACCCTTCGAGACTTCAAGAAGTCGTACGGACTTTCTTTGAAATATTTGGAGGAGACATTCAATGATCCGAACCCTAAAGTGGATAATAGCGATAATGTGGCCCGTGGATATATGCAGTTCATCTTAGGGTTGTCAGCATTCCAGATAAGTCTGGAATGTCGATACATGCTAAATATCTCCTAAATTTTGATGACATAGACACGGTGGAAGAAATATCTTGGGGAAGCGGTATACTAGCATACCGTTACCGCGAGCTTGGTGTGGCATCCCGCGTCGGTTCTAAGATAATATCTGGATGCCAGACTCTACTCCATGTATAGATATATCTTTGTCAACTTGTATACATAATAGAAAATTTTGTTGTTAATTTTTTGACTAATTTTTTTAACTTGGTTACGTGAAGGCATGGATATACGAGCACTTTCCAACCCTAAAGTGGGCTAAATTTAACCGAGGGTATGACGAGCACCTTCCTAGAATGTGCAGATGAAGGCCAACTAAGGAAGATGCCAAACATCCACACACATTGGCCGCCTTACGGAATGCACTGGAAGATATGACGATAGAAGAAGTAAATTGAGACCTAATTTTTTAATGTTTGGTAATAATTTACTAAGTTACGTTATGCTAAATTACGTTATGCTAAATTTTATGCGTTGTAGATTATTTGGGATCCATATCATGATTTGCGACAGAGTAGTCGTCCATTACGACCAGTCGCTTTATATCACGGTCTGATAAGTTGTCATAAAATTGAGGAGCCTTATATGCCTGATAGAGTGCTCCATCAGTTTGGCTACGTACAAACAGTTTTGAAGCGTACATTAAAAATGATAAGTGCTCCGAGAGGTACAAAACTGCTAAACTATATTCCTGCGACGTTCAACTAGGTCTCAGACTTCTTCACTGAGTGGCAACGTCACGTTATTAAAGAAACTGAATGACAAGCAGCAGTAAATATGATGGAATGTAGCGACGACTACCTCGCCTACTACGCTAGTGTCGGACTACCTACGTTATTCAAATACGAAGGCGATATTGTGCGTGTACCATCAGATCTACCCTACAAATCTATCTTGTATACTGCATTGGTCAAGATGGTGAGGCAACCAACTTTCAGTTTGAAGATATATAAATGTTTATAACCTAACAAATTTTATGAATTGTCATCAATAGGCTAGGAAAACGAAGAAGTTGGGAAGAAGCCTTGTCAGTTGTCAGGGTACGAATTATATGGAAATCAATGAAGAGCTACAACACATCGACAACACTGAAGCTTTTCTTTCTTAAAAAATAGAGAGTAACGTACAAAGAGGCGGCATGAAGTTTAGGCCATGTTTCAAGAAGCCTTTATATGAAACTTTGTTACAGTCTGTGTTTCGAGACATGTAAAACTTTGAAGTTATAAAACTTTTACTGGTTGTGTTTTGTTTAATCTTGACATGTAAAACTTTGAAGTTGTCTGTAGCTTTGTGTTTGGAATTTTTTATTGGTTATGTTTTATTTAAGTTCGCTGTCCTATTCTTGATTCGTTATTTTTGTTTAATTAGGACATGAGACTTTTATATATGAATGTGCAGAGACAGTGGGTTAAAACTAGGACTGTCAAAAAATTGACAGTCCTGATAGCTTGTGGGACTGTCTAGATTTTGACAGTCCTGATAGCTTGTAGGACTGTCCAGATTTTGACAGTCCTAGTTTTATATATAAATGTGCAGAGACAGTGGGTTAAAACTAGGACTGTCAAAATCTGGACAGTCCTGATAGCTTATGGGACTGTCAAAATCCTGACAGTCCTACCTTTATATATAAATGTGTAGGAACAGTGGGTTAAAACTAGGACTGTCAAAATTTTGACAGTCCTGATAGCTTATGGGACTGTCAAAATTTTGACAGTCCTAGTTTTATATATAAATGTGCAGACAGTGGGTTAAAACTAGGACTGTCAAAATTTTGACAGTCCTAGTTTTATATATAAATATGCAAAGACAGTGGGTTAAAACTATCTATATAAATGTTTGAAAAGATACCAAAGCTCAACATACATGACTCATTGTACAACACACAAACTATCTATACAAAAGTAGAAGATGTTAAATTCTTTTTCTATCGCATACAAAATTATAAAATAATACAAAAGTATAAGATGTATCAATCGATTAGAATATCAAAGTAGTCCTTAGGCAAGATTTTGGGATCCTCCATCTTCATCATCTTCTTATAGCCAGCAATTGCATCCATGTAGGGTATCATCTATACGATCGCTTCATACGGTGCGTGTTTATACCAAAGCGTAGAAGGTGGAGGAATAGGAGAATGACCGATCAACCTTGGGATGACAAAGTGTTATCCGACAAGCCCTATCGAACATAGATTGGATAGTCCGTGTTCGGCTGGGGGAGCGCACATTGGAAAGAAAGTATTGTTAATGCCTTGTGAGATAATTATAATAGGTATCTTATACCTATTAGAGAATACGTATGCAGCAGGCGGGACATCTATGTAATGGTCTGGTCCGATAACTGTGTCCGTATAATGTATGCTTGCTAATAAATCTCCAATAATTTCTTCGTCGAGTATCTGCCTATAGAAGGGTAGACGAGACTCCAACTCCTCGTACAGCTCTTCCCTAGCCTGTCTCCATCCTTCTTCAACTGAATAGCCAAGATGTCTTACGAGTGCATGATATCTATAATGGCCATCCTTAGGAACATCAACAATAGACCAAATAAAATCCCGTATCTCAGGTAGGAAATTTTGAATGTATAGACTATATGAATCATATAAGTTATCTAAACCCTCCGTCGTGACTGCATCGTTCGTTTTCTGTTTCTTCCCCCTTTGAATAGTAAGATTACTCTTTTTTCTTTAAAATTATCACACTTTCGATAACCGACTTTGACTCAACTTGCTCTAAATTGTGTTCAATATGTTCAAACAAGGATGGATCTCTTTTAGTTGACTCCACCTTCTTTTTTTACTCTACTCATTCTTGAGTGTGGTCTTCCCTTAGGAGTTCGAACAACAGATGGCTCTTACAATCGAGTTATTGCCGGGACTGTAATTTCTTGGATTTTAACCTTAAAGGATCTTCTCTTCGGTTCTGATGCGACACACCACCTTGCGTGAGGGAGTTTCACTTGTGGAAAAGAAAAAAATTATCGTAAACTTCCACCATCGGCATGATCGATAACTGTCTCCAACGTTGATCAACAACATCTATTGGAATATGTATAGATTGATAAAGATATTCGTTAATCTCATATGCACAAGAAAGGCCGAGTGAATGTCGATATGAACAACCGTAAACCTAGGGATCATAATCAACGAACTTCGACCTACCAATCTCCTCAAACAATAAGCCCAAGGCCTTGTGAGATACTATATGGATTAAAGCATCCAAGAGGTATTCATGCTATGCAATATTGAGGCTCGTCTCAAACGATGCTACAATCTCGTTCATCGTGGAAATAATCATCAAATAAATCGATTGCCAAACGGAGACAAAATTATCGACCGATGACCGTAGATATCTTTTTAAACTTGAGTGTAATCCTTCGACCCGGTTCATAGTGATTGTGCCATAATGCTTCACCATGTTCGTTTATGCTAAGACAAATTGTTCTTTATGTGGTTCTAGCTAAGTATCTTTGATATAAGAAATGCATGTCGGGTTACTCGTCTCCTACTTTTGTTTAAACATGTACCATGCTGTGTCGTAGCTGTCTTTAGTACTTGCTCGCCATACAAGACTCCAATCATTATAGAATTCTTCGAAGCGAAGCTTGTCGATTTTACCGTCCATATTTTCAAATTTTCTCTTACAATGAGCTTGGATATTTTGATTTATATGCCAAGTGCATAGTAGTCTATACACACGAGGAAATACAATATCTATAGCATTTATCAGCGCATATTCTCTGTCGGTAACAAAAATAGAGGGCTCTTTGTATCACGTGTAAAGGGATTGTAGTTTCCTCAACGCCCAAGTGTAATCCTTTACTATCTCACTCTTAATAAAATAATAAGTGACTGAAAATATTTTTCCCGTAGACGTAAACCCAACAATGTGAAAAAGATGCATCTTGAACTTGTTGGTCTTATATGTACAATCAAGGGCCAACACGTCTGCGAAGGACCTAGCCAAGTGTGTGCAATCAGGATGAGCCCAAAATAATAAAATGAGTTCATCATTTTATGGATGTTTTCTATGGTACTCCACGTAGTGATGCTCTCGAAGCAACTTCAATACTTGCTGTATCGCCATTCTTTCTTTCATACTATTATATTTCGCTCTCGCCAAACTATTATAGATCATCCTCATGGTTGACTTGTTCTCATCTTTTTTTTGTCGCATGGCAGAATAAATTTGTTTGGGTGCAACTCCGGAAAGGAATAGTTCTTCAACCAACTTTCTCTCATCCTTGTTCAACCGTGCCACGTAGGCATAACCCGTAAGTGTCCCTAGAATAAGATGATTGTGTATTCCATTCTTAACTTCGACTATCCACTTCATATCTTCTACTTTTACAATCAATACCTTAAATGGACAACCATATTTTCTCGTCCCAACAATTTTCTTGGGGATTTTTTTTAACAACAACTTTTTTTTCGATGTTGCCTGAACACACCTCCTCTTTTGTTTGATAATAAATGAAAGAAATTAAAACTAGGTTTATACGAA
Source organism: Iris macrosiphon (assembly GCA_036927795.1). Taxonomy (NCBI): domain Eukaryota; kingdom Viridiplantae; phylum Streptophyta; class Magnoliopsida; order Asparagales; family Iridaceae; genus Iris; species Iris macrosiphon. Next base: position 175,285,884 of record JAYESA010000004.1, read on the forward strand.
ATCCTTTCTTTGGTTTACAAACAAGAAAAAGAAGTACAATTAATTCTATACGAGGATATTAAGTACAAAAGTTTGATTCTGGGAAAATATTGCTATAGGAGTCTGATCTGCGGTCGATCACTTTGTCCCTTGGACCACACGATGATGAAGAAGTGCTGTAGAAGACGAAAAAAAGAAGCTTCAACGACTGCAGGAGGTTGAACTCTTGTTGTCAAAGCTCTCTATATGTGCTCTCTTGACCTTGACTTTTGTATTTTTTTGACTCTCTTTTAAAATCTTCGACCCTTTCGACCCACTTGGACCTCTCTGACCTCCGTGGCCGGAGGTCTATATTTATAGGGTTCAGTGACAGTCGACGTAGAAACCGAACAGCGGAGAGAGATGCACCTTTTATGCGACGGTTATAATAACTACTATCCACGTATGAATGATCTCCTGAATCGGCGTGTGACGCGTGTCCCATTATAATGTAATGCGTATAATCGCTCATCGAAGATCACGGCATGCAAACCACATAGGTAACTACCCCTCGCGTAGAGAAGGTTGGCATAAAAGCTAAATAACTGTCACGTTGGCGTAAAAGCTAAAGAGTTATCTTGTTGGCGTAGAAGCCAAGTAGGCGTAAAAGCCAAATAGTTGTCAAGTTGGCATAGAAGCCAAATAACTGTCTTGTTGGCGTAGAAGCCAAGTAGCTGTCATATCGGCGTAGAAGCCAAGTAGCTGTCATATCGGCGTAGAAGCCAAGTAGCTGTCAGGTTGGTGTAGAAGCTAAGTAGCTATCATATCAGCGTAGAAGCCAAGTAGCTGCCAGGTTGGTGTAGAAGCCAAGTTCTGCGTAAAGCTTGATGCTGCATGGATAGGTAGCCAGCGTAAAGATAGCCGATTATCCTTCCTTGACTGAGGTCTTGAGCGTATTCCGGGCCAAATAGCCTTATCACGCACTTTTGCAAATATGGCCTGAGTTGGCGTATTTCGAGAAGATAGCATACGACATACTCCTATAATTAAAAATAGCCAGGTCGACGTATTTCGAGGAGATAGCATACGGCGTACTCCTATAGCTGAAAATAGCCTGATGGCGTAATGTGCAGGGATGGTGATGTGGACGTATTAGCCCTAATTAATAGCTCACCCAGTCGTTAAAAGTAGAACCAAATCTCATACATTAAATACAGAGATCTGCCCCCATCTCGCACATTAACTGCAGAGACGTGGCTCGAGTTCTGTACGAAGAGCAGCTTTTGACGTGGCGGTTGATTTCGTCTCATCCAGAGCGTAATATCTGCCTATGTAAAATAGGTAGCGTATTCCTTGAATACGTAAACGACGTCTTATATCAAGGCTTTGTCACTAAACGACAGTCTGGAGCTCTGTGTAGAATCATCATTACAGCCGTCCTCTTGATAGTCGTGTAGTACTCTTTGTCAGGAGTCAGGTTCACTGCTTCATCTGACAGGTTCATTCGAGGAATACGAAGAGTTTCTCGTACAACTTCCTGCTGCATTAAAAGCAGATAGGTTTTACATCGAAGTGGCGATGTGGTAACCTTTTTACGCCAAAGCAGTCTGGAAATACTGTATTACGTGGGTTGTTCTGGAGCTATGTTTTACGCTAAATAGCGTTGAAGCTCTGTTGTACGCCAATGGCTCTAAAATCATATTTTACGTCACCCAGTGCTGGAGCTCTGTTTTATGCCGGCTTCCTGCATGTTGAGGGTTTTACACGTATAATTCCCCAGCATATTTTTCATGCTTCTACAAGACCCCCTTCAAAGTTTTCAAATTCCTCGTAATTTGAAACACTTTGAATGAAGCATAAAACGGTCAAGTTTGACTCGTTCCACGAGGCTGATTTCTGGCAAATATTTAGGAATTTGTTAGGATTTGATGTGATCTCCTCTGCCTATATAAAGGCGACTGAGTTAACCTATTTTTCCCACACTTCCTTCACCATAAAGAGATGGTTGCCGATGTTCATCTTGCTGACTTGTGGAAGAAGAAGATCATGTTCTTCCAGCATGTAAGGAGCCGTAAAAAGAGGCATCTTCGAGCAAATATCCTCTGCAACGATGGATCATGGAAGGATATCATAGCTTCTTTTGGTCACGATGATCAGCAATTTTATATGACAATTCATCCAGGAGAGAGGAAGGGTCGCATTCGACCACACAGCTTGCAAGCTGTATTTTCTTCCATCACGACGGTGGACGAGGGTAGGCAGTTTGGCCCTGTCTTCCAGTATTGAGTTGGGTCTAAATTTCCAACTCAATTCTAGGACTTGCCTATCATGGCGTATGGAGTATGGGCTCTGAATAATTTATACAGGCCCAGTTCTGTATCCTTCTGCCATTAATCATTTTTTTGTTAATCGGCCGCGGAAGCCGTTTAACTGCTTGTAGAAGACGAAAAAAGATCTACACCAATATGATGACCTGGCACAGTAGATTCTTGGTGTGATCTTAAATAAAAATGAGAAACCTTTTGTAGGAAAAATGATTTTCATCATATGTAATCATGAAGATGAAAAAACCCTTTGTAAACTAGATTTCCATCATATGTAATCATGATTAATAGATTTGTCTTCTGATAATTTGCTATATTTGCTATGATGAAGTCTGGATAAATATAGGTTCAGCACGTCTGAATAATTTTATGCCGACTCTGATAAAAGAGTATCTGATCTTGTCCTATCTTTTACGCGTAACTGAAGACGCGTAGAAAGCTTCTTAGCATTAAGTCGTCTTTGAAGATCCAAACTGTCATGCTGTTTTGGAAGAGGAGTCACGTAGAAATTCTAAACTGTCACTTCTGATATGAAGAATTTTTTGTTCAGATCGTCATCTTCAAGAATAGTTTCCCGAAAATCCTTGAAAACAGGCCATATTTGAACTTTTGAGAAAGATTCTGGCTGGACTTCAGATGAACTTCCAATCGACCCAAGAAGAAGAGTCATCTTCAATGCTGAACTCTGTGTATTTCAGGCACTTGAAATATTTTACAGCCAAAAAAGAGCATCTTCTGCGTAAATCCTTGTAATTGGCCGTCTGTAGATTTCGAGCATAGAATCGTAGATTTGTAGCCTCTGAGCGTAACAAGCTTCTGAGCGTGAAATCATAGATTTTTAGCCTTTGAGCGTAAAATCGTAGGTTTGTAGCCTCTCGAGTGTAAAAGCTACTTAGCATAAAAGCATTTGGGCGTAAAATCATAGACTTATAGCCTCTAAGCGTAAAACCGTAGATTTATAGCCTCTGAGCGTAAAAAGCTCCTTAGCGTAAAAATCATAGATCTGCTCTGCGCGTAAAATCTGGATCCAATGACTGTCCATCTTCTTCTTTTTTCAAATGATAGGCTGACGTGGTCCCAAATCATAACTGAATATTAAATATCAGATTTGGTTAAGAATTCGAAGAGTTATCCAAACTCTATAAATAGCCCAAGGTCCTGAGAGAGAACTTTTATCTGTCTTCACCAAAACCCTTGCTTTCCAAGAACCCTTCTTCTTCGTCCCTTTCTTGAGAACTCAGAATCGATATGGCACCTAAACAGGCTTCCTCTGCTAAGGAAAAGAAAACTGCTTCCTCATCTCGCTGCTCTGCTCAGGCACGAGCAACTCCGATTAGGCTGAACGAGCCCCAATCTGAACGCAGTGCTCCACCGACGAGCTGCGCTCCGGGCATCATAGGTAATGACTTTGAGAAGAGAAAAAACCTTTCGCACACGTTGTACGTGAACGCGCAAGGTCATCTTCTGTGCTGAGAGCCTCTTTGAGGAAGATGATGCACAGAGATGTTTTATCATTACGCCCACATTCCTAATGTGTCAGCGTAAAAACTCCATAATTTCACAGTCCGGCGTAAAAGCTCTGACTGTCAAAATTTGGCGTATACTACCAACTTTGAGTTTTACGCACAGGATGCAATTTTCGGCGTAAAAACTCACATTTTGGCAGTCTGGCGTATACTGCCGTCCTTGAATTTTATGCTTTGGAAATAAGTTCCAGCGTAAAAGCTCAAGTTTTTGCAGTCTTGGCGTAAAAGCACCGACTGATAATATTTGGCGTAAATTGCAAGCATGTGTCTATCGTAGAAACTGACTTATTTTCTTGTATTTTTGCAGTGGACTTGCAGATTCCTCTTCTGGCTGAGGTGATGGGTACTGCTGCCGGAATGTTGAACTCGAACTATTTGGAGGATCTGTCCCATGTGACATTCCCCATCTCTGGAGCTAATTATCCTGAAGAAAGGGGAACCCTAATCTCGTCCCAAGGAGAACGTATGCTGCTGAGTATGATCAGCGGGGAGCCCCTAACATACATAGACGGGACGGAGTATAAGAAACCATCGTTCTTATTCGGAGACATAATTGACAAGCAGTCTCAGACGAAGCCCAAGAGGAAGGATTGGGTGTTTACTGCTGAGGGCATGGTTATGTATCTGCCCAAGATGCCCAGGGATTACCCTATCTCGGCGTTCTTCCATGCCACACATCCTAGGAAGATGGTGTGGGCTTTGACTCCAGATCTTCACGGCCGACCGGGGAAGATTTTATATAACAAAGGATTAAACCAATGGGCCTTTATGAGCAGACCTTCAGGCCCAGTTATGCCCTTTAGGGGCTTAGTGTCGGGCAACGTCCCGAGTGAGGACACTTCGCTGATCCAGCCGGTCCGAATATCGACCTTTTGCAATGACTTTATGGGGCAGGGAGGAGTGTACCCCAAAGTTAACCCTCGGACCAGTGGATGGCTTAGTCCGGAGAATCTTCAATGGGCCACTTTAACTGCCTCGGCCCTGAAGCACTTCCAGGTGGAGCTGGAGAGTATAGGCTTGTTCGCGGCTATGAGCGCCATAAGTGTCGGGCTGCCTGCCAACCCTAACTTGTTCTTAGCCTTGATGGAGCGATACAATTTGCTCACCGGGACTTTTGCCACTCTGCTGGGTGAGTTGGGCTTAGCCCTTCACGAGATGACAGAGATTTCGAAGCTGCCAATGGGGGACACTCTTTATGAAGAGTATGTTCCCACGAATAGGGAGTTAAGGGATACAAACCCTCGGGCAGTGGCAGTATATCAGGAGCTGATCTGCCACTATCTTGCCTGTACCACTTTTTACAAGGAGCCGTCTGATTTGGCTCACGTCAACAAGTGGGCAGCCTACCTCTTCTTCCACCAGGCCAGAAATGCCAAGCCGGACAAGGTTGTAGATAGCAGAGATAAGTCCTTGAATCTCATGAGCATGCTTAATGCTAACACGGTCGATGACCTTATTGAAGACGCAGGGCTTCAGATCATATTCTCGACGAAGAGATAGAAGGTTATCCTGCGGGCACAAAAGCCTACAGTTATATGAGGCATTATCGCAAGCCTCTGTCAAGGAAAGCTCAACTGGCTGGCTTTCTCTCCATCTGGCTTCGCTGCTGGGTAGTGCCTGGTATCGCGTCTACGGATCGCATACATCGCAATACCCTATGGCCCGCAGTGTGCTTGGTTTTCGGAGCAAGACTGGGCTTGCTCCCTGCCATGGTGTGTAGAATACAAGCTGGCCTGAGGGCTCTCACTGATGGGCTGCTCGCAGATGAGACGTAGCGTGAAAGCTTTCCCAGGATAGAATTACCATTCCTATACCTGATGGGATGGTTGATCCTTCACAATGCCAGGGTAATATCTCCCGGCTCTACCAGCAGTTCGGGAAATTACTTCTTGTTGAACTGCCAGCGTCGTAGATTGCCGACGAGCATTAAATTTTGCCCACGGATGGAAGCTCTTCTGTACCGTCCCTCCCGTACATGTCAATCAACAGGGGAAGAAACTTAAGGACGATGGTCATGGGAGAACCATTCTTTCTCCTGAAGCCTTCTACTGGTTGGTCTGCATTAGACCTTCCCACTTACTGTACAGAAGTGAGGACCATTGCTTCTTGGAGCCGTATCTACCCAGTCGGTTTGCCAGGCAGTTTGGGTACGACCAGTTGCATGTAGGAAATCCCATCACCAGCTTCAAGTCCAAAGGTGAACTTATTGATGGAGCCAGAGGGTGGCGGTACTTCATCATGGGCTGCACTGGTACAACTTTTGCTGTGCCCGTGACTTCTCTCTCCATGGAGTTGCACATTCTGCACTCATACGCTCAGTTCTATGCATCCATTAATACCTTCCATCGTAATTTTGATGTATATGAAAGTTTTCGGATACCCTCCTACAAGTCTACTGCGGGGGCGGAGATTCCGTCTATTTCCTCGGATGAAGGTAAAGACACTGCCGGGGCAGACGAGTTCTTGATGATAATACCGAGAGGCGTAATAGCTCCGCCAGTAGAGCCTCTCATTATCTCTAATAAACGGAAGGCTTCAACTCCGAAAGAGCCTTCTTCTCGCAAGAAGAAGGTTGCCAGAGGTCCTAAAAGGGCTTCCACCCAGGGGACTTCGAGGAGTGAGCCTGTTGTTTCCCCTATTGGGGATGATTCTTTGATCAGAGATCCTTCGCCTTTTAGAGAGGGAACCTCCATAGTTCCGGCTGGCAGTGCCGGAGGTTCTTTACTCGAGATCGCTGCTGCTACTACCACTTCTGGTAGTGCTACGAGATCGCCTACAAGGCCGAGCATTTTAAGGATACCTTTAACCAGACCAATAATGAGAGTAACCCCTCATTCGTCTGTAAGTATTTATAGCGAGATTCCACCTGACGAGCCTCGAGTGGATCTTGGTGAAGACTGGGAAGACTACCCGCCAATATTATTTGGTGCACCCTCTTCCCCAGTTATGACAGCTCGCTTAGCATCATTAAGAAATAATTTAGCTGTATAGACTGCGGATGTGACATATATACCAACGGTCTTGGGTAAATATCGTCTTTATGCCTCTTTTAGGAAAATTAACATCAAGTTGATATTAACTTTCTCTTGTCTTTTTCAGGTAAAGATATCTCAGGGGAGGGCAGAGTCGACGCAACCTTTGACTTTGTTACGAATCCTGCCGATGAAACAGCGCTATTTGACCTTGAAGAGGCACACTTTAAATCTGCCGATCCTTCGCCTGCAATATTTTTGGGCGTCGTCTCGCCAACAGCAGTCCAGATATCATCAGAGGAGGATGAGCCCAATATCACAACTGTGCCTCCTTTGTTGAGTATGCCAGCAACTTCAACCGTTACTGGTTTTCTTTCTTTTATAGTGCCATCTGTAGAGGCGACGACCGTGGCAACCTCCTCTGCAGTCATTCCTGGAGGAGGATTCACCGATATCGCAGCCACTCCCAACGTCCACTCGAGCTATGCCATGCTAGTTGAACAGTATACTAGCATATTCTACCTCACTTTGAAAATATTGATATCGATGGTGCTGGAGAAGAATCTAGGCTTCGATGCTCTGAAGATGTCCTCCAATCTCACTATAGCGCAGATTAGAAATTTCAGTGACGCTGAAAGGGCTAATGCGCTGGAGCAAATAGTTAATGGTTTGGAACAACCTATTAACGAGTATTTGCAACTATCTCGAGGCAACGTCGATGAGATAATTTAGGCTGAGTATGACTCCTTGACTGCGAAGCTTGCTGAGCATATGGAATCTCTGAACAAATCCATCCGTAAAACAGCAGCTAGAGATGGATGGAGGGAAGGTCGTCTTGGAGGAGATTATTCCTCAGCTAACCCAGTGCGAGGCCGAATGTGAGGGAAATAAAGCGAGAGTCTGCAAATTGGAAGTTAAACTCACTCAGACAAAGGAGTGGGCTCTCCAGTCATCGGCAGCTCGAGATGTGTTGAAGGGCCGAATGAAAGCAGTTCAGCAGAACCTGGCACATGCTGGTGTCATCCACGCCGGTTTTATTCAAGCTCGGTCCGAACTATCCCTTCTGAGTGATGATGAGGCACGACTGGAGCGGGCTCGCGCTAACGTCTTAGACTCCAAAAATGAGAGGATGGTCGCTTTGGCACAACAGATTCATGATTTGGCTGCTCCTCTCCAATGATGTACTTTTTTGCTTCTTTTTGTAATTTTCTTTTCCCGAAGGTAATAAAGAAGCTTTATTTGACTTTGTGGACCTATCATTTTGGATATAAATGATAGGATAAGGTGAAAGTGATATCAGAGGTAATATGGACGTGATATCCTTTCGACAAGTTTTTAGTTGAACACATCTATTTAGAGGTTATATGGACATGATAGAATATGATCCAACTAAATTTGTGTACGAAACACTATCAGAGGTAATATGGACGTGATAGGTTTTGACTTTTTAAATTAGTTAAACATATCTATTTAGAGGTCATAGGAACATGATAGAATATGATTCAACCAATCTTTGTACGTAGTATCGTCAGAATGAGATCTTCACCATACTCCGTTTAAGTAAGGGAGATTAAGCATAGTACCTCTTCAGGAATTTGCCATTAATAGGAGCCATTATCAGATCTCCATTAGGCTTGGCTAATCTGTAAGCGCCGTTTGAGAACGTCGTCTCAATCACATAAGGGCCCTCCCGTTTGGGCTGGAATTTATCCTTACTCTTGTGCATAATGATCATTGGCCTCTTCACAGCTAAAACTAGCTCACCAACTTTGAACACCCTTTTCTTTACTTTCTGATTGAAAGCCCTGGAAATGCGTGCTTGGTAAAATGCAATGCGCTGTTGGGCTTGAAGGCATTTTTCGTCTAATCCTTCTAGCTCTTATAGCCGTAGGCGATCATTATTTTCCTGAGTCAACTCATTAGCCACAACTATTCTGAGTGACAGAATTTGGATTTTGATGGGGAGAACTGCTTTACACCCATAGACTAATGAGAATGGGGTAGAACCTGTCGGTGCTCATACCGTTGTACGGTATGCCCAGAGACATTCTCCTAGCTTCTCATTCCAATCTCTTTTGTTCGAAGAGACGAACTTCTTTAAGAGTTTGATAATGGTTTTGTTGAAGGCTTCCACCAAACCATTAGCAGCTGGATTATATGCCGTAGAGGCCATATTTTGTATCCGATTCTTATTGCAAAATCGGTAAAACGCTTGGCTGATGAATTGAGGCCCGTTGTCATGAATTATCCTTCGAGTTATCCCAAAGCGATAAATGACATGGTGCTTGATAAAGCTGATCACGTTGGATGTCTTTACCTCAGCAATGGGGATTGCCTCCGCCCATTTAGAGAAATAATCGGTGATAGCCAATATGAACCGATGTCCTCTAGAAGATGACGGGTGAATAGGACCAATGATGTTCATACCCCATGCCTCAAAGGGCCATGATGCAACGGTAGGATATAGATACTCAGAAGGCTGATGTATAAAATCCGTATGAACCTGACAGACTTTGCATTGTCTTGCATATTTTACAGCATCTGCAATCATGGTAGGCCAGTAGTAGCCCATCCTCCTAATACGATCCTGTAGCTTAGGACCGGGTTGATGTGCTCCACATATACCGTCGTGAGCTTTACGGATAACCCGCTTTGCATCGTCATCGGAGAGATATCATAGTAGTAGTCCATCGTATGTTCGACGATATAGACTTTGTGAAGAAGCGTCAAAATAGAAGCGTAGTGATCGTCTTTTGATAGATACTACTTCTTTAGGATCCTCTGGTAAGATTCCATATGCCACAAAATCTACAAAGGGACTTCTCCAGTCTCTTTTAGGAGGAACCGTATCTACAGCGTAGCTGTATTCTATGTGAAAGTTATTTTTTATACAGAATAGATCTCTGTTGAGAAGGATCACCGAATTCTGCCTTCTTATAGGAATGGCTAGATCTGCAGCTAGACTTGCCAGAGCATCAGCTTCCAAATTCTAAGATCGAGGCACATGCTCTAGGAAGAATCCTTTAAAAGATATGGATATCTCGATCGTTGCTTGGTGATAAGGAATGAGGTCTGGATTGCGGACTTCATATTTTTCTCTGACCTGATTGACAATCAGCTGAGAATCACCAAAAGCTTCCAGGTACTCGACTTCCAATTCTTTAGCAACTTGAAGCTCGATTAGTAGAGCGTTATACTCTGCCACATTATTAGAGCAAGGTTCGCTAAGAGAATATGCCCGATAGATGACGAGTTTATCAGGAGTCACCAGAACAATTCTTACTCCTGAAACCATATTTACCTTAGGACCAGTCCGGGATGCACCATCGAAGAAGAGCTGCCATGGATCATCTTTTATTTTTGAATTATATTCTGCAACTTCATCGGGAATGTCCTCGTATAGTTTGGAGGTTTCCGGAATCGGATGAGCAGCTAAGAAATCAGCCAAGGCTTGACCCTTTATGGACTTCTGAGGGACGTACACCATGTCATACGGTGTTAGTAACATCGCCCAAGTCGCGAGTCGGGAATTAAGTACGCTTGGCTTACTCATCAATACCCGAAGAGGATTGATCCTGGAGATGATATGAATAGTTTGGCCTATCACGTAATATCGCATCTTCTGAATGGCGAACATTAGGAAACATTAGGGCCAAATATTCTTTTTCTACTGGATTATACCGGTGTTCAGCTCCGACCATCATCCTGCTTAGGTAATAGATAGCCTGTTCATGACCCTCATTATTATTCTGTACGAGCAGAGCTCTTAAAGAATGATCCATTGCTCAAACATACAGCAAAATGGTCTTCCTATGACGGGAGGCACTAGAACTGGAGGATTAGTGAGATAGCGTTTGATATCATTAAATGCTTGCTGACAAGCTTTGTCCCATACGAATGATACACCTTTCTTCATCAGGCGGGAGAAAGGTTGGAAATGAATCTCCTGATATAAGCTAGGCGACCTTGAAATCCCCTGACTTCTCTCAGATTACGGGGCGGTCGCATTTCCAGGATAGCTTTTACTTTATCAGGGTCAACTTGAATGCCTCTGGCGGTAATAATAAATCCCAGGAATTTGCCACTAGATACGCCGAGAAAGGACTTTGTAGGGTTCATTTTGAGTTGATGTTGGCGCATCAACTCGAACTGTCTTCAAGTCTTGGATATGAGTACCCTTGAGGCGGCTTTTGACGACAATGTCGTCTACGTAACACTCTACTATTTTGCGTAAATGCTCATGGAATATGTTACTCATAGCTCGCTGATATGTAGCCCTGGCATTCTTCAATCCGAAGGGCATGCCTGTGTAGCAATATACCCCCAGTGGCGTACGAAAGGCAGTATGCTTCTCGTCTTCAGGATACATCTTAATCTGATTGTATCCTGAATATTCGTCCATGAAAGACATGCGTTCAAAATAGCATGTGTTATCGATCATGACATCTGTGATGGGAAGAAGGAACTCATCCTTGGGGCAGGCCTCATTGAGATCTCGAAAGTCGATACAAATGCAAACTTTCCTACTTTTCTTCATAATCGGGACAGCATTGGCGACCCAATCAGGATGTTGTTCTTCCCGGATGAACCTGCAGGCTATCAACTTTTTGATTTCAGCTTCGATGGTATCCATCATATCTGGACGGAACCGGTGTTGGTGCTGCTTCACAGGTTTTGAATTGGGCAATATGTTGAGCTTATGAGTAGCCACTTTTGGATCAAGATCTAGCATATCCTCATAATTCCATACAAAGACGTCGATATACTCTCTTATCAGCTGGATTATTTCTTCCCTTTCTTCTTCGAAAAGATTGTTACTGATAAATATCGGCTTTGGTGAAGGTTCATCCCCAACATCGATTTGGATAACTTTATCTTCAGTGGGCGGTTCTCTCTGCTTAAACCAGAGTTCCCATTGTGTATCCATTTGTTGTGCCCAGGAGTCATTTTCAAACGGTTCAGATTCTTGTTCGTCTGCTTCAAAAAAATCTGTCAATACCGCATATACTGACAATACTCGTTCGAGATCATCGTATGAGTCAGAGGACGATGAACCATCCTGAGAAGAGGAAAATGTATTCTCATTTGACTCAGAAGTTGTAAAAGACGTGGTATACCCTAACCTGAAGTGAGTTCGTTGATGGTAGGGGTCACCATACAATGGCATTTGCCTGTCTTTTCTATAGTTGAGGCCTGGCTCTGACTTCAGATCATAACCCATGCTTTGCATAATTTTTAAAGCTTGTGGACTATATCTGTAGACTTGTATTTTCCCAGCATCGGATTCGCAAGAATCTTCTTGTACAATCGGTCTGTTCCGCATGCGACCGAAGACTATAGGATGCTGATCGTTGCGAGTAGGCAGGATAATAAAGATAGAATCTTTATATGGCCTGTATGTCGTGATGACTTTAGATGTTGACGATGCTTCCCACACATACGGATGATAGGAGTCTATAGCTTCTAGGAATCTTTGTGCTATAGGTTCTATATCATTATGGGGAGAGAATTCCTGATTTAGAATTTTAGCGTCAGTATACTGGAAAAGAGAATCTTTATTATCGTCAGAAACCACGTTCCCGACTGTATTTACATCAATCGGCTGCTTGTTGCGACTGAGGTTGATAACCAAAGGTAGAGGCTTCTAGTTCAAAGTGATCACTAGGGGATCACTTCCTCCTTCTGGTTTGGTTTTGTTCGAGTGGATAGACATGGGTTCCATGACTTTCGGACGGGTAGTCCGCCCTTTCACCTGGATCGACAGGGGTTGCTCCGCAGATGGTTCTCCTGGCTCCTGGTGGGATTCTTTCTCCGTTATGCCTGACACCTCCTTCATGTAGTCTTGGGTGTACAACATAGCATCGGAATAGTAAGACTCTACTCCTTTGAATGGATTAAGGTCAACAAACTCCGTTTTCACTGTTCCTTGGGCATCTACATATTTGAAGCATTGATGTAGAGTGAAAGAAAAAATGTTGTGATCGTGGATCCACGGTCTACCCAACAAAATATTGTAGGACACCTCTGAATCGATGATGTAGCAAGTAGCCACTGATCTAAGGTCACTAATTTGGATCCTCAGCCGAATTTTACCCAAAGGCTTGCTTTTCCTGGCGTTGAAGCCCACGATTGTAGTGGTGGTGTAAGCCAGTTCGCTTGTAGGAATCCTTAATGACCTGAGCAGACTATAAGGGATGATGCTGATTGACGATCCCGAATCTATGTGGATCCGTCTACCTCCGTGGAGCCGACATATCCAGTATAATAGAGGGGCCTGTCATGCTTGCCATGTTTTAACAACATGTCTTCCTGAGTGAAAGTGATGTTAGGGACCACTTCCATCACACTATGGCATTAGGGACATGCCATAGGCTTTCTATCCGGGGACTTAAGCTGGGTCAAGCAAACGTCCGCCTGCATTAAAGCTTCGCTCAAGGCTTGACGAGTGTCTTTGGATAGCCTAAGCAGCTCGAAGATGGACAAACTGGCTGGCGTATTGGCTAACTGGGCCAAGATATCAAAGTTATATGGTTTCTCTAAACCTTTGTTTTGAATATTTTTCAAAGGTTTGTCGAACCGAACTTCTTTCTGCTTGCCTTTGTCCGCCGAAGTTGGTCTAGAAGAACCTGCCTCTGGCACGACAGGTTCGGGTTCTGGAAGTTTGGCAGCTGAAGCGTCTGCCGTCGCTTCTCCCTGATTTCCTCCATAGTCCTTGAGGTAGGCTTTTCCTGAACGGGTTCCGGTAGCCAAAGCCTCTTCTTCTGATGTCGGGGATATTGCAACCATATGGCATGGTTTACGCCTTGGGTTCTTTTTTACACTTAGCCTTAGCATCTTGAGTCTCTTCCTCGATCTCTGACACCAGATCAGGATGAACCCACATAATCTCACCACGCTGGGTAGTTAGGGGTACCAGTTCATGATTTTGACCCCTGGCCGGAGGGAGATTAATAATATTCATTATTGTTCGAGGAATTGGTACTACACCGTCCGAAACTTCTTGAGGTGGCAGATTGCCAAACTGGAGAGAGATCATGTTGGCAGTGACCGTCTTCTCGCTATTGCGCAGAGTGATAGCCTTGGCGTCAATCAACTACTGGATTTTCCTTTTTAATACATAATATGCCTTCGTGGGGTGATGTATGTATATGTGGAAAATGCAGTACTTAGGATTGTTGGTACTGCAGACTTTATTAGGCCTCTTCACCTCGGGGAGAGTGAGCTTGCCACTTTTGACTAGACAGTCGAATATGCTTGGAATGTCGTCATCATCAAAAGAATATTCTTCTATAGGTCTAGAAGTCCCTGGTTTCGTCTGCGTGGTTGACGGAGTATTTTGTCTGGATGTGTTGATCGCCAGAGCTTCTTTTTCTTTGGAACAACGAGGATGGTCGCTATTGGAGGATGACCTCTTCCCTCTATCAGAGGTAGAGATCATAATTCTATTGTTACGCGCCTTCCGGCTGTTATCTTCAGTGGCTACCGCTGAGATAATAAATGAGGGCCAATCATGGAACTGATATGGTCCTGTGAACACTGAGATCAATGAAAGAAGGTTCTTCCTATAAATGTCCACCAAGGCAGAATCTGGAACTCCAGGAGGCATCTGCAAAGTGGCCTGACAAAAACGTTCAATAAAAGTACAAACGTTCTTTTTCTCCTTCTGCTTCACTTCGATGAGTGAGGACATAGACATGTCCATCCCTCCTTCATAGAATTAAGTGAAGAACAGAGTCTTAAAATCTTTGAAAGAAGAAATACAGTTGTCCACAAGACTATGGTACCATTGATAGGCCACGCCAGACAGACAGCCCTTAAATACTCGAGTGAGAAGGGCATCATTCCCTTGCAGCAATACCATCATCATGCTGAAGTAGTTCATGTACTGGCTTGGTGACGTCTTTCCCTCAAACAAAGCCTTAGCCTGTGGTTTGTATTTTGGGGGAAAAGGGACCTCATCCCAGATAGCTGGATAGGGCTGGTTGATTCCCAATTTTTTAAGTTGATCCTTATGTTTTAAGGTATCAAATTAGGCTTTTAATTCCCGAACTGCCTGCATCGGCTTCAGTTGGGAAAGGGACCGCAGAGAGATGAGAGGTCAACATGAGGTAATACACTCTCCGGGTTGAGAGGTTGAGGAGCAGCTGACTATTGATTTTGAGCAGGCTCCTGACTTGATGGTATATCTACCCCCACCCGTAGTTGAGTCAGAGAAACAGGTGCAGCTGTGTGTTAAGTCACCAGCATTTGGTGCATACTCTGCATCAAGGTCTGCAGCTCTTTGAGTGATGCTTCCAATACGGTGATACGTTATTCCGTACTTTCTGACGAAGAAGCTTCTTCATGTTCATCGCCAATGGCATAAATCCCTATTTCTTAGGATGCAACCGATGGGTTAGTATAGATCTCTGTAAAGATCGAGTCTATACTGTCAGCATCGCATTCAGGAAATTGGCGACCTTCAGTGTCAGAATCGGAAGAATATGAAGCCGATTGTCGCGACCTCAAGCGAGTATTTCGGAAGGCACCTGCTTCAATGTTCTCAAGGAGTCTGTCAAATCTTCTTTGGCTTAGAGTTCTAGAGGGATGACGTCTCGAACTTGACCTTTCTCTAGGAATGTGTGAAGCCATGTTCACTGATGCGAATGTAGGCTCTTCTTCTTGTAAGGGCAAAGAGTAGTTCAACCGGTCGAAAATTGACCGTTTTGCCTTTGAATAGCAGTAGTTAACTACAACTTTATGACTATTACAACAATGCTCCTTAGGGGGTGTAATAGACATGTTAGAAAATCCCCTGTCTTTACGCTTATGGATCAGGAAATTACGCAAGTCAAAAGGATTGACAGAAGAAGAAGAAGGCTTATTTTGCCTTTTTTACATCAGTTGGGGTATGGAGATTAGGAATCATAACTCTTTCCCTGCCATAAGAATACATCAGTTCTGCCATGTGAGTAGCACATGATCCATAAGGAGCGTATCTATCCACAAACTGGGACTTCTTTATGCTGAAGGGCTTGTCTTGGCGTAATCTGGAACTTTGCACAGGTTGGCGTAAAACTGAGGAATTCCTCAATTGGCCGTCAGCATTCCACGTAATCTGAAGAGCGGACATATTCTTCTCTTAATGGCGTAAAAGCCGAGAGGTCGGAAAATCTGCCACTTATTTTCCCTTACGGTGATTGCAAGGACCATCTACCTCACTATAGAGGGGAGATGTATTTTTACGCACAAGGCACAGAGTAGACTTCCGGATTGGCACTAAGGCATTGCCAGAAGCTTTGTCTGCCACGTCACAGACGGGAGACAGAGTTTTACGTGCAGGGCACGGAGTAGACTTTTGGATTGGCACTAAGGCATTGCCAGAAGCTTTGTCTGCCACGTCACAGACGGGAGACAAAGTTTTACGCGCAGGGCACGGAGTAGACTTCTGGATTGGCACTAAGGCATTGCCAGAAGCTTTGTCTGCCATGTCACAGACGGGAGACAGAGTTTTACGCACAGGGCACAGAGTAGACTTCTGGATTGGCACTAAGGCATTACCAGAATCTTTGTCTGCCACATTACAGACGGGAGACAAAGTTTTACGTGCGGGGCACACAGGTTGCGATACTACAACCTTGTTGGTCGGAGAGGGAGAGTCCGTAGGAATGGTAGAGGATGTCCGGGGCATCCATACTTTACACAATTTCTTGTTGTCTTGGACAGAGAGGGAATAAGAGCTACCCCCTGCTCGAAGCATGTCTTCGTAAGCCGATTGGTCGAATTGGACGACCAAGGTCTTCTTTGTTGATCCTACGGATACAGCATCGTGTTGAGCAATGACTTTCTCGTCAAATGAGAAAGTAGTCTCCAGCAGAGTCGCCATCTTGTGTTTGATAATAAACGAAAGAAATTGAAACTAGGTTTATACGAAACTCTTTCTTTAGTTTACAAACAAGAAAAAGAAGTATAATTAATCCTATACGAGGATATTAAGTACAAAAGTTTAATTCTGGGGAAATATTGTTATAGGAGTCTGATCTGCGGTCGATCACTTTATCCCTTGGACCACACGATAATGAAGAAGTGCTGTAGAAGACGAAAAAAGGAAGCTTCAAAGACTGCAGGAGGTTGAACTCTTGTTGTCAAAGCTCTCTATATGTGCTCTCTTGACCTTGACCTTTGTATTTTTCTGACTCTCTTTTAAAATCTTTGACCCTTTCGACCCTCTTGGACCTCTCTGGACCTCCGTGGCCGGAGGTCTCTATTTATAAGGTTCAGTGACAGTCGGCGTAGAAACCGAACAGCGGAGAGAGCTGCACCTTTTACGCGGCGGTTATAATAACTGCTACCCACGTATGAATGATCTCCTGAATCGGCATATGACGCGTGTCCCATTATGATATAATGCGTATAATCGCTCGTCGAAGATCACGATATGCAAGCCACGTAGGTAACTGTCCCTCGCGTAGAGAAGGTTGGCATAAAAGCCAAATAACTGTCACGTTGGTGTAAAAGCCAAAGAGTTATCTAGTTGGCATAGAAGCCAAGTTGGCGTAGAAGCCAAATAGTTGTTAAATTGGCATAGAAGCCAAATAACTGTCTTGTTGGCGTAGAAGCCAAGTAGCTGTCATATCAGCGTAGAAGCCAAGTAGCTGTCATATCGGCATAGAAGCCAAGTAGCTGTCAGGTTGGCGTAGAAGCCAAGTTCTGCGTAAAGCTTGATGCTGCATGGATAGGTAGCCAGCATAAAGGTAGCCGATTATCCTTCCTTGACTGAGGTCTTGAGCGTATTCTGGGCCAAATAGCCTTATAGCGTATTCCGGGCCAAATAGCCTTATCACGCACTTTTGCAAATATGGCATGAGTTGGCGTATTTCGAGGAGATAGCATATGGCGTACTCCTATAATTGAAAATAGCCAGGTCGGTATATTTTGAGGAGATAGCATACGTCGTACTCCTATAGCTGAAAAAGCCTGATGGCGTAATGTGCAGGGATGGTGATATGGACGTATTAGCCCTAATTATAGCTCACCCAGTCGTTAAAAGTAGAACCAAATCTCGTGCATTAAATGCAGAGATCTGCCCCCATCTCGCGCATTAACTGCAGAGACGTGCCTCGAGTTCTGTACGAAGAGCAGCTTTTGACGTGGCGGTTGGTTTCGTCTCATCCTGAGCGTAAAAGCTCATGTCTGCCTGTGTAAAATAGGCAGCGTATTCCTTGAATGCGTAAACGACATCTTATATCAAGGCTTTGTCACTAAACGACAGTCTGGGGCTCTGTGTAGAATCATCATTACAGCCGTCCTCTTGATAGTCGTACAGTACTCTTTGTCAGGAGTCAGGTTCACTGCTTCATCTGACAGGTTCATTCGAGGAATACGAAGAGTTCCTCGTACAACTTCTCGCTGCATTAAAAGCAGATAGGTCTTACGCCGAAGTGGCGATGTGGCAACCTTTTTACGCCAAAGCAGTCTGAAAATACTGCATTATGCGGGTTATTCTGGAGCTATGTTTTACGCTAAATAGCGTTGAAGCTCTGTTGTACGCCAATGGCTCTAAAATCATGTTTTATGCCACCCAGTGCTTGAGCTCTGTTTTATGCCGGCTTCCTGCATGTTGAGAGTTTTATGCGTATAATTCCCCAGCGTATTTTTCATGCTTCTACATCTTTCATAGCCAAACTCTAAATATTTATGGCCCGACCGAGATCAGATCGATCTTGTAATGACAATGACTATATTATGTCGTCTTCTAACTTCTTTGCACCAATCTAATGCTTCTTCGTGGGATGCAAATTGAATATCCGTTGAGAATACCTTCTTCACATCAACCCCAATAGGTGGATGTACCACAGCATCTGTATGAGGTTGGTCCTATAAACAATATAAAATAATCTAAAAATTAATAACTTCAAATAATTGGCAGTCCAAATTAGGACTGCCATAATTTGTATAGACTAATGTATTAAGTAGACTATAATTTTTTTTACAGTCTTTAAGAAAATATGTTGGTCATCATTTTATCTTCAAGACTGTCACTATTTTGACAGTCCACGTAGTCTATAGGACTGTCAAAATTATGACAGTCCTATATTTATATAGAACTGTTAAATTATTGATAGTCCTATATTTATATAGGACTGTCATATTTGATACAGTCCTTATACGATGACTGTCGAAATAGGGTTATCATTTTACGTACTGAACGTGCTTCAGAACAACCGACATATTCTTCGGAAGGAGCGGAGTACATATTTAATGGATTGTATGATCTGACTTCTTCATCGAAAATAATTTTATGCATCGCTTCTACAATAGTCAAATAAAACTAAATATTTTGGTGACAATCGCAAAACTTATTCATCGTATATTGTCGAAGACATACCGGAAGAATATTCGTTGGACAATCACCAAATCATAATTTTCTTCCACTTGGGACTACAACTATCAAATTCTAAAGTTTGGTTTAGATTTTAGGACTTGAGAGAATAAGAGATTTTTACATGTGAAGATGAAAAAGAAAGAAGAGAAATAATTTTTACTTATATAGGTTGGTGTGGGCCGCCCTAAGTAAGTTTAAGGAGTGACAAACTTATAATTTTTAGGGAGAGAGGAATAGGCAGCCCTGAGTATATTTTGTAGTGCCCTTATCATAAGCCAAATTATATTGAAGAGTCCCAACTACTAATGATGCTCTTAGTGCATACTCAGCCCCACTCCCTTTGATTCTTTTCTTCAACACAGTGCTTCAACATATTTTTTTTTAAAACGAAGATGTATCAAATATGGTTCCTCTCCCCTGGTTCTCACTATCAATCTACCCTGTCTAGCTCCATCTTTATGAACAACAACATCTTCAATTGAATTACAGTCTGCACACCATACAGAGAGAGAGAGAGAGAGAGAGAGAGAGAGAGAGAGAGAGAAATATTATGATATAAGTATGTTCAAGCATATTTAGATTCTTACATGGCTCATCCTCCTTCCATGCAGGCGCAGGCGCATCCCCTCCTCCTCCCTTCCGATCCTCCCCCTCCTCCTGCTTCTGGTTGCCCGCCCCCTCTTCTCCCCTTCCTACCTCCACCGCGGCTCCATCCCCCCTCCACCCCTCCTCCAGCCTTCCTCTTCTCCTCCCCGCGCTGGGTTCTGGATCCGGATCCAGACCTGCGGCTGCCAGTGGCCGTCGGTGGCGTCGAGGCGTCCGATTGCCCCTCAGCAGGTCCCAATCGTCTCCAGTGATGGATGGACAACAGTGAATCGACGACGCAGGAAAGGTGTTAAAGCCTTTGCCTCTTCATCTGCATCCAGGTGCGTTCCTCCGTTGGTGGCATGACTTGCACCTCAGGTGGGTCTATCCCAGACGGAGAAGGGAGGCGGCTCTCGCCATCCGGCTTCGGCCAATCCTTCCTGAGTTTTTGGTTCCCCCTTGATCTTTCAAAATCGGCGGTGAGAAGTGCACCCCAGATGTTTGATATAATGTCAGATATGGTCTCTAATACATTTAAGATCTCGAGACTGGCTTCTATCACCTGGATAGATCGATGCAGGTTCGACCTGGCGAGGGAAGACATTGAGATGCACTATGTGGTATCCAGTCTCAAAGAAGGAAGAAAGGTCTTTACTTTCAAAAAAGAAGACATTGTCGAAACAGAAGTATTCTGGAAGAACACTATTGTCCTCTATGTTATGGGAGTACGATCATACTTTGGTCAGCTAAAGGGATTCGTCTTACGAATGTGGAGACCTAAAGAGAGTATGGGCATATACTCTAGGGAGAATGACTTCTACTTTATTAAGTTTGGGATGTCGAAAGATTTAGAAAGAGTGATTCAAAATGGCCCTTGGACTTTCGATGGTAGATTGGTTGTCCTGAGAAGATGGGATCCGGCTACTAACTTTGAACGGGATCGACTGTCTTCCGTCCCTATTTGGATTAGGTTCCCTTGGCTTTCACCCTAATTGTAGAGTGTCCCAGCTATTATGAAGCTGGCTAACGGAGTTGGAATTCTCCTAAAGCCAGAAAAATACACGACTGATAGAGATCGATTATTTTTTGCTAGAGTGTTTTTGAGATCAGTGCGACTGACAAGCTTCCTAACAAACTGGAGGTGATCTTCCGACATGTGAGACTATTTTCCAAAATGTCTAGTATGAAAGGGTCCCGTCTTGTTGTAACTATTGCCATTGTTTTGGACACACCATAGCCTAGTGTCCAGATGCTAGAGTCTACCCGGAGGTCACTAATCCAGTCTCCTGCTCTAGTAAAGAGTTGCCTACGCCTTCTAGAGATACTGGAGCCAGTACGACTATTCCTAGCTCAAAGGAAGAGAAAATGGACTTAAGGGCGGAGCAAAGGAGCATGGACATGGATGAGCCTGCTGTCATATCCTGCTTCCAGAATACTGGATAAATATGAGAACGGATATGGCCAGCTACTCCGTACAAGGTATGAAAATGTCGTACGACGGTCACGACTGTCAAGAAGACAAATAGTTAGGACTCTAGCATGCTATTACATCAGTCCTAAGGCCGAAAAATCCTAGTATCTCAATCTATCAACAACAATACAAAATTATATCAACAACAATACAAAAGTATCTCAATCCTAGTATCTCAATCCATCAACAATAATCCCAAATTACATGTCACATATGATCATGAAGCTAGTGAATACAAAA
This sequence comes from Iris macrosiphon, assembly GCA_036927795.1. Taxonomy (NCBI): domain Eukaryota; kingdom Viridiplantae; phylum Streptophyta; class Magnoliopsida; order Asparagales; family Iridaceae; genus Iris; species Iris macrosiphon. Next base: position 175,307,324 of record JAYESA010000004.1, read on the forward strand.
TGATGCACTAGCAGAGTATAATTATACATGATCAAATATACCAGCCATGGTCTAATATATATATTATGTTGACCATAGTCTCAAAAATAAAAGGAGCTGACTCTGCACCTTGCTGACACCACAAAATAAAGTAGTCAAAACGAGGGGTGTAAGAAGGAAACCTACTTGTGAGATTCGGTCGCATTCCTACGAGTGCGAGCCATCTTGTTGGAAGTATGGGGGATCTTTGTTCTCCTCGGGTAAATCTGGCCAAGCAAAACCAGTAGAGTCAGAACCCCAAGCAACAAGTACCATAAATAAGCTCAAGGTGATGGGCAAAATCTACCACAATATCATGCACAAAAAAGAGACATAATAATAAATGCGAGTCGAGACTTGTACGGTATCAATGTACTCGTCTTAAAATATACTACTGGAAGAAGTGACAATAGAAAGCTTATAAGGAAGATATGGCGGTGAGCGGCAAGAGGACATATGAACCACTCTGGATCAGGACCACAACCCTTAAACCAAATAAGGACCGGAGTTGCAGACCTTCACCCGAGTAGAATTTTGCACTTTAACCACGTGTCGAAAGAATAAAAAAAAGGGACGAGTTATAATTTAAAGAAAGAAACATTCATTCCACGACCAAACATTTTTACGGCTTGCTATAATTAAGTAACTAGGGTTGTCACAACCTAGTTACTAACAAATGCATGTTTAAGAATATTGCTACCACCGGCACTGCAGTCAACCCAGACGGCCAATGGTACGCTTGTCTAGAAATTTAATGCACATCATAACATTATAACTTAAAATTGACATAAACATAAATTTATCAAAAATCACAAATTGTCTAATGGCATAAATTGTATAAAAACTTGTTTTGAATTATAAACATGTATGCACCTTGTAAATATAAACTTGTGTATAAACTTGCCTTATAAACATAAACTTGTACATAAACATGTCTTGTAAGTGCCGCAGCACGCGTAAACTTGATAGATCATGGAGCCCTTGCCTAGCAGGGCTGTCACATACCTTATGGGGCCCTTGGGGATCGGGGTAGCCGGTAGCGCAATATTCTTCCCTCCCAGTGATCTAGATAAATCTTATCTTGTTTAACTATTACTAAATTATTCCAAGTTCTTGAGTCATGGACACTCGAGAATCTTCCTAGAATAACGGGTTACGAGTATGAGCTATTTACGAGTTATCACTAGCGAACTTATCGTATCCGCGACACGCGATACATTGGACAATACTCACACTCGATTGTCCGATGCCAAATGCCAGAGGTTTATCATACGCAAACCATCCATGGTGTCGTGAGGATGGATCATAAACCAGTGTCAATATATGGAAACACAATATTCAACTATGCTCCAATACTAAACCAAGATGAAGAATCAAAAATCGAAAGGAATATCAGATTTAGACAAGAAAATAGCCAATCACAGAAAATATGCAAGAGGTGTCATGCCCCGATCTCCCGCAGGCAATCGGCCGTTCCCGCTAGGCGGGAATCACCCTCGCCAGCGCTTCCACGAAACGATCGCTTGACCCATCCGGGCGTGATGCCGCATGAGCGTGAGCCACGCCCGTGCAAGGCCATGGTTCATTGGCTGGCGGTAAGAGTTCTAAGCCACAGAGTCGCACAGATTATCCGAGTGCAGCAGAGTCATGAACGCATAGCGATTCGGTAACAGGTTCACTGAGTCGACAACATAGCGGAAGCATTGAAACACAAGTTTAAAGTAAAGCAACTCTTTTATTTGATATAAACATGTGTTACAGGCGGCGTATAGCCAAGATTACATGTCTCTCAAGCCTCTCTCTCTGAAACAGTAAAGGCGTGCCAAGTGGCTACAATTGTGGAATATTTGTACAGACGATGTTCAGGCGATGTTCAGGCGAGTTCCAACATTATGTCTTGTATATGTGCTTCAGTCCCGGATGCACCATTGCAAGGCTTCAGAGGGAACTCCTGGCCTTAGCACGCACGAAGGAGGCATCCGCACCGAACGAGATTCTCCCGCACCCTGCATACAAACTGGTGGATTATTAGTACATTGAATGCACTGGTGGGGAAGCTACTCGCCCGCTCGACAAATCCAAACACGAAAATACAGGTTCCGTGCACAACTATTAAGTTGTCTTTCTAGTTGCCTTAGGATCAGTTTTATGCAAATATTGAATAGCCTAACGTGTCGGCAGTGCGCCGTGCGATGTTTGAGGAAACACGACAAGACTTACCAACTTACCATTTCTCCTTCCCTGTCCAAGGCAAACATGATTAATTCAAGCACGGGAAGTATAAACATTCAGGAGGCATAGCATATGCAAACATGAGGGTCGTTATTTTCAGATCGTTCAGGTGTTCAGTTCATTGATGCTATGCAATGACTTGCATGCGGATAGCCGCTAAGCGAGGATGACTTATCTATATGACGAAAGTCGCTGGCATAGCCATTATGGACGGGTTATGGTCTCGGGACTAAGAGCGATAGCAACGCAGGTGGCGAGCCCCGCTATATAATACTCCGTCCGTGACTAACGACCATACAAACTCTTCCGTCCAGATCGGATCGGTCCCGGTGCCCCGGTGACCGTCCGCGGAAGCCAAAAATCCTTGTACACAGGTTGTCCGCGACATGCAGGTCAGGGTCTATCAAATCCAAAGCTTGACATGATAATCATGGAACACACAAACTTATTCTGAACGAGCACATTGCTCCACGAGCTGAGATTCGAACAGTACAAACACGATCCTCGTTCAGATCCAAACATGGCATGATTATCATTCAAGTGTGATTCATATTCAAATATCCATTCTTGCTTGATGCATTCCCCTGGTTCGGGGATTTGCCTTGGGTGACCTAACGGTCCTGAATACTTGCAGGTTCAAATGCACAGAAGGACTATTTGATAGTCTCCTGGCTAAACAAGAATGCATGCACAATACAATAACGCTAGACGTTCGTAAGCAGACAAGCATGCATTTCTAAGGAACATAAGCAGGCACGTTTGCTCTGACCCGAAGGTAAGCCGAGAGATAAAATCGTTAAGGGACTTAGCATGCAAGGGTCTGAATATAAGCAGTATTTCATTTCCATGTTCTAGCAAGCAATACAGTTGGGATTATTCCCTTAGCTAGGTGCGTTGGATTTATTAGCATGCAGGGGTTTATTCACCTAGCGACTAGCATAAACATTCCAGATTTTATGTGTGCTGGCTAAGCAAAGACAAGTTCACCGTAGCCAACCACCTTAGCGATGATTCGCTTCGGTAGAGCGATACGTCTGAGCGAGCCTCTGAAAACCTAAGCCGAGATCCTGCAGGGACAAGTCTGGATATCCTTTGCTTCTTGTTTGAGGCAAAGCGGGTCGGGATAGTTGCACTATTGCCGTTTGAAACGGCAGTCCGCTTGAGCGGAACGGGGTGTTACATCCTACCCAACTTAGAAGTCCTCGAGACTTACTAAGGACAAGCAGTAATCTAGGGTTGAGGCAATCCTAGACAAGTCGTTGTACTTGTTTATTTGGATATTTACTTGTACAAGCTTCGAAATTAGCATATCGCTTAGACTGGATCGTGCGCACTTTCGAAGGGCCCCTCTAGCGTGAACACGTCAACCAGCTTAGTGATAGCGAAGTCTCAGCACTCGAGTTTTACCTTTTCTTAAGTCTTAGATTGTGCACTAGTTCAAGGCGTCCCTCGAATAGATGCATTCAACCAAACTTAGGGTTAGTAAAAATCGGACAAGCTACTAGCGATACTCTCAAGGGTTTGCACAGGTTGGCACAAAGGCCACTCGTAGCATACAACCAGATAAGCAATCATATCATTCAAAATGCATTTTGAAAGTATTTAGACTTATTGTTGGAATATCCTATCGAGGCATTGAGAGAGAGCGTGTACATAACCCATGAACGAGCTTTCGAAACAGAGATATTCGAATCGAAGTCCAAAGGCGTAGAAGCCAGGCTCTGATACCAACATGTCACGCCCCGATCTCCCGTAGGCAATCGGCCGTTCCCGCTAGGCGGGAATCACCCTCGCCAGCGCTTCCGCGGAACGATCGCTTGACCCATCCGGGCGTGATGTCGCACGAGCGTGAGCCACGCCCGTGCAAGGCCATGGTTCATTGGCTGGCGGTAAGAGTTCTAAGCCACAGAGTCGTACAAATTGTCCGAGTACAGCGGAGTCATGAACGCATAGCGATTCGGTAACAGGTTCACTGGGTCGATAACATAGCGGAAGCATTGAAACACAAGTTTGAAGTAAAGCAACTCTTTTATTTGATATAAACATGTGTTACAGGCGGCGTATAGCCGAGATTACAAGTCGCTCAAGCCTCTCTCTCTGAAACAGTAAAGGCGTGCCAAGTGGCTACAATTATGGAATATTTGTACAGGCGATGTTCAGGCGAGTTCCAATATTATGTCTTGTATATGTGCTTCAGTCCCGGATGCACCGTTGTAAGGCTTCAGAGGGAACTCCTGGCCTTAGCACGCACGAAGGAGGCATCCACACCGAACGAGGTTCTCCCGCACCCTGCATACAAACTGGTGGATTATCAGTACATTGAATGCACTGGTGGGGAAGCTACTCACCCGCTCGACAAATCCAAACACGAAAATACAGGTTCCGTGCACAACTATTAAGTTGTCTTTCTAGTTACCTTAGGATCAGTTTCATGCAAATATTGAATAGCCTAACGTGTCGGCAGTGCGCCGTGCGATGTTTGAGAAAACACGGCGAGACTTACCAACTTACTATTTCTTCTTCCCTGTCCGAGGCAAACATGATTAATTCAAGCACGGGAAGTATAAACATTCAGGAGGCATAGCATATGCAAACATGAGGGTCATTATTTTCAGATCGTTCAGGTGTTCAGTTCATTGATGCTATGCAATGACTCGCATGCGGATAACCGCTAAGCGAGGATGACTTATCTATATGACAAAGTCGCTGGCATAGCCATTATGGACGGGTTATGGTCTCGGGACTAAGAGCGATAGCAACGCAGGTGGTGAGCCCCGCTACATAACACTCCGTCCGTGACTAACGACCATACAAACTCTTCCACCCGGATCGGATCGGTCCCGGTGCCCCGGTGACCGTCCGCGGAAGCCAAAAATCCTTGTGCACAGGTTGTCCGCGACATGCAGGTCAGGGTCTATCCAAATCCAAAGCTTGACATAATAATCATGGAACACACAAACTTATTCTGAACGAGCATATTGCTCTACGAGCTGAGATTCGAACAGTACAAACACGATCCTCGTTCAGATCCAAACATGGCATGATTATCATTCAAGTGTGATTCACATTCAAATATCCATTCTTGCTTGATGCATTCCCCTGGTTCGGGGATTTGCCTTGGGTGACCTAACGGTCCCGAATACTTGTAGGTTCAAATGCACAGAAGGACTATTTGATAGTCTCCTGGCTAAACAAGAATGCATGCACAATACAATAACGCTAGACGTTCGTAAGCAGACAAGCATGCATTTCTAAGAAACATAAGCAGGCACGTTTGCTCGGACCCGAAGGTAAGCCGAGAGATGAAACCGTTAAGGGACTTAGCATACGAGGGTCTGAATATAAGCAGTATTTCATTTCCATGTTCTAGCAAGCAATACAGTTGGGATTATTCCCTTATCTAGGTGCGTTGGATTTATTAGCATGCAGGGGTTTATTCACCTAGTGACTAGCATAAACATTCCAGATTTTATGTGTGCTGGCTAAGCAAAGACAACTTCACCGTAGCTACCCACCTTAGCGATGATTCGCCTCGGTAGAGCGATACGTCTGAGCGAGCCTCTGAAAACCTAAGCTGAGATCCTGCAGGGACAAGTCTGGATATCCTTTGCTTCTTGTTTGAGGCAAAGCGGATCGGGACAGTTGCACTATTGTCGTTTGAAACGGCAGTCCGCTTGAGCGGAACGGGGTGTTACAAGAGGGAAAAACTTATGCTATATGATAAAACTACTCACCTCATAGACAACTTGTCTCATGGACTGCTTGCCTCATAGACAACTTTACTCATGGACAACTTGCGTGATGGACTGCTTGCCTCATAGACAACTTGCCTCATGGATAATTTGCCTCATAAACAACTTGTCTCATGAAATGCTCGATGCATAAAATGCTCAACGCATAGGATTCTCGATGCATAGTATGTTCGACGCATAAAATATTTGACGCATAGAATGCTCGATGCATTCTCGCATAGAATGTTCGACGCATAGGATGCTCGACGCATAGAATGTTCGACACATAGAATGTTTGATGCATAGAATGCTCGACGCATATAATGTTTGATGCATTGGATGTTCGACGCATAGAATGCTCGACGCATATAATTCATCATCCCCAACTCATCAGGTCCGAGAACAAGAAAAAACTCAAAAATTGTTTTGGCCATAAAATCTTTCGTTTAAGTCCAACTTAAGCGTTTCAAAGGTCAAAATCATACAAAATTTAATTCTCCACAACATGAAATAATTAGTTTTCGAAAACAAGTTTTAATAGATCAAAACCAAGAAAAACTCATAGAATCCATGAAAAATCCTAACTTGAAACTCAGATCTACTCAAATCTATCCATCAAAACCAAAAATTCTTAGAACTAAAATAGATGAGGACATCAAGGAGAATATTTTCTATCAAACACATTTTTAATTAACACATATATGCAAAAATCTAAAAAATTCCTGGCTTCAGTATTGAGTATGATGTACTTGCCTGGAGTGACTTCTTAGCCTCTTCCTCTGCCTCTGCCTCTCACGGTCCAAGTGATCACAACTACCTCTTCTAGGGTTAGGGTTTGGTCTAGGGTAAGGAAGAGAGGAAGAAGAAACAAAAATGAAGGAGAAAGAGTAAAATAAAGAATGAAAGGGAGGATAGAGAAAACACTCATATATATATACGAAGGGATAGAGGAAGATAGTTTAGTCATGGATTCAACCAAAATGAACCAAACCAAGTGTCCAGTGTAATACCCCATTCCGCTCTAGCGGACTGCCGATTCAAACGGCAAAAGTGTAACGTCCTGACCTGGTTTGCTCAGCGAGGTGACTCGTTAAGGCAAAAAAGGATTTCCAGACTTGTCCCTTTAAGAGAACCGGCTTAGGCTTTCAGAGACTCGCTCGAAGTATCGCTCAACCGAGACGAATCATCGCTAAGGTGGGTGGCTACGGTAAACTTGTCTTTGCTTAGCCAGCACACTTAAAATATAGAATGATACATGCTAGTCGCTAGGTGAATCACCCCCTGCATGCTAATAAGAATATAATACACCTAGCTAAGGGAATAATCCCAACTTGTATTGCTTATGCTAGAACATGGAAATGAAACATTGCTTATACTCAGATCCTCGTATGCTACCTTAGATCTTGTAACTCGGAAAGCCCCTTACGGTTTTACTCCTCGGCTTACCTTCGGGCCCGAGCCAACGTGAACGTTTAAGTTTCTTTATAAATGCATGCTTGTCTGCTACATGATAACTTGTAATATTGCCTTATCTTCAATGTTTGCCACTATCGCATATCGTGTATGCATCCGAATTAACTAGAGGGCTATCAAATAGTTCTTCTGTGCAAATGAACCTGCAAGTATCCGGGACCGTTGGATCGCTAAGGCAGTCCTCGCACCAGAAGAATGCATCAAGGCAAGTTATTCATTGATCAAGAATCCTGTCAAGTTTATACCTGAATGATAATTATATCAAGTTACATCTCAATGATAATCATTTCAAAACGAATAAGGGATTATCATGTCAGTTTGTGTGAAATTGGAAGACCAAGATTAATTATCGCGGACAACTTGGAATCAAGGGGGATCTTCGGATCTCGTTCCATGGACGATCACTGGGGCACTGGGGTCGATCCGATCCGGATGGAACTAACGTTAGTCTCATACATCTGGACATGATGGTCTGCAACCACCAACGAATCTTTGTTGCTTTCTATCCTCGTTCAAGACTATAACTCGTCCTTTATGGCTATGCCAGCGACAAACGTTCATATAGATAAGTCATTCTCACTTAGTGGCTATCCGTGTGTGAGTCATTGCATTGCATCGAGAATAACAAAATGCTTGAACGATCATGATATAACAACACTTGTGCATAAAGAGCACTTGATCATCGTATGCAACACACCTGATATTTTCTGTAACTCGTGCACCCGTAGCGTGATCTCACTCACAACACAGTATTTTCATATGCTATGCCCCTGAATGTTTTTACATGCTCATGCTTGAATTAACTTGGTTTGCCTTGGACATGAAAGGACAAATGGTAAGTTGGTAAGTCTTACCGTATTTTCTCTTATATCGCACGATGCACTGCCACACACGTTAGGTTATTTAATTCTTTGCCATGAAACTGATCCTAAGGCAACTAGAAAAATAACATAAATAGTTGGTGCACGGAACCTATACTACCTGTTTGGATTTAACGAGCGGGCGAGTAGCCTCCCCACCAGTGCATTCGTGTACTGATAATCTACCAGGTTGTTTGCAGGGTGCGGAAGAACCTCGTTCGGTACGGATGCCTCCTTCGTGCGTGCTAAGGCATGGAGTTCAACTTTGAAGCCATGGGGCGCTGCATCCGGAACAGAAGTACATATACAAGACATAATGTTGGAACATCGCCTGTACATCTTTCCACAAATGTAGCCACTTGGCACGCCTTTTACTGTTTTAGAGAGAGAGTGTTTGAGCGACTTGTAAACTCGGCCTAGCGCCGCCTGTAACACTCATTTCAATATCAATAAAGAGTTTGCTTTACATCTATACTTGTGTTATTCAATACTTCCGCTATTGACGACTCAGTGAACTTGTTACCATTCGCTTATGCATTTTTAATTCGGCTGCACTCGAATAATCTGTACGACTTTGTGACTTAGACCTCTTACCGCCAGCCAATGAACCACGGCCTTGTATGGGCGCGGCTCACGCTCGTACGGCATCACGCCCGGATAGGTCAAAGCCGAAGCGATCGTCCCTCGAGAGCACTGACGCGGTGATTCTCGCCTAGCGGGGACGGCCGATTAGCCTACGGGAGATCGAGGCATGACATCCAGTCTATATGCGGGTCCTAAATTGGGTCTATGGCAATGTCAATGGGTATTTTACGGGTCTTGGGTAGTCTCTCCAGACAATAACATAAAATATAAATAACATGAACTATCATGCAAATATAACAGAAATATAATATCAAGAAAATTAAATTCTAGAAATTTAAGAAATACCAAATCGAAAAAACGGGTGTGACATCTCTACCCTCCTTAGAAAAATTTCGTCCTTGGAATTTTACCAAGGCTAGTCGAGATGGAAAACACGTTAGAAAGCTCAGGAAATCACAACCCACTTATCAAAAAATAAATCACATCAAACAAATAACTAAATAGAATAGATAACTGCAGAAAGTAAATAATTGCACATAATAACACACGAAAAAATTAAGGCATATGGATACATATACGTTTAAGTCAGTCAAATAGGAATTCGTTCTCGCTTGCCTATGCTGACTCACAAAAATGAACAAGAGCCAAGCCTTGAGGTAAGTTGGTACCAATGACTATTTTGAGATCAAGACTCTAACCCAGAATGTACCTTCGTAATCGGGACACATGAAGAACATTATGTACCACGAGATACAGAGGCAGAAGAGCAGGATGGGAGACTAGTCTCTGCTCGATGAAGGGATTAAGACGACTATTGTACTCTAGTGCAACAGAATACAAGATTGTTCGACAAGAACCCAAGAATAAGACAAACTAAGAATCTCAAAAATCTTACCCACAATCGTAGCGCCTTCGGCTAACAACTGCTCTAGGATGCCGAAATATTCTGTAAGCCCACGCCTAGGGACTGCGGCTCTAACTTGCTGTTGGTTCTCCCTTGCTTGCTGGACTTGCGCAAACTGAGCCAGACGTTGCTGCTAGAACTGCTGAGTCTGCGTCAAGAGAGGACGCTGGGCTAGTGGTCGAACTGCTTAATGCTGGTCCTCTAGGGCCTTCAATCGCTGCCTGGGGAGGAGCTGGCAACTGTCGGACTAAAGAAGCCTCAGGGTACATAAGCGGGCATGAACCAATCATCTGGTCGGATGTCCCACATCTGAGACATTGGCCGTTGGCCCTCCGACACTGATCTCTGGTGTGCCCTGGCTTGCAACAATGGCTATATCCTGCTGATACTGACTGCCTCATAGATTGCAATGAGGTTATGGTTGAAGCTGGAAGTACAGGCAGGCGAGGAGCTCTAACTGCTGGTGCTGGAGGTGATGACTGAATACTGATTCTTCTCATGGATGAGTGGGACCTCTTATGGCCTCCGGTCCTTGCTACTAATCTCTGGCCGACAAGTTCTTGGGACCTAGCTGCCCTTAGTACTGTATCATAGGTGGCATAATCGTGATCCACCATGAACTACTGAATCTTTAAATGCAGACCCTGCTCGAATCTCCTGGCTTGATCCTTATCGAAAGCTACCATATGGGGAGCAAATTGGCTAAGTCGGCAAAATTTGGCCGTATACTGGTCGACTGATCTCGTCTGCTGACGGAGGTTGATGAACTGTACTGGATCTGGAACTTGGCGGTTGTGTGAAAATACTTTTCCTGAAAGTGCTCCTTGAACGTCCTCTAATTAATGGGCTTCGGAAGTGCCATTTCTTGTGCTGCCTGTAGTGTCCCGCTCCGCGTTGGCACTATGTATAAGTGATATCGCCTTGTTGGCTCGAACTGGTATGACATCTCTACCCTTCTTACAAAATTCGTCCTCAAAATTTTACCAAGGCTAGTTGAGCTGGAAAACACGCTAGAAAGCTCAGGAAATCATAAATCACTTATCAAAAAATAAATCACATTAATCAAATAACTAAATAGAATAGATAACTGCAAAAAGTAAATAATTGCACATAACAATACACGAAAAAATGGAGGCATATTGATATATATACCCTTAAGTCAGTCAAATAGAAATTCGTTATCGCTTGCCTATGCTGACTCACAAAAATGGACAAGAGTCAACCCTTGAGGTAAGTCGGTACCAGCGACTATATCAAGATCATGACTCTAATCCAGGACGTACCTTCTGTAACACCCTATTCCGTTCTAACGGACTGCCGTCTCAAACGACAATAGTGCAGCTGTCCCGACCCATTTTGCCTCAAAAGGGAAGTAAAGGATATCCAGACTTACCCCTACAGGAATTCAGCTTAGGCTTTCAGAGGCTCGCTCAGACGTATCGCTCTACCGAGGCGAATCATCGCTAAGGTGGGTGGCAACGGTGAACTTGTCTTTGCTTAGCCAGCACACATAAATCTGGAATATTTTATGCTAGTCGCTAGGTGAATCACCCCCTGCATGCTAATAAATCCAACGCACCTAGCTAAGAGAATAGTCCCAACTGGTATTGCTTATGCTAGAACATGAAAAATAAAATACTGCTTATATATGTTCAGACCCTCGCATGCTAAGTCCCTTAACGGTTTTATCTCTCGGCTTACCTTCGGGTTCGAGCAAACGTGTTTACTTATGTTCCTTAAAAACGCATGCTTGTCTGCTTGTAATGTTGCCATATTTTCATCCAAACCCCGAAAGACTACTACGTAGTCGTTCCGTGCCTGAATTAACCTGCAAGTATCCGGGACCGTTAGGTCACCCAAGGCAGCCCCGAACCAGGGGCATGCATCAAGGCAAGTCACTCACTGAACGTAGAATCATGGTTCAAGTATATTGTGAAATCGTGTTGCCTAAAATTGGTCAAATAATTGTGTACTCGTGTTACCTGAGATTGGTCAAATAAATCACGTACTCGTGTTGCCTGAAATTGGATTGACCCTGACTTGCATGTCGCGGACAACTCGAAAATGAGGTATAGTTCCACGGACGGTCACTGGGGCACTGGGGCCGCTCCGATCCGGATGGAACTTCAAGTGTGGTCCATCATGTGCAGGCGAGTGGTTTGCAGCATATCGTGTACTTGGTTGCATTCCACTTGGCCTAGGACCACATCATGTGTAGTCTATCGTGTGCTGGCGAGATGGTTTGCAGCATATCGTGTACTTGGTTGCATTCCATCTTGGCCTTGGACTACATGTGCAATCCATCGTGTACGGGCGAGATAGTTCGTAGCAAATCGTGTGCTCTCATTGCGTTCCACTCTCGTCTGGGATTAGTCCTTTATGGCTATGCCAGCTGTTTGTGGTATTAAACGAAAGAATGAAAGTGTATTTCAATGACGGGGTTTATAAGAGACCCGCGCCCTTTTGTTTACAAACAAACTTGTACAATGTAATCCTATACGAGGATGTGGGAGTACAATTTATTTAATTTGGGTATGAATTGCTATAGGTGTCTGATCTGCGGTCGATCACTTTAGCCCTTGGACTACACGATGTTGAAGAAGTTCCGTGGAAGACAGGATGCAGCCTCGGAGGTTACAGAAAAGGGTGGATGCACGATGCCCTGGTCGCCTGATCCCTATCCTTTGCCTGAGCTCTGGGTTCCTCTCTCTCTCTCTCTCTCTCTCTCTCTCGATCTCTTCTCTCCTTGCTCGATCTTCAATTGTTCGACCTTTGATCTTGTACTGGTTTTCTTGACCAATTTTCTGACCTTTTTCCCCATTGATAGGGGTCTCTATTTATAGAGTTTTGGTGACAGTGACCACTCCGTCGGTGTAACAACCGAGGAGTGGACAGTACAGCACCCTTTTACACAATAGTTTAAAATAACCAATGCCTGCGTGTAAATGACCTTTTGAGTGAGCATGTGACGCATGTCCAACTAAGGGGACAAAATGCGTATATCTGCTACGAAGATCACGGCGTAGAAGCCACGCAGGTAGGTATCCCTTGTGTAGCAGAGGTTGGCGTAAAAGCCAAGTGACTGTCACCTTGGCGTAGAAGCCGAAATAGGCATAGAAGCCAAACAGGCATAGAAGCCGAAGGGGCATAAAAGCCGAACAGGCATAGAAGCCGAATGGGCATAGAAGCCGAACAGGCATAAAAGCCGAATGGTCGTAGAGACTGAGAGGGCGTTGGAAGCCGAGGGAGCACTGATCCTGAGCGAGCGTAGAAGCCACTGCGTACCGTACCGAAGTGTTGATGTTGACGTCTTAGCCGGAATTACGGCTTTCGAAAATGTAATCAAATCTTCTACAGAGATTTGTCATCATCTTGTGCATTAAATACGGAGACGTGTTTTGAAGGTCTGCAGCCCTTCTGTGCATCCGTCGCAGAGACGTGCCTTGAGGGAAACTGTCACTGCTCTGTGTAATTAGACGTAAAGATGTGCCTCGAGCCCCGTACGGAGTGCAGCTTTTGACGTGGCAGTGGTTTGTCTTACCGCGGAGCGCAAAACAGCGCATGTTTGCCTGTGTAAAGCAAGGCAGCGTATTCCCTTGTACGCGAAAGAGCGGTTTACGCTGGGGGGACTTTGGTAAACGATGGTTTGGTGATATTTTAACCAAATCCTCTGCATTAAATGCAGAGATTCGCCATCATACTGTGGGTACGTCCCGAGGGGCCTGCCATCGTTTTCAGCCGTCGTCTGGGTAACCGTGCAGCACTTTTTATCAGGAGTCAGAGGCCAGGTTAACCGCGTGACTTGACAGGTTCATTTCGGGGAAGACAAAGCGTTCCTCGTACGCTTTTAACGCTGCTTTGAGAGCGGCTGGGTTTTATGCCATGGAGGCGATGAAGAACCCTGTTTTACGTTGGATGGCTCCGAAGGCCTCTGCTTACACTGCTCTGTATCAAGATGCTGCGTAGATCGTTCCAGCGTATTTTTCATGCTTTTACAAGATCCCCTTCAAAGCTTTTAAATTCCTCGGAATTTGAAACGCTTTGAGAGAAGCATGAACGGCCCCTCGTAACCCGAAACGTTTCTGAATGGAGCGTTGAAACGGTCGGTACTGACTTTATGGCGGATTTATTAGGGACCGCTGTGATCTCTTTCGCCTATAAAAGGCTGGAGGGGTGAACCTGTTTTCACCACATTCCCATTGCCATACAGAGATGACCGCCGGAGCTCGTCGGGTCGATCTGAGGAAGAAGGAGATCATGTTCTTCCAGCATGTAGGGAGCCAAAAAAGACGGCATCTTCGAGCAAGTGCCCACTGCAACGATGGATCATGGAAGGATATCTTAGCCTCCCTTGCTCGGGATAATCAACAACTTTATGCGGCCTCTCACTCGGAGAGTGGGGCGGGGTCACTTTTGACCAGGCCGCTTGCAAGTGGCTCCTTCTCTCGTTACCTTTGGTGACGAGAGGCAGACAGACCGGCCAGAGTGGCGGTGGTCTGTAGGGAAGCAGAGTTACCCTACTTCAGAGGATGGATCATCTGCCCAGTTGTGTATCCTCCTGCCATCGATCATCTTCTTAGAAGAAGGGAAAGACCTTTGTAGAGGGGATTTCCCTCATATGTAATCACGAAAATAAAGAAAACCCCTGTAGACAGGATTTCCCTCATATGTAATTATGATTTTAGCTTTAAATAAAGCCGTCTTTCTTCTTCATATGATCATCTTTGCCATACGTTGCTGTAAAGTCTGGATATGTGCAGTGACACGTCTGAATCTTTACGCCGACTCTGATAGAAAAAGTATTAGGCCCTGAATAGTCCATAGAATGCTGCTGAGCGTTCTTGAACATTTAGAACTGTCCTGTTGCTAGGACTGAGGGACGGCGTAGAATTTTGAACCGTTGCTTCTCTGATGAGCAGGATCTTGTTCAGACTTCGTCTTCAAGAATGATCTCTCGAAACTCCCTTGGAACAGGGTCGAGGTTTTTGGCTGTCAAGTTGAGTTGCCACCTTGATAGACGGGATATTCAGACTGGAGTCTGGATGAACCTCCAATTTTGGACCCGAGAAGAGTAATTTCTCAATGTTTGAACTCTGTACGCTTCGGGTACTTGGGATGCTCTGGGTCAAGAACGAGTATCTGCTGTGTGAACTCTCTGTAATTGACCGCCTTGGGGACTGTTCGGATATGCGGAAAGTCGTGGAGCGTGAAATCATCAGTCTGTAGCCTCTGAGCGTAAAAATACCACTGAGCGCGAAATCGTAGACTTGTGGTTCCTGAGCGTGAAGTCGTAGGTTTGTTGCCTCTCGAGCATAAAAGCTACTGAGCACAAAGGCATCCGGGCATAAACCGTAGACTTGTAGCTGTCGAACGTGAAGCCGTAGATCTGTTGCTGTCGAGCGTAGAAAAGCTCCTTTAGCGTAGAACTGTAGATCTGTTGCCTGTGAGCGTAAGAACACCATCGAGCGTGAAATCGTATACTTGTGGTTCCTGAGCGTAAAGTCGTAGGTTTGTTGCCTCTCGAGCATAAAAGCTACCGAGCACAAAGGTATCCGGGCATAAACCGAGGACTTGTAGCTATCGAACGTGAAGCCGTAGATCTGTTGCTGTCGAGCGTAGAAAAGCTCCTTTAGCGTAGAACTGTAGATCTGTTGCCTGTGAGCGTAAGAACACCATCGAGCGTGAAATCGTAGACTTGTGGTTCCTGAGCGTAAAGTCGTAGGTTTGTTGCCTCTCGAGCATAAAAGCTACCGAGCACAAAGGCATCCGGGAATTAACCGTGGACTTGTAGCTGTCGAACGTGAAGCCGTAGATCTGTTGCTGTCGAGCGTAGAAAAGCTCCTTTAGCGCAGAACTGTAGATTTTTAGCTCCTGAAAAGAAAATTTCTTCGAGCGTGAGATTTTGCGGATCTGTTGCTTCTGAGCGTAAACTGAGCGCCACCGAGCGTGAGATCGTCGATTTGGTATCTGCTGAGCGTAAAGTCGTAGGTTTGTAGCCTCTCGAGCATAAAAGCTACCGAGCACAAAGGCATCCGGGCGTAAAACCATAGACTTGCAGCTTGCGAGCGTAAAATCGTAGATCTGTTGCTGTCGAGCGTAGAAAGCTCCTTTAGCGTAGAACCCGCTGAACCGTCTTGCACGAAAAAACCTTTCGAATTTGCTGACTGTCCGTTTTTCGAGGGTAGTGGGCTGACGTAGCATCCAATCATGACCGACTCTTAATTGCGAGATCCGGTTGGGGTCTCGAGGGGTTCGTTCAAGGATTCGAGGAGTCGACTAGGACCGTATACATACCCCAAGCTTTTGAGAGAGAGAGCTTTTTATCTGTCTTCTGCGAAAGAGAGCTTTCGATTGTTCGAGTTTTCCTTCGTTCCTTCTCCGAGCACTTCGAGTCCTCAGAAATGGCGTCAAAACAAACTTCCTCCGCTAAGGGAAAGAGCGTAGGTTCTTCTTCTCGTTCTTCGGTACCGGCGAGAGATTCTTTGGTCGGGCATGGTGAACCTCCTTCTGAGAGGAGTATCCCGCCGATGAGCAGTGCACCCGGCCTTAGAGGTAAAGCTTTTTGGGATGACAAACGACAAAAAATCCTTCGCACACGTTGAACGTGACCGTGCTAGGTCGTCTTCTGTGCTGATAGCCTCTTTTGAGGAAGATGACGCACGGAGATGTTTTCATCTTTTACGCCCACATTTCTAATATGCCAGCGTAAAAACTCCATATTTTTGTAGTTCTGAGCGTAAAAGCTCTGGCTAACGAAAATTGGGGTATGTCGTAAAAGTTTGAATTTTTACGCTTACGGAGGAGACTTCCGGCGTATAGAGACCAAATTTGCGCAATCTTGGCGTAAAGTACAGACTGTCGTTACTTTGG
This sequence comes from Iris macrosiphon, assembly GCA_036927795.1. Lineage (NCBI taxonomy): Eukaryota > Viridiplantae > Streptophyta > Magnoliopsida > Asparagales > Iridaceae > Iris > Iris macrosiphon. Next base: position 175,323,997 of record JAYESA010000004.1, read on the forward strand.
TCCGCACTTCGTGCAGGATTTGTAATGACCTATTTTCCTTGCACCTTTGCAGTTGATTTGGGTGAGTCTCCGCTGGCTGAGGTGATGGGCTCCGCTGCCGGGATGCTGCACTCGAACTACCTGGAGGATCTGTCCCATGTGGCCTTTTCCATCTCTGGACCCCAGTATCCTGAGGGCAGGGAGTTTCTGATATCGGCCCAGGGTGAGCGAATGCTGTTGAGCATGATCAATGGCGAACCCTTGACGCATGTAGACGGGGAGCAGTACATAAAGTCGGCTTTCCTCTTTGGGGATATGATCGATAAACAGTCCCAGACGAAGCCCAAGAGGGAGCCTTGGGTCTTCCCTGCCAGAAATTTGGTCTTGTATCTGCCGACGATGCCGAGGGATTATCCTATCTCGGCTTTCTTCCATGCGACGCATCCTAGGAAGATGTCGTGGAAGCTGACTCCTGATCTTCACGGGAAGCCTGGGAAGATCTTTCATCTGAAAGGGGCTGACCAGGGGTCATTTGTCAGTCGCCCCTCTGGCGTTGTGATGCTGTTCCGGGGGTTGTGCCTGGGTAACGTCCCGAATGAAGATAGCTCGGTGATCCAGCCTGTCCAGTTGCCGACCTTCTGCAACGACTTCATGAGTCGAGGTGGGGTATATCCCAAGGAGAATCCTCGGTACAACGGGTGGATCGCCCCAACAAACTCCCGGTGGAGATGCCTAGTTGATTGGGCCTTGACGCACTTTCGAAGAGAGCTGGAGGACATTGGACTATATGCCACCGTGAGTGCGACGAGTGTTGGGTTGCCTCCCAATGCTAATTTGTTCTTGGCACTGATGGAGCGGTATATTCCGCTTACCGGGACCTTCGCCACTCCACTGGGGGAGTTGGGATTGGCCCTCCATGAGATGGCAGTTGTCTCGAGACTGCCGATGGGGGATACCCCATACGAAGAGTATGTCCCCACCAACCGGGAGTTGGGGGATTCGGACCCTCGGGTGGCGGAAGTATATCAGGAGTTGATGTGTCAGTACTTTGCGTGCACCGTTTTTTATGACGAGCCCTCTGATTTGGCCCATACCACTAGGTGGATGTCTTACCTCTTCTTCCATCGGGCTAGGGCCGCCAAGTCGGAGAAAGCTTCGGGGGGTAAGAATGAGCCCGTGAACTGCTTGGGCGTCCTTAGTGCCCAAGTTGTTGAGGCTCTTATGGAAGACGCCAAGGCTCCCGATCAGATTCTCGCTGAGGGGGTAGGAAAATACCCCGAAGGCACCAAGGCCCACAGTTATTTGAGGCGCTGTCGCAGGCCTCTGTCTAAGGAAGCCCAGCTGGCTAGTTTCCTCTCTATATGGCTGCGTCGAGTGGTAGTGCCCGGTATCGCGTCCGCGGATCGTATTCACCGGAACATCCTGTGGCCCGTAGTGCGTCTGGTGTTTGGGGCAAGACTGGGCCTGCTTCGTGCCATGGTGTGCCGTATTCAGGCTGGCCTGAGGGCCATGACCGATGGGTTGCTCGTCGATGAAGCTCGGCGTGAGAGTTTTCCCAGGGTGGAATTGCCATACCTGTATCTGATGGGATGGTTAATTCTCCACAACCCCCGAGTGATGTCTCCTGGTTCCGATAGCAGCTCAGGGGGTATATTCCTGCTGAATTATAGGGATTCTTCCTGGAATATGAACACAGTTTTAGACTGTCGGTTAGTGTTGAACCTCAGCCATGGCTGGAAGATTCTCTGTACTCCCCCTTCGGTACATCGCAACCAATCCGGGGTGTGGTTTGAGGATTCAGGTGGAGAGAAGACCGTTCTTTCTCCGGAGGCTTTTAATTGGTTGGTCTGTATCAGACCATCCTATCAGCTATATAGGAGCGAAGACTATTGCTTTTTCGAGCCCTACTTGCCTAGTCGATTTGCCAGGCAGTTCGGGTACAATCAGTTGCACGTGGGTAACGCCGTCATCAGCTTCATGTCCAGGGGTGGACTCATTGACGGAGCTAGAGGGTGGCGATATTTTATCATGGGTTGCACAGGGGCAATTTTTATCGTGCCGGTCGTTACAACCTCCACGGAGCTGCGCATCCTTCATTCTTACGCCCAGTTTTATGTGGCGATTAACACCTTCCATCATGATTTCGACAGGCGTGGAAGCTTTAGAGTGCCTTCTCCCAAGCCTGGGGGAAGAGTCGAAGTCCCCTCGGTTTCTTCTGACGAGGGTGAGGAGTCTGGCACTCCGGACGAGCCTCTGGTGTCGTTGCCGAGGTGTGCAGTGCCTGCGCCGGCGGGGGCTTTGGTAGTCTCTTTTGGGAAGCGACGGGCTTCTGCTCCGAAGGAAGCTTCCCTTCGTAAGAGGAGGAAGGAGATGGTTGCTCGTCCTCTCCGTATTCCTGGTATTGAGGCTCCCGTAAGTGAGCCGGCACCTCCCTACATCAGGGATGAATCTTTGGCTAGAGGTTCCTCGCCTTTTAGAGAGGGACCTTCTACAGTTCCTGCTGGTGGCGCTGGAGAGTCTCCGCTGGAGGCTGTTGCCGCTGTGGCTGCTTCAAATAGTGGAGCGGGATTGCCCACATGGCCGCTGCAGATGGGAGAATCTTTCCCGAGGTCAGCAGCGGGGGAAGTTGCTTCTGTGTCAGCGAGTGCGCTTAGCGAGACCCCGGCTGACGAATCTCGACCGCGTCTCGGGGAAGGCTTGATCGAGCTTTTGGTGATGTCGGTCGGCCCACCTCCTTCTCCCGGTATGACAGGTCGTATCACGTCATTAAGGCGTGGTTTAGCCACATCGGCTGCAGATGCGTCGTATATGCCGTTGGCTCCGGCTTCTAGTGATGACGTGGAGGTGCCTAATTCCGAGGCAGAAGTGTCTTCGGGGGCCAGCTCGCCTGGAGAGGTTTCGTCGTCTTAGGAGGGGGACGAACCTGCTATCGTGACCCCGCCTTTCGCGAGTATGCCGCTGACTTCGATCGTTGCCGTCGTACCTTTTTCGGTCGCGCCACCCGTCGAGGCGGCGGCGGTGGCTACCTCGTCTGCAATTGTCCCTGGAGAGGGAGTTACTAGCATCGCGGCCACTCCGGGCGTCCAGTCGGGTCTAGTCGCGTTGACCGAGCAGCACACCAGCCTTGTCTACACCGGTTTAAAAATGATGGTACCGATGGTGTTGGCAAAGAATCTCGACTTCGAGCTCCTGAAGAAGACTTCTCAGCTTTCGATCGAGGTTGTCAGGGGGCTTGGCAATCCTGGAGTAGCTGATGCTCTAGAGGCGGTGGTTAATGGCTTAGAGCAACCCATTAACGAATATTTGCAGCGGGCTGAGGGCAGCCTTGATGCTGATGTCCAGGCTCGATACGACCTCATGGCTGAGCGGCTTGCTACAAAGCTTGGAAGCCTAGACAACTCTATCCAGAAGCATAAGCTGGAGGTGGATAGGAGAAAAGCTGTTGTGGAAGAAGCTCTTGCTGTTGAGATGCAGTGTCAATCCGAGCATGAAGGGAATGCAGCGAGGGTCTCCAAGCTGAGGGAAGAACTTGCTCGGGCAGAGGAGTGGGCTTCCCAGTCGTTGGCAGGTTCAGAGGTAGCGACCGGTCGACTGAGTGAAGTGCGACGGGGTCTGGACCGTGCGGAAGCTGCCCGTGCGGGCTGTCTTCGGACAAGGGCTAATCTGACTCTTATGCATACCCCCGAGGTACAGCTGGAGCGGGCTCACGTCGATGCCTTGGCCCTTAGGAATGAGAGGATGGCTGCACTGGAGCGGCAGATTCGTGATCTGATTACTCCGCCATCTTGATGTATCTCTCCCTATATAATTTTTGCCTCCTTCTGGGAATGAATAAAAGCGACTCTTTTCTGGCTGTTGTGGACCCGTCATTTCGGAATGTAAATGACAGTTTTTTAGGTGAGGGGGACATCAGAGGTAGTATGGACCTGATATACTCTCGATAAACCTCTTTAGCAGGACATATCTATTCAGAGGTCGTACGGACATGATAGGATATGACCTAACTAGTTTCTTTTCTTGGAGCAGCTTTGTCAGAATTAAGATTCTCGCTATGTTCCACCTGGGCAGGGGGGATTAAGCGTAGTATCTTTTCAGGAATTTGCCGTTGATGGGAGCCATTAATAGGTCCCCGTTAGGCTGGGCTATCCTGTAGGCGCCGTTCGAGAACGTTGTCTCGATCACATAAGGGCCTTCCCACTTGGGCTAGAATTTGCCTTTACTTTTGTGAGTTAAAATCATCGGCCTTCTTACTGCTAGAACTAGCTCGCCGACCTTGAATACCCTTTCCTTTACTTTATGGTTAAAAGCCCTGGAAATGCGTGCTTGGTAGAGCGCGATGCGCTGTTGAGCTTGGAGGCATTTCTCGTCTAATCCTTCTAGCTCCTGAAGCCTTAAAAGGTCATTCTTTTCTTGAGTTAGTTCGTTAGCCACGGCTATTCTGAGTGACGAGATCTGGATTTCAATGGGAAGAACTGCTTTGCTCCCGTAGACCAGCGAGAATGGGGTACAACCCGTCGGCGTTCGTACCGTCGTGCGGTATGCCTAGAGGCATTCGCCCAGCTTTTCATTCCAGTCTCTCTTGTTTGAAGAGACAAACTTCTTCAAGAGTTTGATAATGGTTTTGTTGAAGGCTTCCGCCAGACCATTAGCAGCTGGATAGTACGCCGTGGAGGCAATATTGTGTATCCGATTTTTATCGCAAAACCGATGAAATGCTTGGCTGATGAACTGGGGCCCATTGTCGTGAATTATCCTCCGGGGCACCCCGAAGCAATAGATGACATGATGTTTGATGAAGCTGACCACGTTGGATGCTTTCACCTTAGTGAGAGGGGTTGCTTCGGCCCATTTGAAAAAGTAATCCGTGATGGCCAGTATGAACTGGTGACCCCTGGAAGAAGACGGGTGAATAGGACCGATGATATCCATTCCCCATGCTTCAAAACGCCAGGATGCGACCGTAGGATGTAGATGTTTCGACGGTTGATGTATGAAGTCTGCATGAACCTGACAGGCTCTGCAATACTTTGCGTACTGTATTGCATCTGCGATCATGGTCGGCCAGTAATAGCCCATTCTCCTGATGCGATCCTGTAGCTTAGGCCCGGGTTGATGCGCTCCGCATACGCCGTTGTGAGCTTCACGGATAATCTATTATGCTTCGGCGCTAGAGAGATACCTCAACAGCAGTCCGTCGTAGGTCCGGCGATACAGGCATTGTGAAGATGCATCGAAGTAGAAGCGTAGCGATCGTCTCTTGACGGATACTACTTCCTTGGGGTCCTCCGATAAGATTCCGTATGCCAAGAAATCTATGAAAGGACGTGTCCAATCTCTTGTAGGAGGATCGGTGTTTACAGCGTAGCTGCGTTCTATGTGACAGCTGTTCTTCACACAGAATAAGTCTCTGTTAAGAAGGATTACCGAATCTTTCCTTCTTATAGGAGTAGCTAAGTCTGCAGCTAGGCTGGCCAGGGCGTCAGCTTCCAGATTCTGAGATCGAGGTACGTGTTCCAAGAAGAACCCTTTGAACGTCATGGCTATCTCGATTGTCGCCCGGTGATAGGGGATGAGGTCTGGATTTCGGACTTCGTATATTCCCCTGACTTGATTGACGATGAGCAGAGAATCACCGAAAGCTTCCAGGGATTCTACCCCCAGTTCTGTAGCAACTTGGAGCCCAATTAGTAGAGCGTTTTATTCCGCCACGTTGTTGGAGCAGGGCTTGCTAAGAAAGTATGCTCGATAGATGACGAGTTGATCCGGGGTAACTAGGACGACTCCTACTCCTGAAACAATGTTTCCTTTAGGACCGATTCTGGAGGCGCCATCAAAGAACAGTTGCCATACGTCACTTTTTCTTGCGAAGTTACATTCTGCGACTTCGTCAGGGATGTCTTCGTATAGCTTGGAGGTCTCCGGGATCGGATGAGCCGCTAGAAAGTCGGCCAGTGCTTGGCCTTTGATGGACTTCTATGGGATGTATACCATGTTGTATGGTGTTAGCAGCATCGCCCAAGTTGCGAGTCGGGAGTTGAGGGCACTTGGCTTGCTCATCAGCACTCGGAGAGGGTTGATCCTGGAGATGATATGAATAGTCTGGCCGGTGACATAGTGCCGCATTTTCTGGACAGCGAACATCAGAGCCAAGCATTCCTTCTCCACTGGGTTGTACCGGCGCTCGGTCCCGACCATCATCCTGCTGAGATAGTAGATAGCCTGTTCATGACCCGCATCATTTTTCTGTGCGAGGAGAGCCCCTAGCGAATGATCCATTGCCCGAACGTACAGCAAGAATGGTTTCCCCATGACGGGAGGCACCAGAACTGGCGGACTGGTTAGGTAGCGTTTGATATCCTCGAACGCTTGCTGACAGGTTTCATCCCATATGAAGGATACGCCTTTCTTCATGAGATGAGAGAAGGGATGACATCTCCCCGAGAGGTTGGATATGAATCGCCGGATATAAGCCAGACGTCCTTGGAACCCCCTGAGTTCCCTCAGATTACGGGGCGGTCGCATTGCCGTGATTGCTTGGACTTTGTCAGGGTCTACTTCGATGCCTTTGGTGGTAATGACAAATCCCAAGAATTTGCCGCTGGATACACCCAGAAAGGACTTTGTAGGGTTCATCTTGAGTTGATGCTGGCGCATTAATTCGAATACTGCCCTCAGGTCTCGGGTGTGATCGCCTTTGAGGCGACTTTTGACAGCTATGTCGTCTACGTAACATTCCACTGTTTTACGTAAATGCCCACGAAATATGTTACTCATAGCCCGTTGGTATGTAGCCCCAGCGTTCTTTAATCCGAAGGGCATGACCGTATAGCAATATACCCCCAGTGGTGTCCGGAAGACAGTGTGCTTCTCGTCTTCAGGATGCATCTTGATCTGATTGTATCCTGAGAATCCATCCATGAAAGACATGCGTTCGAAGCCGCAGGTGTTGTCGATCATGATGTTCGTGATGGGAAGAGGGAATTCATCTTTGGGACAGGCCGCATTCAGATCTCGGTAGTCGATGCAGATGCGTACCTTCCCATTTTTCTTTATGACTGGGACCACGTTAGCGACCCAGTCGGGGTGTTGTTCCTCTCGGATGAAACCGCAGGTTATCAACTTCTTGACTTCCGCCTTGATGGCGTCCATCATATCGGGGCGGAACCGTCGTTGGTGCTGCTTTACTGGCTTTGAATCGGTCAGTATATTGAGCATATGAGTAGCTACCTTCGGGTGTAGGCCTGGCATGTCCTCATAATCCTACGCAAAGACGTCAATGTACTCCTTTATCAGCTGTATAACCTCTTCTCTTTCAGGTGGGGGAAGATTGTTACTGACAAATATTGGCTTTGGCGAGAGCTCACTCCCAACGTTGATCTGGACGACTTCGTCTTTGGTGGGAGGTTCTCTCTGCTCGAAGCGGAATTCCCACTGCGTATCCATTTGTTGAGCCCAGGGGTCATCCTTGAATGGCTCCGTATCCTGCTCCTCGGCTTCTGAGGGACTTGTCATCACCATATTCACTGATAGTGCTTTTTCGAGAGCATCTGGTGAGTTGGAGAGCGATGAGCTGTTCTGGGAGGAGAAAAAGGGGTCCTCTTTTGGCTCGGAAGTTGTGAGGGAGGTGGCATACCCTAACCCGAGACGAGTTTGTCGATGGCAGGAGTTGCCGCACGGCGGCGTTCGTCTACCTCTTCCGTAGTTGAGGCCTGGCTTCCGTTTCAAGTCGTAGCCCATGCTTTGCATGATCTTTAGTGCTTGAGGGCTATAACGGTGAATCTGTACTTTTCCGGTGTCGTCATCGAAGGGATCTTCTTGGGCAATTGGTTGATTCCGCACGTGGCCGAAGACTATTGAGCGCTGACTGCTGCCGGTAGGCGGAACGATGAAGATAGAATCCTCATGTGACCCATATGTCGTGACGACGTTGGATGGCGATGCTACTTCCCAGACATATGGGCGGTAGGAGCTCATAGCTTTCAAGAATTTTTGTGCTATGGGTTCTATCTCGTCATGTGGAGTGGGTCCTTGTTCTTGCTCAGAGGTGATATGGATATGGCAATTTTTGTGGATTTAGTATTACTGGCGTACTTGAATTTAAGTACGAATGTTAAGTGTAGACGACAATCGATATTAGAGGTAATATGGACATGATAACTGATGGTCGGAAGTTTATTCAGAGGTAATATGAACATGATAAACTTTGTGATGGTGACTCCATCGGAGAGGGAGGCACATATCTGCTCAGAGGTAATATGGACATGGCAATTTTTTGTGGACTTAACATTACTGGCGTACTTTGAATTTAAGTACGAATGTTAAGTGTAGACGACAATCGATATCAGAGGTAATATGGACATGATAACTGATGGTCGGAAGTTTATTCAGAGGTAATATGAACATGACAAACTTTGTGATGGTGACTCCATCGGAGAGGGAGGCACATATCTGCTCAGAGGTAATATGGACATGGCAATTTTTGTGGACTTAACATTACTGGCGTACTTTGAATTTAAGTACGAATGTTAAGTGTAGACGACGATCGATATCAGAGGTAATATGGACATGATAACTGATGGTCGGAAGTTTATTCAGAGGTAATATGAACATGACAAACTTTGTGATGGTGACTCCATCGGAGAGGGAGGCACATATCTGCTATTCTGCCGTAGCGATCGTTCCCTATAGACGTAGAGTTATGACCTTGGCATCGATTAGTTCCTGAATTCTCCTCTTTAGTATATAGCAGGCCTTTGTAGGATGATGAGTGTACTGATGGAAGAGGCAATAATCTGGGTCATTGATTCTGTCAGACCTCTCAGGATATCTGATGTCGGGTAGCTGAAGCTTACGTTCCTTCCTTAATATATTGAAGATTTCAATTACGTCATCTTCTTTGAAGGAGAAAGTTCCTTTCGGTCGTGGGGCTTTTGATGCCTGAGTTTCATGGTCTTCTGGGGAGATAGCCATTGTTGTACCATCTTTGAATCCTGTGGACATTCTACCCTTCGCTTTGGATGCTGCTTTGTTTTGTCGAGGCGAGCTACCCCCAGATACGCTATGGTCTCCGGTAGTAGAAACTGAATCAGGAGGAATTGTCCTTGGTCGTACGGGATTAAATTTAGCAGCATATCCCAATCCGAAACGGGTTTGCTGATGGTGGGAATTACCCTGCAATGGTATTCGTCTACCTTTTCCGTAGTTGAGGCCTTGCTTTGATTCCAAATCATAACCCATGTTCTGTATAATCTTCAAAGCTTGTGGGCTGTACCTGTGGATTTGTATTTTCCCACTCTCGGGCTCGCAAAATTCTTCCTGTTCGACCGGACCGTTCCGCTTGTGTTTGAAGACTATTGGATGCTGATCGCCGCGTGTAGGAGGGACAATAAAGGCATTATCTTCATATGGTTCATACATCATGATGACTTTAGATGTTGATGCATTTTCCCATATGATCTCTCCTCGTCTGATGGTTTTACGACTCCTGTCTTTGTCTTTTCGGATTAGATAGTTATGCAGGTCAGGAGGATTTGCCGAAGAGGAAGACGAAGGCTTGTATCTTCCGTTCCCCTCAGCGGGTACGCGGAGACTGGGCACCCTGATTTTCCCTATACCACCTGTATACAACAGGTTGGCCATCTGGGCGACGGATAATCCCCCGGGAGGGTATCTTTCTGCAGTCTGAGCTTGTTTTATGCCGAGGGATTGTGCCTGGCGTAGCTTGGGGATTCGCTCAGTCTGGCGTGAGATTGGAGAGGCCCTCAGTTGGCCATTTGCTTCTCGCGTAATCCGGAGAGTAGGCAGATCATTCTTTTGTTGGCGTAAAGGCCTAGTAGTTGAATATTCACCCGCCTGCTTTCCCTTGCGGAGACCGCAGCGCTCATCTGGTTCACCGTAAAGGTCAGATATCGTAGAGCGCGATCTGTACTTCTGATTTGGTGTTGAGATGCCATCAGAGGTTTTGTCTGTACCGCGCGTAGCGGGAGACTGATTCCTGCGCGTATAACGCAGTGGATACTCCTTGGTTAGCTCTGAGGCTTTGCCAGAAGTTTTGTCTGTACCGTGCGTAGCGGGAGACTGATTTCTGCACGTAGAACGCAGTGGATACTCCTGGGTTAGCGCTGAGGCTTTGCCAGAGCTTTGTCTGTACCGCACGTAGTGGGAGACTGATTTCTGTGTGTATAGCGCAGAGGATACTCCTGGGTTAGCGCTGAGGCTTTGTCAGAAGTTTTGTCTGTACCGCGCGTAGCGGGAGACTGAATTTTACGTGCGGGGCACGGAGGGAGCGATGCTACCACCTCATTGGTCGGAGAGATCGGAGAGTCCACAGGAACGGCGGAGGATTTCTTGGGCATCCACACTTTGCATAGCTTCCTGCTGTCTTGGACGGAAAGAGAGTGAGAGCTACCCCCAGTCCGAAGCATGTCTTCGTAGGCAGACTGGTCGAACTGAACGACCAGTGTCTTCTTCACGGTTCCTACAGATACAGCATCGTGTTGAGCAATTACTTCCTCATCAGAAGAGAAAGACGTCCCCAGCAGAGTCGCCATCTTGTTTGTGGTATTAAACGAAAGAATGAAAGTGTATTTCAATGACGGGGTTTATAAGAGACCCGCGCCCTTTTGTTTACAAACAAACTTGTACAATGTAATCCTATACGAGGATGTGGGAGTACAATTTATTTAATCTGGGTATGAATTGCTATAGGTGTCTGATCTGCGGTCGATCACTTTAGCCCTTGGACTACACGATGTTGAAGAAGTTCCGTGGAAGACAGGATGCAGCCTCGGAGGTTGCAGAAAAGGGTGGATGCACGATGCCCTGGTCGCCTGATCCCTATCCTTTGCCTGAGCTCCGGGTTCCTCTCTCTCTCTCTCTCGATCTTGATCTCTTCTCTCCTTGCTCGATCTTCAATTGTTCGACCTTTGATCTTGTACTGGTTTTCTTGACCAATTTTTCGACCTTTTTCCCCATTGATAGGGGTCTCTATTTATAGAGTTTTGGTGACAGTGACCACTCCGTCGGTGTAACAACCGAGGAGTGGACAGTACAGCACCCTTTTACACAATGGTTTAAAATAACCAATGCCTGCGTGTAAATGACCTTTTGAGTGAGCATGTGACGCGTGTCCAACTAAGGGGACAAAACGCGTATATCTGCTACGAAGATCACGGCGTAGAAGCCACGCAGGTAGGTATCCCTTGTGTAGCAGAGGTTGGCGTAAAAGCCAAGTGACTGTCACCTTGGCGTAGAAGCCAAAATAGGCATAGAAGCCGAACAGGCGTAGAAGCCGAAGGGGCATAGAAGCCGAACAGGCATAGAAGCCGAATGGTCGTAGAGACTGAGAGGGTGTTGGAAGCCGAGGGAGAACTGATCCTGAGCGGGCGTAGAAGCCACTGCGTACCGTGCCGAAGTGTTGATGTTGACGTCTTAGCTGGAATTACGGCTTTCGAAGATGTAATCAAATCTTCTACAGAGATTTGTCATCATCTTGTGCATTAAATGCGGAGACGTGTTTTGAAGGTCTGCAGCCCTTCTGTGCATCCGTCGCAGAGACGTGCCTTGAGGAAAACTGTCACTGCTCTGTGTAATTAGACGTAAAGATGTGTCTCGAGTCCCGTATGGAGTGCAGCTTTTGATGTGGCAGCGGTTTGTCTTACCGCGGAGCGCAAAACAGCTCATGTTTGCCTGTGTAAAGCAAGGCAGCGTATTCCCTTGTACGCGAAAGAGCGGTTTACGCTGGGGGGACTTTGGTAAACGACGATTTGTTGATATTTTAACCAAATCCTCTGCATTAAATGCAGAGATTCGCCATCATACTGTGGGTACGTCCATAGGGGTCTGCCATCGTTTCCAGCCGTCGTATGGGTAGCCGTGCAGCACTTTTTGTCAGGAGTCAGAGGCCAGGTTCACCGCGTGACTTGACAGTTTCATTTCGGGGAAGACGAAGCGTTCCTCGTACGCTTTTAACGCTGCTTTGAGAGTGGCTGGGTTTTACGCCATGGAGGCGATGAAGAACCCTGTTTTACGTTAGATGGCTCCGAAGGCCTCTGCTTACGCTGCTCTGTATCAAGATGCTGCGTAGATCGTTCCAACGTATTTTTCATGCTTCTACACCACCGACTCATGTTCATATAGATAAGTCATCCTCGCTTAGCGGCTATCCGCGTGCGAGTCATTGCATCGCATAAAAGAACAACTGAGCACACCAACTATTGTCCCGTTCAATGACTCTCGTGTTTGTATGTTGCATATGCTATGCTCCTGAATGCTTATACTTGCCCGTGCTTAAACTAACAATGTTTGCCTTGGACAGAAAAGGCTAAATGGTAAGTCTTGTCGTGTTTCCTCTCATGTTGCATGATGCACTGCCACACGAACTAGGCTATTCAAATATTGCATGACACTAATCCTAAGGCAACTAGGAAGACAACTAAATAGTTATGCACGGAACCTGTATTACGTGTTTGGATTTGTCGAGCGGGCGAGTAGCTTCCCCACCAGTGCATTCAATGTACTGATAATCCACCAGTTTGTATGCAGGGTGCGGGAGAACCTCGTTCGGTGCGGATGCCTCCTACGTGCGTGCTTAGGCGTAGAGATCACTCCGAAGCAGCGGTGCGTTCGGACTGAAGCACATATACAAGACATAATGTTGTGAACATAGTCCGAACTCGCCTGTACACTCATTCCATAATTATAGCCACTTGGCACGCTTTTACTATTTCAGAGAGAGAGGCTTGAGCGACTTGTAATCTCGGCTATACGCCGCCTGTAACATAAGTTTATATCAATAAAAAGAACTTGTTTTACTTCAACTTGTGTTTCAATGCTTCCGCTATATTGTCGACTCAGTGAACCTGTTACCGATCGCCTATGCGTTCATGACTCTGCTGCACTCGGACAATCTGTGCGACTCTGTGGCTTAAAACTCTTATCGCCAACCAATGAACCATGGCCTTACACGGGCGTGGATCACGCTCGTGCGGCATCACGCCCGGATGGGTCAAAGCGATCGTTCCGTGGGAGCGCTGGCGAGGGTGATTCCCGCCTAGCGGGAATGGCCGATTTGCTTGCGGGAGATCGGGGCGTGACATGTTGGTATCAGAGCCTGGCTTCTACGCCTTTGGACTTCTATTCAATATCTCTGTTTCGAAAGCTCATTCGTGGGTTATGTGCACGCTCTCTCTCAATGCCTCGATGGGATGTTCCAACAATAAGTCTAAATACTTTCAAAATATGTTTCGATTGATATGATTACTTGCTTGTTGTTGTGCTGCGAGAGGCCTTTGTGCCAACCTGTGCGAACCCTGGAGTGTATTGCAGTAGCTTGTCCGATTTTTACTAACCCTAAGTTTGGTTGAATGCATCTATTCGAGGGACACCTTGAACTAGTGCACCATCCAAGACTTAAGAAAAGGTGAACTCGAGTGCTAAGACTTCACTATCACTAAGCTGGTTGACGTATTCACGCTAGAAATGCATTTCGAAAGTGCGCACGATCCAGTCTAAGCGATATGCTGATTTCGACGCTTGTGCAAGTGAATATCCAAATGAACAAGTACAATGACTTGTCTAGGATTGCCTCAACCCTAGATTACTGCTTGTCCTCAGTAAGTCTCGAGGACGAGATTTTTTCTGAGTTGGGTAGGATGTAACATCCCGTTCCGTTCTAACGGATTGCCGTCTCAAACGGCAATAGTGCAGCTGTCCCGACCCACTTTGCCTCAAAAGGGAAGCAAAGGATATCCAGACTTGCCCCTACAGGAATTCAGCTTAGGCTTTCAGAGGCTCGCTCAGGCGTATCGCTCTACCGAGGCGAATCATCGCTAAGGTGGGTGGCTACGGTGAACTTGCCTTTGCTTAGCCAGGACACATAAAATCTGGAATATTTTATGCTAGTCGCTAGGTGAATCACACCCTGCATGCTAATAAATCCAATGCACCTAGCTAAGGGAATAATCCCAACTGGTATTGCTTATGCTAGAACATGGAAAATGAAATACTGCTTATATATGTTCAGACCCTCGCATGCTAAGTCCCTTAACGGTTTTATCTCTCGGCTTACCTTCGGGTCCGAACAAACGTGTTTACTTATGTTCCTTAGAAACGCATGCTTGTCTACTTATAATGTTGCCATATTTTTATCCAAATCTCGGGAGACTACTACGTAGTCGTTCCGTGCCTGAATGAACCTGCAAGTATCCGGGACCATTAGGTCACCCAAGGCAGCCCCGAACCAGGGGAATGCATCAAGGCAAGTCACTCACTGAACGTAGAATCATGGTTCAAGTATATTGTGAAATCGTGTTGCCTAAAATTGGTCAAATAATTGTGTACTCGTGTTGCCTGAGATTGGTCAAATAAATCACGTACTCGTGTTGCCTGAAATTGGATTGACCCTGACTTGCATGTCGCGGACAACTCAAAAATAAGGTATAGTTCCACAGACGGTCACCGGGGCACTGGGGCCGCTCCGATCCGGATGGAACTTCAAGTGTGGTCCATCGTGTGCAGGCGAGTGGTTTACAGCATATCGTGTACTTGGTTGCATTCCACTTGGCCTAGGACCACATCATGTGTAGTCTATCGCGTGCTGGCGAGATGGTTTGCAGCATATCGTGTACTTGGTTTCATTCCATCTTGGCCTTGGACTACATGTGCAATCTATCGTGTACGGGCGAGATGGTTCGTAGCGCATCGTGTGCTCTCGTTGCGTTCCACTTTCGTCTGGGATTAGTCCTTTATGGCTATGCCAGCGACTCATGTTCATATAGATAAGTCATCCTCGCTTAGCGGCTATCCGCGTGCGAGTCATTGCATTGCATAAAAGAACAACTGAGCACACCAACTATTGTCCCGTTCAATGACTCTCGTGTTTGCATGTTGCATATGCTATGCTCCTGAATGCTTATATTTGCCTGTGCTTAAACTAACAATGTTTGCCTTGGACAGAAAAGGCTAAATGGTAAGTCTCGCCGTGTTTTCTCTCATGTTGCACGGTGCACTGCCACACGAACTAGGCTATTCAAATATTGCATAAAACTGATCCTAAGGCAACTAGGAAGACAACTTAATAGTTGTGCACGGAACCTGTATTACGTATTTGGATTTGTCGAGCGGGCGAGTAGCTTCCCCACCAGTGCATTCAATGTACTGATAATCCACCAGTTTGTATACAGGGTGCGAAAGAACCTCGTTCGGTGCGGATGCCTCCTACGTGCGTGCTTAGAAGTGGAGATCACTCCGAAGCAACGGTGCGTCCGGGCTGAAGCATATATACAAGACATAATATTGTGAACATAGCCCGAACTCGCCTGTACAATCATTCTACAATTGTAGCCACTTGGCACGCTTTTACTGTTTCAGAGAGAGAGGCTTGAGCGACTTGTAATCTCGGCTATACGCCGCCTGTAACACAAGTTTATATCAATAAAAAGAGCTTGCTTTACTTCAACTTGTGTTTCAATGCTTCCGCTATATTGTCGACTCAGTGAACCTGTTACCGATCGCCTATGCATTCATGACTCCACTGCACTCGGACAATCTGTGCGACTCTGTGGCTTAGAACTCTTACCGCCAGCCAATGAACCATGGTCTTGCACGGGCGTGGATCACGCTCGTGCGGCATCACGCCCGGATGGGTCAAAGCGATCGTTCTGCGGGAGCGCTGGCGAGGGTGATTCCCGCCTAGCGGAAACGGCCGATTTGCCTGCGGGAGATCGGGGCGTGACACCTTCGCAATCGGGACACATGATGAACATCATGTACCACGAGATACAGAGGTGGAAGAGGAGGATGAAATACTCGTCTCTGCTCGACGAAGGAATCGAGACGACTATTGTACTCTAGCGCAACAGAATACAAGATCGTTCGACAAGAACCCAAGAATAAGACAAACTAAGAAACTCGAAAATCTTACCCACAATCGTAGCACCTTCGGCTAACAACTGCTCTAGGATGCCAAAATCTTCTGTACGGGCACGCCTAGGAGCTGCGGTCCTAACTTGCAGATGGTGCTACATATAGCCATACTTGGATGTAAAAGCTCTTGCAGATGGAACTTTTTAAATAAGTGACGAATAAAAGTGAATTTTGAGAGGTACGAGAGTTGCCACCTAAATTTCACCTATTTGTTAATTTTATTTATATCTTATGTTGTTTCATCGAAGAAACGACTATTTCAAAGTTGCTTCCCCACATCGTTGACGTCATTCAAAGTGCCATAAGAACCCGAGGCCTTCGAATACGTTTTCATCATCGACACCGCTTCGAGTTGGATTTTAAGTGCAAAAGCTTCCACCATCGAGATCCAACGCGACTGCATGTCATCTAAGATTGGGTATCAAAAATCAATTATTATATTTTTCATTTTTGTCATAACTAATTTGTGATAAACTATATACTTTCGATTGTCACAAAACTTAGAAACTTTTGTGTCCAATTTGTCTTAAACCCAAAATTGTACATAGTTCAAATCTAGGGTAGTCTTGCTTTCTTTTGGTCTCGTCCTGCTTCAGTTAAGTTTCATATGTTTTGTCTACCAAGAAAGAATTTGCTTCTTCTTGCCTTTCAATTTTTTGTTATTTGCATGATTAATGATGACTTGCCTTATCTTTTAAATAAAAAACAATTCCCCTTTGTTAAGTTGTAGAATACAGTCATATTAATATGGCTTTTCCCTCTTTTATTTTTCGAAAATATAACTATTATCTTACTTATGTTAGTGTTGGATGTTTATCAATGTTTTTGGACAATTGTGTCATTATTCACAAAAATGTACTCGTGTTGCAGCATCTGCAGGGATTGCTGGTTCGAGCAGAACAACTGCTGAAAGGTGATAACTAAAGAGTGATGTGTGCAGGATTCTTCCAGTGGTCCTTGAACAGTTCAGTTTACTAGTAGCAATAGTTATGTTATATATATATATATATATATATATATATGTGTGTGTGTGTGTGTGTGTGTGTTTGTGTATATGTGCATGATAAATGAATATTTTATCTCGTGGTTACTATGTATATATATGTACCCGATGTTATGTGATTGTTTCTCACGGCGAAGCTATACTAGATTTCATTGGTTTATGTAAGCATGACACAAATATCTTGCCGAAGATAATTAATTCTGAAACTTCATTTCCAATGTTTGATGTAAGGTTTACTAATAATATTCATAGCTATTATTATATATTTTTCCTTGAACAGTTAATATTGAATGTTGTATGTTACCAATATATTCAGGTTATGAGTCTTTGTTTAATTGACTTGGGATTATCACTGAATCTTTTTGTAATCTATTATTAAAGATCAGGATCCTTCTACTAATCTATGGGCTTATTATGATTATGACTGTTTCTACAATCAAATTCTTGAGTTATTATAAATAAGAAACTGAACTCTTCTTTGGAGAGCTAGTTGATGGTTTTTACTTCTTGTTCTTTGGTACCAAGGCTAAGGCTAATGATTGACCTGTTGTAACAGGAAGTAGTGCACTTCCCCCACATCATTCATACCGAGGTTGATAATTATTGTGAGCCTGAAATTTTCGTTGTTGCTGTTCCAAATGCTGAGCTGGTCAGGGGATTTCCTCGCGCTCTCTCTCTACACTAGTTTAATGGCAATAACCAATTTGAAAGAAAGTTGAAGTACAACAGACATGGGAGAGGAAACAGCATCATGAGTCTTGGATATTCCATTGCTGAAGGATCTTCCCAAGAGTTCAGATGAATCAAATGGGCATTTCAGAACTGGTCAGTACCTGCTTTTTCCTAGTCAAGAGCAGCCCATTATTAACTTCAAAGGTTCTTCCGATTGCTGAATGAATGCCTACTTAAAGCATTCAAATTTTGTGTTATTTATGTCATTGCGTCATCTTAGTTTTTCATTCTTTTTCTTCAGTTCTTTCTCATCTTACAATATAGGATACTTCTGATGGAATACTGTGCATCTATAATACCCTGTGCTATGTTTCTCCTTTTTAATTGGAGATGCCAATTGTACTCTGTGGCATGACTGTGTGGCATGTTTCTCTCAAACACTTGAAGTTATAATGATACTGAGATTCTTCACAAGCACATAATTTGCCTGCATGTAATGTAAGACTATATAAATCTGCAGTAATACTATAAAGTTAAAAATCTTATTATCTTCTCTCTCAAAACCCAAAAGAAATTTGGCACTGATTCGCTTGAAACTTAATCATATATATGTCTATTGTCACCCATCAGTTCATCATGTGCTGCAACCGGTCTCTGTTCTGATTACCTCTAGTAGATGGGCAGGGCAGCTCCTAAGGTCTGTGGGACTTAGGACGAGATCTAAAAATTGGACCTTCTTCATCCACCTTTTTGGGCCTTTATTTAAGCAAAATTTTAATAAAATAGATTTTAGATATGTGCTTCTTCTCTTTTCAGAAAATTATATTTTGAATAATTTTCTTTAAATTTGGGGTCTTTTGTTAAATAAAAAAAAGATTAGTTAAGAGTTAATATTCGGACTAGGCTAATTTAGGAAGGATGAGGATAACAAATTGGAGTGTTGGACAGTCGTACAGGCGTCCAGCCCTCCCGTGCACACTCTTAGTAAAATTATGGGCCTCAAGTACCATCTTCAAATTTTCATGGTTCATAAATATTTATTCTTGATGTCCCTTCTTTGGTCAATGTAAATTTTATTACTATATTAGCTGATGTAATTTGTATTTAAAGTATTCATGTCAATTAAGAGATCTTGCTAGTAAAAAAAAAGGCTTAACATAATTACATCTAATGACTATTTATTTAATAAAAATGTATACATTTAATATTCACTATTTTTTGGTCTTTCTTAATGAGAATTCTGGGTTGTATTTTTCTTTTCCATGTAACTAATATATGAATTATTAATTTGTAATTACTAGTTATAATAATTTTAGTTTACATGTAATTTAGATTTTATTTTGGGCCATTGATTACAAGTATCTTGTATGACTTTATATATATATATATATATATATATATATATATATATATATATATATATATATATATATATATATATATATATATATATATATATAATTTTTTTAATTATTTTGGGCCCCCCTAATAACTTTGGGTCCTGGACGGTCGCCTATCTCGGCCATGTCCAGGGTCAGCCGGTCCTGTAGATGGGAAATGTGTTAGTCCCCTGATGGATCAAAAGATGGTAGAACGCAGACTATAGCAGAGCTACTAGCGAGCCCCGAAGGTCCGCTCTCTAATGGAACCCAAGTTGTCATCGCGATAAGAGATACACACAAGAGTTCCTCATCTGATATATCTCGATTCCAACGAAGCACGAACCAATAACAAGTTATAACCAAACTCTGAAGATAATGAAGATTAAAACAAGCAACAAGAAATTATTTTTCTCTTTACGTTCGCAGACACTACAATAAGAAAGAACGAAGCAAAAAAAAAATACTGAAGAATAGCTCCTTGCTGGGGTGGTCAAAACCATCGTTGCTCAAAGCAAGATTTATCATACAGACGATCTGCTCCCAGGAACCAGCAATTTCATAAAAAAACTTCTGGAACGCTCAATGCCACCTTTAAAAACACTCGAAAAGCACCATGTGAGAGGGGGACACTCTGGGCCGCATCAGATTTGGTGTTCTCGATTTTTTTCATCTATTTTTTCTCTCTCCTCAAATGAAAGAGGAGCTCCTCTATATAGAAGAAAACAACACCTATGCGGCCTGAGGAAACTACATGCCGTATAAGCGTTGACCGACCATATCCTCCAAAATCTGGGTATAAAATCTGCATGCGCTGCCCGCACCTCCTGCGCGCTGTACTGCACAGAGTAGACAACGCCACAAGTGCCACCTATGGCAGACCTTGTCCCCTCCACATACATCTCGTTCATCAAAACCTGGCCGCATATCCCCGGGCCGCATAGTGCCTCGACACAAAGACCCTGGCCGCATAACACCATGCCGCATAACCCCTGGCCGCATAGTGCCTGGACGCATAATGCCTTGGCCGCATAGCTCCGGGACACATAGCACTTTGGCCCATGCGTCCGAGCTGGTAACCATGCATGCATCTCGCGCATAAACGAGCGCACGAGCGTCATACGACGATGCAACCATGCTAAGTGCAAAGTGCACCAACAAAGCGCTACTTTGTGCCCTTGTGCCCGAGTTCGAGTCGCTAAGCCCTTCAGGGCTTAGCTCCTTAGTGAAACTTCCCAAAGGTGGTTACAAAATAAAGATTGTTATAATAGAGTTCACACTTAATCCCTCTAGGAAAGTCAACCCACATGGGTCTCCACCCCATGTGCATATACCAATACTAAGCATAGCTATATATTGAGATATACACATTGGTGGTTTTTTAATATAGGACTAAAACTCCCAAAGCTAAGTGGAAAATACCAACAATCCCCCACATATATCATAATATATGGTTTGAGCGTTCCTCACAGTGACTTCCATCATGCATTAGGATAGATGTCGTCGACGATTTAAAATCTTTCCGTATGGGTCAAACAATAGTATGATACAAGAATGGACTAGGCCGTAAATTCTGTACCATAGCTGCTATTCTTTCCACTCACACAATGACCTCAGTTATGCCAACCGGTGGCACGTTAAAGGTCCTGTGCTGAACTGGTCTCATTATATATATATCTTGGGTGTCTACAAGCTTTTTCTCAAGAGATGACCTACATCTCTGTCCATACACTTAGGTAAGTTCTTCCACTATAGAGAGTTTATTATCCGGTATGAAGTCTTGCGCTTCTGTGCGGTGCTACGCCGCATGACATGGCCGCTCAAGGCCGAGGATCCTTCTCTTGTGGTGTCATACCACTATAGCATAAGAATACATGCCTCTTCGTAGTGCCGTTACTACACACAACATGGAGCCTTGCGCTCCTGTGTGGTGCTATGCCGCTGTGACATGGCTTAAAGCCAAGGTTCACGACCTCATGTAGTGTCACCCACTGTAGCATGAGGTCACAAGCCTCTTAGTAGTGTTATACTACCTCCCAGCATGAAGGCTTGTGCTTCCGTGCGGTGTTACGCAACTGTGACATGGCTCGAAGTCGAGGTTCACTCCCTCATGTACTATCACCTACTATAGCATGAGGTCACATGCCTCTTTGTAGTGCTGTACTAGCACTCTCTATTTCTTTTCAGCATTAGGCTACCTGCCTATGTGCGATGCTACCATTGCTGTGAGATGGTCCGAAGTTGAGGTTTACTCCCTCGTGTGTTGTCATACTACTGTAGCATGAGATACAAGTCCTTTGTAGTACTAAAACTACTCGTGCTTCCTGCAACGCACGTCGAACATTCACTCTGTCCGAGAACTCATTAAGGCGTCAAAGCCATCCTCCCACATAAAATATTTTGATCAAGAAAAAAATAGTAGACCACAGTGGTTCCAGGTACGTATTCTATAATTTCCCTAAGGACTACCCACTGTACCTGATATTCTCTTGGTCAATGGTCCTTCCTTGAACCAATATCTAGATGCCTGGTAGATTTTCTTTGAACCAATAGCATAAAACTAAATGGTAGGATTATAGAGATGTAATACCAGAGGTCCTCCAAGCCCAAATCTGTTGTGTCCTTAACTATGTGCGATATTACTGCAGCTGTGACATGGGTCGCAGTCGAGACTTTACCCCGTCAAGGTACCTCATGGTGGTGTCACCCCATAGTAACATGGAGAACTACGCTCCTTCATAGTGCTTGACGCTGACTATATATGGTGCTACTGCGGCTGTGACATGGCCCAAAGTCGAGGCTTTACCCTGTTAAGGTACCTCATAGTGGTGTAATCCCACTGTAGCATGTAGTACTACACTCCTTTATAGTTTTTACGATCAGCTGGCACTTGAGGCCAAATATGAATGGATCTACCAGATTTACTTGACTTCGATCTTTTAGCCACTATAATGATCCACGCAAGCTGCGCTTATTCAGTATTTTGTACTGGTAAGTTATGAACGAACCCACCAAAATTATCTGGCTCCGAACATTAACCATTATAATAATCCACGCTGGCTGCACTTATTCAGTGTTATATGTTTTATCCATACAGTTCTCTTCATATCTTTAAAAAGATGAATAGATGCCACCGCTGCAGCTTCCTGGTTTTTACAGTATGTCGGTATCACCCGAATCTGTGTACTAACCATAGGAAGATCATCTGAGAGATTTTAGATTCATTCTGCTTTATATGCTGCAGATAGTGCTTAGAAGTCTGAGAGTAAAGACTACTTCTTTGACTTCAACGATATAGCAGCACCACTCCTGGAGAAGCTCTTCTTTCCTGAGCATCAACTGGCATCACTGAAACCTTCCATCATATCTGGATAACTGCTGTAGTGCAGGATATACCACTGAGTCCACTTGAGAATATTAAGGACTCTCTTCACAACTTTCAGTGTTCAACAACACACATACTGCTCGTGAACTGACTCAGCATCCCTACAATGAGAGCTATATCAGACTGGTGGTACTCGGAGCTTGAATCATGCACCTAATGATGCTCGAGTACTCTAACTGTCTGATGCTTTCCCTTAGATTAGGCTTCTTCATCTTCATGTTATACCTAAGGAGTATCGACCTAGATACCCAAAGTGTATGACTAATCTTCTTCTGCAGAGATCTTGCGACTTAGCTAGCCCACCTGGCATTCGGATTGACTTATATCCTTAGGATAACATATGCAATCCTACATCCTGAGTCTGGATAAAAGTACATCTTTGTTCTAGTGACACTTCTATATCCATAGCTCGGATTAGCAAGTTATTCACATAGATACAACAGATGACTCCTTTATTATCAGTAAACTTTGAGTACACACTCTTGTCTGTCTTGCTGATCCTACGACAAATTTGACTAGATAACTTGCCAAACTTCTGCTGCCATATCCTAGGATTTGCTTCAGGCCGTACTGAGATATCACTAATCCATAGACTGTCTTCAAACCTGAATGACAATAATTCTGACTGTTGTCCGTGAATCTCTTATGACTGTCTTCATACAAGACTTGTTATCTTTTCTTTATCTGATAAACAATCACCTTATGTATAGTAGGTACGATAATCATCATTCTGATATATGACATGTTCAACTAGGTGCCAAAGAACTCAATTCCCTGTATCTGAGAAAGCCCCTAGGCTATAATCCTAGTCTTGAACTCAACTATTCTGTCTACTTTCATTTTCTTCTACTGAAGATATATAAGCATCTGATAGGTTTAGCTCTTTCAAACAGATTGATCAACATCCAAGTATTGTTATGGGATCAATCTCTTCATGGACTGCCTCCTCCCTGCAGGCCGAGTCCCTGGCCTTCACTACCTCATCATTGGTAAGTTGGAACGACCTCCACATAATAGGTGATAAGATCATCCTTGGTCTTTCGACCTCCTGACTCTTCTAGCTAACTGCTTTTCGAGTTCTGGTTTAAATGTTGTCTCTTAAAAGATAACTTCTTCCTAGATGACGTCATCTTCTGTAGAAGTGCCAACAACTCTGGCGGATAAGGTCCTCCAAAATTACTCATATGCCAAAAACTCCTACATTCGAATGATATTCATGTATATATGACTTTGAACCAGAGTTACCTCAGAAGTGACGAACGGTACTAAGGGTATGACCGTAAGTGCAACCTTCTCCCACAGATAACCTAGAAGACTCTTTGTATAACAATATAGAAATCATTATTACTGTCAACTACTGGTTCTTCCTATTTGCACCTTCAAAGGGCTGGGAGAGTACGAAGATATTATTTCATAGTCAATTCTATATTCTAAGCTGAACAATGAGAATCCAAAGAATGACTCTCGTTCCATAGTCAATTCCATGTTCTAAGCTGAATGATAAGAATCCAAAGAATGACACTCGTTCCATAGTCAATTCCATGTTCTAAGTTGAACGAAGAGAATCCAAAGAATGATACATGTTCTATAGTCAATTTTATATTCTAAGATGAACGATGCAAATCTAAAGAACGATGCATGTTCCATAGTCAATTCCATGTTCTAAGCTGAACGATACAAATCCAAAGAACGATGCTCTTCATCTTGACAACTTCTGAGTCTATTAAGTTGTAGACCGGTATAACGCTCAGCTCCAAAATTGAAGTCCCTGAGGTTCTCGAATGCTTCATCCTTCGATTATGAGAAGATACACGAACGTGTTTCCTAAGAAATTATCGAAGAAAGAAGTGATAAACTTTACCCCGGCCCTTTGTGGAGAATAGAAGTCACAGGTATCCGAGCGCACCAGCTCCAGAGGATATGTACTTATAGTCATCCGTCTAAATGACTTCCTGACTACCTGTGTCTCAACACAGCCATCACGTCTCTCCACCTCTTTATCCCCATATCTTAGAGATATTCCTGAACTAGATATTGTAATACCCCGTTCCGTTCTAGCGGACTGCTGACTCAAACGGCAAAAGTGCAACTTTCCCGACCGCTTTGCCTCAAACGAGAAGCAAAGGATAGCCAGACTTGTCCCTATAGGAATTCAACTTAGGCTTTCAGAGGCTCGCTTGACGTATCGCTCTACCAAGACAAATTATCGCTAAAGTGGGTGGCTACGGTAAACTTGTCTTTGCTTAGCCAGCACACATAAAATATGAATATTTCATGCTAGTCGCTAGGTGATTCACCCCCTGCATGCTAATAAAAATCTAACGCACCTAGCTAAGGGAATAATCCTAACTTGTATTTGCTTGTGCTAGAACATGGAAATTGAAATACTGCTTATATTCAGACCCTCGGATGCTGAGTCCCTAACGGTTTTATCTCTCGGCTTACCTTCGGGTCCGAGCAAACATGTTTACTTATGTTCCTTAGAAACACATGCTTGTCTGCTTGAATGTTGTCTTATTTTTATCCAAACCCTGGGAGACTACTAAGTAGTCGTCCCGTGCATGATTGAACCTGCAAGTATCCGGGACCATTAGGTCACCAGACAGCCCCGAGCTAACATAAATATTGTATTTATAAAATTGCATGCTTGTCTGCTTATACGTTACCTCGACTCAATGCTTTTAACATAGGCTATGCCAACACCTTGTTATACAAAATATTGTTCAGAAAGATTATGAGAAATGAATCAGGCAATGCCTCTTATCTTGTACTATTGTTGCCTCAACAACATGCCTCTTGTCTTGTACTCTTGTTGCCCCAACCATGTAAATAGATAACTTACCCGAGACGACGTTCGATCATGGATAACTTATGCACAGGGTTGGTCTAGCGGGCGATGTCGGGGCACTGGCATCGTCCCGGTCCGGGTGAGACCAATTGTTTTAGTCTCTTATTCGGCGAAATGGCTTGCAGCACCTCTTGTACTTTCGTTGCATACCATTCTCGTCTAAGACTATACCGTCCATTATGGCATATGCCAGTGATTGTCTTGTATTTAACTTGTTGTATGCTTGCTGGTAAAATGAAAGATAATAAGTCATCCTCGCTTAGCGGCTATCCGCGTGCGAGATATTGTATCGCATGAAACAAATAAACTGAACACCTGAACGATCTTGAAATAACAGTACTCGTGTTTGCATATGCTATGCCTCTAGAATGTTTATACTTGTCGTGCTTGAATTGTTAATGTTTGCCTTGGACAGGGAAGGCCAAATGGTAAGTTGGTAAGTACATGTCACTCCCCGATCTCCCGCAGGCAAATCGGCCGTTTCTGTCAGGCGAGAATTTTGTACCAGTGCTCCCGCGGAACGATCGCTTTGACCCATTCGGGCGTGATGCTGCACGAGCGTGAGCCACACCTGTACAAGGCCATGGTTCATTGGCTGGCGGTAAGAGTTCTAAGCCACAGAGTTGCATAGATTGTCTGAGTGCAGCGGAGTCATGAACGCATAGGCGATCGATAACAAGTTCACTGAGTCGACAATATAGCGAAAGCATTAAAACACAAGTTAAAGTAAAATAACTCTTTATTTGATATAAACATGTATTACAGGCGGCGTATAGCCGAGATTATAAGTCGCTCAAGCCTCTCTCTCTGAAACAGTAAAAGCATGCCAAGTGGCTACAATTATGGATTGATTGTACAAGCGATAATCCGGCGATGTTCAGGCGATGTTCACAATATTATGTCTTATATATGTGCTTTAGTTTCGGACGCACCACTGCTTCAGAGTGTTCTCCATACCTTAGCATGCACGAAGGAGGCATCCGCACAGAACGAGATTCTCCACATCCTGCATACAAACTGGTGGATTATTAGTACATTGAATGCACTGGTAGGGAAGCTACTCGCCCGCTCGACAAATCCAAACACGTAATACAGGTTCCGTGCACCAACTATTAAGTTGTCTTTCTAGTTGCCTTAGGATCAGTTTTATATAAATATTGAATGGCCTAACTCGTGTGGCAGTGCGCCATGTGATGTTAGAGGAAATACGACGAGCCTTACCACTTACCATTTCTCCTTCCCTGTCCGAGGCAAACAATATATTCAATTTAGGCACGGGCATGTATAACATTCAGGCGATAGCATATGCAAACACGATGTCATAGGCAAGATCACGTTACAAGTACACAATTTACAGGAGTATCAGGTGTGTTGCATACAATGATATATTAAAAATATACTTGACACCGCTCGGTATCTTTTACCTGACTATCTGAATCACCTGTACAACTTACCATGCCTTTCCTGCCACGAAGACACAAGTTAATATGCAACAGGTTCAAATATACATGATGATTACTGGCTTGATTGCCATAAAGGACACTAGTCTATGACGAAGATGGTTTGCTACGTGCAAGAATGTGAGGCACCGCATACCATCCTGTCCAAGTACGTAAGACTAAACGTGAGTTTTATCCGGAGTCGGAACGGTACCAGTGCCCCAGCAGCCGCCCGCAGGAACTATACCTTGTGCACAAGTTGTCCGTGATCGAACATTAACATTCATTCGCCCGAAGGCCACATTAACAATCAATCGTCCGAAGGCTATATTATCGCCCGGAGGCTACGTGAATATCCGCCCGGAGGCTACGTTATCAATCATTTGCCTGAAGGCTACATTAACAATCAATCTATGCATTCATGACTCTGCCTATGCATAAGTTGTCCGTGATCAAAGGCATTATTTAAGTTTCCAATCATTTCATGCAGTTTAAGGGAATTCGAGCATGATACAAGTTCCATAGCATAAACGGTTTTGCATAATCATACGGATTAATATATCACATAGCAAAGTATGTTCTTATATGCATAGCATAATTTATAGAAGAAGTATATATTCTAACTAAAATTGAAGCATATATATAGAATATTCTAACGAGCTAGCATGCGATAAGATAACTATTCACAAGTTTGATTGGCAAGCATAATGTTATCTAAGTCTATTTCTTCTTATCTTGACATCTTTTAGTTATTACTTGGTATCGTTTGTTCGGGGCAAACAAGAATACAAGATTTTTGATGTGAAGACTTGAAAGAAGGGCCAACTGAATCGAATATAAGCCACTCACTAGTTGGTTGGAAGGAAGAAAGGAAAGAGGTGCTTTAAAACTCCATTCGTGCATCGCCTACTGCTCGTTCACCTGCATTGCCACGGACAACTAATCAATACCTCTTCTACTCTTTCTAATCTCAGAATTTAAGTGCAGTTCAATGAACAAAAATAATAAAATCCATCAAAATTATTCAAAAAATACAAGCAAATCTGAAACCAACTCAAGCACGAAAGCAACAGCAAACACTTAGACAATAAAAGATGCAGCGGAGAGGTCCCTCCTGACTCTGCCGCTATGTCGATCCTGGTGGCACGGTCCACTAAATATAGAAATCGATTCCAAAGAAGCAAATCCATAACGAGGATGAGTTCTTGATTCAATCTATCCTGATCGAATGATACTATTTGTATTTCTTAGTTGCGCTCCCCGAATAGAGGGAACGGGGCACCACATCCTACCCAACTAATTGGAAGTTTCATCCACGAAACTTAGAAATAGAACATACCGTTATGAAAAAAGGAAGGAAACCTTTCCCTCATGTCAGATTTAAGTTCCCAAGTAGATTCTTTGATCGAATGATTTTGCCAAAGCATGCGTACGAGAGAAGCCGAGCGACTTGGAAGCAACTTCTCCTTACGATCCAAAATTTGCACAGGTTGTTCAACATAAGTCAAGTCTGCCCTCAGGTCTAATTGATCCAGATTTACCACATGACTTGGGTCATACACGTACTTTCTTAGTTGTGAAACATGGAAGACATCGTATACTTTGGATAGTAACGGTGGTAGGGCCATCTGATATACAACTGAGGTAACTCATTTCAGTATCTCAAATCGACCGACAAATCTTAGACTTAGCTTCCCCTTTGCTCTGAATCTGGTAACTCCTCACATGGGCGAGACTTTGAGAAATACCCGATCGCCTAATAAAAACTCAAGTGATCTTTGGTGCATGTCTGAGTAATTCTTTTGGCAACTTTGGGCTACCTTCTGCCATTCTCGAATCAAACGAATTTTTTGGATGGTCTGTTCCACGAGCTCAGGTCCAAGAATTTTTCGTTCGCCAACTTCGTCCCAACAGATCGAAGATCTGCATTTCCGCCAATATAATACGTCATACGGCACCATCTGAATGCTTGATTAATAACTATTGTTGTAAGCAAATTTGGCTAACGGGAGATGCAAGTCCTAACTCATCTTCAAGTCCAAGGCGCAGAGTCACAGCATATTTTCGAGGATCTGGTTAACACTTTCTATTTAACCGTCAGTCTGTGGATGGTAGGCGAAGCTGAGATTCAACTTCGTTTCCATTGTTGACTGCAAGCTTTCCCAGAAATATAATTGGAATCGACCATCTCGATCGGAGACAATGGATATGGGTACGCCTTGGAGCCGAATGATTTTATTGAGATATATCTGAGCCAGGAGGTCGACACCCCAAGTGCTTTTGATAAACAGAAAGTGAGCTGACTTGGTGAGTCAATCGACGATAACCCAGACGGTATTATTCTCCCGTTGCGTCATTGGCAAGCCAACAATAAAATCTATTGTTATATGTTCATATTTCTACTCCGGTATAGCAAAATTCTGCATCTCTCCGCCCGGCTTCTGGTGCTCAACCTTTACTCTCTGATAAGCCATGCATTGTGACACGAACAACACCATATCTCATTTTATACCGTGCCACCAAAACGTCGTCCGGAGATCTCGATACATCTTTGTGCTACCCGGATGAGAAGTATAACTAGCATAATGAGCTTCAGTGAGTATCTCCTTTCTGAGGGCTGCATCATATAGAATGCACAATCTTCCCCTTGGATTATTCCATCCACAACTACCACAAAGTCGGTTGTCTTTCCTATTGAGATAAGACCTAGCATCTTTTGTAGGAACATGTCACCCTTCTGAGCAAACTTGACCTTTTTTAACAAGTCAGGTTAGAGGTGCAGTTATGCCACTTGAGCCCACTTTTTGTATCTGATTTGTAGGATAATGCCCAAAGACTCAAGATCCCGGTGCAGCTTATTATCAATAGCCAAACTTCCAACGAATACTCGACTCAGTGCATCAGCTACAATATTTTCTTTACCAGGCATGCATCTGATCATAAAGTCAAAATTGCTAAGGAGTTCAAGCCAGCGCCGCTGTCGAAGATTCAAATCCTTTTGTGTATAGAGGTATTTTAAGCTTTTATGGTCGGTATTGATCTCACACGGCACACCATAAAGATAGTGGCACTATAGTTTCAGTGCGAAGACTACCGCCGCCAGTTCTAAATTATGTCTTGGATAGTTCTTTTAATGAGGCTTTAGCGGTCTCGACCCGAAGGCTATCACTTTGTCTCATTGCATGAGTACACATCCCAATCCTTTCCTGAGGCATTACTGTATATTTTGAAGTCATCTGGACCATTTGGAAGAATAAGAATTGGTGCAGAGATGAGGCACTGCTTTAACTCCTAAAATAAAGCTTCACAGTCGTCCATCCAGCGAATGTCACACCCTTTCGAGTAAACTGAGTTAGAGGTGAGGCAATTCTTGTAAAGTCTTGTATAAATCTGCGGTAGTAGCCCACCAGACCAAGGAAGCTCCGGATATCGCTAGCTGACTCCGGCCGTTTCTACTACACGATGGCTTCTATTTTCTTCGGGTCAACTAAAATGCCCTGTACAGAGATAATATGTCCTAAAAAGGATATACTATCCAACCAAAATTTATATTTACTCAGCTTGGCATACAACTTATTGTCTCGGAGGATCTGAAGCACAATCCGCATGTGTCCTGCGTATTCATCCTTATTCTTCGAGTATACTAAAATATCATCAATAAAAACTACCACAAATTTATCGATGAAGGGTCGGAACACACAATTCATTAGATCGATGAATGCGGCAGGCGCATTCATCTATCTAAATGGCATAATGAAAAACTTATAGTGCCCATAACGGATTCGAAATGCAGACTTGGGCATGTCTTATGGCATGATCTTTAGCCGGTGGTAGCCCGAGCGAAGATCGATTTTAGAGAATACTGTTGACCCTTGCAGCTGATCAAAGAGGTCATCTATCATTGGCAGAGGATACTTATTTCTGATGGTTACTTTGTTTAGCTTCCGATAATCGATACAGAGTCGCAGCGTTCCATCCTTTTTCTTCACGAAGAGCACAGGCGTGCCCCAATGAGACACTCTTGGATGGATGAACCCATGATCCAGCATTTCTTATAGTTAGTACTTTCACTCCTTCAGTTCAGCAGGGGCCATTCTGTACCGAGCTTTGAAAATCGGCTGTGTATTCTGGAACGTATCAATGGTGAACTCGATCTCTCGGTCAGGTGGCATGCCGGGTAGTTTGCTAGGAAACAAATTAGAAAATTATACCACAACGAAAGAAGACTCAATGTTTGCGTAATCCAGCTGTGTATCCTAAACCGACGCTAGGAATCCCTTCCAGCCTGAGTGTAGCATTCGCCGAGCAGATATCGCTGAAATTAACATGTAGGTCCTAGATGCGTCTGTTGCTGGACTACTCGTGTAGCAGAATTTGGCTTCTCCAAGCAGGCAAAAGATGACTCATTTTTTTGCACATTTAATAGTCACCGAGCATGCGCCGAGACAATCTATTCCTAAAATAATGTCATAGTTCCGAATATCTAGAACTAAAATATCTAATGATAGCTTCTTTCCTCCAATACAGACATAACCACATTGGCAAACTGAACGGACAGATATTTTTGTGCCCGAGGGGGTGCTAATTCTTAAATCTAGATGCAATGGTGTCATTTTTATATTATTCTCCATGGCAAAATTTATAGATATAAAGCTATGCATTATACCAGAATCAAATAGCACACGTGCATGTATGCTATTAAAAAATAATATATCTGACACAACAGTGTCCGAGGCCAGAGCTTCTTCTGGTGTCATTGTGTAGAACCGACCTTGAGCTTAATTACGCCCTTGCTGAGGCTTAACTCTGTTGGCCTAGGGGTGCAGGAACAGGATTTGGATATTGAGGTGGGAGCTTGGAAGGAAGCGGACAGTCTCGTGCTATATGGCCTTGACCACCACAGTTGAAGCAAAGCCCTTTCTTGTTGTAACATTTGTCAATGGTATGCCCCAGCCTATTACAGTACTCACAATGTGCCCCTACATTTCTCTTGTATCGACCACCATTGTTTGCACATTTTGTAACGTTATTTCCTTTCTCGTTGCTATGGCACTTGTGATTGGAGGTATGCACAGTGCCGGCAGCAACATAGGGATACTGTGGTTCGAGGGAAATGGCATGATTGAGAACTTCCCTCATCGTCTGATATTGAGGAACGACCACATGTGCATGGATGGCAGGGCATAGACCTCCTTCAAATCTAAGAGCATGACTCACTGTATCAGGTAAATATGAGCTGGCAAATTTGGCGAGCCGGTTGAATTCGGTAGAGTACTGCTTGACTTCATGCTCCCTTGGTGTAGTTGCACAAACTCGTTCTTCTTCAAATGATATACGAGAGGGGGTATAAACTCCTCTTCAAATGCGCCACGAAAAGTAGCCCATGCAATCGTTCCTTCTTCATAGTCAACTAGAAGAGATCGTCGATGCACGTCCCACCAATCGTGCGTGTTCAGGCAAAGCTGTAATTGGGCACACGCGACTCACTTCTGCTTGGGTACTTCTAGGAGATTGAAGTGATCATCTAGTTTAGCCAACCAATTTAGAGCCATAATTGGGTCCTTAATCCCCTTGAATGGTGTGTTACAGACTTTTTTGAAGTCGTCGAAGTCGAAGGCAGTCACATCCTTCTTCCTCTGAGTCTGAGGCATTTCAACTTCAAGTGTGGCTTGTTCCACCAGTGTCGCTGCTATCGTTGTAGACTGGTTGGAAGCCAAAGTCTGCACAATCTGCTACAGGATATCTACTTGCTTTTGTTGGACTGAGAATCAGACCTCTAGATTTTCTTTGAACTTGCTTTGCCTCTCTTCCGTACGCTTCTCAGCCCGTTCATAATGTGCCTCCTTGCTCTGTTGGTTTGCCTCTAATATCCGCATCATCTGCTGGATGGGATCGATACGGGACATGGCTCTCTGGCTCCGTAAAATTTTTGATGTGCCAGAGCTGCTTTCTTGAGCTTGTGTTTTGCCCGGTGCTTGCGCTGATAATTACGCTTGCGCCATTCATTCAAAAGAAGGTAAATTTCATCAGGATCATAATATATTATGGACTCATTGTATGAACTTATTTTATTTTGGCCTAACAAGTTTAAGAGTTTGCACAGGAATAGATCATTAAAGGAACTTTTTTGATACGAAGGGTCAAAGGAACTTTGTGATACCAATATGTTAAGCCTGATTCTGTGGAATCAATAGTCGTCCCTCGGACGTGATACCATGCGTGCCTAGATTATGCAGCACACAAGACCAAGATATTTTTGCATAGCGATCACATATTCATAGTACGCAGATAAATTGAAACACAAGTTAAAACATGGAAAAATTCTCTTTTTATTGATAATGAACATATATTACAAACTCTTGAACTGAGTCGAAAGGTTGCCGCACGGGCCTATAAAGTTGACACAAAATGAGATAGCTGTCCTGTATATTACATCCTTTACTAAAACTCAAAATAATAATCTCCAAGCAGGATAATGGCTTTCCCTCTGAGCTGCATCGAGTTTAGATTTGCAAGCTCCTGTCTTCAAAATACTTCAAAAGGTGGTATGATCAGGACGCACCTACAGCTGGACTGGATTGGGAAGACAACTTTGGCTCCTTGTTCGGATCTCCTTAGTGTGGAGAACCTATTTCAACGAGAGTCAATAAATCGAAACGTACTGGTGAAGGAAAGCTAACCCAACTATACCAATCAACACGTTGTTTATATGAAGCATGCATATTTTTATGATTTTTTTATCTTGCCTTAGTTTATTTCACAAGCAGAAATAATATAAAATTTACTGAAATTAACTTGCCACCGCTCGGTGATATTTACCTGCCTGTCTGAACCACCTGCACAATACTTACCATGTCCTTCCATGCCACGAAGACACAAGTTAGCTTTACACAGGTTTAAATATACAAAATGATCATTGGCATAATGCTATAAAGGACGGGTTATAGTCTCGAGACAAGAATGACATGCAACGCAGGTAGCGATCCCGCTACATAATATTTCGTCCATAACATACGACTATACATAATGTTTCACCCGGATCGGATCGGTCCCAGTGTCCCGACGACCGTCCGCAAAAACCATAAAATCTTGTACACAAGTTATCCGTGATCAAAGGCATTATTTAAGTTTCCAATCATTTCATACAGTTTAAGGGAATTCGAGCATGATAAAAGTTCCATAGCATAAACAGTTTTGTATAATCTTACGGATCAGTATATCGCATAGCAAAGTATGTTCTTATATGCATAGCATAATTTATAGAAGAAGTATATATTCTAACTAAAATTGAAGCATATATATAGAACATTCTAACGAACTAGCATGCGATAAGGTAATCGTTCACAAGTTTGATTGACAAACATAATGTTATCCAAGTCTATTTCTTCTTATCTTGACATCTTTTAGTTATTACTTGGTATCGTTTGATCGGGGCAAACAAAAATACAAGATTTTTGATGTGAAGACTTGGAAGAAGGGTCAACTGAATCGAATATAAGCCACTCACTAGTTGGTTGAAAGGAAGAAAGGAAAAAGGTGCTTTAAGACTCTGCTCGTGCGTCGCCTATTATTCGTTCATGCATTACCATGAACAGCTGATCAATACCTCTTCCACTCTTTCCAATCTCAGAATTTAAGTGCAGTTCAACGAACGAAAATAATGAAATCCATCAAAACTATTCAAGAAAACACAAGCAAATCCGAAATCAACTCAAGCACGAAAGCAACAAAAGCGATAACGAAAACTTAGGCAACAAAAGATACAACGGAGAGGTCCCTCATGACTTTGCCGCTAAGTAGATCCTGGGAGCATGGTCCATTGAATATAGGAATCAATTCTAAAGAAGCAAATCCATAACGAGGATGAGTTTTTGATTCAATCTATCCCGATCGAACGATACTGTTTGTATTTCTTAGCCGCGCTCTCCGAATAGGGGAAACGGGGCACCACACCAACCACACCTTGCAGGATACCGAATTAAGCCACAATTTACTATGGTTGTCTAGAAGACATGGATGAACTCTAGCATGCTATAACGTTAGTCCTAATATCGACAAATCCTAGTATCTCAATCCATCAATACAAGTACAAGAGTATATCATATATGAAAGTAAAAAGGTATCACAAATTATATACCATATATAATCATGAAGCTAGTAAAGTGAATACAAAATACTGTACTAGTAGAGTATAATTATATATGATCAAATATACCAGCCAAATATATATATCATGTTGACCGAAGTCAGAGAAGTGATCTCAAAATAAGGGGCTAACACCGCCTCTTGCTAAAATACCACAAAATAAGATACCACTATGAGGGGTGGAGGAAGGAAACCCACTCGCGAGCTTCGGCCGCACTCCTACGAGTGTGAGCCATCTTGCTGAAAGTGCAGTGGATCTTGGTTCTCCTCGGGATAATCTGGCCAAACAAAACCAGTGGGGTCAGAACTCCAAGCAACAAGTACCACAAATAAGCTCAAGGTGATAGACCAAACATATCACAACATACAGCAGAAAAGAGACATACAAGAAATACAAATCAAGACTTATATGGTACTAATATACCTGTCTCAAAATATATCTGGAAGAACTGATAATAAAATGCTTATAAAGAAAAGTAAGGCGACGAGCGGCAAGATGACATAGAAACTACTCTGGATCGGGACACAGCCCTTAAACCAACTAAGGACCGGGGTTACAGACCTTCACCCGAGCAAAACTTAGCACCCAATCATGTGTTGAAAGAAAAATGAAACTACAAGAGCGAACTATAAATTAAAATAATAACATTCATCACACGGCCAAACATCTCTACGACTTGTTACAATTAACTAGCTAGGGTTGTCAAAGGCCTTAATTACTAAATGTATATTTTAAGAATATTGCTACCACCGGTACTGAAGTCAACCAGGATGGCCAATGGTACGCTTGTCTAGTAAACTTGAAAGCATATTCAACATCACTACAACATAACTTGTTATTAGATTATACACAAAATTAAACTTGTAAGCATAAACTTAAACTTGTGATCATAAACTTGCTTTATAAACATAAACTTGTCATATAACATAAACTTGTATATAAACTTATCTGGTAAGTGCCGCAGCACACGTAAACTTGGCCAGCCATGGAGCCCTTGCCTAGCAGGGTGATTCCATGCTGCATGGGGCCCTTAGAGATTGAGGTAGCCGGTAGCCCAATATTCTTCCCCCTCCAATGATTTAGGTAAATCTTATCTTGTTTAATTACTACTAAATTATTTCAAGTTCTTAAGTCGTGGACATTTGAGAACTCCTTAGAATGATGAGTCACGAGTACGAGCTTTTTACGAGTTATCGTAGTCGCGGCACGCGATACATTGGGTAATAATCAAACTCGATTGCCCAATGCCAAATGCAATAGATTTTTATACAAAAATATTTTTACGATGTTGTAAGAATTGTGAACTTGTACATAAACTTGTCTCATGAACCACATGCAAAACTTATCTTGTAACATAAACTTGTATCGACATAAGAAAGCACACAGCAACAATCACTAAAAGAAATTATTAAATGGACATAACTAAAAGGAACATAAAATGCACACAAGAATTCCTGGCAGCATGCACCCACTGGCCGCATGCACCCACTAGCCGCATGGAGTTGGACGCATGGACGAGCTGCCACATGAACCAACTGGCCGTATGGAGTTGGACGCATAGACGAGCAGTCGCATGAACCAACTGGCCCCATGGAGCTGGACGAGCTGCCGTATGAACCAACTGGCCGCATGGATAAATTGGGCGCATGCTCAAAATAAAGTCCACTATTGGGGACAAGTGCTAAGTGATGGATCATCAGTGCGTGCCAGAGAAGTGATATAAAGTGATTGATGTGACGCACAAAAAATATGTCAGAGAAAGACAAAAGCATAAAAAGGTGCACACAAGAAAATACGTGCAAGGAAATGACACATATGTCGCTTCTAAGTCAAATGACAAACTGGCCGCATGAGCTCTCGCTCTATGGAAAATCTCATGCGTTCGATGTTCTGTGCTTTCAACTTAGGGGCACATATGCAGAGACAGTCATGCGCCTAACAAGATAGGCATCATTTTGGAAAGGGCGCATAAAGTTGGGTGCATGGAACTCCTTCGTCCCAAAAATAACACAAACTTCATTAAAATAACTCCAAAAAATTCAAAAACTTATTTTTTTTTCATAAAAAATATTATTTTAACTCCGAATCAAGTGAACCAAAATTCAAAATGCTCGAAATTAAGGGCTACATTAATAAAAACAAAACTATTTTCTAAGATACCAAATTTTAGTAGATCAAAACCATGAAAAACACATGGAACCCATAAATCCCTAAACTTTCAATTCAGATCTACTCAAATATACTCATCAAAATCAAAAACTTCAAGAACTAAAAATGATGAGAAATATATGGGGAACATTTTTCATTAAACACATTTTTAAAATAACAGATATAAAAAAAATTTGAAAATTAAGGCTTCACCATTGAGCAAGATGTACTTGCCTTGGGTGGCTCCTAGTCTCTACCTCTCACGGTCCAAGTCACAACAACTTTCCCTAGGGCTAGCATTTGGCTAGAGGGAGCTTGAGGGAAAGAAGGAAAAAGGAAGCAAAAAGAATGAAATGAGAAAATGAGTGAGGAGAGAGAAATACTTATATATATATTAAGAGGAGAGAAAGATGGTTTAGTCATAGGTTCAATCAAATGAACTAGACCAAGTATCCATTCTATATGCAGATCCTAAATCGGGTCTATGGCAATGTTAATAGATATTCTACTAGTCTCGGGTAGCTCTCTCAATAACAAAAAAATAATAATAAATAAAATAATACAAACCAACACTAAGAAATATAGCAAGAATACATTATCTGAAAAAATTAAATTCTATACAAGAAATACCAAATATAGAATCGGGTGTGACAATGCGGGCCATAGCAGAGCTACTAGCGAGACTCAAAGATTTCCTCTCTACTATAACCCAAGTTGTCGTCGAGATCAAAGATTCACACAAGAGTTACTCATCTGATATATCTCGATTCCAATGAAGCACGAACTAATAACAGGTTAAAACCAAACTCCAAAGATAATAAAGATTACAATAAGCAACAAGAAATCATTCTTCTCTTTATGTTCGCATACGCTACAATGAGAAAGAACGAAGCAAAGAGAAATGCTAAAGAATAGTTCTTTGCTGTGGTGGTCAAAACCACCGTTGCTCAAAGTAAGATTTATCGTACAGACGATCTGCTCCCAAGAACCAGCAAGTTCATAAAAGAACTTTTGGAACGCTTAATGTTACCTTCAAAAATATTGAAAAAGCACCATGTGAAAGGGGGACACTCTGGGCCGCATCAGATCTGGTATTCTTAATTTTTTCTATTTGTTTTTTCTCTCTCCTAAAATGAAAGAGGAGGTCCTCTATATAAAAAAAACAATACCTATGCGGTTTGAGAAAACTTCAGGCCGCATAAGCCTTGACCAACCAGATCCCCCAAAATCTGGGTGTCAAATCCGTAAGGGCCGCCAGCGCCACATGTGCCGCCTGTGCACTGTACTGCACAGAGAAGACAACATCACCAGACGCCGAAAGTTGTAACCACATGGCACAGAGAGCCACGCGCCGCCTGTGCTGACCGCGCTGCCTGTGCGCTATACTACACAGAGCAGACAGTGCCGTAAGCGCCGCTTATGGTAGATCTTGTCCCCTCCACATGTATCTCGCTCATCCAAACCTAGCCGCCTGGACCTTGTCCCCTCCATATGTATTTCGCTCATCCAAATCTGGCCATATAGCCCCAGGCAGCATAGTGCCTGGCCACAAAGACCCGGGCCGCATAATGCCAGGCCGCATGCGCACGAGATGACAACTGTGCATGCATCTGCGCATAAAAGAGCACACTAGCGCCATACGATGTGCTAAGTATAAAGTGCGCCAATAAAATGGCACTTTGCGCCTGAGTCCGAGTCGCTAAGCCTCTTCAGAGATTAGCTCGTAAGAAAAACTTTCCAAAGGTGGTAACAAAATAAAGATTATCATAATAGAGTTCATACTTAATCCCTCTAGGAAAGTCAACCCACATGGGCCTCCACCCCATGTGCATATACCAATACTAAGCATAGATATATATTAAGATATACACATTGGTGGTTTTTTAATACAGGGCTAAAACTCTTAAATCTATGTTAAAAACACCAACAAAATATTGATTCTCCCTGGCTTCAGCTTCTACTTGCTACTTCAAGTGAGATGCTTGTGTTGATTCGCTATGTGGTTGTTATCATAAGTCACACTCTTCTATATAAAATGGGTATAACCATACAAGTGGGCCTCCTCCAATAAACCATTCAATCCAACCCAATTAAGCATCTGTGCATCATCATCCAAATCTTGTGGTTTCTGTACAAATCCAAATCCGACTAGACTATTCAAGCCAGCAAATCATTATTTTAAGTTAACCCAATGCCACAGCTAGAAGCGGAACATTATACTTCCATTACCACACTTCCCAGAAATTACTTAGTGGGAGTTACATTGTAAACTCTAGAGAGAGGACATCCATTGCTACACTCCCCATAAATTACTTAGTAGGAGTTATATTATAAAATCTAGAGAAAGTTCATATTATGTAAAAACAAAGTTCGTCCTTCTTTTCTTCCTTTTCCCTTCGAGTTGAAGAAGAATGTGAAACAACTAAACACCTTAATGTATCTCAAGGTATCATTTTGTCATTGTTGGAAAATAAAGAGAGTACAATCATACAAATAAAAATTATACTAACTCTACCTCAGAAGAATCATTAAACTTTCTAAATCATCAATATGATCCTCATTCATCCTTATTCCCCTCTCTCCTCCCTTGATGCTGTCACCAAAATTGGCCCTCTTCCTTCTAATTTTTTTAACAGTTCTTGTTCAAACAGTGATCCAATATATCCTGAAGCACAAAATCTTCCATCACCCCAAATCTCTTTAGGCTTATGAGAGAAATCTAAAACTCGAGTGCTTGTTGCTTAACTCCATAGAACTACATCTCTCTCCCCCTCAATTCTATCCTGAAATGGAGGCAATTTGCTACCATAATTTCTTAAATTGATCATTTTTAGATTTTTAGTTAACACCATAAGCTATCGATTAATTTTTAAGTTAATATCATAAGCTATCGTTTGTTTTGCATTTAGTATTAGTAATAAGTAATAGTTTATAGTATTAATTTACAAAAGAAATAATATTTTATTATACTATACGTACGTGCGATGCACGTATTTCATACTACTTAGAAAGAACAAACAATAGTACTACTTAAAACGAACAAAGTCTTTTAATCTTTTACCATTTGGAAAGAGCAAACAATGATCCTCTTACCTTTTTTACTATACGTAATTATCTAACTATCCATGTTAACTTAATGAACAATTTTAATTAGTGAACATAGATAATAATATTTTTGAAATAAAAACTTTCTTGGTGAAGCCTAATTTTTTTATTATACAATAGTATAGATTAACTTAGAAACATAACAAATGGGCCACATAAATAGTAAAGTTGTGAACCAAATCAGATTTCGTTCACTCATAATAGGGAAAACCACAAACCGTCACCAAATTAGGTAGCCCTCACCCTCTTCCTCTTCCTTTTTTTCTTCTTCTTCTTCTTCTTCTTCTTCTTCTTCTTCTTCTTCCTCTTTCTTTTCTTCATGTTGAGTCAGTCCAGTCCGGTCCGATCCGGTCTAGTCCAGTCTCCATATTTTAATCGTGATTAAAATTGTTGCTATCAAAAGAAGTCAAGCTCGCACAACCTTTGAGAGCAATTTGAAGTTCTGAGTGTTTGGAAGAGCTGACCCGGAGGTACATCATTCAACTCGTGAGTAGAGAATCCAATAGTGGAAGCATCAAGTCATGCAGGGTTTATGATCTTTTGCAGGAGTTTGCCGTTTTAGAAGCTGAAGAAGACAGATTGCTCATTGTCTACAACAAGCCGAATAAAAATGCAGCTTCACCACTAGGACCAGGATAACGTACGATATTCCACAAACTTAATGGCCTTGAAAGTTCAACCATTACTAACCTTCGCTCCCTATTAGCCTTTGTAGAAGCATAAAAATACGCTGGAAGCTATACGCGTAAAACCCACAACATGCAGGAAGCCTGCGTAAAACAGAGCTTCAGCACTGTGTGGCATAAAATATGACTCAGGGCTATTGGCATACAACAAAGCTTCAAAGCTATTTAGCATAAAATAGAGCTCTAGAACAACCCATGTAAGGCAAGCACTTCCAAGGCTGTCTTGGCATAAAAGGTTGCTACATCTCCCTCTAGCGTAAAATACGTTTTCTTTTAATGCAACATAAAGTTGTACGAGGAACTCTTCGTATTCCTCGAATGAACCTGTCAGACAAAATAGTAAACCTGACTCCTGACAAAAGTACTACACGGCGATCGAGAGGACGGCTGTAATGATAATTCTGCACAGAGGCCCAGACTGTTGCTTAGTAACATATTCTTGATATAAGTTATTTTTATGCCTTCAATGTTTATGCTGCCTATTCTACATAGACAGAGATGAGTTTTTATGCTCAACATAAGACGAAATCAGACGCCACGTCAAAAGCTGTCTCTCGTACAGAGCTCGAGGCATATCTCTGCAGTTAATGCATGATATAGGGGTAGATCTCTGCATTTAATGCACGAGATTTTGTTCTATTTTTAATGACTGGGAGAGCTAAAACTAGGGCTAATACGCTCATATCACCACCCTGGCATTTTATGCCAACCAGACTATTTTCAACTATAGGAGCACGCTGTATGCTATCTCCTCGAAATATGCCAACCATGATATTTTCAACTATAGGAGCACGCTGTATGCTATCTTCTCGAAATATGCTAACTTGGGCTATATTTGCAAAGGTACGTGATAAGACTATTTGGCCTACAATACGCTCAAGATCTCAGTTAGAAAGATAATTGGCTATTTCTATGCTGGTTACCTATTATGCAACATCAAGCTTTATACAGAACTTGGCTTTTACGCCAACAAAGCAGTTATTTGGCTTTTATGCCAACAGGACAGCTATTTGGCTTTTATGCCAACAAGATAACTATTTGGCTTTTACGCCAATGAGACAGTTATTTGGGCTTTTAAGCCAACCATCTCTACGCGAGGGACAGTTATCTATGTGGCTTGTATGCCATGACCTTCGAGAAGCAGTTATACATATTACCACATAATGGGACATGCGTCACACGCAGACTCAGAGGTTCATTTAAACGTGGGTAGCAGTTATTATAATCGCCGCATAAAAAATGTCACTTTCTCCACAGTTTGGCTTCTACGCCAACTGGACGATTACTGTGACCGAGCTCTATATATAGAAACTCCTGGTCACAGAGGCAAAGGGATCGATCGATCAAGGATCAAAGGCAGAGAAAGAATCAGAGAGAGAGAGAGTACAGACAGAGAGTGTTGATTGACAACTTTGGCAACGAGAGTTTGATCCCTCCTGCAACCTTTAAAGCTTTCTCTTCTCCTGCAGCACTTCTTCATCATCGTGTGGTCCAAGGGACAAAGTGATCGACCGCAGATCAGACTCCTATAGCAATTTTTCCCCAGAATTATTTTTTTGTATTTAACATCCTCGTATAGAATTAATTGTACTCTTTTTCTTGTTTGTAAATAAAGAAAGGGTTTCGTATAAACCTAGTTCTATTTTTTTGTTTATCATCAAACACAAGATGGCGACTCTGCTGGGGAAAACTTTCTCATCTGAAGAGAAAGCTATTGCTCAACATGATGCTGTATCCGTTGGATCGACGAAGAAAACTTTGGTCATCCAATTCGACCAATCTACTTATGAAGACATGCTTCGTGCAGGGGATAGCTCTCGTTCCCTCTCTGTCCAGGACAACTGGAAGCTGCGTAAAGTAAGGATGCCCAAGACATCCTCTATCCTTCCTGTGAACTCTCCTTATCTGATCAGCAAGGTTGTGACAACACAACCTATACGCCTTGAGCGTAAAACTCTGTCTCCCGTCTGTGATGTGGCAGACATAGCTTCTGGCAATGCCCCAGTGCCAACCCAGAAGTCTAGAACGTGCCTTACACGTAAAAATTTGTCTCCCATCTGTGATGTGACAGACAAAACTTCTGACAATGTCTCAGTGCCAACCCAGAAGTCTAACATGTGTCCTGTGCATAAAACTCTGTCTTCCGTCTGTGACATGGCAGACAAATTTTTTGATAAGGCCTCAGTGCCAATTCGAAAATTTTAAACGTGCTCCGCGCGTAAAAATACATCTGTCATCTCTGACAAAGCAGATGGACCCTTGGATCACATCAAGGGAAAATGAGTGCCGAATCTCTCAAACTCCAGGCTTATACGTCCACAAAAGAAGAAGTTGCCCACTCTTCAGATCACGCGTAACACCGGAGACCGTTTGAGGACTTATCCTATTTTTTTGTGAACCTGTACAGAACTCCAAATTACGCCAGGAAAAATCTGTCAGCATAAAGAAGACCCATTTTATGGGAAAAGACGCTCCTCAGACGGATGATGGATCGTATGCTAGTCACATGGGTGAACTGCTGTATTCTTATGGCAGAGAAAGGGTTATGGTTCCCAATCTCCATATTTTGACTGATGTAAAAAGGCATAATAAGCCTTCTTCTTCTTCTGTTAATCCCCTTAATTTGCGCAATTTTTTGATCCAGAAACACAAAGATAAGGGATCTTCTGATATGTCTATTACACCCCCTAGGGAACATTGTTGTAATAGTCATAAAGTTGTAATTAACTACTGCTGTTCTAAGGCAAAACGGTCAGTTTTTGACTGGTTAAACTACTCTTTGTCCTTACAGGAAGAAGAACTGACATTCGCGTCAGTAAACATGGCTTCACACATTCTTAGAGGAAAGTCAAGTTTAAGACGTCATCCCTCTAGAACTCTGAGCCAAAGGAGATTTGACAGACTCCTCGAGAATATTGAAGCAGAAGTTTTTTGAAACACTCGCTCGAGGTCGCGACAATCGGCTTCATATTCTTCCGATTCCGATACTAGAGGTCACCAGTTTCCTGAATGTGATACTGACAGTATAGACTCGATCTCTACAGAGATCTATACCAATCCCTCAGTAACATCCAGAGAAATAGGAGTTTATGCCATCGGAGATGAACATGAAGAGACTTCCCCATCAGGAAGTACGGAGCAACGCATTGCTGTATTAGAAGTATCGCTTAAAGAGATGTATATCATGATGGAGAGTATGCACCAGATGATGGTGACTCAATATGCAGCTGTAATAGCTCAAGCTCTAGTTCCTCCGACTCAACTACGTGTAGGGGTAGACATACCACCCTACAGTGCAAGCCAGGAGCCTGTTCCAAATCAAGAGTCAGCTGCTCCTCAACCTCTTAACACAGAGAATGTATTACCTTCTGTTGGAGTTAC
Organism: Iris macrosiphon; assembly: GCA_036927795.1. Lineage (NCBI taxonomy): Eukaryota > Viridiplantae > Streptophyta > Magnoliopsida > Asparagales > Iridaceae > Iris > Iris macrosiphon. Next base: position 175,368,092 of record JAYESA010000004.1, read on the forward strand.
AATACAACTGATCTCTTACCTCTTTGCGGTCCCTTTCCCAACTGAATATCTGATACAGGCAGTTCGGGAATTAAAAGCCCAATTTGATGCCATGAAGCATAAGGATCAGCTCAAGAAGTTGGGAATCAACCAACCATACCCAGCTGTCTGGGACGAAATCCCTTTCCCGCCAAAATACAAACCACAGGCTATGGTTTTGTTCGAGAAAAAGATGTCACCGAGCCAGTATATGAACTACTTCAGCATGATGACAGTATTGTTGCAGGGGAATGACGCCCTTCTCACTCAGGTATTTAAGGGCTGTCTGTCTGGAGTGGCCTACCAATGGTACCGTAGTCTAGCGGACAACTGCATTACTTCTTTTGAAGATTTTTAAGACCTTATTCTTCACTCGATTCTACGAGGGAGGGATGGACATGTCTATGTTTTCACTCATCGAGGAGAAAGAGAAAGAAAACGTTCGTACTTTTATTGAACGTTTTCGTCAAGCTACTTTGCAGATGCCTCATGGAGTTCCAGATTCAGCTTTGGTGGACATTTGCAGAAAGAACTTCTCCCGCTGATCTCAGTGTTCACAGGACCATATCAGTTCCATAATTGGCCCTCGTTTATCATATCGGCGGTAGCCGCTGAAGACAATAGTCGGAAGGCTCGCGATAATGGAATCATGATCTCTACCTCTGATAGAGGAAAGCGGTCATCATCCAATAATGATTATACTCGTAGTTCCAAAGGAAAGGAAGCTCTGGCAATCAATACATCCAGGCAACATACTCCAGTGACTACGCAGGCGAATCCTGGGACTTCCAGGCCTAAAAAAGAATATTCTTTTGATGACGACGATATTTCGAGCATATTCGATTGTCTAGTCAAAAGTGGCAAGCTTACTCTCCCCGAGGTAAAGTGCCCAAATGAAGTCGGCAGTACCAATAACCCTAAGTACTGCATTTTCCACAGGTACATACATCACCCCACAAAGGCATGTTATGTACTAAAAAGAAAAATCCAGGAGTTGATCGACGCCAAGGCCATCACTCTGCTTAATAGCAAAAAGATGGTCACTACCAACATGATCTCGCTCCAGTTCGACAACCTGCCCTCTCAAGAAATCCCGGATGGTGTGGTACCTATTCTACGGACAATGATGAACATTGTTAATCTTCCTCCAACCAGGGGTCAAAATCATGACCTAGTACTCCTAATTACCAAGCGAGGGGAGATCATATGGGTTTATCCTGATCTGGTGTCAGAAATTGAGAAAGAGACTCAAGCTGCTAAAGCTAAGTCTAAAAAGAACTCAAGATGTAAACCATGTCACATGGTTATAATATCCCCGACATCGGAAGAAGAGGCTTTGGCGACCGGAACCCGGTCATGGAAAGTCTACCTCAAAGACTATGGAGGGAACCGGGAGGAAACAACGGTAGACATTTCAACCGCCAAACATCCAGAACCCGAACCTGTTATGCCAGAAGCGGGTCCTTCCAAACCAACTTCGGTAGACAAGAGCAAGCAAAGAGAAGTTTGTTTCGATAAGCCTTTGAAGAATATTCAAAACAAGGGTTTAGAGAAACAATATAACTTCAATATCTTGGCTCAGTTGGCCAATACTCCAGCCAAATTATCCATCTTTGAGCTACTCAGGCTATCCAAAGACACTCGTCAAGACTTGAGTGAAGCATTGATGCAGGCAGATGTATGCTTGACTCAGCTCAAGTCCCCCGATAAAGAACCTGTAGCATGTCCTCAATGCCATAGTGTGATGAAAGTGGTCCCTAACATCACTTTCACTCAAGAAGACATATTGTTGAAATACAACAAACACGACAGGCCGCTTTATTACACCGGATACATCGGCTCCATGGAGGTTGATCGGATTCACATAGATCCGAGATTGATCGATCGAGGATCAAAGACAGAGAAAGAATCAGAGAGAGAGTACAAATAGAGAGTGTTGATTGACAACTTTGGCAACGAGAGTTCAATCCCTTCTGCAACCTTTGAAGTTTCTTCTTCTTCTACAGCACTTCTTCATCATCATGTGGTCCAAGGGACAAAGTGATTGACCGCAGATCAGACTCCTATAGCAATTTTTCCCTAGAATTATTTTTTTGTACTTAATATCCTCGTATAGGATTAATTGTACACTTTTTCTTGTTTGTAAACAAAGAAAGAGTTTCATATAAACCTAGTTCTATTTCTTTTGTTTATCATCAAACAACCTTCAATATGGGAGAACCCAATTTTCGTAATTCTGTTGCTCAATTGAAGTTGTTGAGGGTAATTGATTTAAAGGGTGCAGACAACATTAAATCCCTTCCTGAGGAGATTAAAGCGATGATCCATTTGAGATATATAGGACTGAGCCATACATGGGTAGAAGTGATCCCTTCTTCCATAGGCCATCTCCAAAATCTAGAAACTCTAGATGTAACCGACACCAATGTAAAGCTACCACCCACTCTATGGAATATCAAGAAGCTGAGGCATGTACTCGTTAGAAATTATGCACATGAAGGACCACCTCCATATGCTAATCTATGGAACCTGCAAACACTAGACGCGGTTGTTATTCCAGAGTCGTGGGACAGGGGATTGCTAAACATAAAAAGTGTACAAAATTTGGGACTTCATTTTTGTTTTCAAGACCGCAACAAGATACTAACTCGCCTACTCGAAAAAAAAGAAATGCTGCTTATGTGGGTATATGGATGAGACCAGGGACCAATTTTTTTTTTCAAGGCCGCACCTATACGAGATAAGGGGATCTACTGAACATGTTAATTGTCTGATCCAGTAGGGAGCATAGAACTTACAAGGTCGGTTGACAGAGGCCGCTTATGCGGTTGATATTCGAGAGGTGGAGATAAACAGGTTGGACATGGAGGATTACTGGATGTAAAAAGAATGGATAAAGGCACTTTCTGCTTTTGGAAGGCCTTCAACCAAATCAGGAGCAGGAATTCAGACGTGGACTGGGCAGAACTAATTTGGACTAAAGAAGGCGGTTAAGAACTCCCTATGTCTATATAAGATGATCCGTAACCGACTACTCATTAGAGACTATCTGAGCAGGTTTGGTGTGGACTGCCCGGATAAGAAATGCTGCTTATGTGGGTATATAGATGAGACCTGGGACCACCTTTTATTTTTTTACGACTTTGTTTGCGAGATCTGGAATAAACTTTGCAGATGCTCTGGACTTCCGGCTATGCAGAATATGGACCTATTGTCAATCTTGAATGAGGTCAGAACTCAAAATTAAAGACAAAGGACTGGGAGCATATATGCGACTACGGATGATTCTAGGTATGGTAGTATGGCATGTGTAGAGGGAACAAAATAGACATATCTTTGAGGGACTAGCTACCAGTATTATTATTGTACAAAGACAAATACAACCTGATATAGATATCCTAGACTCAAGATGAATTTATTTTATGTCTTAGTTGGGATGATAGTGTTGTAATATCTTGTTTTGATTTTCAATAAGATTTACCTTCTTCGAAAAGAGAGAGAGATAGAGAGAGGGACATGGCTGAGACTGCCATTTCCTTCATCATCGACAAACTCGAGAACCTCCTTGCCCAAGAGCTCATCCTTCTGCATGGCGTCGGTGACCAAGTCAATAAGCTACAGTGCGAGCTACAGCGTATGCAGTGCTTCCATCACGACGCTAACACCAAGCACAAAACGGACAAGCGCGTAAGACACTGGGTCAAGGAAATCTGCGATGCAGCCTATGAAGACGAAGATATTATCGATACGTTCATCATCAATGCTGACAAACACAATGCTGACAGGCACATGAAAAGGCCTGGTGTCTCTGAATTCCTTAAGATGTGCTTGCTAGCCACCACTGACATTATAGGACATCACATAGCCATCAAAGAGATAAACAACATCATGGCCAAGATCTTTCGGATATCTGACAGTAGAACAACTTATGGTATCAAGAACTTGAAGAATGAGAATGGTGGAGGCATAAAGAGGCTACTTCCTGCACGTAGGCCTATTGTTCCCCATGTTGAAGATTTTAATATCATAGCATTTGATGGGCATATTTCAGCATTAGTGGAGCAGATACTCCATCACTGTGAGAAGTGCTCCGTGATGTCTATAGTTGGCATTGGCGGCCTCGGCAAGATGACTCTTGCTCAAAATTTTTATAATTCTGTCGATGTCAAGAGGGAGTTCAATATCCGGGTTTGGATAACCATGTCTCAGGATTACAGGTAGATCATTTTATTGAATGAGATTCTTGAACAGGTTATAAAGGACAAAGAGAAGGAGAAGTTGGAGCAAAGAGAGGTGACTGATAAGCTCGATGATTCTTTGCAAGAGAAAAGGTATCTAATTGTTATGGATGATGTGTGGAGCCAGGATGTATAGGAGCAGTTGTAGACGATGTTCCTCGATAAGAAAAACGGAAGTAGAGTCCTCATCACTACTCGTGTAATGTCCTGCCTCCAACGGTTCACTTATGAAACACTTGTAACTTTGACTCAGTTGAGAATCGAGTCTCGAAAAAACCTTACCGCTAAATCAATACGAACAAAATGCAATGAACCCTTCAAACTGATGAAACGACTTCTATTGAAATGAGTCCAAGAGTTTTCGTTGGTTGTTTTGCTGCTTGGTTTTGTGTTGCTTTTGTTTTGTCTTGCTTTCGATGACTTGGTTTTTATGATTCACTTTTTTTGCTTATGCATTCATTTTGAATTGTAAGAGAAAGAGATCGAAGGATGCTAACAAAGTATTATTATAATTTTAGGACGCATAACCAAGGAGTAATCATTGCATAAGGCTTCCCCATCCTCTCGTTCGATTCAATCGGTGAGTGGCTTAGTCCCTTTGATGAATCCTTCAGTCCATACGCTTTAATAAAAATGATCTCTAGTCTGCACGTGTTGCATGTTCCTATGCTAATAATGTCTCACTAAATAAAATAAGCTAAAAGAGATGAATTGCATGCTTGATATATATATAGAATTATTGCAAATGCTTGTTTAAATAAACATGTATCTGTTCCTTATTCATATGCTGCACAATAGATGTTTAGAGAAACCTCGCATGGGTTACCAGAGAAAAGAGTAAAGAGATAGATATATTCTTTTATAGTCTAACTGATGCATAGTAAGAGTTTAAATGATAGAGCTGCATACCATGTATCAATCTTTAGACAACTTATGCACAAGGATAATCTTACGAACAATTTCTGGGGCACTGGAGATCTTTTGCCCTAGGGGGGATCAAAGGAATACCTTGAGGCAATGAAGTCATCGCGATAAGGGGGTGTTCATGTCTATATAGCATGGGTTTTCCATAGAACATCATGTAGTTAGGTCCCATGATAAGTTTACCTTCTATGCACACTTGACACTTGATGCCAACACAGATGCATGCGTTATATATTTATATACAAATTATTGCTAACTTGTGTGCCTGCATCAGGGATAACCACTCAACCGTGAGTAAGATTTATCATATGCATAGTCTATCTATTGTTTATATTTTTTTGCATGAATTATTAAAAAAAACTAGACAACTAGAAAGATCACCTAATAATGCTAGCTTCACATATTTACTTAGTGTAGATTGCTAGATAAGTTTGGCCAAAGTCGCTCACCAGTACATATTGTAGTACTGACCCACGTTTGTGGACAAATCTTCATGTTCTGATAGCGAGAGTTTGACAAGCATTTTGAAGCTTTATGAGCGCATTCCTTCAAGCTGAATCGTGCTCATACTGCTTCCCAAGGCTTTCATCTCCACTGTGCAAGCTTTTCTTCTACTAGGTATTTTGACTTTTGGTTATACTAAAAGGATATGATATATGAGCATTGTGGCTAGTTTTGGGTTTATAAAAAGAGTTGTAAGCCATCTATGACATATTTTGTAATAAGCCAAGCAAGTACTTTGTAATCCAATCTTCAAGTATTCAATAAAAAAATATTTTGTGTTTCTATGAAATGTGTTCAACTTTGGTTCTCTGTATTTTATATTCTGTGCTTCTATATATGTATATTTTTGTCTAACTTGTGTCTTGTGCATGTACTATGCCTTGTACAAGCACAACTTAGACTTGCACGATATCATGCCCAAGCGAGGATGATTGGTTTCGAAGGACCAAATGAAGACGATCGACCCTTACAAGAGTGGGGCGTAACAATATGGTATCAGAGCATGGCTTTACGTTCTTACCTCTTCAAATATCGTTTTAAAAAATGATATAAGTTTTCAAGCGATTTCAAAAGTTTGGGATTTTAAAAAATGGTCGCGTATCTATATAAGTAAATTGAAGGTGTAAAATGTCCCAATCTTGAAGAGCATGAAAACCCAATGACCCATACAATAAGTCCATAATATATGATAAGACTAATGCAAGCTACCTTATTTTGTAGCAAGATACCTAAAGCGAGTAATCCAGGGACATCGCACGCAACGGACGTGAGCGATGACCAAATTGATAGGCTAATTGGTATATTTGAAAATCAACAAGAACGATTCAATGTCCAACATGATCGATTAGAGGCTCAGCAACAACGGGCTGATGCTCGAGCCATAACACAACAGAAGTAGTTAGACTCTTTGACTCAGATAGTGAAAACCTTAGTCGCCAATAGCAGCGCATCAGGAACCGTCCGATACCTATGGCAGCTACACTCGTGCCTCGAGAAGCAGGCCTAGCAGAAGCTGATGTGCCTCCGCAGGCAGCCAAGAAATTTACCTTTAAAGGTGTTGAGTTTCTGAAGCTGAACCCTCCTGAGTTCGAAGGCAGGACCGTACCGGATAAGGTGATGGACTAGGTCGCCAAGTTGAAGGACTTGTTCGAATTTGCTGGGATACCTGTGAACAAGAGGGTGGCATATGCAGTCATGTAGCTGTGGTTACGACACATGATTGGTGGCAGATCAAGAAGCAGGATCTTGCCACAAGACGCCAAGACGGCAAAATCACTTAAAAAATATTCAAGAAAGCATTCTAGGAGCAATACCTTCCACCAGTTGTCAGACAGAGAAAGAAAGATCAGTTTACAGAACTCAAGCAAGGGAGCAAGTCCGTAGAAGACTATGAGTCAGAATTCTCCAAGCTTGCTAAGTTCACTAGCTCATTAATTCCTAACGAGGGGGCCCGTACACAGATTTATTAAGGGTTTGAATGATGGCCTCAGAAAAGATGTTATGAATCATGAATGTACCTCCTATATAAAAGCTTTTGATGCAGCGGTTCAGAACGAGCAATATGCGCTATAGAGTGCTTCCGAGAAGGCGCCAGTTGCTCGAAATCCTCCTATCAAAAGATACCAAGATGGAAAGAAGAAGATAGAAGGTGAACAGCACCCTGGTCAAGAGTGCACCTTATGTGGCCGACGGGGCCATAGCATTGAAAACTGTCGTACTAAAAATAGAGAGTGCTTCAACTGTGGTCAGAGAGGCCATAGATTAAGAGATTGTCAAAATAAGAGAACGGTTTCAGAGAACCAAGTGGACAATGCAGAACGTGGGTAGAATCAGAATCCCGCTCCTGCCCCAGCCAATAGGCAGACTGATCAGATGGGAAGGGCTAGAGTGTATCAGCTGAATATTGAGCGCGATACGAACGGGCACGATGTTGGTGAGTCTAATTCCTTTGACCTCATGATGAATTGTTTCTTGACTACTTGATCTCTTAAGATTCGAGAATGAAACTTCTTCTCGGTGGGATATTATGTAATACGCCGCCTCCAGCGGTTCACTTATGAAACACTTGTAACTTTGACTCGGTTGAGAATCGAGTCTCGGAAAAATCTTTTCGCCAAATCAACACGGATAAAATGCAATGAACCCTTCAAACCGATGGAGCAGCTTCTATTAAAATGAGTCTAAGAGTTTTTGTTGGTTGTTTTGCTGCTTGGTTTTGTGTTGCTTTGTGTTTTATCTTGCTTTCGATGACTTAGTTTTCATGATTCATTTTTCTCGCTTATGCATTCATTTTGAATCGTAAGAGAAAGAGATCAAAGGATGCTAACCAAGTATTATTGTAATTTTAGGACGCATAACCAAGGAGTGATCGTTGCATAAATCTTCTCCATCCTTTCGTTCGATTTAATCGGTAAGTGGCTTAGGCCCTTTGATGAATCCTTCAATCCATATGCTTTAATAAAAATAATCTCTAGTCTGCATGAGTTGCATGTTCCTATGCTAATGATGCCTCACTAAATGAGATAAGCTAAAAGAGATGAATTGCATGCTTTATATATATAGAATTATTACAAATGCTTGTTCAAATAGACGTGTATATGTTTCTTACTCATATGCTGCACAAGAGATGTTTAGAGAAACCTCGCATGGGTTACCAGAGAAAAGAGTAAAGAGATAAAGATATTCTTTTATAGTCTAACAGCTGCATAGTAAGAGTTTATATGATATAATTGTATACCATGCATCGGTCTTTAGATAACTTGTGCACAAGGGTAATCTCACGAACGGTTTCTGGGGCACTGGGGATCGTTCGCCCTGGGGGGGTCAGAGGAACATCCTGAGACAATAAAGTCCTCTCGATCAGGAGGGTGTTCATGTCTATATAGCACGGGTTTCCTATGGACCATCATGTAGTTAGGTCGTATGATAAGTTTACCTTCTATGCACACTTGCCACTTGATGCCAACACAGATGCATGAGTTATATACATATATGCAAATTGTTGCTAACTTGTGTGTTTGCTACAGGGATAACCACTCGACCGCGGGTAAGATTTATCATATACGTAGTCTATCTATTATTTATATTTTCTTGCATAAATTGTTAAAAAGAAACTAGACAACTAAAAAGGTCACCTAATAATGCCACTACTAAAAATTACGGGATTAGCGATATTTTTTAGCGATGTCAAAGAAAAATATCGCTATCAGCGACTCCATAGAATAACATCGCTAAACGTCGCTGTTTGGCAACATATAACGACGTTTAGCGACTAAAATTTAGTTTTTTACAAGAATAGTCGCTATAAGTTATCTAAGGTCGCTAAACGTCGTTGAGTTTTATAATTTAGCAATGTTTAGCGATGTATTTAGCAACGTTAATCTTTTAAATATTTAGCGACGTGTTTAGTAACATCTATACGTCGCTGAATTTTATAAATTATCGACGTTTAGCGACATAATTAGTGACATTTATATTTTAAATATTTAGCGACATCTTTAGCGACGTTTACAGTGTCGCAAAATATATCTTTTAGTGACGTTGTTAGTTGACGTCGCTAAACGTCGCTAAAATTTTAATAATTAGGGATCGATTTCGATTCCCCCCCTTTCTGACAAAATTTTCCAAAATTTTAAAACACGCGTTCCCCCCCTCTCCGGCGACCGGCGTCCCCCTCATCCTCCTCCTCCTCCTCTAGGTAAACCCTAACTCTTTTTCTCTCTCTCTCTCATAGGACACATATGACACTTTCACAGACACGACACACACACACACGTGACACCAACCCTAACCCAAAACTGACACGACCTGGGATCAGGACCTAGGGTTAGGGTTAGGGTTAGGGTTTTTGACCTGTGGTTAGGGTTAGGGTTTTTAACCTGGGGTTAGGGTTAGGGTTTTTAACCTGTGGTTAGGGTAGTAAGAAACTAATATTTACTAAACTGCCATATTTTGATCCTCACTCCAGTTGTCGTATGAAAAATATAGCAGTTAGAAAAATGAACCTTTTCGACATGGGATCCATTTCCCAAGCTCCCAATGTTGTGAAGTTTGAATACAAATAGGAAATTAAGATCATGGTCATGATATCACTTGATTAAAATTGGCCAATCCGAATTATAATATACAAGAAAGATCAACACACATTATTAATTCTTCTCTAAAAATGGATGAATGTGTTAGTAAATATTTTTAGAGGATCGACCTAATTCTATGGCGTGAACCACAAATGATTCTGCTAATATTAACATCATAGCAATCCAGACCAATAGCTATGCAATCATCCCCTACAAAAAGAAACGCTAGTTAAAAATATTGTGGTGGTATTATGACAGTCATGAGATCAAGATTATTTGTATTTAGCTTCTTCATTTGGGATTACTATTAGGGCAATGGACCCAAACCTGTACTAATTGTAGATGATGATATATCAATATGTTGCGATTGGATGATAAATATCCCTTTAGTGTTGGGTCTGTTTTCTGGGTGTTGTTGCGGTGATTCCATATATCCTTGAGATAGATGACGCTAATTAGTTTTCCCTCATTAGTTTGCATAAAAAATGAATTTTTCTTTATTAGTTTGCATAAAAAAATTCATTTTATAGCAAAAAAGATTCCTACACTAATATCGCAGTAGGAATTTTCTACTAGTTTGCTATTCTTCCACTAATGGATATTTTATAATTAGTAGGAAACCTGGAAAAAGAAGTGTATATGCCATCCTTGTAGAGGCTTTGACTATTATACTATATATTTTTTTGTACTATATATTATATATATATCAAAATGAAGACCATTAAGTCATGGATAAAACTAAATATGCCAAAACTGATATAAAAGAATAGAAAAGGGGAAAATTACTTATATAAGGAGCTGAGCACGTCTGCTAAAATATATACAAAGAAAAGAAAAAATGAGAAGAAAAGTTTTTCCTTTTCCAGAAGGAATCAAGAAAGTTGGACATTTATTATCAACACAAGCCCCCTGCTAGGCCTTGAGAAATGCATGCACAGCAAAACTTATATAGTTCAATATTTGAAGATGTTATTACATGTATAGTTACTAAACTTGTATATGTTTACTACTTAACCAATATTTAGTGCCTAAATTTTACTTAATATTAAATTTGGGTGTTAAATAGTTATAATTAGAATTAAATTTCAAATCTCATTTTATTTAAAAACTTGGGATTCAGATCACAATCTTGGTATAGTGTGTATATAGGGATTGATCAAAAAAATTTGGTCAGTATGGGCTCACAATATTGTTCAATTGCAAATCAATATGTAAGTACAATTTGAATGTTGGACAAAGTCAACAACAATTATTTAAAAATATAATAGTGAGTACCCAAGAGTTAACCATTGGATATGATCTAGCTACATCGAAAATGCAAGTATTGATATGCACAAAATAAAAGTTTGAGTGAGTGATGAAGAAAAATGTGAAATGAAAAATAGTTTCATACATTGGTATCATTACTCCAGCCATCCCCAATAGCTCCATAGTAGGCCATATTGTATATAGGAGCACGAGCGGTGCTGCCATCGACCATGGGATGGCTATACACTATGTCAATTACAAAAATCCATAACCCTAACAGTACTATTGTAAACCACTACATGCATGAAATATATAATTATTAGAGACACATCGATCATATTAACATAGATTTATTGTTACACTAAGTGCCGGCTTCTAATTAGAACTTGTCAATAAGAAACTAAGAAACTTTACACAAAATTATTGGAACAGGCTAATGAAATATCTTCTTCTTCAATATATATATATATATATATATATATATATATATATATATATATATATAGATTTAGTTGTAAGGTCTATAACATATATATTTAATATTAGACAATATATTTATATTTGTTATCAATTATATTCTTTATTTTTATCTATCTTACCAGATGGCACCCATGACCCGAGCACGGGCACGTTCCTTGAGAGAGACACCTCCTACTGTTAAGGAGAAAGTGATGCCTCCTACTGTTAAGGAGGAAGTGAAGCCTCTTACTGTTAATGAGAAAGTGAATGTTAAGGAGAAAGAGATACCACCTGCTGTTAAATTGGAACCAGTTGTTAAGAAGAAAGTTGTGCCTCCTACTATTGGGCAGGCACCAGCTCACAGGGGGAGTTCCAGTCACCCAGCACCTATAGCGGAGATTGATCACATAGACGCTGTTTATGCGCAGTATCCGAGGGACTGGTATGTGCCCCAGCGTATTGGATATCCTCGAGATTGATACTGTGATGTTTCATATACTTTTATTGTGGTTATTGTGTGATTGTGATACTTTTATATTATGCATTTTGTGTGATTGTGATACTTTTGTTTTGTGTGTATTGTGTGTCTGTGATATTTTATATACTTTTTGTGTTATTTCGTATGCAAAAAATTTAATGGAGGGTTGCTTCAGGTTTGTCTATAATATTTGTGTATATTGTGTGACTGTGATACTTTTTATTCATATTAAATGTATGTTAATTTACCCGTGTTGAGTGTTCCACCGAAGGGGTCAGCGAACCCAGAGAATTCAACGGAGGGTTGCTCCGGGTCTATTTATAATTAGAAATTCATAAATTGCAGGAAAATTGGTAATTTTTAATATTTTTTTATTTTTTACTGAAAATTTAGCGACGTTTAGCGACGTTATTATACGTCGCTGAATACGTCGCTAAATACGTCACAGAATATGTTGCTGAATACGTCGCTAATTTTGCTGATATGGCAGTATTGCCACGTCATTATAGACGTCGCTGTAACGTCACTATATAAGTCGCTAATTAGCGACGTTAAGCGACAGATGAGCACGTCGCTAATTAGCGACGGTGCGTCGCTAAACGTCGCTAATTTAGCGACACATTTACGTCGCTAAAAAATATCGGTATAGCAACGTTTAGCGACATTTTTCCTTTCAGCGACTAGCTGAGTTTTGACTTATGTAAAATGTCACTAATTACGTCGCTAAAAATGATTAGCGATGATTATTGGTCATTTAGCGACGTTTCTTTACGTCACTAATTTGACTTTTTTTGGTTGTGTGCTAGCTTCACATGTTTACTTAGTGTGGATTGCTAGGTGAGTTTGGCCACGGTCGCTCACCAGTACATGTTATAGTACTGACCCACGTTTGTGGATAAATCTTTAAGTTCTGGTAGCGAGAGTTTGGCAAGCATTTTGAAGCTTTATGAGTGCATCCCTTCAAGCGGAATCGCACTCGTACTGCTTTCCAAGGCTTTCCTCTCCAGTGTGCAAGCCCTTCTTCTGCTAGGTGTTTTAATTTTTGGTCCTACTAAAAGGATATGATGTATGGACATTGTGTCTAGTTTTGGATTTGTAAAAACAGTTATAAACCATCTATGACATATCTTGTAATCAGTCAAGTAAGTACTTTGTAATCCAATCTTCAAGTATTCAATAAAAAAAATATTTTACATTTAACATTCCTATCAAATGTGTTCAACTTTGGTTCTCTGCATTTTACATTTCGTGCTTCTATATATGTATATTTTCGTCTAACTTGTGTCTTGTGCATGTACTATGCCTTGTGTAAGCGCAACTTAGATTTGCACATCATCATGCCCAAGCGAGGATGATCGGTTCCGTAAGACCAAGCGAGGACGATCGGCCCTTACAGGACCGAGACGTGACAACTCGAGATCTCAATGTTGTTAACTATGCTGACCCTACTACTACTCCCTACGAACTGTGCCTTCTGCCAGATGTAGAGAGTCTAGAGCTCCTTCTCAAGAAGGCCTTCATCAATCAAGATGTGCAAGCAAATTGCCCCTAAGATTTCAGGAGTCTCGGCCTACAGCTGGTGAAACTTTGTGGTAATTTGCCTTTGGCTCTGGTGGTGGTCGAAGGTCTTCTTTCCATACAGGAGAAGGAATACAAAGTGTGGCACAGAGTTTTGAAGACCATGAGTTGGCAAGTAGAGAGAAAAAAAGTGCATGGATATCTTAGCATTGAGCTATGAGGACTTGCCTCACTATTTGAAATCGTGCTTCCTCTATCTAGCAGCTTTTCTAGAAGACACCGAGATCCAAGTCGATTGGTTGATTAGGTTATGGATTGTAGAGGGCATCATACCGCGTCGAGGTAGGGAAACAATTGAGGAGACACCAGAGGATTGTTTGGAAGAGCTGACACAAATGTGCATGGTTCAAGTCGTGAGTAGAGAATCCAATTATGGGAGCATCGAATTATACAGGGTTCATGATCTTCTGCAGGAGTTTGCCGTGTCAGAAGCTAAAGAAGATGGGTTCCTCGTCTCCTCGTCATCTACAACAACCAGAATCAGGATGCAGCATCATCACCTGGACCAGGACCAGAATCAGGATGCAGCATCATCACCTGGACCAGGACGATGTGCGGCATTCCACAAACTTGATGGCTCATCTTCCACTGCTTCGTCACAGGCACGGAAGGTTTGGCCATTCCTAACCTTCGCTCCCTATTAGCCTTCAATATGAAACAACCCAATTTTCGTCATTTTGTTGCTCAATTGAAGTTGCTGAGGCTAATTGATTTGAATGGTGCAAACAACATCAAATCCCTCCCTGAGGAGATTGAAGCGATGATCAATTTGAGATATTGAGGACTGAGCAATACAAAGCTAGAAATAATCCCTTCTTCCATAGGCCATCTCCAAAATCTAGAAACTCTAGATGTAACCGCCGCCGAATTAAAAAATCTTCCACCCACTCTATGGAATATCAAGAAAGCTGAGGCATGTACTCGTAGACGCAATTCCTGGACCTAAAGGACCACCTCCATCTGCTCATCTACCAAACCTGCAAACACTAGACATGGTCGTTGTTCCATAGTCGTGGGACAGGGGATTGCCAAATATAACAAGTCTACGAAAATTGTCACTAAAGTTTGGTCTTCAAAACCGCAACAAGATACTACCCCACCTACTCGAGAAGCTCGACCACTTGTTGTACTTAGACGTTTGGGCGTACTGGCCAGAATTGGTAAGCCAACCCAAAAATGATGTCATTCCTTCTTGTGCAAGTAATTGTCTAAATGATGATAATGACGCCGATCGAGAGGAAGCAGTCACCATACCATCAGGGATTGATACTAGCACCTTTACATGCCATCACAGTATTCAGTCGATGCGTCTAACTGGGCCGTGTTATACAACAACTGTGCGTTCCAATGAATCCCCCCCCCCTTGCCTCGTCAGTCTCACATTGCAGGATTCTAGATTGGAGCATGACCCGATGCCAACATTGGAGAAGCTGCAGAACCTCAGGGAACTTGTGTTGATGTGGAATGCATTCATGGGGAAGAAGATGATCTGCTCTGCAGGTGGATTACCCCAACTGCAAAGATTAGAACTTGATAATCAAGAACAGCTGGAGGAGTGGTGCTTGGAGGCTGACGCAATGCAGAAGATTATTTTAAATAAAAAAATAGATATGTCGTCAAAAGTGGATAAAATTTTGCAATATGGTGACTTTGTGTCGCCAAATACTTTTCCAGACAAGACCACAACGACATATATGCAACATTGTGAGATATGTCGCAGAAAATGTTTAGCGACACAAATCTATCTTTGTGCTACACATTGATTATGTCTGAACGTGCATGCATTTTCTTGTAGTGCCTCAAGATGCAAGCAACAACAGATATTTTGGAAGTTAATTTCCAACTAATGCAAATGAGATTCCAAGCATAGCTGGCAGAAATGACAAGCTGGCCGTCACTCCCCTCACAGACATTGGTTCTTTTCTTCAAATGCATACATACTCAGCCCCACTCCCTTTGATTCTTTTCTTCAAGTTCTTGTTCAACACAGTGCCTCAACAAATTCTTTTTCAAAACGAAGACGTACCATGTATTCTTTTCTTCAATTGCATACTCAGCCCCACCCCGTTTGATTCATTTCTTTTCTTCACGTTCTTGTTCAGCACAGTGAATCAGTGATTCAACATATTCTTTTGCAAAACGAGGATGTATCACGTATTCTTTTCTTCTGGTTTTATACTCAGCCCACTCCCTTTTCTTCAAGTGTTTGTTCAACACTGTGCTTCAACATATTCTTTTTCAAAACTAAGACGTATCAAGTTGGTTCCTCTCCTCCCCCCCCCCCCCCCCCCCCCCGGCTCTCACTGTCGATCCATCCTGTCATTATTCTTAAAATAGCTCCATCTTTCCTCAATAGAACATAAGCATCACCCGTTGAATTACAATCTATACACCATACATGGCTGAGGCTGTCATTTCCTTCGTCGTCGACAAGCTCGGCAACCTCCTTCTCCAAGAGATCATCCTTCTGCATGGCGTTGGAGACCAGGTCGAGCGGCTGCAGCGCGAGCTGCAGCGTGTGCAGTGCTTCCTCCTCGACGCTGACACCAAGCGCAAAAGGGATGAGCGCGTGAGACACTGGGTCAAGGAAATCCGCGACGTAGCCTATGAAGCCGAAGACATTATCGATACGTTCATCATCAATGTTGACAGGCACAGGAGAAGGCCTGGCGTCTGTGGATTCCTCAAGAGGTACTTGCTAGCCACCACTGACATTGTAGGACGTCGCAAAGCCAGCAAAGAGATAACTGTCATCATGGCCAAGATCTCCGAGATATCTGCCAGTAGAATAACTTATGGTATCAAGAACCTGGAGGATGAGAATGGTGGAGGGGTAGAGAGGCTAGTTCCTGCACGCAGGCCGACTGTTCCTCATGTTGAAGATTCCGATGTCGTGGCATTCGATGGACATATGTCAGCATTGGTGGAGCAGCTACTCCATCGCAGCGAGAAGCGCTCTGTGATGTCTATAGTTGGCATTGGCGGCCTCGGCAAGACGACTCTTGCTCGGAAAGTTTACAATTCTTTCGATGTCAAGAAGGAGTTCGGTATCCGAGTTTGGATAACCGTGTCTCAGAATTACAGGTCGGTCGAGTTATTGAACGAGATTCTTGAGAAGGTTAGAAATGAGAAGGAGAAGTTGGAGGAAAGAGAGGCCATTGTTGTGAAGCTCCGTGATTATTTGAAAGAGAAAAGGTATCTTATTGTTATGGATGACGTGTGGAGCCATAATGTGTGGGAGGAGATGCAGGCGGCGTTTCCTGATGAGAAGAACGGAAGCAGAGTCCTCATCACTACTCGACATCTCAATGTTGCTAAGTATGCTGACCCTACTGCTACTCCCTACGAATTACGCCTTTTGACAGATGAAGAGAGTTTGGAGCTTCTTCTGAAGAAGGCATTCGCCAATCAAGATTGTCCCGAAGATCTCACGAGTATCGCCCGACAGCTAGTGAAGCTTTGTGGTAATTTGCCTCTTGCTCTAGTGGTGGTTGGAGGTCTCCTTTCCATCAAGAAGAAGGAACACAATGAGTGGCATAGATTTTTGGAGACCATGAATTGGGAAGTAAAGGGAAAAACGTGTATGGAAATCTTAGCATTGAGCTACGAGGACTTGCCTCCCTACTTGAAATCATGCTTCCTCTATCTAGCAGCTTTTCCAGAAGACTTCGAAATCGAAGCCGATAGGTTGATCAGGTTATGGATTGCAGAGGGCTTCATACCGCATCAAGGTAGGGGGACAATTGAGGAGACAACAGAGGATTGTTTGGAAGAGCTGACCCAGAGGTGTATGGTTCAAGTCGTGCGTAGAGAATACGACTGTGGACGCATAGAGTTATGCAGGGTTCATGATCTTCTACGGGAGTTCGCCATGTCAGAAGCTAAAGAAGACGGGTTCCTTGTCATTTACAACAACCAGAATCAGGAAGTAGCTTCACCAGGACGACGTGCGGCATTCCACAATCTTAATGGCCTTGAAGGTTTGACCATTCCTAACCTTCGCTCTCTTTTAACCTTCAATATGAGAAAATCGGATTTTCGTCATTCTGTTGCTCAATTGAAGTTGCTAAGGGTAATTGATTTGAATGGTGCATACGACATCAAATCCCTCCCTAAGGAGATTAAAGCGATGATCCATTTGAGATATCTAGGACTGAGCAATACGGAGCTAGAAGTGATCCCTTCTTCCATAGGCCATCTCCAAAATCTAGAAACTCTAGATGTAACCTACACCCGCTCTTTAAAAAAGCTACCACCCACTCTATGGAATATCAAGAAGTTGAGGCATGTACTCGTAGACGCAATTCCTGGACCTGAAGGGCCACCTCCATCTGCTGATCTACCAAACATGCAAACACTAGACAGGGTCCTTGTTCCAGAGTCGTGGCACAGGGGATTGCCAAATATAACAAGTGTAAGAAAATTGGCACTAAAATTTGGTCTTCAAAACCGCAACAAGATACTACCCCGCCTACTCGAGAAGCTCGACCACTTGTTGTACTTAGACGTTTGGGCAGACTGGCCGGAATTGGAAAGCCAATCCAAAAATGATGTCATTCCTTCTTGTGGAAGTAATTGTGAAAATAATGATAATGACGCCGATCGAGAGGAAGCAGTCACCATACCATCAGGGATTGATACTAGGGCCTTTCCATGCCATCACAATATTCAATCGATGTTCCTAAGTGGGCCGTGGTTTACTACAACTGTGGGTTCCCATGAATTCCCCCCCTACCTCGTCAGTCTCACATTGCGGGATTCTAGATTGGAGCATGACCCGATGCCAACATTGGAGAAGCTGCAGAACCTCAGGGAACTTGTGTTGACGTGGAATGCATTCATGGGAAAGAAGATGATCTGCTCTGCAGGTGGATTCCCCCAACTGCAAAGATTAGAACTTGAGGGTCTAGAACAGCTGGAGTGGTGGTGCTTGGAGGCTGACGCAATGCAGAAGATTACTTGTATTCATATATGGCATTGCGAGGCTCTAAGGGTGGTTCCAGAATTTCAACGTCTCCCCAACCTTCAGGAGCTGGAACTTGGGTTCTTGCCACGAGAATTCATGGACAGGATCAGTGTGGATGGGGGAGAAGACCACTACAAGATTCAGAATGTACAGTCTGTGGACATAAACTAAGGATGCTTTAATCAAGTAAGTCTTCAATTTCTTTTTTTCTTTTTCTTTTTTCTTTTTTGCATCATGTTTATAATATTCTTTAGCAAATCCATTTGCATCGATTGGCTTGGACATCCAAATAAATTAATATATTTTCTTGCTCATGACCGTCTTTATGTTTGTCGAGTCTAACTTTTTGTAATAACATTTGTTAGTTGGTATACATAAGTATCCCATGTAGACACATGAACACTCCAAAATAAACTTAGATATACCATTACAATGTCCGTGTCCATGCCGTTGTGTTCATTTCATTTGATACTTGTATTGATATCTGGGCAACAAAGTAGTAGCCTTTTCAGTGCCATGTGGTGCATGTATATATATATATATATATATATTGTGCTACTTTTTCCTTAGTAGTAAACTTGTATCCCAAATTATTCTTTCTTCTCTTGCTGCTTCATTTATGCTATGCCTTGTATTCTTTTCAGATCGTATCATTTTGAATTTTTTATGGAACATTTCACGTGAACTTCATTAAATGCTCGCACATCGTTTGGTCCATTGGAACTTGTTTCTTCAACGGTCTTTAATTATAACCACGGATAATTTATTCAAAAAAGTAAAATTTTGAGTTATTCCACATTTATTTTATCATAATTTAATGTACATCTTATCGAATTAACATAATATATAAAAAATTTATTTTTAACGAAAATTATCAATGACTAATAGTCGACTCCTTTGACTCCATTTAAGAAGGATACACCTTGAATTTTGATTTGAATACCCTCAAATAAGTAGAATAAACTTTAAATTAAGGTAAAATAAGTGGGATACAACTCTAAATTTTTTATTTATTTATGTAGGTCAAAGAAGTTGACGGTTAATCTTTAACGATTTTCGTTAAAAGTCAATTTTTTTATGTATTATAGTAATTCGGTGGAGTACAACTTGAATTATGGTAAAATAAGTTGAAGGCAACTCAAAATTTGTCTTCAAAAATTTTTTTTTTATAATATTGGAGTGAAAGCTGAACTTATGTCTCGTTTGGTTTGCAGAATCTGAACTTTGGGAAAGAAAAATTATTTATATTTTATGTTTGGATGTCAAAGAAAATGAGATAAAAAAAATTGACTCCCGAAAAAAATAGAAAAAAAATGATTCTCTCTTCCATTTCATGGATTCACTTTTCCATTTCTAATTATTCACATTCCTTTTTAATTATTCAGACCTTTCCAACATCAAAAAAATAAATAAAAATTATAAATTTTTAAAAAAAAATAAAGAATTAATTTATTTTCTTTCTCTTTTCGGAAACCAAACGAGATGTTAAGATCGGTTGGATTGGCAAGAAGTCCACAAGCCTCCAATAATTATTTGACAGTTAAATAGACATTTAACCTATTTAACTATATCCAACCATTTTGATTTTATTTAACACATCAAGGGATGGAGTTACATTATGGCTTAATATTCCTAGTTTAATTATCAAATTTTCTCCGAAGTTTTACAAAAACATGTACTTATTTTTTTCCCTCCCTTTGCTAATCAATCATGGTTCTGTCCCCACGACAACAAGTTCTAAAGAAATAATATCAAAAGTTTCAACATATATCTAAAGGTCTCTTTAGTTCGTGGAAAGAAATTTTTTTTTTTTTTTTTTTTGGGAAAATTATAAAAAAAAAATTCAGTGTTTGGAGAGTCCAAAAAAAAAATAAAAATAAAAAATAAAAATTTTATGTTTTGAAAGTGATTTCTTGGTTGGGTTGGAGAAGTCACTTTCTTCCATATCTTTCCTTTCTTTATGAATCAATTTTTTTTTTCCATACTTTTTTTTGACATCTAAACATAAAAAATGAATCATTTAACTTTTCCAATATCAAAATTCTACGAACCAAACGAGACATAACAGCAAAATATTTACATTCTCTACAAAACTTAAACAAAAAAAACTACATGCAAACAAAGTCCTGCACTACTCGTCGCCATTATTAATGAGGACTAACATAAGATCCATCATTACATTTTTTTCTTTCCAAGATTTACAAGTATGATATATAGGTCAAATTTGGAAGTCGTCTAAATTGTTACGGTCTATTTTGGTTAAATTTGGAAGTCGTCTAAGAACAATGGTCGTCACTCAATTGTTAAATAAAGCTGTATGCAATGCATGATGAATTGGTAAGATGGTTCAAACTGCTTTTAAGTTTACTATTACCAACTACTAATTAAAGAATTAGCTTTCAAATGTCTTCAAATGTCATTGGTTATCCTGAAGGAATTCATTGAACATATATATATATATATATATATATATATATATATATATATATATATATATATATTCAAGATTTCGTAGCTCAAATGGTTTCATTGGAGACATAATATCTGAGTGGACAGTGTTTGAATTCCGGTGGAGCTTTAATGCTTGATACAAAACATATATATAGAACTTGATTTTTCATAAAGCAAAAAACAATAGAACTTGATTTTTATTGAAATAGAACTTGATTTTTCATAAAGCAAAAAATAATAGAACTTGATTTTTATTGAATAGAACTTGATTTTCATAAATAAATAAAAACAATAAGCAAATAATACAAAAGAATAGAATATATCCGTTAGAATAAGCTAAGACATGTTGGAAATGGAGAGAAAATTATGTGATATATGATAAGTCATTTGACTTTAATCTTCTCATAAGCATGTTTTTGATCTATTGATTTATTGGCGAACACCAAATAATTTCAAGAAAATCTAATATAAAACATAACACAAAATTCTCGATATACCACCAACTTTGCACCTATGTAATAGAATTAAAAAAAAAAACTTTTTTAATCAGATTAACACATAAACATTTGCCAGCTAATAATAATAAACCATAAAAACCATGCCCTCTTGTAGCTCAAAAAGTCATGGGTGGATTTTTCTTGGATGAAGACTTGCAACTTGAGCACAAGGATTGTGCAAGAGGAATATTCTTTTTTGACTATTTAATAAGCATTTAGTTGGGATAATTTTAAGAGAATATGTTCTTTTTCAATGATGAGAGGTATTGATAGATCAAAATAGGGGGAGGAATACACAATCTTCAAAACAAAAAATCTTTCTAAGAACTCTCTTTTTTCTATAGCATGCACCTGTAGAAGCATGAAAAAATTGGATCCATGCGTTCAGCAACAATGTGGCCCAGAAAAAAGTTCAGCAGAAATTGGACCGCATGATCACCATGCGGCCCAATTAGGCGATAGCCATGCGGACCAAACGACCGAAGGCAGTTTTGGCCGCAGATGGATCTGACATCACGCTCTGACAACGAGATTACATCTGACACAGAATCCTGACAGAGAAGGATTTTTTGAACGTCTCGAAAGATGTGAACTCGCTAAAAGACAGAAGTCTCAGGAAGTGTGCAGCACTACATGTACAACACGACAAAAGACTCTCATGCGGCCCAGACTCCATGCGTCCCAGACTCCATGCGTCACATACGACTCTGGCTCATGCGTCCCAGACTCCATGCGTCCCATACGGTTCTGGCCCATGCGTCCCATGCGGCTCTGGCTAATGCGTCCTAGACCCCATGCGGCCTCTGCGATTCATGGCTTCGTATGTCGCAGATTTCCAAACAAACCAAATTGTGCTATTGTAACAAGGTGATTATCTCCAACAAAGTGGCAGACCATGTGTCCAATTGACCAAGTCGCATCCACTGTCATGCCCCAGTCCCAAAATATCAAGGGACTAGACACGTGGCAATGGCCAGCAGCACACACCGATGGACAAATCCAATTTAATGGATCCATCGGGGCAACTTAAGCTGTAACACAACAATAAATAGGTCCAATGATACAAGTCACAGTCTATTCTAATCTCATCCATAACAGATAATCACAGATCAAATGCCAGAATAAATACAAATAAATATAAACTAACAGATCTCAATAAGAATGTCTCGGAGAACAATCCGAGAACAAGTCTGATACATCAATGCAATAAACTGGAAATAAAGTAAATATAACAGAAATAAATGAGTATCTGAAGCCAATACTGAGGAGAAGTCCTCTGGCACGATCTCGTCCTCGGATCCTGGTTCTGCTCCAATGTATGCACCTGTTCCTGCTTCTGCTAATGCTAATGCTTCGGCCCCGTATACCTCGGGATAGATCTCGTCAGCTAATCCTGGGGACATAATCCGGATCCAGGTCCTCAGGGGACATAGCAAGGTACAAAATAACTCAAGCCAAAATAATCAGTGCAGCAATAAATAAAACAATATGGGGTAAACTATATAACCATCTATGTGAAATGCAAGTTGAGAGCATCACTAAAACTCAGGCTGAAGCCACTACGAGCTCTATGTCGGGGAGCCGGTAGCAGAGATATCGCTAGTAGAGTGCCTAGCTCCGATATAGAGTCTGAGGCCTCACAATAAATATAACAATAAATACAACACTAGTAGAGTGCCTAACTCTGATGTAGAGTCTAAGGCCTCACCATAATAAATATATATAAATCAGCCTGTAGCCTGTGTGTCTCTTCCCATCAAATGTAATCACACGTCTCATGTCCATGACACGCAAGATCAATACTAATGCAGCAAGTCATATAATGTCTATGAATATAATGTCTATGTCATAAAATATGTATCCTATACAGAATTACCATGAATATCTCAGGAAAATTCTGTCTCATAAATAGTGTCAAGTGTCCTGGGTTATGATGTAGTTGATAAGACAAGTACAAGAATATAATGGGTCACGAATGTCCATGTCTAAGTGACGTTACACAACTCCGCGTACGGTGTTGGCACCCGACTATTAATCGGACGCTAAATAAAGTCACATGGTCCTAGGTCAAGCATGCACAACAATCACAAGAATAAGAGAATAATATGTAATCCCCCTGATTTTCATGAAAATTTTAATTTTTGGAATTTTACATATTTCTGAAATTTTTTGGCAATTTTCCCTAATTTAAATCAGGTGTTTTAATTATTAAAAGATTTTTAATTGTTATTAAATCATATTAAAATATTATGAAAATAATATTTTATGGTGTAAAATAGGAAACCAGACATAGAGTAATTTTCTGAGAATTTATTGGACCCCGGATGGATTTTTAAAGCCCTAAATACTAATTAAATTAATTAAACCAAAATAAACCGGGTTTTATTTAAATAAACCAAACCAAACCAAACTGAACCAAACCGGTTTATTTTAAAACTAATTCTTATTGGGTCAGATTCGGGTTCAATCCAGACCCGACCCGCTAGCCCGAAACTGACCCGCATATTTGATTTCGGATCGGGTCGGATCCGCCTGACCCGACCCGTCTACCCGACCCGACCCGCAAAATCCTTCTTCCCCAAACGGTCAGCCGCCCGACCCTGCCGCTTCCGCTCCGCCGGCCGCACCCACCGCCTGCTCACCTCCCCGCGCCGCCTCACCTCCGGAACGCCCGCCGCCGCCGCCCGTTCACTGCCCAGCGCCGCTCCGGCTCCCCTGTCCGGCCGCCTCCCCCGTTCAACCGCCGCCGCTCCGCATCCTTCAACCCCTCTATAAAACCCCTCGCCGAGCCATTTCTCCTCTCCTCCGCCGACGAGTACTCCGCCTCCCTCCGGCCGCCGCGCTGCTCTCCGACCTCGCCAAGTCCGCAGCAGCCCGCCCCTAGCCGAAGCCTCCCCTCTCTCCCCTCGACTTCCTCCCAAACCCGTCGCCTCCGGCCAACTGCAGAACCCCTCAGCCGCCGGCCACCCGCAGCAGTTCTCTTCCCCGGCGGCGCCTGCCTCCCCGAGTGCCACCCTCCAGCCAGCCCTCTCCCCTTTCTTCTTCCCTCCGCCGCAGCGCCAGATCAGGCTACCCAGAATCCACCCGCAGAACCGGCCGACCCTCGAGACCTCGCCGCCTCCGTCCGGCGAGTCGTCCCAGCACCCCGGCGAGCCATGACACAGAGGACACGGACACGTAGTAGAGGACACGGGAACCCTAAACAGTAAACCCTAGCTTCTGTGTTTTGTGTCAGACACCGTGTCCAGGACACAGGACACAACTCAAGGACGCGAAGAACTCGGTTTTTCAACTCACTTCAGGTATTCATAACTTCTTGCTCGTAGCTCGGAATTCGATTCCATAAATTGTATCGCGTAGCCTGTATGACCCTCTCGGTGCCCGGATAAACCGCTCGGGGCATCGCGTCCTGTGGTGATCGCACACCGCGATCCAAAAACAGAAAAAAACCAGACCCTGTTTCACCCCGGAATCGATTACGCCCC
Source organism: Iris macrosiphon (assembly GCA_036927795.1). Classification (NCBI taxonomy): domain Eukaryota; kingdom Viridiplantae; phylum Streptophyta; class Magnoliopsida; order Asparagales; family Iridaceae; genus Iris; species Iris macrosiphon. The sequence continues at coordinate 175,393,014 of JAYESA010000004.1, forward strand.
GCCAAACGGGACGACTTGGTCGCGTGCGATCTTCACAGATACGTGCGCGTCGTTGATACGGACGTGCGAGATTTCGCAGAAGCTGATTTGGATGTGCGTGCACACCAGGATCAGTGCGTATCCGCGGACACCGCTCAGTATCCGTACTTTCTGTTTCTAGCTGTAACTTAGTGTACACAAGTCAGATCGAGACGAAACTTGCGCCATTGGACTCGTGGCGATACACTGGTCCGGTGAGCCAAGTTTGGTTCGATTCTGAGAACGTTGACAAAATCGTGTGTCGTGGGCCCCACAGGCTCCAACCGACGGGCGATTTTGAGAACGGCTCATCGGAATCAAATTCTGGAAGTTCCGTTGAGTTCGTATCATCGTTCCTGACCTGTTAACACTAAGTTAGACTGTTTTTGAGACCTTTGACCCTGGCGCATTTTTCGGTGCAAAGCGGCCCACATCTGGACCCCGCCTTGACCCGAAAATGACGTTTTTGCCCTTGTCTCCAAATTGGACTCAAGGACAGGCATTTCTAGCTGATTGATGTGTTCTGGACCTGATGGTGATATTTGTTTCAGCAACCGGAGTACTGCCTGGAAATCCAGCTGAAGCTCGAGCTACAACTGAAACAGGAAATCCAGGCAAGTGTACCTTGCCATAAAATGCAGTTATTGATTCATTTTAATTCTCTTGCTTTAATTTCTGTGAATGTTGTACTTGCCCTATCAAATACTTTATCCCCAGGACACCTGACACAAAGTATGATACAGAATCTTCCTGATTATTCAAGGGGATTTTGTTTAGGATATAGATTTCATAACTTGAGCTTTATGTTTTATCCTGACTAGTTGCATTAGTTTAATCTTGCGTAACATGAACATTGAGATCTGTGACGTGAGATTCATTGGGTGGGGAGAGTATTACCATATCAAGGCTGAATATATATTATATATTGTTATCTGGAAGTGTCCTAGTCTCTGACACAGAGCTTTGGCACCTGTACTGGCCCTTCGAGAAAATACTGCTATGGTTTCTTGTCACTGATCCTGTAGTAGTCTCAGCCTGAGTATGAATAATAACTCTCACTTGCATGATCACTTAGCTAGTTTAATTATTTACCCAGATTTGTTTGATAGCAACATCGGCATGCCACTGTCTTAGACTTATTAATTTCTGATGCTACTCTTGAGTTTAACATCTTGGTTGACTTACATGTTCATTCACTGTATTATGGCTCATATTCTTCTGTACCTTGTTACGTCCCTCTGAGGACCTGGTTTTGTTCTCCAGTTATAGCAGACGAGATCTACCCTGAGGTGTACGGAACAGAGGCACTACTCGGAGCAGTACCTGAACCTGAGGACGAGGTGATCGCTGAGGACTTCTCCTGAACAATTGCTTTGCCCTGCTCAGTATTATGGCAAATAGACTTTAATTCCTGTTAATTTAAACTCTTTATTTCCTGTCTTTGAGAACTTGTGTAAACAGACTTAATATCGGATTGTTCTCCGATTTTATTTACTTTGACTGTTGTTGTTTAGTATTTCTTTTGATGTTATTGCTATCTTATATCTGTGGATAAGAATAGTAAAACTCTGACTGATGTAATACAGCTTAAGTATGCCCGATGGATCCATTAAATTGGGTTTGTCCATCGGTGCATGCTGCTGGCCATAATCACGCATCCAGTCCCTCGGTATTTTGGGACTGGGGCGTGACATGGTTTTTGTGGTGGCCCATGCAGGTCAACGACTAAATTGTTCGGTTTCAACTTAGGGACCGAACAGGCCTGCAATAAAATAGGATAAGTTTTTAGGATCTCATCCACTTGCTTGAAACGTTCTTGATATCTGTATCGGATTTGAATTAATTCTTGACTTGCATCCTGCTTTGATCCCTGTACACCTCTTAATGTTTATTTTGGGTGCAGAGATATGGATTCACGAGCAAACGACGAGACTCCTGCAGAAACACCATAAGGTGCTGTGGTCACCCAGGAAGATGAAGTGACACCAGTTGATGAAGGTCAATCAGCTCAACAAAGCAGTCAAGCAAGTCAGCCTGCCTCGAGAATCCAGGAAGATGACGTTCCACCATCGACGCAGTTTGCTCCACCGACGCCTACTGTCCCACAAGGGCAAGCTATGGACGTGCAACAGCTGTTTCAAATGTACTACCCGATGATGCAAGCTTATCAGAAGGCACAACAAAGCCAAACGGAGGAGTTCATTTGCAGACTTAGCTCAGAGCTACGAAAGTTAATCAGCTCCGTTGCAACGGATGTTGTTACTGCAGCACGGGCCATGGAGTGCATCACCAGGATAGAGTCAAGCCAGAAGCGGCTGTATGTACCAGACCAAGCACAACAGGAAAGAGCTACAAAGCGACCCCAGAAGAATCCACCGAGAGCAGCATCCAGAGCCTCATTCCTTCCTACTTGTTACTATTGTGGTAAGGTAGGCCATGTTGATAAGAGGTACAGACGCAATTTGGGACTGTGCTTGATTTGCGGATCCAGTAACCATTTAGCCAGAAGTTGCAAGATGCACAGAGGAGAAGCATCAACGGATAACCAACAAGCGTTACCAGTACCAAGGCCAGCCTGTCCAGTTTTGGGAGCACCGCAAACGGAAGAGGAAGGAGTCCTACCAACAGCTTCAGGAGAGAATCAGCCGAGGCCACCTTTGATACCCCAAGCCGTACTCTTCCAGCAGGTCCAGCAGCAGCAGAGGAATCCACCTCAAGGACGCGGCCAAGTTTTCATGATGACTGTGGGAGACGCGCAGAACCGTGGAGTTGCAAATGCAAGTAAGTCTTTATAGTTGTTCCGTTCCTAGCATTTCTGTAGTTCGTACCTGCTGGTTCGTGACCCCAGACTTGACCTGATAACTTTAACTTGCTATTAATTGATAACCCAGATTAACCTGATAATTTTGAACTTACCAATAATTCAGAATGTTATAAATGTTAACCTGATAAATTTTGAAAATAACCTGGTTTTCTAAAACTGTAATTTTCTAGATTTCCCACATTTGGGAAATTGTATAACTTTTAATGCTTAGGAAAATAATTTTTCCTAGGTGCTCCTTGATTTTGATGTGCTTCGAACAATGGTTGCAACCGTGTCATCTCTGTTGACCGGTTAATCCTTGATTGTGAGGACGCAATCCTCTCAAGGGGGGTAGATTGTAATCCCCCTGATTTTCATGAAAATTTTAATTTTTGGAATTTTACATATTTCTGGAATTTTTTGGCAATTTTCCCTAATTTAAATCAGGTGTTTTAATTATTAAAAGATTTTTAATTGTTATTAAATTATATTAAAATATTATAAAAATAATATTTTATGGTATAAAATAGAAAACCAGACATAGAATAATTTTTTGAGAATTTATTGGACCCCGGATGGATTTTTAAAGCCCTAAATACTAATTAAATTAATTAAACCAAAATAAACCGGGTTTTATTTAAATAAACCAAACCAAACCAAACCAAACTGAACCAAACCGGTTTATTTTAAAACTAATTCTTATTGGGTCGAATCCGGGTTCAATCCAGACCTGACCCACTAGCCCGAAACCGACCCGCATATTTGATTTCGGATCGGGTCGGATCCGCCTGACCCGACCCGTCTACCCGACCCGACCCGCAAAATCCTTCTTCCCCAAACGGTCAGCCGTCCGACCCTGCCGCTTCCGCTCCGCCGGCCGCACCCACCGCCTGCTCACCTCCCCGCGCCGCCTCACCTCCGGAAGCCCGCCGTCGCCGCCCGTTCACTGCCCAGCGCCGCTCCGGCTCCCCTGTCCGGCAGCCTCCCCCGTTCAACCGCCGCCGCTCCGCCTCCTTCAACCCCTCTATAAAACCCCTCGCCGAGCCATTTCTCCTCTCCTCCGCCGACGAGTACTCCGCCTCCCTCCGGCCGCCGCGCTGCTCTCCGACCTCGCCAAGTCCGCAGCAGCCCGCCCCTAGCCGAAGCCTCCCCTCTCTCCCCTCGACTTCCTCCCAAACTCGTCGCCTCCGGCTAACTGCAGAACCCCTCAGCCGCCGGCCACCCGCAGCAGTTCTCTTCCCCGGCGGCGCCTGCCTCCCCGAGTGCCACCCTCCAGCCAGCCCTCTCCCCTTTCTTCTTCCCTCCGCCGCAGCGCCAGATCAGGCTGCCCAGAATCCACCCGCAGAACCGACCGACCCTCGAGACCTCGCCGCCTCCGTCCGGCGAGTCGTCCCAGCACCCCGGCGAGCCATGACACAGAGGACACGGACACGTAGCAGAGGACACGGGAACCCTAAACAGTAAACCCTAGCTTCTGTGTTTTGTGTCAGACACCGTGTCCAGGACACAGGACACAACTCAAGGACGCGAAGAACTCGGTTTTTCAACTCACTTCAGGTATTCATAACTTCTTGCTCGTAGCTCGGAATTCGATTCCGTAAATTGTATCGCGTAGCCTGTATGACCCTCTCGGTGCCCGGATAAACCGCTCGGGGCATCGCGTCCTGTGGTGATCGCACACCGCGATCCAAAAACAGAAAAAAACCAGACCCTGTTTCACCCCGGAATCGATTATGCCCCGCCAAACGGGACGACTTGGTCGCGTGCGATCTTCACAGATACGTGCGCGTCGTTGATATGGACGTGCGGGATTTTGCAGAAGCTGATTTGGATGTGCGTGCACACCAGGATCCGTGCGTATCCGCGGACACCGCTCAGTATCCGTACTTTCTATTTCTAGTTGTAACTTAGTGTACACAAGTCAGATCAAGACGAAACTTGCGCCATTGGACTCGTGGCGATACACTGGTCCTGTGAGCCAAGTTTGGTTCGATTCTGAGAATGTTGACAAAATCGTGTGTCGTGGGCCCCACAGGCTCCAACCGACGGGCGATTTTGAGAACGGCTCATCGGAATCCAATTCTGGAAGTTCCATTGAGTTCGTATCATCGTACCTGACCTGTTGACACTAAGTTGGACTATTTTTGAGACCTTTGACCCTGGCGCATTTTTCGGTACAAAGCGGCCCACATCTGGACCCCGCCTTGACCCGAAAATAACGTTTTTGCCCTTGTCTCCAAATTGGACTCAAGGACAGGCGTTTCTAGCTGATTGATGTGTTCTGGAACTGATGGTGCTGTTTGTTTCAGCAACCGGAGTACTGCCTGGAAATCCAGCTGAAGCTCGAGCTACAACTGAAACAGGAAATCCAAGCAAGTGTACCTTGCCATAAAATGCAGTTATTGATTCATTTTAATTCTCTTGCTTTAATTTCTGTGAATGTTGTACTTGCCCTATCAAATACTTTATCCCCAGGACACCTGACACAAAGCATGATACATAATCTTCCTGATTATTCAAGGAGATTTTGTTTAGGATATAGATTTCATAACTTGAGCTTTATGTTTTATCCTGACTAGTTGCATTAGTTTAATCTTGCGTAACATGAACATTGAGATCTGTGACGTGAGATTCATTGGGTGGGGAGAGTATTACCATATCAAGGCTGAATATATATTATATACTATTATCTGGAAGTGTCCTAGTCTCTGACACAGAGCTTTGACACCTGTACTGGCCCTTCGAGAAAATACTGCTCTGGTTTCTTGTCACTGATCCTGTAGTAGTCTCAGCCTGAGTATGAATAATAACTCTCACTTGCATGATCACTTAGCTAGTTTAATTATTTATCCAGATTTGTTTGATAGCAACATCGGCATGCCACTGTCTTAGACTTATTAATTTCTGATGCTACTCTTGAGTTTAACATCTTGGTTGACTTGCATGTTCATTCACTGTATTATGGCTCGTATTCTTCTGTACCTTGTTACGTCCCTCTGAGGACCTGGTTTTGTTCTCCAGTTATAGCAGACGAGATCTACCCTGAGGTGTACGGAACAGAGGCACTACTCGGAGCAGTACCTGAACCTGAGGACGAGGTGATCGCTGAGGACTTCTCCTGAACAATTGCTTTGCCCTGCTCAGTATTATGGCAAATAGACTTTAATTCCTGTTAATTTAAACTCTTTATTTCCTGTCTTTGAGAACTTGTGTAAACAGACTTAATATCGGATTGTTCTTCGATTTTATTTACTTTGACTGTTGTTGTTTAGTATTTCTTTTGATGTTATTGCTATCTTATATCTGTGGATGAGAATAGTAAAACTCTGACTGATGTAATACAGCTTAAGTATGCCCGATGGATCCATTAAATTGGGTTTGTCCATCGGTGCATGCTGCTGGCCATAATCACGCATCCAGTCCCTCGATATTTTGGGACTGGGGCGTGACATAATATGAATCAATATACTGCAAATATGGCAAGGTACACTTGCCTGGGGTTCTGACTCCAACTGTAGCTCTGACTTCAGTGAGAATTGCAGGTACTGCTCCAATTGCTGAAATAGACATCACCATCAGATTTAGAAAATATTAAATAGCTAGAAATGCCTGTCCTTGAGTCCAATTTGGACACAAGGGCAAAAATCATAGTTTCGGGTCAAAGCGGGATCCACATGTGGGCCGCTTCGTACCGAAAAACGTGTCAGGGTCAAAGGTCTCCAAATTCGTCAAACTTAGTGTCGACAAGTCCAGAACGATGATACGAACCCAACGGAACTTCCAGAATTGGATTCCGATGAGCCGATCACAAAATTGCCAGTCAAATAGAACTGCGGGGCCCACGATATGCAATTTTGTCAACGTTCTCAGAATCGAACCAAACTTGGGTCACAGGACCAACGTATTGCTATGAGTTCGATGGCACAAGTTTCATTTCGATCCGATATGTGTACACAAAATTACAGCATATTTCAGAACAGGCAGATACGGGGCGTTGTCGGCGGATATGCGTTGATTTCGGTGTGCACACACATACAAATCAACTTCTGTAAAATTCCACACGTCCGTATCGACGGTGCGCACATTTTGGTGAAGACCGCACGCGACCAAGTCGTCCCGTTTGGCAGGGCGCACTCAGTTCCGGGGTAAAACAGGACGTTGATTTTCCTATTTTTGGATCGCGGTTCTCGATCACCACATAATGCGACGCACCGAGCGGGTTGCACGGGCATCGAGAGGGTCACACAGTCTACGCATCACAACTGACAGAACGGAAAATGGGGCAACAAGGAGAGAGAACGGGTTACCTGAACAGGGCTCCGTGAACAGAGGATTTTACGTGTCCGCGTGTCGACACGACACAGGGTATCCGGGGTACTGTGCGGCCGTGTCCGAACTGTGTCCGTCTAGGTTTAGGGTTTATATTGACCGAAGGTGGCGGAGCTGGCAGGAGCGGGGTCGGGCGGCGCTGCGGCTTGGGCTCCGAGGTCGTCGGCTCGTCGGGGCATCTCAGGCGGAGCTAGGGCAACTCGTTGGTGGCCGGAGAGAGAGGAGGACGACGGGGAGGAGGTCATTGAGGACAGCGGGGGAGGAGAGGGTGGCTAGGGTTCCGTCGAGCGGGGGTCGTCGGGGTCGGAGGAGACGGCGAGGGGAGGTTCGACTAGGGTGGGCAGCGGGGAGGTTCTGGGGATGAGTCGAGCGGGGGTCGTCGGTGGCAGTCGAGGGAAGATGCGGGGACTCAGGGTAGAGGGAGAAGGTGGAAGTCGAGGAGGTCGACGGGGCTAGGCAGAGGAGAGGGGGTCGACGGAGAGGAGGAGACGGGCGGTGGCAGTCGAGGGAAGAGGTAAGGAGAGGGGCGGAGGAAGGTGTGATTAGGGTTTCGACAACGGCGGAGGAGGAAATTTATAGGGACAGCCGCCGATCGGAACAGTGTTTCCGATCGGATTAGGTTTAGGGTTCAGATTAGGACTTTGGGTTACGGGTCCAGGTCCGCGGGTCAAGTTCAACGTGAATCCGGCCCGACCCGCTAGTATTTTAAGTGCGGGTTTGGGTCTGCGAGTTTTGGGTCGGGTTTAGATCCGACCCGACCCGATAAGGTTGGGTTTGGTTCAGTTGAACCGGGTCTGGGTTGGTTTGGGTTGGTTTGGCTCAATTGAACCGGGTTTATTTCAGGGTTTATTTTGGTTTAAATATACATTAGTTTTTAGGGCTTTAAAAATATTTTCGGAGTCCAATAAATTCCCAGAAAATTACCATATGTCTAATTTTTCATTTTACACCATAAAATATTATTTCCATAATATTTTAATATTAATTAATTATTATTTAAAAATCATTTAATTATAGAATACGTTAGTTTTAATTACAGAAAATTCCCAAAAAATTCCAGAAAATTATAAAAAATCTAAATTAAAAATTCCTGAAAAATTAGGGGATTTACAATCTACCCCCTTAAGAGGATTGCATCCTCGCAATCAAAGAATAATCGGTCAGTAGAGATGATATGGCTGTAAACATTATTCGAAACACATCACAATCAAGGAGAATCAATGTTGAGGGTGTAAGAATAACACATAGGAAAAACATTTCCCTAAGCATTAAAAGTTATGCAATTTTCCAGATGAAGAATATTTAGAAAAGCTAGGTTATCACTTAAAACATATTAGGTTAACAATTATAAAATATTCTAGTTTATTGATTATTAGCAAGTTCAAAATTACTAGGTCAAGGCTAAGGTCACGAACCAACATGCACGAACTAAGGCAAATCTAGAAGCAGATAACTATAAAAACTTACGCGTATTAGCTACTCCATGAATCTGTGCGTCCTCTAAAGTCATCGTGAAAGCTTGTCCGCGTCCTCGCGGTGGATTCCTCTGCTGCTGCTGGGCCTGCTGGAAGAGTGCTGCTTGTGGTGCCAATGGTGGCCTTGGTTGATACCCTCCTGGTGCTGGTGGTCTAACTTCTCAAATTCCTGTCTGCGGTGCTCCCAATGCTGGATAGGCTGGCCTCAGTACTGGTAAAGCTTCTCGATGACTCATCAGTGTTTCTCCTTGATGTGTTGTGCAATTTTTGGCTAAGTGTTGTCCGGATCCGCAAATTAAGCACATTCCCAGCTTGCGTCTGTATTCTCTTTCAATATGACCTATCTTGCCACAGTAGTAACAAGTAGGAAGGAATGAGGCTCTTGGTGCTGCTCTCAGTGGTGGATTTATCTGTTGATGCCTTGTAGACTCCTCTTGCGCTGCTCTGGTTGGTGCGGATATGGAAGGTCGATTCAGGTTGGTCTCTCTCCTGACGATGTGTTCCATGCGTCGGGCTGCTGCAAGGACGTCCGAGTAAGAAGTAGGTGCAACGGATCCGACCAGTCTCTGTAGCTCAAAGTTTAATCCGTCGAAGAACTTCTCAGCCTTCTCTTCTTCTGTCGGGATCAGGGTTGGGGCGAAACGACTTAGACGAATAAATTCTGCGTTGAACTTGTCCCGATGTTCTAATCGAGCGATCGCCGAAATGTACATCTCCTGAAATAGCCTGGAAAACTCTTCCCAAGTGACTCGGTCTGGTCTGAGCCATGTCTTCTCAGATAGCCACCAGTGATGTGCATTGTCTGTTAACTGCATTCTGACGGCAGTCATCCAACGTTCTCTTGGAAGCTCGGCTGCTTCTAATTGATGTTGTGTGTTGGTGAGCCACTCATGAACCTCAGTGGGCTCCTTCTTGCCTGAGAAGGTATGGGGCTTCAGCTGGCGAAAATCAAAAATAGAGCCCATCGTTAGGATTTGCCTGCTCCAATATGATTATAGGCTGCGACTCAAAGCCCCTTGTTGAGCTTGCATTATTGCATAGATCATTGAAAACATCTGCTGCCCGTCCATAGCCTGCCCTTGTGGAATTACGGGCATTGGTGGAGTAAACTGTGGCGGAGGTGGGAGATCATCTTGCTGAATTCTCGAGGTATGCTGACCACGTTGTTGAGCTGATTGACCTTCTTCTACTGGTGTTACTTCCTTTTTATTAGTTACCAAAACATCCCGTGGTGATCTTGCAGGAGTCTCATCATTTGCTCGTGAATCCATAACTCTACAACCAAAATAAACAATAAGAAGGGCACAGAAATCAAGGCAGGATGCAAGTCAAGAATTTAATTCGAATCCGATATAGATATCAAGAACGTTTCAAGCAAGTGGATGAGATCCTAAAAACTTATCCTATTTTTATTGCAGGCTTGCTCGGTCCCTAAGTTGAAACCGAACAATTTAGTCGTTGACCTGCATGGGCCACCACAAAAACTATGTCATGCCCCAGTCCCAAAATATCAAGGGACTAGACACGTGGCAATGGCCAGCAGCACACACCGATGGACAAATCCAATTTAATGGATCCATCGGGGCGTACTTAAGTTGTAACACAATAATAAATAGGTCCAATGATACAAGTCACAGTCTATTCTAATCTTATCCACAACAGATAATCACAGATCAAATGCCAGAATAAATATAAACTAACATATCTCGATAAAAGTGTCTTGGAGAATAATTCGAGAACAAGTCTGATACATTAATACAATAGACTGGAAATAAAGTAAATATAACAGAAATAAATGAGTATCTGAAGCCAATACTCAGGAGAAGTCCTCTAGCACGATCTCGTCCTCGGATCCTGGTTCTGCTCCAATGTATGCACCTGTTCCTGCTTCTGCTAACGCTAATGCTCCGGTCCTGTATACCTCGGGATAGATCTCGTCAGTTAATCCTGGAGACATAATCCGGATCCAGGTCCTCAGGGGACATAGCAAGGTATAAAATAACTCAAGCCAAAATAATCAGTGCAGTAATAAATAAAATAATATGGGGTAAACTATATAACCATCTATGTGAAATACAAGTTGAGAGCATCACTAAAACTCAGGCTGAAGACACTACAAGCTCTGTGTCGGAGAGTCGGTAGCAGAGATATCGCTAGTAGAGTGCCTAGCTCCGATATAGAGTCTAAGGCCTCACAATAAATATAATAATAAATACAACACTAGTAGAGTGCCTAGCTCTGATGTAGAGTCTAAGGCCTCACCATAATAAATATATATAAATCAGCCTGTAGCCTGTGTGTCTCTCTCCACCCAATGTAATCACACGTCTCATGTCCATGACACGCAAGATCAATACTAATACAGCAAGTCATATAATTTCTATGAATATAATGTCTATGTCATAAAACCTGTATCCTATACAGAATCACCATGAATATCTCAGGAAGATTTTGTCTCATGAATAGTGTCAAGTGTCCTGGGTTATGATGTACTTGATAAGACAAGTACGAGAATGTAATGGGTCACGAATGTCCATGTCTAGGTGACGTTACACAACTCCGCGTACGGTGTTGGCACCCGACTATTAATCGGACGCTAAGTAAAGTCACACGGTCCTAGGTCAAGCATGCATAATTATCACGACCCAATTTTATAGAATCGTTGGGGCGTTCCCCGAATCGTGATGCCGTGCGGGCCTGGGATTACGCCCGTACAAGGCTAAAGTATTTTGCATAACGAGCACATATTCAGAGTACGCAAATAAACTGAACACAAGTTGAACATGGAAAAGTTCTCTTTATTGATAATGAACATCTATTACAAACTCTTGAACGAGTCAGCTAATATGCCGCACGGGCTTACAAAAGTGTTGACTCAAAATGTGATAGCAGGCATGTACATTATATCCCTTTACTAAACTTCAAAAGATATAGACCTCCAGGCTGGAGGATAGCTTTGCCACGGAACTGCATTTGTGTATGAAGAGTTGCAAGCTCCGATCTTCAAGTACTTAAAAATATGGCGCGATCAGGATGCGCCAACAGCTGGACTGGATTCGGAAAAGACGACTTCGGCTCCTCGCTCGGTTCGCCTTGGTGCGAAGAACCTGTTTCAACGAGGGTCAGCATATCAAAACATACTGGTGAAGGCGAGCTAACCGAACTATACAAATCAATACGTTGTTTAATGAAGCATGCATATTTTGTGGGTTTTTATCTTGCCTTAGTTTATTTACAAGTAAGCAGCATATAGAAATTTACTGAAATGAACTAGCCACCGTTCGGTGGATTTTATCTGTCCGTCTGAACCACCTGCACAATACTTACCATGCCTTCCCTGCTACGAAGACACAAGCTAGTTTGCAACAGGTTTAAATATACAGTGGATCACTGGCGAAATGCCATAATGGACGATTTAGTCTTGAACGAGGATGGAATGCAGCAAAGATTCAGTAGTGGCTACAAACTATTCCATCCAGATACAGTAGACTACAGTGAGTTTCGTCCGGATCGGATCGGTGCCAGTGCCCCAGCGACCGTCCGCAGGAACCAGTGACCTTGTGCACAAGTTGTCCGTGATCAATTCGGTACTATTTTTATTAAGTTAACAGTTCATGCAGTTGAGGCAATGCCAGTACAAGACAAGCAGTATTTCATGATACAGTTGCATAGCCTCTCGGTTCAATATATTTCATAGCACAATTTAAAAAAGAACAAATATTCTAACTTGTATGTATGCATATGATAAATATCCCAAACGAACAAGCATGCAGGTAAGTAACCGTTCCCAAGTTTGATTGACAAGCAGTATTATCCAAGTCTATTCTCTTTTATCTTGGTATCTTTTATTATTACTCGGTATCGTTTGATCGGGGCACAAGAATGCAAGTATTTTAGCTGTAAAGCTTGGAAGCAGGGCTAGCTAATCGGGATGGTAGCCACTCACTTAGATTGTTGGAAGGAAGAAGGAAAGAGGCGCTTCATGACTTCGCTCGCAAGCCGCCTACTGCTCGTTTACCTGCACCACGAACAGCTCGATTAATACTCCTTTCTCTCTTTCCAATCTCGGAATTGCAATACAGTACAATGAACGAAAACAATGAAAACCATCGAAACCGTTCAAGGAAAACAAGCAAACCCCAAAACCAACTCAAAGCACGAAAGCAACAAGCGACATCGAAAACCGAGACAATAAAAGATAGCAGCGGAGAGGTCCCTCCTGACTCTGTCGCTAAGTCGATCCCGGGGGCACTGTCCACTGAATATGGGAATCGATTCCGAAAAAATAAATCCATAACGAGGACGAGTTCTTATTTTAATCTATCCCGATCGAACGGTACCGTCTAGTATTTCTTAGCCGCGCTCCCCGCACCGGAGGAACGGGACGCTACATCCTACCCAACTAATTGGATGTTTCATCCCAAAACTTAGGAATAAAGCCTACCGTTAGGGATTATTGAGGCGGCTCAGTGGGCAGGCAGGAACGGTATGATCTGGATTACCACAAATGAGGCATTGCCCAAGTTTCTTGCGGCACTTTTCAGCTGTGTGCCCTGGTTTCTTACAATAGAACATGGTTGCCCTGGGTTTCCTCTCCGTGGACCACCGTGGTTAGGACGCTTTGCAGCGGTGTTTCCTCTATCGTTGCCTTGGCGTTTGTGATTGTAGGTATGTACAGCGCCGGTGGAAACGTGAGGATACTGCGGTTCAAGAGATAGGACGTGATTCATGACTTCACGCATTGTCCCATACTGATTATTGACCACGTGCGCATGGATGGCAGGGCGCAAACCACCTTTAAACCTTCTAGCTCGACTCGCTGTATCAGGTAAATAGGCCCTAGCAAATTTAGAGAGTCGGCTGAATTTGGCAGAATATTGCTTAACTGTCATACTGCCCTGTCGTAGCTGCACAAACTCATTTTCTATCCGTCGTTGCACTGGAGGGGGTATAACTCCTCTTCAAACGCGGTACGAAAAGTCGTCCACGAGATCGCTTCCTCTCTGTGATCAAATTGGAGAGATCGTCGATGCACGTTCCACCAATCGTGCGCGTTGAGGCGGAGCTGTAGTTGCGCGCAGGAGACGCGCTTATCTTCGGGGACCACTAGCAGAGCGAAGTGGTCTTCAAGTTCGGCCAGCCAATCTAGGGCCACGATGGGTTCCTCAGTCCCATTGAATGGAGTATTACAGACTTTTTTGAAGTGGCCAAAGTCGAAGGCAATCACGTCCCTCGACCTTGGGATTTGTGGCGTCTCTACTTCAAGCACGGGCTGTTCCACTGGAGTCGTTGCATTTGCAGCGGAATAGTTGGAAGCCAACGTCTGAACGATTTATTGTAGGGCATCTACCTGCTTCTGTTGGACTGAGAATCGGGCCTCTAGATTGCTTTCGAACTTGGCTTGGCGAGTATCATCTCTTTGTCGTTGTATTTCTAATATTTGTAGCACCCGCTCAAGCGGATCGACTTGAGATATGCCCCGTTAGCTTCGAGAGCTTTCCGAAGTGCCTGAACTACTTTCTTGCGTTTCGTTCGGTGCTAGCATTGCAGATTGTACTGGAGCCATTCCTTCAAAAGAAGATAAATTATATTAGAATCATAATGTATTATGGACTTATTGCATGAACGTATCTCATTTTGGCCTAGCGAGTTCAAGAGTTCGTACAGAAATTTGATCGTTAAAGGAACTTTTCCAGTACGAGAGTCTAAGGAACTTGAATCTGTGCTCTGATACCATTATGTCACGACCCGATTTCGTAGAATCGTTGGGGCGTCCTCCAAATCGTGATGCCGTACGGGCCTGGGATTACGCGCGCACAAGGCTAAAGTATTTTGCATAACGAGCACATATTCAGAGTACGTAAATAAACTAAACACAAGTTGAACATGGAAAAGTTTTTTTTATTGTTAATGAACATCTATTAGAAACTCTTGAACGAGTCAGCTAATATGCCACACGGGCTTACAAAAGTGTTGACTCAAAATGAGATAGCAGTCCTGTACATTATATCCCTTTACTAAACTTCAAAAGATATAGACCTCCAGGCTGGAGGATAGCTTTGCTACGGAGCTGCATTTGTGTATGAAGAGTTGCAAGCTCCGGTCTTCAAGTACTTTAAAATGCGGTACGATCAGGATGCGCCAACAGCTGGACTGGATTCGGGAAAGACGACTTCGGCTCCTCGCTCGGTTCACCTTGGTGCGGAGAACCTGTTTCAACGAGGGTCAGCATGTCGAAACATACTGGTGAAGGCGAGCTAACCGAACTATACCAATCAACATGTTGTTTAATGAAGCATACATATTTTGTGGGTTTCTATCTTGCCTTAGTTCATTTACAAGTAAGCAGTATATAGAAATTTACTAAAATAAACTAGCCACCGTTCGGTGGATTTTACCTGTCCGTCTGAACCACCTGCACAATACTTACCATGCCTTCCCTGCCACGAAGATACAAGTTAGTTTGTAACAGGTTTAAATATACAGTGGATCACTGGCGGGATGCCATAATGGACGATTTAGTCTTGAACGAGGATGGAATGCAGCAAAGATTCAGTAGTAGCTACAAACCATCCCGTCCAGATGCAGTAGACTACAGTGAGTTCTGTCCGGATCGGATCGGTGCCAGTGCCCCAGTGACCGTCCGCAGGAACCAGTGACCTTGTGCACAAGTTGTCCGTGATTAATTCGGTACTATTTTTATTAAGTTAACAGTTCATGCAGTTGAGGCAATGCCAGTACAAGACAAGCAGTATTTCATGATTCAGTTGTATAGCCTCTCGGTTCAGTATATTTCATAGCACAATTTAAAAAAGAACAAATATTCTAACTTGTATTTATGCATATGATAAATGTCCCAAACGAACAAGCATGCAGGTAAGTAACCGTTCCCAAGTTTGATTGACAAGCAGTATTATCCAAGTCTATTCTCTTTTATCTTGGTATCTTTTATTATTACTCGGTATCGTTTGATCGGGGCACAAGAATGCAAGTGTTTTAGCTGTAAAGCTTGGAAGCAGGGCTAGCTAATCGGGATGGTAGCCACTCACTTAGATTGTTGGAAGGGAGAAGGAAAGAGGCGATTCACGACTCCGCTCGCAAGCCGCCTACTGCTCGTTTACCTGCACCACGAATAGCTCAATTAATACTCCTTCCTTTTTTTTCAATCTCGGAATTGCAATGCAGTGCAATGAACGAAAATAATAAAACCATCGAAACCGTTCAAGGAAAACAAGCAAATCCTAAAACCAACTCAAAGCACGAAAGCAACAAGCGACATAAAAAACCGAGGCAATAAAAGATTGCAGCGGAGAGGTCCCTCCTGACTATGCCGCTAAGTCGATCCCGGGGGCACGGTCCACTGAATATGGGAATCTATTCCAAAAAAATAAATCCATAACGAGGACGAGTTCTTATTTCAATATATCCCGATCGAACGATACCGTCTAGTGTTTCTTAGCCGCGCTCCCCGCACCGGGGGAATGGGGCGCTACAACAACAATCACAAGAATAAGAGAATAATATGAATCAATATACTGCAAATATGATAAGATATACTTGCCTGGGGTTCTGACTCCAACTGTAGCTCTGACTTCAGTGGGAATTGCAGGTACTGCTCTGGTTGCTGAAATAGATATCACCATCAGATGTAGAAAATATCAAATAGCTAAAAACGCCTGTCCTTGAGTCCAATTTGGACACAAGGGCAAAAATCACAGTTTCGGGTCAAAGCGGGATCCACAAGTGGGCCGCTTCGCACCGAAAAATGTGTCAGGATCAAACATCTCCAAATTGGTCAAACTTAGTGTCAACAAGTCCAGAACGATGATACGAACCCAACAAAAATTCCAGAATTGGATTCCGATGAGCCGATCACAAAATTGCCCGTCAAGTGGAGCCGTGGGGCCCACGATACGCGATTTTGTCAACGTTCTCATAATCGAACCAAACTTGGGTCACAGGACCAGCGTATTGCTACGAGTCCGATGGCGTAAGTTTTGTTTCGATCCGACGTGTGTACACAAAGTTACAGCAAGTTTCAGAACAGGCAGATACGGGGCGTTGTCGGCGGATACGCGTTGATTTCGGTGTGCACGCACATCCAAATCAACTTCTGTAAAATCCCACACGTCCGTATCGACGGTGCACATATTTCGGTGAAGACCGCATACTACCAAGTCATCCCGTTTGGCAGGGCGCACTCAGTTCCTGGGTGAAATAGGGCGTTGATTTTCCTATTTTTGGATCGCGGTTCGCGATCACCACAGGACGTGACGTGTCACGACCCGCACCCGGTGTAAGGGCACTAGTCGGAAACAACGCCCAGCCTACGCCACAGAATCGGCGGTAGAACGCTGTCTAGATAATCTATCTAATATAATGAACCACCAAAAACGATAAAATACTCAATCACAGAACTAAGATGGAAAGAGCACGAATCAGATAAAGAAATGAATAGTCACAATACAACTCATGAGTCTAAAGTAATACATCAATGAGTCTGAAGAAAGAACAGAAATAAGCTGGAGACAAATCCAGTACAAAAGAATACTACAAAACTATAAAGCTACAACTCCAGGGTCAACGGTCTCAGTTGGGATAAGTCCCTCTTGAGCCAGGGTCTCAGAATCTAAACCCACAACATCCTGGGGTCCATAGTAGGTAGGGTACTCCTCAATGTCATCTGGAAAAATATATCCAGTCAGGAAAGGAGCAGAGTACAACCCTAACAGCAGTTCTCAAATGATGATAAAAACTATGTAACAGTAAATAGCTGTGGAGAAACAAGATGCATAAATAGAGACAAGAATGTAGAGACAATAAGGAAATACTGAAAAGAAATACAATAATGAACAATATGCTGATGGAACAAGAATACTAATGACTAAGTGTGTGAGTACTAGCTTTAACATGTGATCGGCTTGGGAACTTGCACAAGAGTATAATGGCCTGGCTGATTATACGTGCGGTGTACAATCAACACTCACAAGAAACAAGACATGCACAAGGAGGGTATGATCACATATCTACACTAAAATACTCCCCACCCCCGATTGGTATAATAGATCCAACCACGGTACGTTATGGCACGAGATTCCCCAAGAAGAGAGCGACTCCTCCCGAAAATCGGTGTCTGTACATGTACAAGATAACCAATGAAACAATACTTGCACCATATACACCATATACCAAGGAATAACATCTCATGACGAGATCCGGATATACCAATCCGTGTAACCATAGTGTCAAGAGAAACATGTATATCTACACTAGATACAACGAACATAGAGGATATCATAAATGAGAAACTATCAGAGAATGTACTCGCCTGAAGTCCAAAGAACAGTCTCACAAATGTCTGACTCGGTGCCTCGAAGACCTAGATATGGAATACCACATTAAAAACAAGGTCCCGGAAAGATAACAAGTCAAACTAGACAACTTCTAGGCCAATAAGTCAATTCTAAGTTGAAAGTCAACTACGGTCAACTCTAAAGTCAACTAAGTCAAACATGGTCAAACCTAGGTCAACCTTACAAATCATCTATAAAATAATATAAAAATAAACTACAATAATTTAGGAATCAAATTAGATTCCAAAAGAATCTACACAAAGTATATTTAATAATACAAATAATATACATCATAAATAATATATATGCAAACCATTATTCATACAATTTAAAATACTATATTATAACAATTATTATACCTCACAAAACACACATATATATATACATATATATATATAACAATAATATAAATAAAACTGCCAAAGTGTCATAGAAAATAGGGAGTTAAAATAATAAAAATGAATAAAACAGCCTATAGTGACAGTCTTGACTGTCACTGTAAAACTGTCACAGAACTTCTGTGAATTAAAATCCACAGTCGCTAAATAGTGACAGTTAAAACTGTCAGGGAAAACTGTCACTGTTTTGCCGCTCAAATCCGCCGCTGTTACAGTGTTTTAATAACAGAAACTGTCATTAATGCTTCAGCGGCTGCTGCTGAGCCCGAGGCTATTAATGACAGAATCTGTCATTAATAGTCTGTCGCAAAACATATATATAAACTATATATATAATATATATATATAAATCAATATATTAAAATATATAAAACAGTAAGTAAATAAATACTATAAATAAATACTTATGTATATAACCTTATACATATAAACAAATATTTAAAAGCTATAATATACCACCAAATATTAATGTACATATTTTAACATGGCTTAGAAGCACATCAAAAATATATACATTAATCACAAAAAGTACATAATAATTATAATAATACATTTACACAATTAAACATACAAATAATTTTATAAAACATTTTATGTACAAAATATATTATTAACAAGTAGTACATATATATTTCATGCAAGAAGCTATATATTATAATGCACACTATTTTAGCACACACAAAAATATAGATCTATGCTACAATAATTACATAATAAGTACACAAAATAAATATATAATATCTATATATATATATTTACTAATTTTAAATGAAGAATTGAACCACAATTAATTAGATCTATGCAAAATACACACAATTGGAGAGTATCTCACCGTATCCCACTAGATCTAGGATACGCATGCGACACGAGTCCAACACACAACCAAATGCACCCCGAAGGACACAAACAATTCACAAATAATATTTATGAACAAATCAAAGTGTCAAAAGTAGATCCATGTGTCCGTGTCAAAATACGACATGTTTAAAGCCCCGTGTCGGAGGAAAACCCCCAAATGACACGTATCACCAAATAGTTGGGATACGAACCACAAGTATCCCAATATGGACACGACACTAGCCTCAAACACAAAGTTCATTGTCCAATTGATCTATAGGATCAATTGACACACACAACAAAATGCAAATTCGGAATTCCAACAAAATTAATACAAAAAGCACCATAACTTTCTCCATGGGTCTCCTATGAACACAAAACACAGTCCTATGGGTAGTACATACATATAGGTTGATTTTACATGATTAAATCCCAGATTTAGAAGCTATTTAAATGGGAAAATCTGAATTATACCTATTGGGAGATGGATTCCCAATTAAACCTCCAATTGAGATGAACTTGCTTCCAATTTGTAGATCCTTGTTCCTCTTTGTAGATCCTTGCTTCCTTCTTCTAGATCCTTGCTTCTCAACTCTCTAATAGTGAATTGGGAAGAATTTGGAATGAATTTGGTAGGGAATTGGATTGGGAATGGAGGGAATTTGGTAGTGGGAGAATTCTAGATCTAGATTTGGAATGAAATGAGAGGAAAGAGAAATTTCCCCCCTCCCTATATAGGCCGGCCATGCCCCCCTCCCCAAGTAATTATGAAATGTCCAATGTACCCCTTGGGGCCTCTCATGAAGAAATAATTAAAGAAGGAAGCTTCTAGTCTAATCACTTAATTAATTTAATCCATCTTCTTAACTATGGGCTTTCTAAATGGGCCAAGTCTAACTAATTAATTCATGTTGGTCCATGGGTCCAAACTAAACTAGTTGGGTCCACTAAAAATAAGTCCAAAATATTTTAATAATATCTAACAACATTTAAATAATTCAACAATTAATTATTTACCATGCACAATATTTATTAAAATAGAAAAATTACTAAAATACCCTTTTTCCTAAAATGTGGTAGTGACAAGTCTACCCTCCTTAAAATAATTTCGTCCTCGAAATTCAAAGACGAAAACTACCCCCAGAAAATCACAGAACAGAACTAAAGAATCACCATTAACTAATGAACAGAACATAACAATGAACAGAACATAACTAGAGAATTAACATACCTCAAGGTACAAACAAATATGGATAACGCTCTCGCATGTCATCATCTCTCTCCCAGGTCGACTCCCCCGGAGAGTGATGCCTCCATGCGACGTGCACCAAAGGAATAGTCTGGTTCCTCAGCACCTTCTCTCTCCGATCCAGAATTCCAACTGGCTGCTCTGGATAGCTAAGAGTAGGGCCCACCTCTATCTCTGAGTGATCCAATACATGACTAGGATCTGCCACGTATCGTCTCAACTGCGACACATGAAACACGTTGTGCACTCCCTCCAATGCAGGTGGCAAGTCTAGTCTATAAGCAACTGTACCGACCCTCTCCAGAATAGTGAAAGGTCCGATGAATCGCGGACTAAGCTTTCCGCCTCCACCGAAGCGAATCGTGCCTCGTGTCGGAGAAATCCTCAGAAACACCAAACCACCCACCTAGAACAAAACACCACCTTAAGAACTTAATCTATAACAAACAATCAAGAACAAGCACAAAACAAAATCTAAACTATACCTCAAACTCCAAAGGTCTCCGATGGCTATCGGCCCAATGCCGCTGTCTGTCCTGCGCCACTCGAAGTCTATCTCTGATCAACTGAACCTTCTCTGCTGCATCCACAACCATCTCTGGCCCAAGCAAAACTCTCTCTCCAATATCGTCCCAAGACAAAGGAGTACGACACCTCCGACCATATAGAGCTTCAAAAGGTGACATCTCTATACTGGCCTGGTAACTGTTGTTGTAAGCAAACTCTACCAAATGGAGATGGTCCTCCCAAGAACCCCCGAAATCTAGTACACAAGTACGGAACATATCCTCGAGAGTCTGGATAGTCCTCTCTGACTGCCCATCTGTCTGGGGATGATATGCATTACTGAACTTGAGCTGAGTGCCCAAACTCTCCTGCAAACTCCTCCAGAAATGAGAAGTGAAACGACTATCCCGATCTGAGACTATGCTGACAGAAACTCCATGTATCCTAACGATCTGCCTCACATACATCTCTGCCAGCTTCTCCGTAGACAAACCCACCTTGAAAGGCAAAAAGTGGGCCGACTTGGTCAATCTATCAACAATGACCCAAATCGCGTCTTTCCCTCCTGGAGATCGTGGTAGTCCGGACACAAAATCCATAGTAATGTGTTCCCACTTCCACTCTGGAATGGGTAATGGCTGAAGTAAACCTCCTAGCCTCTGCCTCTCGGCTTTCACCTGCTGGCACACTAAGCATCTGGATACAAACTGTGCCACTTCCCTCTTCATGCCATACCACCACACACTCTCTCGCATATCCCGATACATCTTGTTAGCACCTGGATGTATGGAATACTGAGAGCGATGCGCTTCCTGCAACACCTCCTCACGCAACTCCCCACTAGGCACACACAATCTAACTCTATGCCTCAAAGATCCATCCTCTGCAATAGTGAAATCATCCTCCAATCCTGCTCTCACCTGAGCTCTGATACTCCTCAAAGATACGTCATCATACTGTGCTGCCTTGATCCTATCCATCAAATCTGAATGTATCTGCAATCCCCACATCTGCATAGCACACCCAGGAACAATCACCTCAATGCCCAAGCTCTCTAAGTCTTCCAACAAATATCGATCCTGCGTCAAGAACATAGCTACCGGATACCTGCTCAAAGCATCGGCAACTACATTAGCTTTCCCAGGATGATATTGCAAAGAGATATCAAAATCCTTCATCAGTTCCAACCACCGACGCTGTCTCATGTTCAACTCCTTCTGCGTGAAAACGTACTTCAAGCTTTTGTGGTCTGTGAAGATCTCCACACGCTCTCCGTACAAATAATGTTTCCACAACTTCAGAGCGAATATGACGGCTGCCAACTCCAAATCATGGGTAGGATAGTTCTTTTCATGAGGACGCAATTGCCTGGATGCATAGGCAATCACTTTTCCATGCTGCTGAAGAACACAACCTAAACCCTTTCCCGATGCATCACTATAAATAGTGAAACCTCCGGACCCTGATGGCAACGTCAAAATAGGAGCAGACGTCAACCTCTTCTTCAACTCCTCAAAAGCAACCTGGCAATCCTCCGTCCAAACAAACTCCACATCCTTCCTTGTGAGTCTGGTCATCGGCTCAGCAATCCTCGAAAAATCTTGCACAAACTTCCTGTAGTAGCCTGCCAATCCCAAGAAACTCCTGATCTCTGCTACCGAACTCGGAGTCTTCCAAGATTTCACTGCTGAAATCTTCTTCGGATCCACTGAAATACCATCACCAGTCACAACATGCCCCAAGAATTCCACCTTGTCCAGGAAAAACTCACACTTGGACAACTTCCCATACAGCTTCTCCTTCCTCAGCACATCCAACACAATCCTCAAATGCTCCTCATGCTCCTCCGGTGTCTTCGAGTATATGAGTATGTCGTCGATGAACACCACCACGAACTTGCCAAGGTACTGGTGGAACACCTTGTTCATCAAGTTCATAAATACCGCCGGTGCATTAGTCAAACCAAACGGCATCACCATAAACTCGTACTGACCATACCGAGTTCTAAAAGCAGTCTTCGGTATGTCCTCCGGCTTCACCTTCACCTGATGGTAGCCTGATCTCAAATCTATCTTAGAAAATACCTTCGCACCACTCAACTGATCAAACAGATCATCAATCCGTGGCAAAGAATACTTATTCTTGATAGTGAGATTATTCAAAGCCCTGTAATCAATGCACATACGCACCGATCCATCCTTCTTCGGTACAAACAATACCGGGGCTCCCCATGATGAAGAACTCGATCTGATAAACCCCTTATCCTGTAATTCGTCCACCTGCTTCTTCAACTCGACCAGCTCGTTGTTGTTTACTCTATAGACATGCTGCGAAATTGGTTCTGCACCTGGCACCAAGTCTATAGAAAATTCAACATCTCGATCTGGCGGCAATCCTGGCAATTCCTCAGGAAACACATCCAAAAATTCTGCTATCAACGGATGCGGCAACTCCTTGTCTTCCACCATAGCTCCACAAATAATGCCTTCTCCCTGCTCTGCAGCTCCTCTAGCAAACTCAAACTCTGGCTCTCCTGGCGAACCAAACAAAACTCTACCTCCTCTACAATCTATGCTAGCACGGTGCCTACTCAACCAATCCATCCTGAGTACAATGTCGTAGCTCGGAAGTGGCATTACAAGTAGACACGCACTCAACTCCCGGCCTCCCAGAGTAACTCTCCGATCCTTGCAAATATCATTAACCAGAATAATGCCTCCCCCGGTCATGATCTTGCAAGTCCTAAGCAAAGACTCAGCTACCAAACCATGCTTTAGAGCAAAAGAAACAGATACAAAACTATGGGAAGCACCACTATCAAACAAAGCTAAAGCTGGAATGGAATCAAGAAGAATAGAACCTGCGATGACATCTCCGGTGGGTTCCTCCTCTTCGACGGTCATAGCAAACGCTCGTCCCTGCCGTGCACCTCCCTGCTGATGCTGGACAAAACGCTGCTGCTGTGTCGGAAGCGGTCCCCTCGGCTATGCTGCAGGTGGTCTCATCTGTGCCCTCGGAGCTGGAGCTGCTCCCTGAACTGCACGACGAGGACACTCCCTCAATTGATGCCCTTCAGTACCATAATACAAACAAACTCCTAGCCTCTTCCTGCAAACTTCCCAGATGTAGCCGGGCTTCTTGCAGAAGTTGCACGGAGCTTGCTGTAACTGTCTCTGCTGCTGAGGTGCCTGGTGAAAAGGCGCTCTAGCTGGAGTCTGGTTCTGCTGTGGCTGCTGGAAAGGTCTGGACTGGAAATGAGGACGTTTGGCAGATACTGCACTGCCGTTGGCCCCCAGAAAAGAATCACGGTCTCTCTTGGTCTTTAAACCCAGATCCCGCTCAACCTTGCGTGCCTCCGCAAGTATCTCCGAGTATGTCTCATAAAAAGACGGAATGAGAATCTTCACTTCCCAGTTTAGACCCTCTCGGAAACGAATAGCTCGAACCTCCGGCTCCCTCACCAAGTACTCTGCAAATCGGCTCAGCCTACCGAACTCTGCAGCGTATTCCTCCACAGACATGCTCCCCTGAATGAGACTCTCAAATTGTCTCCCCAAGTCAAGCCTGTCTATCCGAGCGAAAAACTTCTTCTTGAAAAGGTCCTTGAATACCTCCCAAGATTGTCCTGCGTCAACTAGAACCGGCTCATTCCTGAACCAAGTGCGAGCAACGTCGAACAGTTGAAGTCCTACCGCCTCAACCTTCAGATCTTCAGAAAGACGGGACACCCTCATAAGACGCTCAATGTCCTCGAGCCAATCATCAGCATAGACGATGCCCTCCGTCCCTTTGAAAACCTTAGGCTCCAGTTTCTTGAAGTCCTGAATGTTGCCTGGCCGAAGCTGAGCAACTTGAGGAACAACCTGCTGCTGGATCGGAACTCCTCTCTCGACTACAGCACGAGCAAGCTGATGAGCACTCTCGATGCCCTGCCGTAGAACGTCGGTCTGCCTCTGATGTGCCTCTGACTGAGCCCTCTGTGCCTCGAGCATCTCACGAAACAGTGTAAACATCTGTGACGCCTCTGCTGGCACAGGAGGTGGAGGTGGAAGCCCCTCAGATACAGCTGGCACAGTCCTCTGAGTAGGAGGTGGACCTCCGAAAGCAGCTGACACTCCAATCACCGGAGAAGTGACTGGTGCAGGCCCTCGGGATGTCGCAGACCTCTCAGAAGCCGCTCTCCCTTGCTGTGATCTAGTCTTAGGCGGCATCTTGAGACAAAACGAAAGAAAGAATCAATATGGCACAAGATGTAAGATATCAAGGAAAGGACAAGTTTAAGGGATCAAGTATCAATATCAAAGGAGAATAGTTGAATCAAAAGAATTTTCCTAGATGTGATTGAGTATCTCAGCCTATATCCTATATCCTATTGCAGGCTCGCAGTAGTACAACTAAGTTGTCGCACTACCACGACATCACATACTTGTGAAGCTAGACCTGCATGGGCCACCACCAAAAACGTGTCACGACCCGTACCCGGTGTAAGGGCACTAGTCGGAAACAACGCCCAGCCTACGCCGCAGAATCGGCGGTAGAACGCTGTCTAGATAATCTATCTAATATAATGAACCACCAAAAACGATAAAATACTCAATCACAGAACTAAGATGGAAAGAGCACGAATCAGATAAAGAAATGAATAGTCACAATACAACTCATGAGTCTAAAGTAATACATCAATGAGTCTGAAGAAAGAACAGAAATAAGCTGGAGACAAATCCAGTACAAAAGAATACTACAAAACTATAAAGCTACAACTCCAGGGTCAACGGTCTCAGTTGGGATAAGTCCCTCTTGAGCCAGGGTCTCAGAATCTAAACCCACAACATCCTGGGGTCCATAGTAGGTAGGGTACTCCTCAATGTCATCTGGAAAAATATATCCAGTCAGGAAAGGAGCAGAGTACAACCCTAACAGCAGTTCTCAAATGATGATAAAAACTATGTAACAGTAAATAGCTGTGGATAAATAAGATGCATAAATAGAGACAAGAATGTAGAGACAATAAGGAAATACTGAAAAGAAATACAATAATGAACAATATGCTGATGGAACAAGAATACTAATGACTAAGTGTGTGAGTACTAGCTTTAACATGTGATCGGCTTGGGAACTTGCACAAGAGTATAATGGCCTGGCTGATTATACGTGCGGTGTACAATCAACACTCACAAGAAACAAGACATGCACAAGGAGGGTATGATCACATATCTACACTAAAATACTCCCCACCCCCGACTGGTATAATAGATCCAACCACGGTACGTTATGGCACGAGATTCCCCAAGAAGAGAGCGACTCCTCCCGAAAATCGGTGTCTGTACATGTACAAGATAACCAATGAAACAATACTTGCACCATATACACCATATACCAAGGAATAATATCTCATGACGAGATCCGGATATACCAATCCGTGTAACCATAGTGTCAAGAGAAACATGTATATCTACACTAGATACAACGAACATAGAGGATATCATAAATGAGAAACTATCAGAGAATGTACTCGCCTGAAGTCCAAAGAACAGTCTCACAAATGTCTGACTCGGTGCCTCGAAGACCTAGATATGGAATACCACATTAAAAACAAGGTCCCGGAAAGATAACAAGTCAAACTAGACAACTTCTAGGCCAATAAGTCAATTCTAAGTTGAAAGTCAACTACGGTCAACTCTAAAGTCAACTAAGTCAAACATGGTCAAACCTAGGTCAACCTTACAAATCATCTATAAAAATAATATAAAAATAAACTACAATAATTTAGGAATCAAATTAGATTCCAAAAGAATCTACACAAAGTATATTTAATAATACAAATAATATACATCATAAATAATATATATGCAAACCATTATTCATACAATTTAAAATACTATATTATAACAATTATTATACCTCACAAAACACACATATATATATACATATATATATATAACAATAATATAAATAAAACTGCCAAAGTGTCATAGAAAATAGGGAGTTAAAATAATAAAAATGAATAAAACAGCCTATAGTGACAGTCTTGACTGTCACTGTAAAACTGTCACAGAACTTCTGTGAATTAAAATCCACAGTCGCTAAATAGTGACAGTTAAAACTGTCAGGGAAAACTGTCACTGTTTTGCCGCTCAAACCCGCCGCTGTTACAGTGTTTTAATGACAGAAACTGTCATTAATGCTTCAGCGGCTGCTGCTGAGCCCGAGGCTATTAATGACAGAATCTGTCATTAATAGTCTGTCGCAAAACATATATATAAACTATATATATAATATATATATATATATCAATATATTAAAATATATAAAACAGTAAGTAAATAAATACTATAAATAAATACTTATGTATATAACCTTATACATATAAACAAATATTTAAAAGCTATAATATACCACCAAATATTAATGTACATATTTTAACATGGCTTAGAAGCACATCAAAAATATATACATTAATCACAAAAAGTACATAATAATTATAATAATACATTTACACAATTAAACATACAAATAATTTTATAAAACATTTTATGTACAAAATATATTATTAACAAGTAGTACATATATATTTCATGCAAGAAGCTATATATTATAATGCACACTATTTTAGCACACACAAAAATATAGATCTATGCTACAATAATTACATAATAAGTACACAAAATAAATATATAATATCTATATATATATTTACTAATTTTAAATGAAGAATTGAACCACAATTAATTAGATCTATGCAAAATACACACAATTGGAGAGTATCTCACCGTATCCCACTAGATCTAGGATACGCATGCGACACGAGTCCTACACACAACCAAATGCACCCCGAAGGACACAAACAATTCACAAATAATATTTATGAACAAATCAAAGTGTCAAAAGTAGATCCATGTGTCCGTGTCAAAATACGACATGTTTAAAGCCCCGTGTCGGAGGAAAACCCCCAAATGACACGTATCACCAAATAGTTGGGATACGAACCACAAGTATCCCAATATGGACACGACACTAGCCTCAAACACAAAGTTCATTGTCCAATTGATCTATAGGATCAATTGACACACACAACAAAATGCAAATTCGGAATTCCAACAAAATTAATACAAAAAGCACCATAACTTTCTCCATGGGTCTCCTATGAACACAAAACAAAGTCCTATGGGTAGTACATACATATAGGTTGATTTTACATGATTAAATCCCAGATTTAGAAGCTATTTAAATGGGAAAATCTGAATTATACCTATTGGGAGATGGATTCCCAATTAAACCTCCAATTGAGATGAACTTGCTTCCAATTTGTAGATCCTTATTCCTCTTTGTAGATCCTTGCTTCCTTCTTCTAGATCCTTGCTTCTCAACTCTCTAATGGTGAATTGGGAAGAATTTGGAATGAATTTGGTAGGGAATTGGATTGGGAATGGAGGGAATTTGGTAGTGGGAGAATTCTAGATCTAGATTTGGAATGAAATGAGAGGAGAGAGAAATTTCCCCCCTCCCTATATAGGCCGGCCATGCCCCCCTCCCCAAGTAATTATGAAATGTCCAATGTACCCCTTGGGGCCTCTCATGAAGAAATAATTAAAGAAGGAAGCTTCTAGTCTAATCACTTAATTAATTTAATCCATCTTCTTAACTATGGGCTTTCTAAATGGGCCAAGTCTAACTAATTAATTCATGTTGGTCCATGGGTCCAAACTAAACTAGTTGGGTCCACTAAAAATAAGTCCAAAATATTTTAATAATATCTAACAACATTTAAATAATTCAACAATTAATTATTTACCATGCACAATATTTATTAAAATAGGAAAATTACTAAAATACCCTTTTTCCTAAAATGTGGTAGTGACACGACGCATCGAGCGGGTTGCACGGGCATCGAGAGGGTCACACAGTCTACAAATCACAACTGACGGAACAGAAAATGGGGCAACAAGGAGAGAGAACGGGTTACCTGAACAGGGCTCCGTGAACCGAGGATTTACGTGTCCGCGTGTCAACACGACACAGGGTGTCCGGGGTACTGTGCGGCCGTGTTCGAACTGTGTCCGTCTAGGTTTAGGGTTTCTGTTGGCCGGAGGTGGCGGAGCTGGCAGGAGTGGGGTCGGGCGGCGCTTCGGCTAGGGCTCGTCGGGGCATCTCAGGCGGAGCTAGGGCAACTCGTTGGTGGCCAGAGAGAGCGGAGGACGACGGAGAGGAGGTCGTTGAGGATAGCGGGGGAGGAGAGGGTGGCTAGGGTTCCATCGAGCGGGGGTCATCGGGGTCGGAGGAGACGGCGAGGGGAGGTTCGACTAGGGTGGGCAGCGGGGAGGTTCTGGGGACGAGTCGAGCGGGGGTCGTTGGTGGCAGTCGAGGGAAGAGGCGGGGACTCAGGGCGAAGGGAGAAGGTGGAAGTCGAGGAGGTCGACGGGGCTAGGCGGAGGAGAGGGAGTCGACGGAGAGGAGGAGACGGGCGGTGGCAGTCGAGGGAAGAGGTGAGGAGAGGGGGCGGAGGAAGGTGTGATTAGGGTTTCGGCAACGACGGAGGGGGAAATTTATAGGGACAGCCGCCGATCGAAATAGTGTTTCCGATCGGATTAGGTTTAGGGTTCAGATTAGGACTTCGGGTTACGGGTCCGGATCCACGGGTCGGGTTCAACGTGAATCCGGCCCGACCCGCTAGTGTTTTAAGTGCGGGTTTGGGTCTGCGGGTTTTGGGTCGGGTTTAGATCCGACCCGACTCGATAAGGTTGGGTTTGGTTCAGTTGAACCGGGTCTGGATGGGTTTGGTTCAATTGAACCGGGTTTATTTCAGGGTTTATTTTGGTTTAAATATACATTAGTTTTTAGGGATTTAAAAATATTTTCGGAGTCCAATAAATTCCCAGAAAATTATCCTATGTCTAGTTTTCCATTTTACACCATAAAATATTATTTCCATAATATTTTAATATTAATTAATTATTATTTAAAAATTATTTAATTATAGAACACCTTAGTTTTAATT
The DNA here is from genome assembly GCA_036927795.1 of Iris macrosiphon. Lineage (NCBI taxonomy): Eukaryota > Viridiplantae > Streptophyta > Magnoliopsida > Asparagales > Iridaceae > Iris > Iris macrosiphon. Next base: position 175,422,978 of record JAYESA010000004.1, read on the forward strand.
ACAGAAAAATCCCAAAAAATTCCAGAAAATTATAAAAAATCCAAATTGAAAATTCCTAAAAAATCAGGGGGTTTATATCCACAAAGGATGAGAAATCATCCAGATATTCAACAATAATTTTTTTTAACAAATGTCCGCACGACAGCTGAAGTCCGGATTCTCGTGCACAATTGTAACTCCTTTCTGTTAGGAGAAGACACGTGGCAACTTCCAACGTCCATGCGGTCCAAAATTCATGTGGACACAGAAAAATTATAAATAACAGGGTACTACCCCTATACAACCCCCCGGCTGGCTATGGGCAAACCTGCGCTCAAGCAACGGCCATGGCAGTAGTGGCTGCCGGCCGGTAATAGGAGGGGTATCCAGGAGAGGGTACTCAGTAGAGGTGGAGTAGAGGATTGGCTCAGGTCCATATGGTGGAAGCGGTGGTACTACTGGTGAAGGTCATAAAGAAGGAGAGTGGTGGTGGTGGTGATGATGCTAATGGTGGTGGTGTTGATAAAGAGGGATAGGAAGAAGATGATGATGGTGGTGGTGGTTCATGGCGGTGGAGAGAGGAGGTGGTGGAGTGGTAGTGGCGGTGATAATGGTGGTGGTAGTGGCTGAGAGTGTCGGCTGGACAGGGAGGAGGTGGAGGTCGAGATGGTGATGGTGTTTTCAGTTTTGAGGGGAGGAGACACTACCAAAATAAGTTGAAATAGCGACATTTTTAGCGACGTCATAAAAAATATCGCTAATATTAAATATTTCAGCGACTCCAAAAATAAACGTCGCTATACGTCGCTGTTGGCGACATATAGCGATGCCTAGCGACAATAATTAAGTTTTTTTAAAGAATAGTCGCTATAAGCTTTTTTAAGGTCCCTAAATATCGCTGAGTTTTTTAATTTAGCGACGTTTGCGACATACTTAGCAACATTTGTTTTTTCGATTGTTAGCAACGTCTATTAGGTCACAAACTTTTTTTAATATAGGTTTAGGGTTAGGGTTAATAGCGACGTCATAAGTTGACGTCGCTAAAATTTTAATATAGGTTTCGATTCCCCCCTTCTGTCATAGACTTCCACAAATATTTCAAAAATTGCCTCTTCTTTCCCCCCTTCTCTGGCGAAGTGCACCTCCGGCGTCCACCGCCACCTACTCGCGTCCCCCCCTCCTCCTCCTCCTCCTCCTCCTCCTCTAGGTAAACCTTAACTCTCTCTCTCTCTCTCTCTCTCTCTCACATATGCACGACACAGACACAGACACATACACGACACACACATACACACACTGACACAGATACGACACTGACTATGAAAGGGGGTATAAACCCTAAACCTAACCCCCTCTCTCTCTCAGATGCACGACACATACACGACACACACACAGACACAGATACGACACACACACACACTGACACAGATATGATACCGACTGTGAGAGATGGTGTAAACCCTAACCCTAACTCGATCTTTCTCTCTCTCTCTCTCAGATGCACGACACTGACACTGACACTCACACAGACACACACACACACACACACAGACACAGACACAGACATGACACACACACACACACACTGACACAGACATGACACAGACTGTGAGAGAGGGTGTAAACCCTAACCCTAACCCGATCTCGTACACAATACAGGTGAGTATCTTCCATGTGAGCTCCTTGGGCCTATGTTTGAGGCAGTCCTTTAGGCTTCTATTAGGGAGGTGCTCATAGATGAGAGCGCAAAATTTGAAATATGTCCCCACTAAGTGGATCAAGTTTTTATGTTTTATTCCTTCTAGAACCTCCTTCTTCGAGTAGTAACGTAGTATTTAGAACGAGAAAGGGTAGATGCTCAAAAATCAACATCTAAAGCCTTCACTCTTACGCTTATGGTCTTACCTCTTTATTGTATTCTTTTAAGCCTTGGTCATCTAATATCTTTACAGCAACATCCCAGTTATCAAGTTCACATTTGTAAACCTTCCCATATCCTCCGTGTCCAATAATTAATGACTCGCTAAAATTATTAGTTGCATCTTGAATTTCCTCTGAGGAGAATATTTTGAAACTTGGCTTTACATGAGTATCTACACTTTTTCTTCATGAAGTTGATCCATATCCTCCTCCAGTCGCAGGAAGTGGAGAGTTTTAAACCATTTTCATCTCTTTGTTATTGGAAGGTTGGAATGGCTGTATTCACAAAAATCAAGTAAAACCAATAAATTAGCATATGGTCATACTACATGTTATTTAGTTCAACTAGAACACCAATTATTATGTAAACAACAGGGACAAGTACCCACCTACAAAAATTGGAGTTTACTGGTTTTAAAGAGGCAAACATAAAAAGGGAGAACACAGTTCACTAGGGAACAACATAAATATTATTATTATTTTTTCTTTTATCAAAATTCACTTAAAAATTGTTAGAAAACAACACAAACTTACGTAAAAAAAGAAAAAGAAAAATTGTTTGTTTTTATGTCTTCTTTTTATTTTTTCAAACATCAAAACCCTAAACTAATGATAATCTTGTGGTGCCACAAACCCTAACAATCCTCTCATTCCGATACAGCTGATGAATCTCCAATGAATTTTCGTAAAACTTCGGTCATATATTCTCCAAAGTTCTCTAATGAATCTTCTCAAGACTAGCATACCAGTCCAAATTAATTAAGTATAATCACAAAAACTAAGGGTTAATTATGCAAAGTTAAGTCGGATCACGCACATTTTCCCTTGTTTTGTTCTCTGCTTTCACGCCATCGATGACAACAAGAGCAAAAATACTGATCCAATCCTTGTCTTCTGGAGGAGGCTTCTTGATTTCCAACTTTACTGTAATTAGTAGCATGCATAAAGCAAAGGAAGCACTCACTACTCAATCCTAACTACTAACACCTACTCAAAGCATAGCATAGCAGTAATTACGGTGAGTTAGTGTATGTATATAATAGACAAAAGAAATCAAGTTACAGAATGGTATGGTAGAACAAAGCCTTAATTTGACACAAGAAAGCCAAATATTACATCAATCACCTGCACACATCACTCTATACTAACTTAGCACTAACATTCACCCTTAACTATTGACTCACTGATACTCACAACTACTAGTACTACATATACTGTAGGTGCACTCAAATTCCACTCTTCTTGCAGAATGCATGATACAACCTCTGCTACTACTTGATTCTTGCAATTCCCTCATCCTACTGTCAGTACACTCATTACTCGAGTCCAGGAAAGCCTGATCTGCAAACAACACATCCCAGTGCCAAATCAGTGATACATTACACCCATCCTTCCACATCCATCCCGAAGCACAAGTTTGCACAAGGTGCATACTCTCCCTCTATAGATACATATATTTATACAATGTTTAATATTAGATATTGTTTAGACAATATTTAACACTACACAATATTTAATATTAGACAATGTTTATTGAGTATCTTATATTGTAACGTGTCATGGTTGGATTCATTAAGTATCTTGCATTAACTATATGGATACATATATTTATATCTGTTATCAATTATATTCTTTGCTTCCGTCTATCTTACTAAATGGCACCCATGACCGTTAAGGAGAAAGTGAATGTTAAGGAGGAAGAGGCACCTCCTACTATTAAGGAGGAAGTGAAACCTCCTATTGTTAAGGAGGAAGTGGTACCTCCTACTGTTGGGCATGCACCAGTTCAGAGGGGGAGTTCTAGTCACCAAGCACCTATAGCGGAGATTGATCACGTAGATACTGATTATGTGAAGTATCTCAGGGACTGGTATCTGCCCCAGCGTATTGGATATCCTCGAGATTTATACTATGATATTTGATATACTTTTATTGTGGTTATTTTGTGACTGTAAACTTTTATATTGTGCTATTTGTGTGACTGTGATACTTTTATTTTGTGTTTATTGTGTGATTGTATTGATATTTTATATACTTTTTTATATTTCTTACGCAGAAAATTCAACAGAGGGTTGCTCCGGGACTGTCTATTTTTAAATGTATGTTAATTTATCGGTGTTGAGTGTTCCACCAAAAGTGTCAGCAAACCCAGATAATACAACGGAGGGTTGCTCCAGATCTATTTATATAAATTAAAAATTCATAAACTGCAGGAAGATTGGTTTGGAAACCATTTTATAATTTTTTTTATTTTTTTCTAAAATTTTAGCGACGTTTAGCGATATTTTTATACGTCGCTAAATATGTCACTAAATACGTACGTCACTGAATATGTCGCTGTATGTCGATAAATTGCTGATATGGTAGTATTTGTCAGGTCAATAAAATGTCGCTAAATATGTTGCAAAATGTCGCTAGAAAAAAAAATACGTCGCTACATTGGCGACATTTAGTGACACAAAATATGTCGCTAAATTAGCGACTCAACGTCGCTAACCATTACTGATAAGAAAAATATTAGCGACGCGTATAAGTCGCTAGAAAATGTCGCTATAGCGACATTTTACGATATTTTTTCTGTCAACGACTAGCTAAAAAGCGACTTCATTAAAACGTCGTTAATTACGTCATAATTTTTTTAGAGACATTTTTAGGCTATTTAGCGATATTTTTTGGTGTCACTACTTTGAATTATTCTGGTAGTGAGAGGTGAAGGTAAAGTTTGAGAGAGAGAAAGGGAGAGTGTAATGAGTATTAAATGAAGGAGAGAGGGGGGGCTTGTTGGCATTTGGGTCGGCTGTCCTAGGCATTTCTAGGAGAGTATGTATGAGTTGTCATGAAGGGATGAATGGTTGTAATGAGTTAGGATTTTTATGAAAGGCTAGGATTGAGTTTTGACTAGGTATCTTTATAAATTATGAATAAGTGGTTGAGAGTTGAGAGAAGGGGAAGAGGTCAAGGTCAGCCCATATTTTTTTGGTTGCTCAAAAATGGGTGCAATTAATATGGAGAAGTAAGGTTGAAATGAAAGGATTTCCTATACAACAAATCTGAAATTAAATATAATAATAGGTTTAAAAATGAGTAATTGGTCATGAATAGGTGTTTGGTGTTGTGCAGAGAAGGAAAATAGTGTTGGGTGTTTGGCATGAGCCATGAGGGTGTGAGTGTAGGTTTGGGTTGGTATTGGGTCTAATTTTTTGGTTAGGTTGAGTCGGTTGCCCCAAAATAAATAAAACTTGTATCCTAAGTGTTCTTTAATAAATTAGAAGTATAAGTGTTCTTTAATAAATTAGAAGTAAATAAGATCTAAATTGGGAGTGACACAAGTATCACAGACGTAGTAGACTCAGAATAGATTACCGTCATATATTGGGTTACAAAAAACGTGTCGATATTGTGTCTCCAATTTTGATTAGAACGGACATAGGTACAAAGTTTGGGTTTAAAATTAGATAATTATGATGAATATTATGCGATTAAAACAAGAAATAAGAGAGTATAATTATGAGTGACACAAAGATCAAGATTGAAGATTGGCTTGTCTAGGTCAAGGGTGTAAATTTTGTTGGAAGGCAAAAGCTAGTGTAGTGTTCTAGATATTTAAACAACGGTAAGGTACAACAATTGAATAAAAAATTAAATTAGTGAATTATAACTCAAATAATAATTCTAAAATAATTCTAAACAAATCCCTAAACCTAGATTTTGGGTTAGAGGGTTTACACTACATGATCGTCTCGTCTTTATTGTCTGCCGAGAGAGATCTTCGATGCACGTCCCACCAATCGTGCGCTTTTAAACAAAGATATAGTTAAGCACACCCAACTCGCTTCTCCTCGGGTACCTCAAGAAGTTTAAAGTGATCCTCAAGCTCTGCTAGCCAATCTAAAACCACAACTGGATCTTCAGTCCCACGGAAAGACGTATTGCAGACCTTCTTGAAGTCGGCAAAGTCGAAGGTAGTTACATCATTCTTTTTTGGAGTTTGAGATATTTTGACTTCAGGCGTGTGTCGCTCCATTGGTGCCGCTGCTGTCATTGCGGAATAGTTGAAGGCTAAGGTCAGAACGATCTGTTGCAGGGCATCTACCTACTTCTGTTGGACTGTAAATCGGGCCTCGAGATTGCTCTCAAACTTGCTCTGTCGCTCTTTCTCCCGCTTCTCGGCTCGCTCATGACGGGCCTCATCCCTCTATTGGCTTGCCTCAAGCATCGGCATCATCCGCTCAATTGGATCGACAGAGGGCATAGCTCGCTGGCGTCCGAAACTTTTTGAGGTGCCAAAACTACTTTCATGTGCTTGTACCTCTCCCTGTGCTAGCGCTTATGCCTGTGCTTGAGTCATTCCTTTAAAAGAAAGTAACTTGCATCAGTCTCATAACGTATTATGGACTCATTATATGGAACACATCTCTTTTTAGTCGAACGAGTTCAAAAGTTCGTATAGGGAATATATCGTTAAAGGAACTTCTCTGACACGATAGTCAAAGAAACTTGAAGCCATGCTCTAATACTAATATGCAATGTCCTGATTTTATGGAATCGATAGTCGTCCCTCGGGCATGATGCTGTGTGTGCCTAAGTTGCTATAATGCACAAGGCCATGGTATTTCGATATAACGAGCATATATTCAGAGTACACGAATAATTGAACACAATATTGAAACTAGGAAATATTCTTTTTTATTGATATTGAACATCATTTACAAACTCTTGTACAAGTATAAAGGTTGTCACACGGGCTTAAAAAAAGGATGCAAAATAAGATAGTATCCGATACATTACATTATTTTACTAAAACTTCAAAAGCTATAGACACATTAGGGTAAAGTTATCGCCTTGCCACGGAGCTACATAAGATATGTGCACGAGCCCCTCGAACTTCAAACATGCTTTAAAAGGGCACGAACAGGACGTGCCGATAGGTGGACTGGATTAAAAAGTTGCCTTAACTCCTTGCAGGATCATCTTGGCATAGAGAATCTGTTACAACGAGGGTCAATACATTAAAATACACTAGTGAAGGCAAGCTAACCCAACTATACCAATTAATATGTTATTTATGTAAAGCATGCAAGTTAATATGTGGTCTTTCTATCTTGCCATAGTTCAAGTTGCAAGCAAACAATAGATAGGGAAATTGACTGAAATAAAATATGCCATCACTTGAAGACTTTGTCGGCTCGTCTGAACCACCTGCACAAAACTTACCATGCCCTTCCCTGCCACGAAGGCATAGTTAGCATGCACAGTTTAAATATACGAGGGGAGTCACTAATACGATGCCATAGTGGATGAGTTATAGTCTTGAGACACAAATGGCATGCAACTCATGGCGAGCCCTGCTACACGTAATTTCTGTCCATAATAGATGACTATTCAGAATATTTCGTCTGGATCGGATCGGTTCCAATGCCCTGACGACCGTCCGTAGAAACTAGAAATCTTGTGCACAAGTTGTCCGTAACCAAATGACGTCTAAAACACTAAATTATTATATTTAGCATTTTAAGATATCAGAATGAATGAAACTACTTAGCACAGTGCAATAGCATAGTCTTTTTATTCAATCTATCCTGATCGAACGATACCGAAAGTATTTCATAGCCGCACTCTCCGAATAGGGGGAACGAGCACCACACTAACACCCTTCCTTGATCATAAGGTCTTTAAACCTTAGGGTGTCCTATCCTCTCCTAGGCCGAATGATTCCCAGTGCCCCAGGAATTGATTAAGAGGTTACATCCTTGTGTACAAGTTTGTCCAGACCTGTCATGCCCCAGTCCCAAATTATGTAGGACCAGGCCACGTGGTATTGGCCAGCTGACACGCCTCCGAGGGAATATCCAATTTAATGGACCCAATGAGTCATGCTATATTGTCCTAAAATACTAACAATTCTAATACTAGCATATAACAGGTAACATCTAATCTCATCCACAATATATCAAGGAATACTGAAATAAGTACTGGAATATAAGTGCTGAGTCTGAAATGTTATAGTATAATCCAGATATGTCTGGTAGGAACAAACCCACTACAAAAGCTAAAATAAGAGTGCTGAAATATAGCATAACGAGCATCGTCTATCTAGATAAAGAGGCTCCAGCTCTAGATGGTGAGTCTACCAAAGATCAGAGGGACTCTGATGGCAGTACCTCTAGCTCCTCCTCGGATGCGTACCTCGTCTCCTGCCCAGGTCCGTACACCATGGAATAGTATGCCTTATCTAAATCTGTAAGGGAACCAGGTCCTCAGTGGGACATAACAAGATACATACAAGTATGCCATATATAAATACTGAATAAAATAAATAAAGAGTGTGCTGACCATCTAAGTGTATGCAAATGTGAAGACAACCTTGGTACGTATGGGTAGGCGTAGGCATAACCTCCACTCTCCGAAGAGCGTGGTATCTGAACATGTAACATCCATCATTCCGAAGAATGAGGTATCTACAAATATATACGTCCGTATCGCTCTGAAGAATGCGGTATCTGAATAAAGGAGGTCATTGAATCCGTGGCTCCTCTGGATACTACGGAGTCCAATGTGTGTATCCTCCCATACGCCTACTAGTTGTCTTCCCTGCCCCATGCGGATATACAAGTCGAATATACGACGTGCATACCACGTAGCTATATGACAAGTCATAACTTTCTAGATAATCCTGATTACGTGCTAAACCATGATGTGTGTCACACGCACCGGTAGGTAGTAGAGTACGGGAACCCGTATCCTAACATGAGTTACAATCATAATGCGTGTACAAGTGTCATAGTCTAGGAGGATATCAGAATATCCTCGTATCTGTAGGTGAGTCTGCTAATGTCTAAGTCAGTTACACTACGATCGACGTATTTGTCGATTGTACCCGAGTCAATCTCGGGCACGCACAGTTATATGTATATTATAATAAGATAACATACAACATTTTATAATTTAAACAGTAAAAATTTGGCAAGGTATACTTGCCGAGCAAGAGTTTTGTATAGTGCAAGCATCCAAAACGGTGTTAAATTTGGTAGAAGAATTGGAGTTAGGGTTTGGGGTGTACTGCATGGAATATATATAGGGAAAGAAGTCAGTTTCCTCGGGGGTAGTTTAGTATTAAGTGGTTTCAAAACCACTGCTGCTGCTGGTTTTCTTTCTTTCTTTTGTTTTGGTTTTGGTTTAGGAGAGTTTAGTAATAAAATAAAGATAAAGAGGTGGTGGAATAAGGCGGTGGGGGGGGGGGGGTTTGAAGTCGGCTCACATGCGCGGAGAAGGAAAAGCAAAGTTGGTTTTTGCTACTGCTGCTGTTGATATTTTTCTTCTCCTAACGGGTCCGGGTAGGGGCTAAACGGGTAGTGGGTTTAGGATAGAGAGTTTGGGCTTCGGGTAGAGATCCAATAGGAATTTCTATTCTAATTAATTATATATATATATATATGTATATATATACATATATATACATAAAAAATTCTAAAATTATATTTGTGCATACCATTAAGCTAGCAACTGTCCAAAGGGTCTCCTACATTGAATAAATTAGAAAAAAATTATAATGGCTCCATAAATTCTTTAAATGCTCAAATACCTCAAAATAAAATCTAATAAAATCTATTCTCTCTATTTAGTTCATAACAACTATAAATAATTAATACGATTTTCTGAAACAGAGGTTTTAAAGACCGATGCATGAGTGCACTTCTATCAGATAACATAAAATGTAAGCAGGCAATAATCAAGAAGACTCTTCTATATTAACTCTTCTTATCATTCGTCTATATTGATGTACGGGACACGTAACCATTAATCCTCTTCTTCTAACTTAGCGTAGTACTCGATGTACAAGGCACGTAACCATCGATGTACGGGGCACATAATCATCGATGTACCGGAGTCATAACCATCGAGTACTGGCCCGTATCATCTCTTCTCTTATGCAACATTTTTATAAATCAGGTATACAAATATCTCTTTTTAACAAGCATGGCATAGTCTTTATTTATCTTTACAAGTATGTAGTTCTACTATAGTTTAGCATACGATACAAAGACAAGTTCAAACAATCTTTTACTCTTTCTTTTTAGCATGACAGTAATTCGTTTAATAGTAGTATTCGTGTATACTTAGCATGCAAAATTTTTATCTTGACTTAGCATGGCAAGGGTTCATTCTTTATACAAGCAATACGAGTTATCTTGTTAAGCATATTCATTCTTTCTATTAAGCAAGCAGGAAATTATTCTTAAAGCATAGACAATTTTCTAAGTAAGCATATAGAGTCAGGTTCTATCATTCTTCTTATTAACACTAATCTTAGCACAAGCATTTATAAAATCAGATTCTTTTATTAGGCGTGAAAGAATGAGATAATAAAGTTTTACACACTCACATAGATCAATCGTCTTGTGTTTCGATCAAAAAACTCTTCGAGAAGGTTTCGTTCGAGCCAGCAAAGTGATATCCCTTGTACATAGTGCCATCGCGGAGCGGGATACTACATCACCGGGCCGGGAGGTAGTAGCCGTAGGGTTGGGGTGGCAGCTTGTCCCTGGGGTCGAGACTCGAGCAGATGTAAGAACAAGCACTCTACAGCAGCTTTGTGTTTAGGGTTTAAGAATGAGAAACCATTGGTCAAAACTGACCCTAAATTTTTTTTGGGGAGGCCCCCCAAATTTGGAGGCCCTGTGCAGCCGCACCGTTGGCAAGACATAAGGGCCGGCCCTGGGTATCAAGAACTTATGAGGATGGTGGAGGCATAGAGAGGCTAGTTCCTGTATGTCGGCCTATTATTTCTCATGTTGAAGATTTTGATGTCGTGGCATTCGATCGATGGGTGTTTGATAATAAATAAAATAAATAAAACAAGGTTTATACGAAACCCGCTCTTTGATTTACAAACAAGAAGTACTATTAATCCTATATGAGGATGTTAAGTATAATTTTTTAATCTGGGTAAATATTGCTATAGGAGTCTAATCTGCAGTCGATCATTTTGTCCCTTGGACCACACGATGATGAAGAAGTGCTGTAGAAGAAGGAGATGCTTCAAAGATTGCAAGAAGAAGTAGATGCTCGATGCCAAGCTCGTCGATCTGTGTTCTTCGATCTTCTTTGACCCTTGACCTCTCTCTTTCGACCTCTGTTTTCTAGATTCTCCACCTTTCAATTTCTCCCTTCCTCCCCTTTTTTGACCCTTTTCTTTCGACCTTTGACCTTTGCCGATAGAGGTCTCTATTTATAGGGTTTTGGTGACAGTGACCATCTAATCGACGTAGAAGCCGGGCAGTGGAGAGTATGGCACTTTTTACGCGACGGTCATAATAACCGTTACCTACGTATAAATGATCTTCTGTATATGCGTATGACGCATGTCCCATTGAGGGGTAATACGTATAACGGCTGTGAAGATCACGGCATAAAAGCCACGTAGGTAGTTATTCCTCATGTAGAAGAGGTTGGCGTAGAAGCCAACAACTGTCACCATGGCGTAGAAGTCAAGTAGTCATCAAACTGGCGTAGGAGCCAAGTAGGCATAGAAGCCGAGCAGGCATAGAAGCCGAGTAGGCGTAGAAGCCGAGTAGACATAGAAGCCGAGTAGGCGTAGAAGCCGAGTAGGCGTAGAAGCTGAGTATGCGTAGAAGATAGCTGATCCTCCTTCCTTGACTGAGGCCTTGAGCGAATTCTGGACCAAGTAGCCCTAATACGCACCAATGCAAATATAGCCTGAGTTGGCGTATTTTAAAGAGATAGCGTACAGCGTGCTCCTCATAGCTACAAATAGCCCGGTGACATACTGTGCAAAAGCGATGAAGTGGACGTCTTAGCAGAAATCACGGCTTTTGGAGATATAATTAAATCTCTTGCATTAAATGCAGAGATCTGCCCCCATCCTGTGCATTAAATGCGGAGGAGTATTTCGAAGACCTGCCACCATTCTGCTTATTAAATGCAGAGACGTGTCTCGAGTATCTGTCACCTTTCTGCGCATTAAATACAGAGATGTGCCTCGAGTATCTGTCACCATTCTGCGCATTAAATACAGAGACGTGCCTCGAGCCCCGTACGAAGAGCAGCTTTTGACGTGGCAGCCTGTTTGTCTTCTGTGGAACATAAAAAAGCTCACATCTGCCTGTATAAAACTAGGCAGCGTATTCCCTTGTATGCGTAAAAGAAGTTTAGGCCAAGAAAATGTCACTAAATGACAATTTGGGTTGCTGTGCCGCACCATCATTACAACCGTCGTCTGGATAGTCGTACAGTACTTTTTGTCAGGAGTCAGACGTCAGGTTCACTGCATGATTTGACATGTTCATTTCGAGGAATACGAAGTATTTCTCATACACTTCAATGCTGCATTAAGAGCGGATGAGTTTTATGCCATAAAGGCGGTATAGCACCCTTTTTACGCTGAACCAGCCTAGACATACTGCATTACGCGGATAGTCCTTGAGCTTGTATTTTACGCCGTACTAGCGATGAAGCTCTGTTTGTACGCCGATGGCTCTAAAGTCAAGTGTTACGCCACACAGCACTGAAATACTGCATATAACCCTCCAGCGTATTTTTCATGCTTCTATAAGACCCCCTTCAAAGTTTTCGAATTTCTCGTAATTTGAAATGCTTTGAATGAAGCATGAAACGGTCAAGTCTGACACGTTCTTCAAGGCTGACTTCTTGGCAGACTTTTGGGGATTTGTTGGGATTCGGTGCACTCTTTTTTGCCTATATAAGGGCTGAGAAGTTAACCTGTTCTTCCCACATTCCCTTCACCATACAGAGATGATGGCCGGAGTTCGTTGGGTCGACTTGAAGAAGAAGACCATGTTCTTCCAGCATGTAAAGAGCCGAAAAAGAAGGCATCTTCGAGCAAATATCCTCTGCAATGATGGATCATGGAAGGATATCATAGCTTCTTTTGCTCGGGATAATCAGCAACTTTATATGGCGGTTCGTCCAGGAGAGAGGAAGGGTCCCATTAGACCACACAGCTTGCAAGCTGTATCTTCTCCCGTTGTTCATGGACGAGGGCATACAAACTAGCCCTGTCTTCCAATATTGAGTTGGGTTTAATACCTCAACTCAATCTGTCATGGCGTATGGAGGATGGGCTCTGCATAATTTTGGCAGGCCCAGTTTTGTATCCTCCTGCCATTAATTATTTTCTTGTTAGTCGGTCGTGGAAACCAACTAACTGCTGAAGAAGACGGAAGAAGATCTCCACCGATACGAGAACCTGGCAGAACAGATTCTGGGGGTGACCTTCTGACGAAGACGAGGAAACCCTTTGTAGACGGGATTTTCCTCATATGTAATCATGAAAATAAAGAAAAAACCATTTATAGACTGGATTTTTCTCATATGTAATCATAATTTTAATAAAATTGTCTCCTTCTGTGCATATGATTATCTTGCCATATATTTTGCTGTGATAAAGTCTGAATATGTGTAGCTTCGACACGTCTGAATAACTTTATGCCGACTCTGATAGAAAGAGTACTAGGTCCCGTCTTGTCTTTTACGCATAACAAAAGATACGCAGAAAGCCGCTTAGCACTTAAGTCGAGTATTCGAATTATCGTGCTGTTAGGAATGGGGGGCTGTGTAGAATTCTGAACCGTCACTTCTGATAAGAAGAATTTTTGTTCAGAACATCATCTTCAAGAATGATTTTCCGAAAATCCCTTGGAATAGGGCGAGAAATGGCTGTCAAAAACTGAGTCGCCATCTTGAACTGTAGATAAAATATTCAGACTGGATTCTGGATGAACCTCCAATCGACACAAGAAGAGGAGTCATTTTCAATGCTAAACTCTGTATGCTTTGGGTACTTGGAATATTTTTGAGGCCAAGAAGGAGTATCTTCTGCGTGAACCTTCGTAATTGGCCGCTTTGAGAATTATTCAGATATACGCATATTTTGGTTTGCGTATTCTCAGATATGCGAAAAGTCATAGATCCGTAATATAGATGAGCATAAGATCGTAAGTTTGTAGCCTCTCGAGTGTAAAAGCTGCTGAGCATGAGAGCATCCGGGCGTAAAACTGTAGATCTGTAGCCTCTGTAAAGAAAATCTTTCGAGCGTGAAGTTGTGGATTTGTTGCCTCTGAGCGTAAAAGCCACCGAGCGTGAAATCATAGATTTACAGCTTCTGAGTGTGAAGTCGTAGGTTTGTAGCCTCTCGAGCGTAAAAGCTACCGAGCATAAAAGCATCCGGGCGTAAAACCGTAGACTTATAGCCTGTGAGCGTAAAACCGTAGATTTGTAGCTGCCGAGCGTAGAAAGCTCCTTGGCGTAAAACCACAAATCTGCTTTGCACGAAAACTTTTCGAATTCGCTGACTGTCTGCCTTCCCTGAGTAATAGGCTGACGTAGTCCCCAATCATGACCAAATATTAAATGTTGGATTTGGTTAGGGAATCGAGGAGTCCATCTGAACTCTATATATATCCCAAGGCTTTCAGAGAGAAGACTCTTCACCGTCTTTTGCAAAAGAAAGCTTTCGTCTCTTCGAGTTCTCTCCTTCATTTTCTCTGAGCATCCTGAGTTTTTAGCAATGGCACCAAAACAAATCACTTCCTCTAAGGGAAAGAAGGCTGACTCTTCTTCTCGTTCCTCTGCCCAAGCAAGAGCGACTTCCGTCGGGCAAGGCGATCTTCATACTGAACGAAGTATCCCGCCGACGAGCTGTGCATAGGGTGTTATAGGTAAGGCTTTTGGGACGACAGGAAAAACGAAGAAAATACTTCGCACATGTACGTGATCGTGCTAGGTCATCTTCTGTGCTGATAGCCTCTTCGAGGAAGATGATGCACAGAGATATTTTATCTTTTACGCCCATATTTCTAATATGTCAGCGTAAAAACTCCATATTTTTGCAGTCTGGCGTAAGAGTTTTGACTGTCGAAACTTGGCGTAAAACTATAACCTTTGAGTGTTACGCTTCTGGATGGAAACTCCGGCATAATAACTCAAATTTTGGCAGTCTGGCGGAAAATACAGACTGTCAGGTTTTTTGTGTATATTGCCAGTTTTGAATTTTACGCCTTGGAAGAAGATTCCAGCATAAAAGATCAAATTCTTACAGTCTTGGCGTAAAGCACAGACTGTTGCCTTTTAGCATATGCTGCAAGATTTGTTAGGTCTAGTATAGAAACTGACGTATTTTTCTTGCTCTTTGCAGTTAACTTGCATGCGTCTCCTCTGGCCGAGGTGATGGGTTCTGCTGCCGGGATGCTGTATTCCAAATAACCTGGAGGATTTGTCCCACGTGACATTTCCTATCTCTGGACCCCAATATCCTGAAGGAAGGGAAATCCTGATATTGTCTCAGGGAGAGCGAATGATGTTGAACATGATCAACGGAGAGCCCCTGGGGTCTATAAACGGGGTACAATATATAAAATTGAATTTTCTTTTCGGGGACATGATCGACAAACAGTCCCAGACGAAGCCCAAGAAAGAACTTTGGGTGTTCCCTGCCGGGGGCTTGGTCATGTATCTGTCCAAGATGCTGAGGGACTACCCTATCTCAGCGTTCTTTTATGCCACACATCCCAGGAGGATGTCGTGGATACTGACTCCCAATCTTCACGGCCAGCCGAGGAAGATATTTTATCAGAAAGGATCTGACCAGGGGTCATTTGTCAGCCGTCTTTCCGGTCCGGTCATGCCGTTCAGGGGATTATTTTTGGGCATTGTCCCGAGTAAGGATATTGCACCATTCCAGCCAGGCCAAATACTGACTTTCTGTAACGACTTCATGGGGCATGGAGGAGTGTACCCCAAGATTAACCCTCGGACAAATAGGTGGATCACCCCTACAAATCTTCGATGGGCTCGTTTGGCTGACTGGGCCCTGAAGCATTTTCAGACTGAGCTGGAGAGCATTGGCCTGTTCGCGGCAGTGCGCGCTACCAGTGTTGGGTTGCCTCTCAACTCCAACCTATTTTTGGCCTTAATGGAGCGGTATATCTTGCTCACCGAGACTTTTGCCACTCCACTGGGGGAGTTGGAATTGCCCCTTCACGAAATGGCAGAGATCTCGAGACTGCCAATGGGGGATACACCTTATGAAGAGTATGTTCCCACAAACCGGGAGCTGGAGGATTCAGACCCTCGGGTAGTGGCAGTGTACCAGAAGCTGATGTGCCACTACCTTGCTTGTACCACCTTTTATAGTGAGCCTTCTGATTTGGCTCATACCAATAAATGGGCGTCCTTCCTCTTCTTTCACCGGGCCAGGGCTGCTAAGTCAGAGAAAGTCTTGGATAGCAAGGATCAGCCTCTGAATTGTCTGAGCGTGCTTAGTGCTCAGGTAGTCGACGATCTTATGGAAGACTCCGGGGCTTCAGATCAGATTCTCGACGAAGGGATAGGGAAATATCCTACAGGCACTATGGCCTACAGTTTTCTAAGGCATTACCGCAGGCCTCTGTCCAGGGAAGCTCAACTGGCGGGCTTCCTCTCTATATGGCTGCGTCGACTGGTAGTACCCGGCATTACATCTGCTGATCGTATCCACCGCAACACCCTATGGCCTGCAGTACGTCTGGTATTCGGGGCAAGACTAGGTTTGCTCCCTGTCATGGTGTGCCGCATATAAGCTGGCCTGAGGGCCATGACTGATGGGCTGTTTGCCGATAAAACTCGGCGCGATAGCTTTCCCAGGGTAGAATTACCGTACCTGTATTTAATGGGATGGTTAATTCTCCATAACCCCAGAGTGATGTCTTCCGGCTCTAGCAGTAGTTCGGGGGGTGATTTCTTGTTGAATTACAAGAATTTCTCCTGGAACGTGACCACAGTTTTAGACTGTCGGCGGGTACTGAATTTTAGTCACAGCTGGAAGCTCTTCTATAGTATTCCCTCTGTACATCTCAATCAACAGGGGTGCAGGCTTCAAGACTTAGGTGAAGGGTAGACCATTCTTTCTCCTGAAGCTTTTAATTGGTTGGTCTATATTAGACCTTCCCATTTACTGTACAGAAGTGAAGACCAATGCTCCTTGGAACCCTATCTGCCTAGTCGGTTTGCCCGGCAGTTCGGGTATGACCAGTTGCATGTGGGCAATGCCGTCACCAGCTTCAGGTCCAGGGGTGGACTCATCGATGGAGCGAGAAGATGGCGATACTTTATCATGGGCTACACTAAAGCAGCTTTTACTGTGCCTGCGACTTCACTCTCTATGGAGCTGCGCATCCTCCACTCGTATGCGCTGTTCTATATGGCAACGAACACCTTCCTTCATAATTTTGATATGCGTGGAAGCTTTAGGATGCCCTCTTCTAGGTCTGGGGGGAGATACAAAATTCTCTCAGTTTCCTCCGACGAGGTTGAAGATTCCGCCAATCCAGATGAACCTTTGTTGGCAGTACCGAGGGGCAAAATACCTTCGCCTGTAGGGCCTCTGGTAATCTTTGGTAAGCGAAGGACTCCTATTCTAAAGGAGACTTCCCCTCGCAAGAAGAAGAAGACGACGGTTAGTCGTCCTCTCAGGATTCCCGACTGTGAGGCTCCTAGGAGCGAACCTGCAGTTTCCCCTGTCGGGGACGATTCTTTGATTGGGGGTTTCTCACCTTTTAGAGAGGGAACCTCTACAGTTTCGGCTGGCGGTGCCGGAGGATCTCTGTTTGAGGCTGCTGTCGCTGCTACCGCTTCGGGTAGTGGTACGAGATCGCCTTCGGGGCCGAGCCGAATGAGGATATCTTTGTCCAGACCAGCAATGGGAGAAGCCTCTGTTGTGTCTGTAAGTATACCCAGCGAGATTCCATCTGATGAACCTTGATTGGATCTGGTTAAAGATTGGGAAGAATACCTGCCAACGTCAGTTGGCACACCCCCTTCTCCAGGTATGACAGCTCGCTTAGCATCATTAAGAAATGATTTAGCTGTACTGGCTGTAGACGCGACATATATACCATCGGCCATGGGTAAATATTGTCTTTACACCTTCTTTAGAAAAATTAACATTATTTTGATATTAACTTTCTTTTGTCTTCTTTTCAGGGGAAGACATCGACGGGGAGGGCAGTGTTGATGCCGCTCTTGGTTCTGTTTCAGCTCCTGGCGATGACACTGAGGTGTCTGACTTCGAAGAGAAAGCATTTTCGGGTGCTGGCTCGCCTGAAATAGTTCCACTATCTCGAGAGGAGGATGAACCTGTCGTTACGACAATTTCTCCTTTGAGTACACCGGCCATTTTGTCCGTTGTCGATGCATCTTCTTTTGTCATACCATCTGGTGAGGCGATGACTGTGGCAACATCGTCTGCGGTCATTCTTGGAGGGAGTTTTGCTAATATCGCAGCCACTCCCTGCGTCCATTCGGATCTAACCATGCTGACTGAACAGTATACTAGTATCTTCTACACCACTATAAAAATATTAATATCGATGGTGCTAGAGAAGAATCTAGGTTTTGAGGCTCTGAGGAGGTCCTCCCAGTTTATGATAGTGGCGATCAGAGATTTTGATGACACTGGGATAGCTGATACTCTGGAGCAGATAATTAATCGTTTGGAGCAACCCATTAACGAGTATTTGCAGCTAGCTCAAGGCAGCTTTGAAGACCTGGTCCAGGCTGAATATGACTTCCTGACTGCGCAGCTTGCTGAACAGATGGAAGGCCTAAATAAATCCATTCAAACACATCAGCAGGAGATAGATAATGGAAAAGCTGTCATGGAGGAGGTTGTTACTCTCCAAACAAAGTGCCAGGCCGAGCATGAAGGGAATGTAGCGAGGGTCCGCAGACTAGAAGTAAAACTCGCTCAGGCAAAGGAGTGGGCTTCTCAGTCATCAGAAGCTCTAGAGGTGGTGAATGGTCGGCTGGTCATAGCTCAACAGAACTTGGCGCGTGTAGGAGTCGCCTGCGCTGGTTTTGTTCAGGCTAGATCCGAACTGTCCGCTCTAAGCAATGACGAAGTACGACTGGAGCAGGCCCATGCTACCATTTTAAGCTCCAGGACTGAGAAGATGGCCGCACTGGCGCAGCAGATTCGTGACCTAACCGCTCCTCCCAAACGATGTACTCTTTTTTTTATGGGGATCGAACCCAGAATGCTTTTTAATGTACTTTTGCTCTTTCTGGAATAATAAAGAGGCTTTTATCTGACTTTGTAGACCCATCATTTTGGAATATAAATGACAGATTTGGGTAAAAGTGATATCAGAGGTAATATGGACGTGATATACTCTCGGTAAGCTTCAGCAGGACCTATCTATTCAGAGGTAATATGGACATGATAGAATATGATCCAACTAGGATTGTTTTAGAAGTGGTATTGTCAGAATGAGACCTTCACCGTATTCTATTTGAGCAAAGGAGGTTAAGCATAGTACCTCTTCAGGAATTTGCCGTTGATAGGAGCCATTAACAAGTCTCCATTAGGCCTGGCTAACCTGTAAGCGCCGTTTAAGAACGTCGTCTCGATCACATAAGGGCCTTCCCATTTGGGCTAGAATTTACCCTTACTCTTGTGAGTAATGATCATTGGCCTTCTCACAGCTAAAACTAGCTCGCCAACTTTGAACACTCTTTTTTTTTACTCTTTGATTAAAAGATCTAGAAATACTTGACTGGTAGAGCGCGATGCGCTGCTGAGCCTGAAGGCGTTTCTCATCTAATCCTTCTAGCTCTTGAAGCCTCAATAGGTCATTCTTTTCTTGAGTCAACTCACTAGCCACTACTATTCTGAGTGACAGAATCTGGATTTCGATGGGGAGAACTGCTTCACTCCCGTAAACTAATGAGAATGGGGTACAACCCGTCGGTGCTCGTACCGTTGTGCGGTATGCCCAGAGACATTCTCCTAGCTTCTCATTCCAATCCCTCTTGTTCGAAGAGACAAACTTTTTTAAGAGTTTGATAATGGTCTTGTTGAAAGCTTCTGCCAAACCATTAGCAGCAGGATTGTATGCTGTAGAGGCCACATTTTGTATCCGATTTTTATCGCAAAATCGATAAAATGCTTGGCTGATGAACTGAGGCCCATTGTCATGGATTATCTTTCGGGGTATCCCAAAGCGATAAATGACATGATGCTTGATAAAGCTGATCATATTAGATGTCTTTACCTCAGCAAGAGGGATCGCCTTCGCCCATTTGGAGAAATAATCCGTGATGGCCAATATGAACCGATGACCTCTGGAAGAAGACGGGTGAATAGGACCAATGATATCCATACTCCATGCTTCGAAAGGCTAGGATGCAACCGTATGGTGCAAATGTTCGGACGGTTGATGTATAAAGTCTGCATGAATCTGACAGGCTTTGCATTATCTTGCATACTTTATTGCATCTGTGATCATAGTAGGCCAGTAATATCCTATCCTCCTGATACGATCTTGTAGCTTAGGATCGGGTTGGTGTGCTCCGCATATACCGGTGTGTGTGTGTCTTAGTATATATTTCATTATTAATTGATTAATATATATATATATATATATATATATATAGTATCCATACTAGAGTGTGGTGTGTGTGTATGAGTGTGCTTATGGAATACACTTTGTCTAGTATGGGAGATGCTGATTATAGCAGCAACAACATTCAGTTGCCAGGATGTGATTGATACACATAAGTGTGTATCAACAAAAAGGGAGAGAGGGGAAGTACATCACTGTGTGTATGTGTGTGTGTGTGTGTGCAGGTTTTACTTTGTGCACAGAGTATCAGAGGGTATGGGGTCAGATTATATACTGAGTTGGTAGTGCATAGTAGAATAGAAAGGGGATTGTCACTGTGACAGTGTTGGTTGTGCTATGGTTTGATAGAGTTAGAGACTTGATATTAGTAGGTATCTCTTGTATCACACATCAGAATTAGAAAGGGATATGTGTATCATGTTTTATAATAAGAACACAGCAGTGACAATAAGTTGTACATACATTAGCAATAGAGCAACAACAATTGTGAGCCTGGGAAAGTGGAGAGTCTGAGAGTGTGTTGGTCAGTTGAGTATTGGGGAGTTCTTTCACAATAGCAATACCAGTTTATGCCATAACATTGCCATATGTGCAAGGTAATATGTGCTCAATTTGGGTATCAGTAAATTAAAGTGGGATAGTTGTGTATTAGTTGACAGTAAGTGAGGTTAGAGGGGAGTGTATGAAAATAAGGTATCAGTTATGAATGCTTGCCGTATGCATGATAGGTAGCAGCAGCAGGGGGGCTTACCGGGGATTTTCTTTATCTGAACAACAACATTTGTTGTGAGCTTGGTGTTAGGTCTGGGATAGAGGTATGCAGGTGAGGGGTCCAGTTTAGAATGATCAGTTAGTATAGGTTAGTGTTAACAGTGTTAACAGTTGCTAAGTTAGTTGGTTAGATGTAAGTTAGTATGAGATAAGTTAAGGTATAAGGTGTCTGAGATATAACTAAGTATTAGGGTTGTATCCTAGATATTAAGTAAGGGGTAGGCCTAAGGTTAGTTATATATTAAGGAAAATTAGAGAATAGTTATAACTAGTATAAGTTATATATAGTACTTGATAATATTTACTAGTATAGCTTTATAATCAACCTAGAGGCTAGGAATGGACCTAGAATCGAGGTAATAGCCTTATTTGACCTAGTTTGACTAGCATGACCTAGAAATAACCTAAAAAATTATATTAGTTCATTTTTAACTCATTTCTCATTCATTACACCCAAGTGACATGATATCTCATATATAGGTCTGTGTAAGACCATCTCGAATACCGAAATTTACCATTTGCTCAGGACCTCAGACGAGTAAATTTTTCTGTTATTTTTTATTTCATGATAGTATATATACTACTTATTCTAGAACTGTATACTTGACTCTGACACATTATTACTTGGACTAGTACCATATGGATCTTGTTGGGAGATATTATCTCCTTACCGTATTCAGCGGGTACTCCTACAGTTGTATTTTGTTATGTGCATCAGGTATTGTTCTTCATGTACATTCATGTGCTCTCACTATTCATGTATAGTATGGTTATATTAAATTATGTGTGTAACATATCATAATTGGATCCATGAGTATTGGCTGGGGCGGGGGAGTAAAAATTGGTTATTTGATCAATCTCTTAGTGTAAATTATGTATATGTCGATTATATACTTCATGTATAATTGAGTTACCTTAGAATAATCATGTGCAATCCAAGATGATCACATATCAAACTTGTGCTCTAAATTACATAGACTGTTCTCTAGTTCTCTTACTTACATTTTATCTTATATTATTTGTATTTATATTTTCAGTACCTATTGTATTTATTTGCATGTTCCAGTTAAGTTTTTGCTTTCTAGTGCATCTTGTATTCTTTTCTATTGCTTGTCATATATTCTCTACCATGTATTTGGAACTGTTTGTAGAGTTTTGTACTTCAATCCAATCCTGATTGAATATATTTTTTAGATAATTGGCTAGAGGAGCTATGTCCCACTTATTACGGGCTGCAGGACGATGAGCCACTAGAGGGTACTCCCCTAGAGCATGAGAACTTAGTGCCAGTGATCGATGAGGCTTAGACATTATTTTGGATATTGTATTAGTCTCATTATTAGACTTTTAGCATGTATATATTATTTGAGACTTACATGGTGCCTAGACTTATGGTTTTGGACTGGTGATGTATTGTGTCTCCTTATTTTTCTCTTCTATTCAATATCGTACTTTTATCCTCCTTTAGTTTATATTGTGATTGAGTATTGGTTAGTATTTATCATATATCATATTATTTCTCTATTTGGAGTTGAGATATCATTGACATATATATTATATTTATTGTGTGAGATATTTAGATAGTATTGATGACCTAGACAACGTTCTACCGTTGATGTTACGGCATAGCTTGGTCGTACCCACATACTTGTACCCTTACCCCGGGTGTGGGTCGTGACACATTTTTATGGTGGCCCATGCATGTCAAGGTAGTAGTACTCAAACTTGGAGTATTACTACAAGCCTGCTATAGGATATAGGACTTAGGATCTAGGATAAGAGTATACTCAATGACAACTATAAAATATTTCTAATCTATTAATTTTCCAATCTTTATCATTGTAAATATGAATTTCTTTGAAATATTACTGTCCTTCTTTGATGATATTGTATCTTGTGCAGTATTGACTTTTTTGTTTCAATTTGTCTTCGAGATGCCTCCGAAGATCAGATTTATTCGCTTGGTAGCAGCGGTAGCTTCCTCAGCTACTTTTTGTCCTGCTGCAAAGAGGGCAGCAGCTACTACTGCTTCTTCTCCAGTTGAGAGGGTAGCCTCACCGGTCCAGGTAAGGGTTTCAGCAGCAGCCTTTGGGGGTGCTGCTCCTCTAGTACGAGGACAATTCCAGCTATTTCTTAGGGACTTCCCCTGCCACCTCCAGTGCCAGTGGATGCTACACAGTTATTTACACTATTTAGACATATGGTGGAGGCCCAGAGGGCCTAGGCTGAGGTGCAGCACTGACAATACGATGTGATAAGACATGATATTGAGAATGCCCACCAAATGGCCATTGTAGCAGTCGGGAGAGGATCTTCTTCACAGACATATGATGCATAGCCCAGGCCTGGCAACTTACAAGACTTTAAAAAGTTGGGTCCCTATAATTTCCAGGGGACAAAAGGTATCATGTATGCTAATGATTGGCTTGAGCACATCGAGTGCGTCATGTGCTTATCCCGCCTAGTAGAGGATTTGAAGGTGGAGGCGACATGGTTGCAGATGTCAGACATTGCTAGTAGTGGTTCCGAAATGAGCTACAGATGATCTATCTGGGATTGACATAGGAGGACTTCAAGGACTTGTTCAGAAAAAAGTTTTTTTCACCTACAGAGAGACTAGACTTGGAGCGACAGTTTCAGAACCTTCATCAGAGGAATATGTCGATCCAGGAGTATGCCGTGGACTTTGGCAGATTGGGCAAATATGTTGCGTACATGGTGCGAGAGCCTGAGATCCGAGCAAATCGATTCAGAGAGGGCCTGAACTGGGAGGTGAAGGCTCTCATTTCCTCGAGCCATGAGACATATGCAGCTATCTTGAAAGAGGCCTGCAAGGTCAACAGAGACTTGAGTTTGAGGCCCAAGAGAGACCAAGAGATCTTTGGTGGCAACAGTAGTGCAGGTCCAGCAAGCAACCCTATTTTCAGTAGCAGAGGCAACAGTTTTCCACACCGACCAGAGCACCAGTGCCGCAGGCACACCAGATGTAGAGGCCAGCCCAGCCAACACATGTTTGCCCCTTTTGTAAGAAGACAGGGCACGAATATGATATATACAAGAAGAGGCTGGGTAGGTATTTATTGTATGGAGCAGGGGACCATCAGCTGAGGTCCTGTGTGTTCCACACGTATAACTCAGGATAGAGCTCCAGCTCAGGGAGTACCAGCGAGGCCACCCGCTGGTCAGCAGAAGGGACCTCCATTGCAGACGCAGCATCAAAGATTCACTCAGCACCAACAGCAGAGAGGTGCACAGTAGGGGCGAGCATTTATCCTGACGGTCGAGAAGATCGAGCCAGTATGGGATGTGATTTCAGGTTTATTTCTTCTCGATTCTTTTTCATCTTATCTTTATTTGATTTTGGTGCTTTCCATAGCTTTGTATCTGTATCTTTTGCTTTTAAGCATCGTATAAAGACTGAACCTTTGGCTAGGACTTGCAAGATCACGATTGGGGATGGCATTATCCTAGTTAGTGATATTTGCAAGGATTGGAGAGTTACACTAGGAGATCGAGAGTTGAGTGCATGCTTACTTATAATGCCACTTCTGGGCTACGATATTATACTCGGGATGGATTGGTTGAGTAGGCACCATGCTAGTATCTATTATCGTAGAGGAAGAGTTTGTTTTGACCTCCAGGAGAGCCAGAGTTTAAGATTACCATAGGAGCAGAGGAGCAGAGCGAGGGTGCTATATATGGAGCCATGGTAGAAGAGAAGGAACTGTCACATCCGTTGATAGCAGAGTTCATGGATGTATTTTTGGAGGAGTTGTCGGGATTACCATCAGACAGAGATATGGAGTTCTCTATAGACTTGGTGCCAGGCGTAGAACCAATATCACAACATGTCTATAGGGTGAACAATATCGAACTGGCAAAACTGAAGAAGCATGTAGATGAGTTACAGGACAAAGGCTTCATCAGATCTAATTTGTCACCGTAGGGTGCTCCAATATTATTCGTACCAAAGAAGGATGGGTCGGTACTTATGTGTATCGACTACATGGCTCTTAACAACCTCACTTTCAAGAACAAATACCCGCTGTCGAGGATTGATGATCTGTTTGATCAGTTGAGCGAAGCGAAGGTATTCTCCAAGATAGACTTAAGGTCGGGATCTCACTAGATGAAAGTAAAGAAGGAAGACATTCTGAAGACAGCTTTTAGGACTCGGTATGGGAAGTTCGAGTTCTTGGTGATACCGTTTGGGTTGACCAATGCCCCAATGGTATTCATAAACCTGATGAATAAGGTGTTTCATCAGTACCTAGATTAGTCTGTGGTAGTTTTCATTGATGATTGTGAGCACCCTGATTTTTATATAGGGTTAGTTCGATAATTAATAATTTTTTATTTTAAATATTTATTTGATAATTTAATTGAACTTTGAAAACCAACCACTATGATTTTAAGATCTTAAGTGCAACACTAGCATTTTTTTTTCTAACCAACCTAGTATGCTCGACTTAGACATTGTCAAATTAGGCTCCTGCCATGACTGTCAAACACAAATTCGCAATCCCATGCTTTGTTTTGGTCCCACAACTTTCGTGACACAATTACGAAAAAACGATAATTAATTAACCATTTTTTTGTGGCGTACGATTTAACACGCCACACTAACCCATTGCTTCCAACTAAATTCATACTATGAGCCTAATTAGTCCTATTATGCAAATGACACTCGAGTTGCGTTATTCTAACCCCCACATGCTTCCAATATAATATTAAGAATAAAGTAGAAAATAAAATTTATGGATTTATTTATTTAATTTAATAGTCATTCATATTTGATAAATATCTTTTGAATTGGTATGAATTTAGTTGTAAATTATTTGTTGGAAGAAATATAAATTTTCTAGATTTTTTTTAAGTACCTAACTATTTTTGATAATTTTCTATATATAATTATGAATAAATTAAGAAAAAAAATTAGTAAAGAAAAGAAAAGAAAAAGAAATGAAATAAAAGAAAAGAAAAAAACAAAGCATGGGATTGCGAATTTGTACACGGAAGAAAAAAGAAAAGAAAAAACAAAGCATGGGATTTCTATTTTTGATAATTTTTGATAATTTTCTATATATAATTTTCTATATACCTAACTAATCTATCTGACCTGTACACGGAAGACCCCAACCCGCGTAAGTCCCCCTCCTTATCATATACATACATACATACATACATACATACATATATATATATATATATATATATATATATATATATATATATATATATATATACAAACGTTAGCAACTAAACCCTAACCCTAACTCAGAAATTAATACCATTGCCTCCATCGCCCGCCAGACGACTACCACCCTCCCACGACCCCAGCGACCGCCGAATCCTATCACGCCACCGCCATCCACCGCGGTGGAACCGTACACCTGCGTGCACGTGCAGACTCGTTTTGCAAGCCCCACTTCAAGGTACGTGTATGCCCACTTCGGTCAAGTATTTATTGAAGTTTTTGTCCATATGCATTCGTAATATGAAGGCCATCAAACCCCTTCAAGAAGTTTGAATTTGGATGATCTATATTAGGAGAACTTCGAACCGAAAGTTGGTCCAAAAATCTGTGTTTCGAACAATTTTGAAACTGTCCAAACACCTATATTTTGAGGGCTATAACCCTCAACCCGCGAAACCAAACTGAGTTATTCTTTTTTTTTGTAACGACAACATAACCAAGATAATATTCCTTTAAATAGTTTTATTTTTGTTTTTATTTTAATTTATTCTGTGTTGAAAGTGAGAAAAAAACTAGTTTTTAAAGAACCAAAAATCTTCGATACGGGGTACGTTCAGCCAAACGAGGCCACGTCGTCAGATGTGGATTATACCGAATGGTGTATAACGTAAACGCTGATGTGTAGGCTTTTACGAAATTTGATTTGGACGTGTGTGCACGCCGGAATCAACGCGTATCCGCCAAAAAATATTATATCAACCTATTCCGATACCTCGCCATAACTTCGTGTATACTCGTTGGTTCGCAATAAAATTTATGCCACTGGATTCACAGTATTACACTGGTCCTGTGACCCAAGTTTGGTTCAATTCTGAGAACGTTGACAAAATATAATTTTGTGGGCTCTACGGTTATATATGACGGGCGATTTCGTGATTGGCTTATCGAAATCATATTTTGGATGTTCTGTTGGGTTTGTATCGTCGTTTTGGACTCGTAAACACTAAATTTTATAAATTTGGAGAACTTTGTCTCTGACATATTTTGGTGCAAAGTGGGCCACATGTGGACCCCATTTTGACCCAAAATTGTCAATTTTGTCCCTGTGTCCAAATTAGACTTATGGGTAGTCAATCCTAACTATTTCAAGTATTCTGAGAATATTGGTAATATTTATATCAGCATCCGGAGGCATACTTGACGATTCTATTTTTCCAGGAGTAGTTGACGGAGTTCAGGATCCAGGCAAGTGTACTTTGCCAAACTTGCAGTAGATCATATTATATTATCTGCTTGTGTTTCTTTTCATATATATATACTCTTGTGATATACATGTTCAACCTAGGACCGTAAGACGTTGCTTAGCATCTGAACAAGATTCGGGTGTCAATGCCATACACGGAGTCGTGTAACGTCACTTAGAGAGTTGATTTAACGATCATATTTTTATGTGCTTGCTTTACCAAGTACGTTAGACCATAGGACACTTGATACTATTCATGTGACAGAATTTTTCTTGAGTTATTCATGGTGATTCTGTATAGGCTTACAGATTTTGTGATATAAGACTTGCATATTATATAAATATTATTATGACTCGTTGTACTCGCTAGAGGTCATAATCTTGCGTGTTATGGATATAAGACGATGTGGACATGAGACGTGAGATTATATTAGGTGGAGAGAGACACACATGCTACAGGCTGATTATGTTTATATATATATATACTATGTTACTGGAGGTACTTTAGTCTCTGTACCAGATCTTAGCACATTTACTGGCCCTACGAGATACTACTTGCTGCTATAGGCTCCCCGACACAGAGCCTGTAGTGGTCTCAGCCTGACTACTAGTAATGCTCTTATTTGTAATTACTTTAGCTGGTTACATAGCTTGTCCTGAGGATCTGTTTTTACTTACTGTATTTTACTTGGCTTGAGTGTTTATTGTACCTTGCTATATCCCCTAAGGACCTTGTCACTACCATATTTTTAGAAAAAGATATTTTGGTAATTTTATATTTAATTAAATATTATGCATGTTGTACAATTATTTATTATATTATTTAATTATTGTTATATGTTAGTTTAGTGATTTGGACTTGTATTAGTGGACCTAACTAGTTTAGCTTAGACTCATGGACCAACATGTATTAATTGTTAGAATTGAGCCCAAATAGAAGCCCATTCTTTAGAAGAATAATTAGTTTAATTAAACCATTAGACTAGAACCTTCCTTTCTTAATTATTTCTTTATGAGAGGCCCCAAGGGATATAATGGATATTACATAGTAGCTTGGCAAGAAAAAGTTTCTCTCTCCTCTTTTTATTTCAAATCTTGATCTAGAATTTTTTTCAATCAAATTCTCTCATTTTCACATCATTTTCCTACCAAATTTTATCCTAATTTCTTTCCAAATCACCATTGGAGGCTAGTGGATCAAGGATCTAGAAGGAGAAAGCAAGGATCTACAAAGAGGAGCAAGGATCTACAAGTTGGAGGTCAATTCCATAATATTTGGAGGTTGTATGAGAAATCCATCTTCCAATATACATAATTCAATTTTTTTCTCTTTAATTAGGTTCTAAATCTATAATTTAACCATGAGAAATTAATCCATATACATAGACTACCCATAGAATTTTGAATTGAGTTCATAAGAGGCCTATTGAGAAAGTTATGGTACTTTTTGTGTCAATTTTGGAAGAATTCTGAGATTGACACTTGTTGTGTTTGTCAATTGGTCCTATATATCAACTTGGCATGTGTTTGTGTATTTGTGTCTAGTGTCATGTCTATAATTGGGTACGTGTAGGTCGTATCCTAATAATTTGGTGATACGTATTATTTTAGGGGTTTTTTCTCTGACACGGGGCTTTGTGCATGTCACATTTTGACACGGACACGTAGATGTGTGTTTGACCCTTTGTATTATTTATAAATAATATATTAAACTTGCTCGTGTCCTTCGGGGTACATTTGGTTGTGTGGTGGACTCGTATCGCAAACGTATCATTGATCTAGTGTGGTACGGGTGCGATGCACCCCACGTGTTGTTGTATTTCAATTCTAGATCCAATTTTTTGTTCTTAGTTAGTGGTAATATATATATTGATATGTAGAAGTATAAGTATTATGTATATAGATATCTATATATATATATATATATATATATATATATATATATATATAGATATATAAATACTATTGAATATATATCTATGTATCTACTTGTGTTGATTACATGCTATATATATATATATATGTGTGTGTGTGTGTGTGTGTGTGTGTGTGTGTGTGTGTGTGTGTGTTCATATATGTATATTGGTGTATGTTCTCATATGTTATCTATATGTATATATTGATAAGTATATATATATATGGGATACTATATCTATATAGGCATATGTGTATGGTTATATTTATATACATTGTAGAGATGAGGGTATGATTACTTGGATATATATATATATATATATATATATATATATATATATATATATATATATATATATATATATATATATATTGTTAAGTGTATATACATTGATGTATATGTATATGTATACACATATACATATACATATACATATACATATACATATACATATACATATACATCGATGTATATACACTTATACATATACATATAAATACACATATACATATACATCGATGTATATATATATACATATACATATACATATACATCGATGTATATACACTTAACAATATATATATATATATATATATATATATATATATATATATATATATATATATATATATATATATATATATATAGTGAGTGTGTGCATATAGGTGCATTGATATGTTTATATATCTAGATACTTTGTAAACTACATAGTTATATGTATACATGCATTTAGGAGTATGATACTCGTATGTGTGCTTGTGCGTGTGGGGGGGGGGGGAGAAGTGAACCAATACACCAATGCATCGTGAGGCAGTGAGTAGCAGCAGCCACTACAGCAGAAGCAAATGCAGCAGCAGCAAACGCAACTACAGCAGTAGCAGCGGCTACAATAAGCATTAGTAGCATATCCCAGCATCAGCAGTAGTTTTGAGCAGCCAGTGCAGTGGGGCCTCGATTGTAGAAGCATAAAAAATATGCTGGAGAATCATACGCGTAAAACCCAACATGCAGGAAGCCAGCATAAAATAGAGCTCCAGCACTAGGTGGCGTAAAACATGACTTCAGAGCCAATGGCATACAATAGAGCTTCAACGTTGTTCAACGTAAAACATAGCTCCAGAACAACCCGCATAAAGCAGTACTTCCAGACTGCTTCGGCGTAAAAAGGTTGCTACATCGCTACTTCGACGTAAAACCTGTCTGCTTTTAATGTAGTAGGAAGTTGTACGAGAAACTCTTCGTATTCCTCGAATGAACCTGTCAGACGAAGCAGTGAACCTAACTCCTAATAAAAAGTACTGTAGGACGACCGAGAGGATGGTTGTAATGATGATTCTACACAGAGCCTCAGACTGTCGTTTAGTGACAAGTCTTTGATATAAGATATCGTTTACGCATTCAAGGAATACGCTGCCTATTTTACACAGGCAGAGATGAGCTTTTACGCTCAGATGAGACAAAATCAACCGCCACGTCAAAAGCTGTTCTTCGTACAGAACTCGAGGCACGTCTCTGTAGTTATTGTATGAGATGGGGGCAGATCTCTGCATTTAATGCACAAGATTTGGTTCTACTTTTAATGACTGTGAGAGCTATAATTAGGGCTAATACGCTCAGATCACCATCCTTGCACATTATGCCAACCAGGCTATTTTCAGCTATAGGAGTACGCCGTATGCTATCTCCTCAAAATACGTCGATCTGGCTATTTTTAACTATAGGAGTACGCCGTATGCTATCTCCTCGAAATATGCCAACTCAGGCTATATTTGCAAAGGTGCGTGATAAGGCTATTTGCCCAGAATATGCTCAAGACCTCAGTCAAAGAAGGATAATTGGCTATTTTTACGCTGGTTACCTATCCAG
This sequence comes from Iris macrosiphon, assembly GCA_036927795.1. NCBI lineage: Eukaryota > Viridiplantae > Streptophyta > Magnoliopsida > Asparagales > Iridaceae > Iris > Iris macrosiphon. The sequence continues at coordinate 175,454,288 of JAYESA010000004.1, forward strand.
GCAGCATCAAGCCTTACGCAGCTATTTGGCTTCTACGCCAACAAGACAACTATTTGGCTTCTATGCCAACAAGACATCTATTTGGCTTCTACACCAACAAGACAGCTATTTGGCTTTTATGCCAACAGCACAGATATTTGGCTTTTACGCCAACAAGATAAATATTTGGCTTTTACGCCAACGTGACAGTTATTTGGATTTTATGCCAACCTTCTCTACGCGAGGGGCAGTTACCTACGTGGCTTGCATGCCGTAATCTTTGATAAGCGATTATACACGTTACCTCATAATGGGACATGCATCACACGCAGATTCAGGAGATCATTCATACGTGGGTAGCAGTTATTATAATCGTCACATAAAAGGTGAAGCTCTCTCCGCTGTTCGATTTCTACGTCGACTGTGACCAAACTCTATAAATAGAGACCTCCGACCACGGAGGTCCGGGGTGGACAAAGAGGTGGAAGAAAAGAGAAGAGAATTCAAGAGCCACAGACAGAGGTCAAGGTCAAGTGAGCACACATAGAGAGCTTTGACAACGAGATTTCAACCTTTCTTGCAGTCTTTGAAGCTTCTTTTTCGTCTTCTACAATACTTCTTTGTCATCGTGTGGTCCAAGGGACAAAGTGATCGACTGCAGATCAGACTCCTATAGCAATATTTCTCCAGAATTAAATTTTTGTACTTAACATCCTCATATAGGATTAATTGTACTTCTTTTTCTTGTTTGTAAACAAAGAAAGGGTTTCGTATAAACCTAGTTTTAATTTCTTTCATTTATTATCAAACATAAGATGGCGACTCTGCTGGGGACTACTTTCTCATCTGACGAGAAAGCCATTTCTCAACACGATGTTGTATCCGTCGGATCAACGAAGAAGACTCTGGTCGTCCAATTTGACCAATCTGCTTATGAAGACTTGCTTCGCACAGGGGATGGCTCTCGTTCCCTCTCTGTCCAAGACAACAGGAAGCTGCGTAAAGTATGGATGCCCCAGACATCCTCTACCCTTCCTGCAGGCTCTTTCTCCCCGACCAACAAGGTTGTAACATTGCAACCTGTGTGCCCCACGTGCAAAACTTTGTCTCCCGTCTGTGACATGGCAGACAGAGCTTCTGGCAATGCCTTAGTGCCGATCCAGAAGTCTACTCCATGCCCTGTATGTAAAACTTTGTCTCCCGTCTGTGACGTGGCAGACAGAGCTTCTGACAATGCCTTAGTGCCAATCCAGAAGTCTACTTCGTGCCCTGCGCGTAAAACTTTGTCTCCCGTCTGTGACGTGGCAGATAGGGCTTCTGGCAATACCTTAGTGCCAATCCAGAAGTCCACTCCATGCCCTCCGTGTAAAATTTTATCTCCCGTCCGTGACGTGGCAGATAAAATTTCTGACGATGCCTCAGTGCCAATTCAAAAATTTTAAACGCGCCCCGCGCATAAAAATATATCTTCCGTCTATAAGGAGGCAGATGGTCCCTGCAATCACCGCAAGGGAAAATAAGTGGCAGATTTCTCGACTCAGCTTTTATGCCATCAAGAGAAGAATTTGCCTGCTCTTCCAATTACGCAAAATGCTAACGGTTGATTGAGGACTTCCTCAGTTTTATGCCAACCTGTACAAAGCCGGTTCACGGGAACATACGCTCCTCAGACGGATGACGGATGACGGATCATACGCTACTCACATGGCTGAACTACTATATTCTTATGGCAGGGAGAGAGTTATGATTCCTAATCTCCATGCCCCTACTGATGTAAATAGGCAGAATAAGCCTTCTTCTTCTTCTTTTGGTCATCTTCCTGATTTGCATGATTTCTTGATCCAAAATCACAAAGACAAGGGTCAAAATCAAGATGTAGAGTCCCTAAACTACCAAGATTGGGGAGATCATGTGGGATATAGCGCCAACATCTAATGTCATCACGATAAATGGGCTATATGAAGAACATGTCTTTATATGGAATATAGCGCCAATAATCTTCGGTCGAATACGGAATGGACCGATTGTACAAGAAGATTCTCACGAGTCTGATGCTGAGAGAATACAAATCTACAGATATAGCCCACAAGCTTTAAAGATTATACAAAGCATGGGTTATAATTTGAAGTTGAAACAAGGCCTCAACTATGGAAAATACAGACGAACACCGTTGCATGGTAATCCTTACTGTCAACGAACTCGTTTTGGGTTAGGATATACCACATCCCCTGCAAACTCCAAACCTCTACGGTCAGATCCTGTAATATCAGAGCCAGGTCTTTCTAGATCAACTTCTGTGGACGAACACAACGACAGGTCTGGGGGTAGTCTCCCTCGACAAAATGGGACAGCATCCAAAGCTGGGGGTATAATTCCCTCTGTGTCTGACAGTGATGCAACTATGACCATTCCCTCCGAGGACCGTAAAACTCAGGCATCGGGAGCCCGAAGGCCGAAGGGTACTTTCTCCTTCAATGAAGATGACATCATTAAAATCTTAAATATATTGATGAAAGAAAACAAGCTCCAGCTACCCAACATCAGATACCCTGAAAGGGCTGGCAAGGTCGATGACCCAGAATATTGTCTCTTTTATCGGTACATTTATCACCCCACAAAGACGTACTATGTACTAAAGAAGAAAATTCAGGAGTTGATCGACGCCAAAGTTATCACTTTGCATCTATAAACAAGATGACGATCACGGCAAATCGATCTCACTCCAACGTGTCAATTTGCCCCCCAAGAGGTACCGGGGATTGAGTCCCTAAAATCTTTCTCTAGAGGAACAACCTTCGGCTCTATCCCCACTCAGCAAATCACTCTCCAGTGAATTTTCTGGACATCGGTTCACGTCCTGTAAACTCCCTCGACCAAAATTTAGGTTCACTTAGCTTAAATAGAGAGATTAGGGTTAATTAAGAGTCAATTAGAATTTGATTTTAGTATTTTATAATTGTTGTGCAATATTTATCACTTAGTACGCCTTACCCTTGTTTCGATATTTAGAGCACCACTAGTTAATACCTGCAAATAAATTACATACACTTTTCCTAGTAATGTCAGCCTTCCATTCTGACCCTTGTATAACTCACAAATACTCTATCTTGTGCTTTATTTTAGTCGAACAAAAATTGTTACAAACATTCGTGTTTAAATCTAATTAAATCTAACTTTGTATTCCTTGTGCGTTCCAAACAAAATTGGAGACACAATCTTGACCCATTTTTTATAACCCAATTTATGATAATATTCTATCCTGAGTCCTCTATGTCCATGGTACTTGTGTCCCACCTAATTTTAGCCCAGGTACTTCCAATTAATTCAAGAACATCATACGCATTTATTTTTTTAATTAAATTAATCCAATATCCGTCTTTATATAATTTCTTAATTGTTAGGATCTTTTGTGCGAAAAGACAATGAGGTGTTCCCATTCTATTGGAGGCAAGTCATAAAAAAACCCTTCCTATGTATCTTACGAATCGTCATTCATTTAATGCGTTCATACTGCAAGTCGTCATTATTTAATGCGTTCACACTACGAGCCGTCATTTATTTAATGCTTTCACACTACAAGTCGTCATTCATTTAATGCGTTCACAGTACGAGCCGTCATTCATTTAATACGTTCACACTGTAAGTCGTCATTATTTAATGCGTTCACACTACGAGCCGTCATTTATTTAATGCGTTTATACTGCGAGTCGTCATTATTTAATGCGTTCATACTACGAGTCTTCATTCATTTAATACGTTCACACTATGAATCGTCATTATTTAATGCGTTCACACTACGAGCCATCATTCATTTAATGCGTTCATACTACGAGACATCTTTTATTAAATATGTTCACACTTTTCTCCTATATATGCTACACTCTTTCTCTCTCTACGAACACCTACACCAGCAGCCAACACCTAAAGAAATTCTAAAAATATTACCCCTCATCAAATCCTAGCCATACATTTCAAACCATGTAATCTTAGCCCTCTAATACCTACATGTCAAGACAGGCCCAAATCCTAAGAAGGATGTTGACCAAGTCGACCTTTTTAGGTCAACCTAAACTCCCCTTTACATATAGTTATATATATATCACTTTTCCTTCCTTTTTCCCTTTATTTTTCTTAAAAATTCCCCTAAAACTAAACCTAAACCTAGCCCCAGCTGCCACCCCCCTTTTCATGTTCTCGACCTCCCTCTCCCAACAGCGAACCCCCCCCCCCGTCGGAGCAGCTCCGCCTGTCCCTTTCCTCAACCTCCACCTTCCTCCTTCCCGACCTCCCTAGCCGCCTCCCCTCCGACACTCACCACCATCACCGACTTCATCTTCACCGCGAACACCACCTCCCTCCTCTGCCGAGCCACCCTCACCCCCGCCGGTGGACCACCGAGCATCGCCCCGACGCCGGCAAGCCAACCTCCCTCCCCTCCCCTCCGTGGCAGAGCCACCGCCATCACGAGCCACTGCTGTTGTTACTGCTCCAACTGTTGTTGTAGCCACTGCCGTTGCCTTCCTGACCGCTACCACAGCGCCGTCGAGCACCGCCCGACGGCCACCGGGCACCCCAACGACCGGTGATGCTTCCCCAGGCTTCCCCTCCCCTTCTCCTCCACCAGAACACCGCCACAATGGCCACCCTGCTGCTACCACTGTTCTTCTTCTTCTTCTTCAAACTCGCAAAATCGAGCCTCGACCAACCCACTTCCCGATGCGATCATGCCTCCATCGCTCGACCATTCTGCGAGCTATCTTCGCAGATGTGTTCGCTAGGTAACCCTCTTCTAACGTCTTCATTTAGAATAATTTAATTTGATTTATATTGTTTGTTAGTTTAGATCCAAAATCGAATAAAAAATATTTTTAAAATAAAAAATTCTCCGGAACAGAGTGGGTTCCATCAATCCGGACATCCAAGTCATGTACCAATTTTACTAAAAGGTGTGCACTGCCAATACGGACGTGTAGGATTTTCCGAAAGTTAATTTGGATGTGCATGCACACCGAAATCAATGCGTATCCGTCGACGATACCCCGTATCGATCCTGTGCTAAAACTCGTCGTAACTTCGTGTGTGCTCATCATTTTAAAACAAAACTTGTGCCATCAGACTCGTAGCGATACGCTGGTCCTGTGACCCAAGTTTGGTTCAATTCTGAGAACGTTGACAAAATCCCGTATCGTGGGCCCCTCGGCTCTACTTGACGGACGATTTTGTGATCGGCTCATCGGAATCTAGTTCTGGATATTCTGTTGGGTTCGTATCGTCGTTCTGGACTTGTTGACACTAAGTTTGACGAATTTAGAGAACCTTGTCTCTGGCACATTTTTTGGTGCAAGACGGGGGCCCACTTGTGGATCCCGTGCTGACCGGAAACTGTATTTTTGTCCCTGTGTCCAAATTGGACGAAAGGGTAGTATTTTCTAGCTATTTTACTTATTCTGGGAATGTTGGTGATATTTATTTCAGCATCCGGAGACGTTCATTCTGAGGCCATAGTTCCTGACTCTTGGTGTTTAACATCTGGATGTTACATTTTTGCATCTCTTTTGCCAGGCAAGTATACCTTGCCTTGTTGTACTATTTAAATTCAATTATTTTTAGTTACATATTTATTTATTTTAATATTATATAACTGTGCACGTCCGAGAAAGACTCGGGTGTAGTCAACGAAGGCGTTGACGTTAGGACTTATGTCTGACCTAGTGTCTAGTAGACCCACCTAAAGTTGTGAAGTTATTGGTATGACTCCCCAGGCCTTGACACGTATCATTACACGTCACAGAGTGAGTTCATATAGGGATGCGTGCCTCATGCGCGACTGGCCATCAGTGTGAACAACACATGTAACAGTATTTAGCTTAGTTATTTATTCTATAGAGACTTGCATCATAGTACGAGATGTTCACGTCATATTTATGACTTGTATATCTACATTGGGCGGGGAGGACGTCTAGTAGGCGTATGGGACACCCACCTCCTTTATACAGATACCGCACTCGACGGAGTGATACAGACGTATATATATATATATATATATATATATATATATATATATATATATATATATATATATATATATATATATATATATATATATATATATTGCAGATACTACGTTCCTTAGAGAGTTGGGCGTTACTTGTTATTATTGCAGATATCATACTCTAAAGAATGTTGGACATTATACTATTTCAGATACCATGCTCCTCGGAGATGGACGATTGCAGAGTGCCCTCGAATGGGGGCATATATGGCATATACTAGCTAGTCACGACGATTGGTGAATTACGTCAGCATATGTCTAGCCTACACTTTTCCTTACGTACTAAGTTGTTCTCAAATTGTATTCACTTAGATGGTTAGCACACCCCCCTTTATTTATTCAGTATTTACTTTATGGCATATATTTTTGTATCTTGTTACGTTCCTCTGAGGACCTGGATCCCTTCCAGATTGTTTGTGCAGTTACAGGATATTTGATCTAGTAGAGTGTGGATGTCATTGCAGGTATATTTACATTTTTAGCTATTTCAATCATGTATTAATTTCCATTTTATTCTGCTTTTATAGTCTAATGTTTATAGACCTATATTGTTCTTTCGGTCTATTCGAACGGATGTATTATTGGGCTGCAGACTGGTGATGCGTATCGTTCTTTCTTGAGATTACTTACCCTGGATTGAGATTTAGATTTAGTTGTTGTATGTTAGAAATAGATTATTACTTGGATTATTTGACCATGGACAGCGTAAGTGCGCTTCGTCGGGTCCATTAAATTGGAAAGCCCTACGGAGTCGTACCAGCTGGCCATTGCCACGTGTCTGGTCCCATAGATTTTGGGACTGGGACGTGACATAGTTTTAGTGGTGGCCCATGCAGGTCAGAGCAAATTGTTTCGGTTATGTTACTGTACCGAACGAGCCTGCAACTTAGGATTAATGTGAATAAGATCTTAATCCATGACCGATTTTAAAACTCCTCTTGTATTCGATTTGATGCCCTTGGACTTCACTACTATATTCGTTCATTTACCGCCGACATCATTATTATTGTTTCTTATTTTTCTTAATTCGGGAAGATGAATGCTCGTGTACGGTGATTGCCTTCAGAAACAGATCCTCGTCAAGACGAAGATGGCACAGTTGATAAGATATTTTGAGTAGATGGTTTTATTAGATGGTTAACCATGGTAAAGAAGGTTGATAAGTTCTTTCTTGATACTAAAGCTAGTATGGACTGGTGGCATAAGAATTAGACATATAAGTAGAGACTTATAAACTATACCCTTACTTAAGGTAGCCGTGACCTGTCAGTATTAGAAGCTAGAAGGGTTATTTAATTCTAAGGCGCTAGAATAAATTAAGAGAGACATAACTAGATATTAAGGTTAGTCGTAGCCCATGACAATGATACGTAGCCCATGACAATAATACAAGGAAGTAGGTGTAGTCTTATGGTAGTGATACAAGGAATGACCTGATGAACTAGGCAAGACAAAATCTTAGACTCACCTCTAGAAGAAGATTATTGGATAATAATAAAAATATGGTATGAGATAGTACCTAGGGTAGCAAACCATAGTGATTAACCCCTAGTTACCTGGTGACTTATACCTAGGGTAGCAAACCATAGTGGTTAACCCCTAGTTACCTGGTGACTTATAGTATCCGACCTTAATTATTTTCCTACCCTCTAGATAGTGATCAGGACTAAGCTAAAACAGATAGGTAGATTGCTAGACATGGATTGCTAGGCTTAATTTTTGGAAGAAGTGATAGCTGAGTACTACATATAGTTTTCAAATTAGATTAGATGTACTTGACTTATTTGGATAGTCAGTGACTATTAGTCTCATGTTTTTACCTTTGATAATTCGATTAGTTAAGCTAGTATCGGAAATAGAGCAATTAGATTGAAGGAGAGAGTATCGACATATGTTAGCCTTGAGTTGGATATCATGAACTACCAATAATGAATGACCAGTTATAAACCAGATGGTACCTATATAGTTTGGATGAAGGATACGCGTAGAGTAAATTAGGAGAAACCTCAGGTTCGAGGTAAAAAGGTAGAGTGGCAACAAGATGAGATTCGTGACAAGTACCTGGCCTTGATTTTCTTTTAAAAATTTAGAGAAGTACCAAAACCAGAAATAAGGACGTTGGCTCGAGATAATGACAGACTTTGAGATTGAGCTGCAATACCATCCGAGAAAAAGCTAACGTAGTAGCCGATGTATTGAGCAAGAGACCTATGGCATTCTTTTGATTTTCAGCAACACCAGTTGAGAGATCTAGAGCAATTAGGTATAGAGTTCATTATTGCCCAGAACAGACGGCCAGTTGTCAAGTTACAAGTGCAATCGACATTGGTTGAGAGGATCAAAGCTGCCTTGCTAACAGATGCTAGATTCCAGAGACTTCGACAGAGGACAGAGGCCGGGATGCAGACATGATTATGCATACACATGGATGGACTTTGAGATGTGGAGATCGTCTCTATTTTTCGAAAGAAGAACTTCATCAGGAGTTGATATCGGAGACACACAGTTCAGCATGCTCTATTCATCAAGGAGGCACAAGATGTACAGAGATCTTAATACAGTACTAATGGTAGCATAGAATGAAGAGGGAGATAGCCACTTTGTGGCAAAGTGCCTGGTGTGTCAGCAGGTCGATTGAGCATCAGAGGTCTGCAGGTTTACTTTAATCCACTCCCGGTACCTAAGTAAAAATAGGAGCACATCACTATAGATTTCGTTATGGGCTTTTCAAGGAGTCCCAGTGTTCGCAATACGGTATGAGTGATCGTGGATCGACCTACGAAGTCCGCTCACTCTTTACCTTTCAGATTTTGACAATCTATAGAGATCTTAACATATATGTATATGAGGAAGATCGTACGACAGCATGGAATGCCAGTAGGTATAGCGTTTGATAGGGATACGAGGTTCATATCTTACCTTTGACGGAGCTTAGAGTTGAAAACAAGATCAACGTACTAGAAAGATATGAAGGGTGTAGGAAACAAATGATAAGAAAAATGTATTAGAGTCACGTGGCCCAAGGACAAATTTTTTGATATAGACTGGAGAGATAATAATTATAGTATTTACAGATTGTAATACTTTAGGAATTTTGAGGATTTAACACAGGTAGAAATTGCCGATCAGCCTCGAAGTGCTACAAATTTTAAGGAACAAGATACAGGTTTATGTCACACACCGACTCATTAGTCAATCGGTAGACGATTACCACTAGACTCCTAGATTATATATTGACACGTGAGTATGGGGTATATAAGGAAGATAGAAGTCTGACAGAAATGGTAGCTGAATGTTGTGGATTACACATAAACTGGTTAAGAGATAGGGATTTAGACTTTGGACTAATAGGACAAGAGCTTGCTAAACCTAATCCTTAGTAGAAGGTGGTGTCATTAGAACCTCTATCCAATTTTCCCTAGCTGATAAATTTTTAGGGTTAGTATTCTTATTGGTTACCTTTTATTCTAGGGTACTTAGAATGACTGAATAGATAATTGTTATATATTTTCTATATATTCTTAGTACTATGTAATGAGGGGAGGCTTAGTTTATATTTTATTACATATACTTCTCCTAGGAATTATTTGAGTTAAGTTTCTAGGCTAGGTATGATTGACTAGCTAGATTAGACCTATTCCTGCTAAAGGCAATTGTAAGAAGTTAAGTCACCTGATTCCCTCGTGGATACTATAGGATGATGACGTATTACCAAGGAAGAAGGCTAAGATAATAACCGTCCAAGTTGCTGACAAAGATTAGGACAGTGTTCGAGGTACGGATCGAACAAACATCAGGTTCAGGAGTATTTCCAATATGTCAATAGAGCCCAACAGATAGTGCAAATGCCAACTCCAACGGTTCTAGGTATGTCCGTAGCATTGCTAGAAATTTTGTGGTTTATTATGTGTTTATTTTAATTTCGAGGACGAAATTCTTATAAGTTGGGTAGATTGTAAACCCCCTCGACCAAAATTTAGGTTCACTTAGCTTAGATAGAGAGATTAGGGTTAATTAAGAGTCAATTAGAATTTGATTTCAGTATTTTATAATTATTGTACAATATTTATCACTTAGTGCGCCTTACCCTTGTTTCGATATTTAGAGCACTACACTAGTTAATACCTGCAAATAAATTATATACACTTTTCCTAGTAATGCCAGCCTTCCATTCTGACCATTGTGTAACTCACAAATACTCTATCTTGTGCTTTATTTTAGTCGAACAAAAATTGTTACAAACGTCCATGTTTAAATCTAATTAAATCCAACTTTGTATTCCTTGTGCGTTCCAATCGAAATTGGAGACACAATCTTGACCCATTTTATACAATCCAATTTATGATAATATTCTATCATGAGTCCTCTATGTCCATGGCACTTGTGTCCCACCTAATTTTAGCCCAGGTACTTCTAATTAATTCAAGAACACCGTGCACATTTATTTTTTTAATTAAATTAATCCAATATCTGTCTTTATGCAATTTCTTAATTGTTAGGATCTTTTATGCGAAAAGACAATGAGGTGTTCCCCTTCCATTGGAGGCAAGTCATAAAGAAACCTCTTCCTACGTATCCTACGAGTCGTCATTCATTTAATGCGTTCACACTACAAGTCGTCATTATTTAATGCGTTCACACTACGAGCCGTCATTTATTTAATACTTTCACACTACGAGTCGTCATTCATTTAATGCGTTCAGACTACGAGCCGTCATTCATTTAATATGTTCACACTGCAATTTGTCATTATTTAATGTGTTTACACTATGAGCCGTCATTTATTTAATGCGTTCACACTGCGAGTCGTTATTATTTAATGCGTTCACATTACGAGTCTTCATTCATTTAATACGTTCACACTACGAGTCGTTATTATTTAATGCGTTCATACTACGAGCCGTCATTCATTTAATGCGTTCACACTACGAGACATCTTTTATTAAATGCGTTCACACTTTTCTCCTACATATGCTACACTCTTCTTCTCTCTACAAACACCTACACCAGCAGCCAACACCTAAAAAATCCTAAAAATATCATCCCTCATCAAATCCTAGCCATACATTTCAAACCATACAATCTTAGCCCTCTAATACCTCCATGTCAAGACAGGCCCAAATCCCAAGAAGGATGTTGACCAAGTCCACCTTTTTAGGTTAACCTAAACTCCCCTTTACATATAGTTATATATATATATATCACTTTTTCTTCCCTTTTCCCTTTATTTTTCTTAAAAATTTCCCTAGAACTAAACCTAAACCAAGCCCTACCCGCCACCCCCCTTTTCATGTTCCCGACCTCCCTCTCCCAACAGCGGAACCCCTTCCCCCGTTGGAGCAGCTCCACCTCCCTCCATTCCTCGACCTCCACCTCCCTCCTTCCTGACTCCCTAGCCGCCTCCCCTACGACACTCATCACCATCATCGACTTCATCTTCACCGCCAACACCACCTCCCTCCACTGCTGAGCCACCCTCACCCCCGCCGGCGAACCACCGAGCATCGCCCCGATGCCGGCAAGCCAACCTCATCCCCGCGGCAGAGCCACCGCCATCGCGAGCCGCTGCTGCTGCTACTGCTCCAACTACTGTTGTAGCCGTTGCCGTTGCCTTCCTAGCCGCTGCCACAGCAGCGTCGAGCATTGCCCGACGGCCACCGAGCACCCCGACGAGCGGCGACGCTTCCCCCGGGCTTCCCCTCCCCTTCTTCTCTGCCAGAACGCCGCCGCAATGGCCACCCTGCTGCTACCACTGTTCTTCTTCTTCTTCAAACTCGCGAAATTGAGCCTCGACCAACCCACTTCCCGACGCGATCATGCCTCCATCGCTCGACCATTCTGTGAGCTATCTTCGTAGATGTGTTCGCTAGGTAACCCTCTTCTAACGTCTTTATTTAGAATAATTTAATTTAATTTATATTGTTTGTTAGTTTAGATCCAAAATCAAATAAAAATCATTTTCAAAATACAAAAATTCTTCGGAACAGAGTGGATCCCGTTAATTCGGGCATCCACATCACGTACCAATTTTTCCAAAAGGTACGCACTGTCAATACGGACATATAGGATTTTACGAAAGTTGATTTGGATGTGCGTGCACACCAAAATCAACGCGTATCCGTCGACGACACCCCGTATCGACCCTGTGCTAGAACTCATCGTAACTTTGTGTGTGCTCATCGTTTCAAAATAAAACTTGCGCCATCGGACTCGTAGTGATATACTGGTCCTGTGACCCAAGTTTGGTTCGATTCTGAGAACGTTAACAAAATCTCGTATCGTGGGCCCCACGGCTCCACTTGACGGACAATTTTGTGATCGGCTTATCGAAACCTAGTTCTGGATATTCCGTTGGGTTCGTATTATCATTCTGAACTTGTTGACACTACGTTTGATGAATTTAGAGAACCTTGTCTCTGGCACATTTTTTGGTGCAAGACGGGCCCACTTGTGGATCCCGTGCTGACCAAAAATTGTATTTTTGCTTCTGTGTCCAAATTGGACGAAAGGATAGTATTTTATAGATATTTTACTTATTCTAGGAATGTGGGTGATATTTATTTTAGCATCCGAAGACGTTCATTCTGAGGCCATAGTTTCTGACTCTTGGTGTTTGACATCTGGACGTTATATTTTTGCAGCTCTCTTGCCAGACAAGTATACCTTGCCTTGTTGTACTGTTTAAATTTAGTTTTTTTTGTTACATGGTTATTTATTTTAATATTATATAACTGTGCGCGTCCGAGAAAGACTCGGGTGCAGTCAACGAAGGCATTGACGTTAGGACTTGTGTCTGACCTAGTGTCTAGTAGACCCACATAAAGTTGTGGAGTTATTGGTATGACTGTCACTACCCAATTCTAGAAAATAGGGTATATTTTTTTTTATTTGATAAATAGTGTATTGTATTTAATTATTTATATTTATAATTAAATAGTGATTGTATTATTTTTTTAATGATTGTTTTAGGGTTTTGGCTAGCCTGGATCCATGTCAGACCCTAGTGGACCCATGTCCGACCCAGCCCACACCCTTGTGAGAATTATTTTGGGGCTTAGATTTATTATTTTATTTTTAGGAGGTTAGTTGGAGAGATTTGGAACTAGTTTGAGTGCATTTGGAGACCCGAAACCCAAAACCGAGTTACGGGAAGGCATTTTGGTCATTTGGACTTAGTGGAACCCCCTTTATTAATTTGGGCCGGCCCCTACCTACCCACCCGTGAGAAAACCAGCAGCCCCTCCCCTTTGCTTTGTGTTCTTCCACTTCTTCTTCTTCTTCTTCATTTCTTCTTCTTCTTCTTCTTCTTCTCCTTCTTCCTCCAAAGTAAGTCTCTTCTTCCATTTTTCTTCTTCTTTCTTCCATTCCTTCTTCTTTAAGCTAACCCTAACCTTGCATTTTCCCCAACCTAGGTGTGAGAAGCTTAGATCTAGTATGAGAGCTAGAATTGGTGGCTTGGAGCTTGAGGGAGATGATTTGGAGTAGATCGGAGACTTTGGCCTTGAGATTCCAACTCCCAAGAGGTAAAACCTAACTTTCCCCTTCCTAATTATTTTTGTGTAGTGTAATTAGTGTTGTAGAACCCTCCTAGACCCTAACCCTACCCGTAGGAGGAAGTTGGAACTAGTTTGGGTGAGTTTAGAAACTTTGACATTAGGTTTTGTGTCGAATTCGGGTGGAATCCAAATTTGGCCCAATTTTGGGTGATGCCCTAGGTTAGACGGACCTAGGTAGACGTTGTCGGGTGTCTAGAGGGTGAGTGCGTGTCTCCGTTCGGACACGGGAAGCCGTGTCGCGGAGAAACGGACGTTTCGGACGAAATTGGGGCTTTTCATCGTCGCTGATTCTAAGTGCATGTGCGTTTCCGCCACGGGCCTAGAATCGATGTGGGAGCACATTTTCTAGGATCTAGACATCGTGTAGAGCGCGTGGGTAAATTTTGGGCCGATTCCGAGTTCGTTTGGTGTGCGTTTCAGGAGGTTTTCCGAGCCGCGTACCACGTGTTCGTCGAAATGACCGAACGGCCATTTCGACTTGGTTTCCTCGTTTCGGGCTTGTACGCGCGTTGGGTTAGTATCGGGGAGTGTGTGCTAGAGTTTTTGGGCTATATTTTATATATTTTAGGGTATTGGTGAGTGTCGGGGTCGTTGGGCGTGAGTAGGGCGTGTGGTTTGAGTGTTGTGTGCGTGGTTGTATTTGTATTGATATGTGTCTATATATATATATTTATATATATGTATGTGTGTTATATATATATTTATATATATATGTGTGTATTTATATTTATGTACTTGTATATGTATATGTCTATGTGTATATATATATATATATATGTATATGTGTAAGTGTGCTTGTGTGTGTGTATGTATATATATATATATAGGTGTATGTATATATATATAGTTGAGAGTGTGTGTAGATATATATATATATATATATATATATATATATATATATATATATATATATATATATATTAAGTGTATATATATATGTAGCTATGTATATATATATTTATGTGTGTGTGTTAGTGTGTGAGTGTGTTAGTGTGTGTGTTAGAGTGTGTAGATGAGTGTATATATATATAGATATCTAGTTATAGATATATAGATATATATGTATGTATATATATATAGATAGTGATATATATATGTATATATATATATATATATATAGGTGTGTGGTGTATAGGCAGCGAGGGGGGTGGCCAGTGCAGCGCAGCGCAGCGGGGGAGGCAGCAGCTGCTGCTGCCTACAGCAGCAGCAGGGAACCAGCAGCAGCAGCAGTAGCAGTAGCAAGTGCAGCAGCAGCAGAATCAGCAGCAGCAGCAGCATAGATCAGCAGCAGCAGTAGCAAGGAGCAGTAGCAGCGGGTAGTAGGAGGTAGCTTAGAGTGAGTTAGATAGATCTATATATCTATATAGATAGATTAATAGTTAGATAGTTAGTTATATAGATAGATTGTTATAGAGATAGTGATAGATAAGTTTATAGATAGTTATATAAGATAAATAGATAGGTAAATAGCTAGATAGCTAGATATATTGATAATTAGATAAATAGGTAGCTAGATAGATACGTAGATAGTTAAATAGATTAGATACATTGATAGATAGATAGCTAGGTATTTAGATAGATAGATAGATACTAGATAGGTAGATAACTAGATTCTTAGATATACCTATCTAAGAGATATAAATATCTATATGCCTAAGTTATATACATATATAGGTGTATAGGTAAGATAATGGGTAATCGGGTAAATGTGTGTGGATATCTATATACATAGGTATATACATACTTAGATATATATAAATATAGTAGATATCTATATTACCTAGCCTAGATTAATAACTAGGTATATAATTAATAGCTAGGTAGCTAGTTAGAGGGTTTTAGAGCGAAATCTTAATACCTTGAGATACCGAGGTATCTCGATACCTTGAGATATTCAAGGTATTGAGTTTCGAGCGGGGTATTTGAGCATTAGCCTAGGAAATGCTTGGGAATGATTTTTATATGTTTATATGTATATAATTACGCGTGCTAGCATAGGTTTTAGCGGGTTTAGGCGGGGTGCGTGGCCTAGGGCGAGGTATCGGATACCGAGGGTATCTCGGTATCTCGATTAGGCGAGTTTGAGAGTTTAGTAGCTTAATGAGCTCGGTTTGACCTAGAATTTCAGGGGCACCCTAGTTTGACCTAGCTTTGACCATAATTGTCCCCGTTGATCGTAAAAGTCAACGTTTGACCTAGTTTTGACCTAGAGTTGACTTTTTGGACCCCGGGTTGACTTGTTGACCCGAATTTCACCGGTTTGACCCGTTCGACCTAGAATAGCCCTAGAAGCCTGTTTTTAATTATTTTATATCAGTTTAAATGCTTAGAACCCTGTTTAATCCTTGCTTTTCGCATTAGGTCCTTGCGACACCGGTCCGGACCTCGATCCTCATCAGTTGCTCAGGACATCAGGCGAGTACCTACCTCTGATAGTTTCCATTTCATGATAGCGTTTATATCACCTGTTCTAGAACTGTAATACTTGATTCTGACACTTTATTACACGAGCTGGTACTAGTGGATCCCGTCATGAGGTGCTATCCCCCTTACCGTGTTCAGCGGGTACTCTATCACGTGTATTTCATCATGTGCTTCGGGTATTGATTATCATGTGCTATCATGTGCTTCTTGTGCTCTCGCCTTCGTGTGCACGAGCTATTATCATGTACATAGCGTGTTGTGGTTGGATCCAATGGTATTAGTGGGGGAGGGGAGTAGTGAGTTGGTTATATGATCAAAGCCAAACAGTATTCATGTGTATGTCGGTTATGCAACTCACGCATAACGGAGTTATCGTAGTGACTTTCATGTGCAACCTAAGCCGATCATATAACGAACTTGTGCTCAAGGCACTTAGCTAGTATTCATGTTTCTCACCTGCACTTACTTTTCCACTACTTGTATTGTTCTCCAGTTTATATTGCAGCTACTTATTGTGCTCCAGCATATATTTATTTCCTGTGCATCTTGATTACTTTTCTATTGCTCATCATATACACCTTACCATGTATTTGGAGTTGCTTTCAGAGTTATGTACTTCGCTCCAGTCCTGACTGGGCATATTTTTTCCAGAGGATCCTGAGGACTATTGCCCTACGTTCTACGGGCCTGGTATTGACGACTGTTGTGACCCCGAGGAGGAGTGCGCCGAGGAGACGCCGATAGCATCCTAGTTAGCTAGGTGGGTTTCCTGGGTTTTTCCAGTGGTTTGTATTTTGGATGACTGTACTTATTCTTTTGTGCTTCTGTGAGATGTTGTAACTTTTAGACTTGGACTGTATTATTTTGGATTGTCTTGCTCTCTTGGTTCTGGTTTTCTTTGTTTATATCATATCGTGCTTATTTTTTTCCCTAGATTTTGTGATTGAGATTTATATATATATTGCGTGGTTGCCCTCCTTCGGGAGAAGATTATTTGATATATATATTGCGTGGTTTTGCCCTCCTTTTGGAGAGGTCATGCCGGATTTTTCAGTGAGATATAGATAGATATGGTTGACCTAGAACGGACCTTTACAGCGTTCTACCGCCGATTCTGCGGCGTAGGCTGGACGTACCCACGGCTCATGCCCGATTTTCGGGTGCGGGTCGTGACACGTTTTTGGTGGTGGCCCATGCAGGTCTCTGCTTTTAGGGTTACCTGCAATAGGATATAGGAGATAGGCTGAGAGAGAGTGTGCTCAATCACAACTAGGACCCTTCCTACTTTCTTTTGCTCTCTTTAATTTTTCCGAAATTGTTTTCTTTTGCAATATTATTGTCCTTCATTGATGTTATCGTTTCTTGCACTGTATTGACTCCTTTTGATCTGTGTTCTTCTTGATTCCATTCCAGCACTTGCTTTATTTAATTCCGGTGCTTCCCATAGCTTTGTGTCTGTATCTTTTGCTGTTAGACACCATCTTGTTGCTGAACCTTTAGCTAGACTCTGCAAGATCACGACCGGGGGTGGTATCATCCTAGTCCGTGATGTTTGCAGAGACCGGAGAGTTACCTTGGGAGGCCGGGAGTTGAGTGTGTGCCTACTCGTAATGCCACTTCTGAGCTACGATGTTGTACTCGGGATGGATTGGTTGAGTACGCATTGTGCTAGTATAGATTGTCGTGGAGGCAGAGTTTTGTTTAGTCCGCCGGGTGAGCCAGAGTTTCAGTTTGCCAGAGGAGCAGCGGAGCAGACCGAGGGAGTCTTCTGCGGAGCCCTGGTGGTAGAGCCGAGGTCGCTACATCCACTGATAGAGGAGTATATGGATGTCTTTCCGGAGGAGTTGCCAGGGTTACCTCCGGACAGAGACGTGGAGTTCTCTATAGACTTGGTGCCAGGCGTGGAGCCGATATCCCAGTACGTCTATAGAGTCAGCAACAGTGAGCTGATAGAGTTGAAGAAGCAGGTGGATGAGCTTCAGGACAAGGGATTTATCAGATCTAGTTCTTCTTCGTGGGGTGCTCCGGTACTTTTTGTGCCGAAGAAGGATGGGTCGATACGGATGTGTATCGACTACAGGGCTCTGAACAGCCTCACAATCAAGAACAAGTATCCGCTGCCGCGTATTGATGATCTATTTGACCAGTTGAGCGGAGCGAGGGTGTTTTCCAGGATTGATCT
The DNA here is from genome assembly GCA_036927795.1 of Iris macrosiphon. Classification (NCBI taxonomy): domain Eukaryota; kingdom Viridiplantae; phylum Streptophyta; class Magnoliopsida; order Asparagales; family Iridaceae; genus Iris; species Iris macrosiphon. The sequence continues at coordinate 175,472,481 of JAYESA010000004.1, forward strand.
GAGGACAGGCTACCACCAGGTGAAAGTCAGGAAGGAGGATATTCCGAAGACAGCTTTTCGGACCAGATATGGACAGTATGAGTTCTTGGTGATGCCGTTTGGGTTGACCAATGCCCCGGCAGTGTTCATGAATCTGATGAATAAGGTGTTCTATCAGCATCTGGACAGGTTTATGGTGGTGTTTATAGATAATATCTTGGTGTATTCGAAGACCCCAGAGGAGCACGAGGAGCATCTGAGGATAGTGCTGGAGACTCTCAGGAAGGAGGAGCTTTATGGAAAGCTCTCGAAGTGTGAGTTCTTCCTTGACAAGGTTGAATTCCTTGGTCATGTAGTGACTGGAGAGGGTATCTCGGTGGATCCGAGAAAGATCGTGGCAGTTGAGGCATGGAGTGCTCCGAGTTCAGTAGCCGAGGTCAGAAGTTTCTTGGGACTGGCAGGCTACTACAGGAGATTTGTTCAGGATTTTTCCCGGATTGCAGAGCCGTTGTCCAGGCTGACTCGGAAGGACGTGGAGTTTGTTTGGTCAGAGGAGTGCCAGATCGCCTTTGATGAGCTGAAGAGGAGGTTGACGACAGCTCCAGTGTTGACATTGCCATCAGGTTCTGGAGGATTCACTATCTATAGTGATGCATCGGGGAAGGGACTGGGTTGTGTGTTACAGCAGAATGGGAGGATGATTGCCTATGCTTCCAGGCAATTACGTCCTCATGAGAAAAACTACCCTACCCACGATTTGGAGTTGGCAGCGGTCATTTTTGCTCTGAAGTTGTGGAAACACTATTTATACGGAGAGCGTGTGGAGATCTTCACAGACCACAAGAGCTTGAAGTATGTGTTTACCCAAAAAGAGCTGAACATGAGGCAGAGGAGATGGTTGGAGTTGATGAAAGACTTCGACATATCATTGCAGTATTATCCAGGGAAGGCAAACGTAGTTGCGGATGCATTGAGCAGGTATCCGGTAGCTATGTGCCTAACTACAGATCGTTATCTTCTGGCAGATCTAGAGAGCTTGGGCATTGAGGTGATAGTGCCTGGAGTTGAGATGCAGATGTGGGGACTGCAGATTCAGTCAGAGTTGGTAGACCGGATCAGGGCTACACAGTTTGAGGATGAGTCCCTGAGGAGCATCAGGGAGCAGGTTCAGATGGGTTTAACAGACGACTTCACCATTGCTGATGATGGTTCTTTGCGGCACGGTACCAGGTTGTGTGTGCCGAGTGGGTCATTGCGCGAGGAGGTTCTCCAGGAGGCGCATCGATCCCAGTACTCTATGCATCCCGGTGCCAACAAGATGTATAGAGATCTGAGACAGCATGTATGGTGGTACGGGATGAAGCGAGAGGTAGTGCGCTTCGTATCCCGATGCTTAGTGTGCCAGCAGGTGAAGGCGGAGAGGCAGAGGCCAGGAGGATTACTCCAGTCGTTACCCATTCCGGAGTGGAAATAGGAGCATGTGACCATGGATTTTGTTTCTGGACTTTCCCGTTCTCCAGGCGGGAAGGATGCGATTTGGGTCATCGTGGACAGGTTGACCAAATCGGCCCACTTTCTACCATTCAAAGTGGGTACGTCTACAGAGAGACTAGCAGAGATGTATGTGCACCAGATAGTCAGACTGCATGGAGTTCCAGTGAGCATAGTATCAGATCGGGACAGTCGCTTTACTTCGCATTTCTGGAGGAGTCTGCAGGCTAGCTTGGGCACCCAGCTCAAGTTTAGTAGTGCGTATCACCCACAGACGGATGGTCAGTCAGAGAGGACCATTCAGACACTTGAGGACATGCTTCGGACCTGTGTTTTGGATTTCAGAGGCTCTTGGGAGGATCACTTGCACTTGGTAGAGTTTGCTTACAACAACAGCTACCAAGCCAGTATCGAGATGTCACCTTTTGAGGCGTTGTATGGACGGAGGTGTCGCACTCCGTTATCATGGGATGATATAGGTGAGAGAGCTATGCTTGGCCCGGAGATGGTGGTTGATGCAGCGGAGAAGGTCAAGCTCATTAGAGATAGACTTCGGGTGGCGCAGGACAAGCAGCGGCATTGGGCCGATAGCCACCGGAGACCTTTGGAGTTCGAGGTATAGCTTAGAATCTAGATTTTGTTCTTGTGTTTGCTTGTGATTACTTGTTTTAGACTAAGTGCAGAGACCTTGTTTGTGCTAGGTTGGAGATCTGGTGTTCCTGAGGATTTCTCCGACGCGGGGCACTATTCGCTTCGGTGGAGGCGGGAAGCTTAGCCCACGTTTCGTCGGACCCTTCCGTGTCCTCGAGAGGGTCGGCGCCGTGGCGTATAGGCTTGAGTTGCCGCCTACGCTGGAGGGAGTTCATGATGTGTTCCACGTGTCGCAGTTGAGACGGTACGTGGCGGATCCCAGTCACGTACTGGATCACTCGGAGATCGAGGTGGGCCCCACCCTTAGCTATCCAGAGCAGCCGGTGGAGATTCTGGATCGGTGGGAGAAGGTGTTGAGGAACCAGACTATTCCCTTGGTTCGCGTCGCGTGGAGGCATCACTCTCCAGAAGAGTCGACCTGGGAGAGGGAGGATGAAATGCGCAAGCGATACCCTTATCTCTTCGAGCCCTGAGGTATGGTTCTTTCTTTGCATTCCTGTCCTAGTTTCGTCTTTTAATTTCGAGGACAAAATTATTTTAAGGAGGGTAGAATTGTCACTACCCAATTCTAGAAAATAGGGTATATTTTTTTTTATTTGATAAATAGTGTATTGTATTTAATTATTTATATTTATAATTAAATAGTGATTGTATTATTTTTTTAATGATTGTTTTAGGGTTTTGGCTAGCCTGGACCCATGTCAGACCCTAGTGGACCCATGTCCGACCCAGCCCACACCCTTGTGAGAATTATTTTGGGGCTTAGATTTATTATTTTATTTTTATGAGGTTAGTTGGAGAGATTTGGAACTAGTTTGAGTGCATTTGGAGACCCGAAACCCAAAACCGAGTTACGGGAGGGCATTTTGGTCATTTGGACTTAGTGGAACCCCCTTTATTAATTTGGGCCGGCCCCTACCTACCCACCCGTGAGAAAACCAGCAGCCCCTCCCCTTTGCTTTGTGTTCTTCCACTTCTTCTTCTTCTTCTTCATTTCTTCTTCTTCTTCTTCTTCTTCTTCTCCTTCTTCCTCCAAAGTAAGTCTCTTCTTCCATTTTTCTTCTTCTTTCTTCCATTCCTTCTTCTTTAAGCTAACCCTAACCTTGCATTTTCCCCAACCTAGGTGTGAGAAGCTTAGATCTAGTGTGAGAGCTAGAATTGGTGGCTTGGAGCTTGAGGGAGGTGATTTGGAGTAGATCGGAGACTTTGGCCTTGGGATTCCAACTCCCAAGAGGTAAAACCTAACTTTCCCCTTCCTAATTATTTTTGTGTAGTGTAATTAGTGTTGTAGAACCCTCCTAGACCCTAACCCTACCCGTAGGAGAAAGTTGGAACTAGTTTGGGTGAGTTTAGAAACTTTGACATTAGGTTTTGTGTCGAATTCGGGTGGAATCCGAATTTGGCCCAATTTTGGGTAATGCCCTAGGTTAGACGGACCTAGGTAGACGTTGTCGGGTGTCTAGAGTGTGAGTGCATGTCTCCGTTCGGACACGGGAAGCCGTGTCGCGGAGAAACGGACGTTTCGGGCGAAATTGGGGCTTTTCGTCGTCGCCGATTCTAAGTGCGTGTGCGTTTCCGCCACGGGACTAGAATCGACATGGGAGCACATTTTCTAGGATTTAGACATCGTGTAGAGCGCGTGGGTAAATTTTGGGCCTATTTCGAGTTCGTTTGGTGTGCGTTTCAGGAGGTTTTCCGAGCCGCGCACCACGTGTTCGTCGAAATGACCGAACGGCCATTTCGACTTGGTTTTCTCGTTTCGGGCTTGTACGCGCATTGGGTTAGTATCGGGGAGTGTGTGCTAGAGTTTTTGGGCTATATTTTATATATTTTAGGGTATTGGTGAGTGTCGGGGTCGTTGGGCGTGAGTAGGGCGTGTGGTTTGAGTGTTGTGTGCGTGGTTGTGTTTGTATTGATATGTGTCTATATATATATATTTATATATATGTATGTGTGTTATATATATATTTATATATATATGTGTGTATTTATATTTATGTACTTGTATATGTATATGTCTATGTGTATATATATATATATGTATATGTGTAAGTGTGCTTGTGTGTGTGTATGTATATATATATATATAGGTGTATGTATATATATATAGTTGAGAGTGTGTGTAGATATATATATATATATATATATATATATATATATATATATTAAGTGTATATATATATGTAGCTATGTATATATATATTTATGTGTGTGTGTTAGTGTGTGAGTGTGTTAGTGTGTGTGTTAGAGTGTGTAGATGAGTGTATATATATATAGATATCTAGTTATAGATATATAGATATATATGTATGTATATATATATAGATAGTGATATATATATATGTATATATATATATATATATAGGTGTGTGGTGTATAGGCAGCGAGGGGGGTGGCCAGTGCAGCGCAGCGCAGCGGGGGAGGCAGCAGCTGCTGCTGCCTACAGCAGCAGCAGGGAACCAGCAGCAGCAGCAGTAGCAGTAGCAAGTGCAGCAGCAGCAGAATCAGCAGCAGCAGCAGCATAGATCAGCAGCAGCAGTAGCAAGGAGCAGTAGCAGCGGGTAGTAGGAGGTAGCTTAGAGTGAGTTAGATAGATCTATATATCTATATAGATAGATTAATAGTTAGATAGTTAGTTATATAGATAGATTGTTATAGAGATAGTGATAGATAAGTTTATAGATAGTTATATAAGATAAATAGATAGGTAAATAGCTAGATAGCTAGATATATTGATAATTAGATAAATAGGTAGCTAGATAGATACGTAGATAGTTAAATAGATTAGATACATTGATAGATAGATAGCTAGGTATTTAGATAGATAGATAGATACTAGATAGGTAGATAACTAGATTCTTAGATATACCTATCTAAGAGATATAAATATCTATATGCCTAAGTTATATACATATATAGGTGTATAGGTAAGATAATGGGTAATCGGGTAAATGTGTGTGGATATCTATATACATAGGTATATACATACTTAGATATATATAAATATAGTAGATATCTATATTACCTAGCCTAGATTAATAACTAGGTATATAATTAATAGCTAGGTAGCTAGTTAGAGGGTTTTAGAGCGAAACCTCAATACCTTGAGATACCGAGGTATCTCGATACCTTGAGATATTCAAGGTATTGAGTTTCGAGCGGGGTATTTGAGCATTAGCCTAGGAAATGCTTGGAAATGATTTTTATATGTTTATATGTATATAATTACGCGTGCTAGCATAGGTTTTAGCGGGTTTAGGCGGGGTGCATGGCCTAGGGCGAGGTATCGGATACCGAGGGTATCTCGGTATCTCGATTAGGCGAGTTTGAGAGTTTAGTAGCTTAATGAGCTCGGTTTGACCTAGAATTTCAGGGGCACCCTAGTTTGACCTAGCTTTGACCATAATTGTCCCCGTTGACCGTAAAAGTCAACGTTTGACCTAGTTTTGACCTAGAGTTGACTTTTTGGACCCCGGGTTGACTTGTTGACCCGAATTTTACCGGTTTGACCCGTTCGACCTAGAATAGCCATAGAAGCCTGTTTTTAATTATTTTATATCAGTTTAAATGCTTAGAACCCTGTTTAATCCTTGCTTTTCGCATTAGGTCCTTGCGACACCGGTCCGGACCTCGATCCTCATCAGTTGCTCAGGACATCAGGCGAGTACCTACCTCTGATAGTTTCTATTTCATGATAGCGTTTATATCACCTGTTCTAGAACTGTAATACTTGATTCTGACACTTTATTACACGAGCTGGTACTAGTGGATCCCGTCATGAGGTGCTATCCCCCTTACCGTGTTCAGCGGGTACTCTATCACGTGTATTTCATCATGTGCTTCGGGTATTGATTATCATGTGCTATCATGTGCTTCTTGTGCTCTCGCCTTCGTGTGCGCGAGCTATTATCATGTATGTAGCGTGTTGTGGTTGGATCCAATGGTATTAGTGGGGGAGGGGAGTAGTGAGTTGGTTATATGATCAAAGCCAAACAGTATTCATGTGTATGTCGGTTATGCAACTCACGCATAACGGAGTTATCATAGTGACTTTCATGTGCAACCTAAGCCGATCATATAACGAACTTGTGCTCAAGGCACTTAGCTAGTATTCATGTTTCTCACCTGCACTTACTTTTCCACTACTTGTATTGTTCTCCAGTTTACATTGCAGCTACTTATTGTGCTCCAGCATATATTTATTTTCTGTGCATCTTGATTACTTTTCTATTGCTCGTCATATACACCTTACCATGTATTTGGAGTTGCTTTCAGAGTTATGTACTTCGCTCCAGTCCTGACTGGGCATATTTTTTCCAGAGGATCCTGAGGACTATTGCCCTACGTTCTACGGGCCTGGTATTGACGACTGTTGTGACCCCGAGGAGGAGTGCGCCGAGGAGACGCCGATAGCACCCTAGTTAGCTAGGTGGGTTTCCTGGGTTTTTCCAGTGGTTTGTATTTTGGATGACTGTACTTATTCTTTTGTGCTTCTGTGAGATGTTGTAGCTTTTAGACTTGGACTGTATTATTTTGGATTGTCTTGCTCTCTTGGTTCTGGTTTTCTTTGTTTATATCATATCGTGCTTATTTTTTTCCCTAGATTTTGTGATTGAGATTCATATATATATTGCGTGGTTGCCCTCCTTCGGGAGAAGATTATTTGATATATATATTGCGTGGTTTTGCCCTTCTTTTGGAGAGGTCATGCCGGATTTTTCAGTGAGATATAGATAGATATGGTTGACCTAGAACGGACCTTTACAGCATTCTACCGCCGATTCTGCGGCGTAGGCTGGACGTACCCACGGCTCATGCCCGATTTTTGGGTGCGGGTCGTGACAATGACTCTCCAAGACTTGACACGTATTATTACACATCACAGAGTGAGTTTATGTAGGAATGTGTGCCTCATGTGCGACTGGCCATCAGTGTGAGCAACACATGTAACGATATTTAGCTTGGTTGTTTATTCTATAGAGACTTGCATCATAGTACGAGATGTCCATGTTGTGTTCACGACTTGTATATCTATATTGGGCGGGGAGGACGACTAGTAGGCATATGTGATACCCACCTCCTTTATACAGATACCATACTCGACGGAGTGATATGAACGTATATATATATTACAGATACCACGTTCCTTAGAGTGTTGGGCGTCACTTATTATTATTATAGATATCACACTCTAAAGAACATTGGACGTTATACTATTTCAGATACCATGCTCCTCGAAGATGGACGATTGCAGAGTGCCCTCGAATGGGGGTATATGTGGCATATACTAGCCAGTCATGACGATTGGTGAATTACGTTAGCATATGTCTAGCCTACACTTTCCTATACGTACTAAGTTGTCCTCAAATTGCATTCACTTAGATGGTTAGCACACCCCCCTTTATTTATTCAGTATTTACTTTATGGCATATATTTTTGTATCTTGTTACGTCCCTCTGAGGACCTGGATCCCTTTCAGGTTGTTTGTGCAGTTGCAGGATATTTGATCTAGTAGAGTGTGGACGTTATTGTAGGTATATTTACATTTTTAGCTATTTCAGTCATGTATTACTTTTCTATTTTATTCTGATTTTATAGCCTAGTGTTTGTAGACCTATGTTGTTCTTCCGGTCTATTTGATCGGATGTATTATTGGGCTGCAGACTGATGATGCGTATCGTTCTTTCTTGAGATTACTTACCCTGGATTGAGATTTAGATTTAGTTATTGTATATTAGAAATAGATTATTACTTGGATCATTTGACCATGGACAACGTAAGTGTACTTCGTCGGGTCTATTAAATTAGAAAGCCCTACGGAGTCATACCAGCTAGCCATTGCCACGTATCTGGTCCCATAGATTTTGGGACTGGGGCATGACACGTCCATATTACCTTTGAACTATCATCCAAATATTTTTGGTTTCCCCAGCTGGTGTTTGCCAGGTCCAAGTGACCTCTGAGCCAAACCTCCCAAGCTGTTGCTATCGATCAGTTCACGTCCATATTACCTCTGAACTGTGTCTCTCCACTTTCTCTGGCAGGATAAAATCTATCACCACAAAAATGGTTATATTACCTCTTTCATGTTTTTTTATCCCCACAAAGTCATATCTTACCACGTCCACATTACCTCTAAGTAAGATATTTTTAGAACTTTATCCATGTCCATATTACTTCTGAGTAAAAGTTCTTTTCTTCGAATTTCTACTATCACGGTCGCATAACCCCTGGTAGTGCTAGTCATTTCATCTTATTACCTGTACTTAAGGTATGCCATAGGTAACAAGTCCACAAACCAGATGAATGAATCGACTCTTGTTTTTTCATCCCCAGCAAGTGTTTATGTGCGACATTTTCTCCTTCGCTTTTTGTAAAAAGCCATCATCCATGTCCAAGAGTCTCGGATACGCAATGGATGATGGACCCTCAAAATTTCCCTAGCGAAGCAATTTTTAGGTCTACTCGCACATTCTCGCAGTGACCATTCACAACCAATCTCGCTAAGACGTTAGCCATGTTCATACTTCCTCTGAGCTATCGTCCCATCAATCTTTCAGCGGAATGATCCCTCGATCTGTCTTCATGATCGGATAAACCATATTCTCAAGGAATTTTCCCGACATTAGTTCATGTCCATATTACCTCTGAACTGCAGTCATAATTTTCTCCAGCTAAAACTGCCATGTCCATATTACCTCTGAGCAGATATATACCTCCATCCCCAATGGAGTCACAACTCAAAAGTTTGTCATATTCATATTACCTCTGAACAAACTTTTCGAGTTTTTGGCTATCGATTATCATGTCCATATTACCTCTGATATCGGTTGTCATCTCAACTTAGCACCGGTTCTTAAACCCTAAGTACGCCAGTGATGTTAAGTCCATAAAAAAATGCCATGTCCATATTACCTCTGGCAGGGCTTGTCTTAAGCTTATTACTTGTACTCTTAGGCACAAAAAGTAATAGGTCCAATAAAAATTGAATGGTTCATGTCCATATTACCTCTGAACTGTCCTTATTTTCCCCAGTGAAGAAAGAGTCAGTCTCTGCTCATTCCCACAGAGTCATATTTTACAAGCATCTTGTCTCAAACCTATTACTTGCACAAACATGCACAAAAAGTAGTAGGTCCACAAAAAATTTTCCAGCATGATGTCTTCACTAGCCAGGGGCGTGTTTCTAACTTATTATTTGCACTCAAAGTGCGCAACAAATAATAGGTCCACTAAAGGTCCCTCAGTGGGATGGCCTCAACAAAAATGGTATTGTACTACATCCATACTACCTCTAGTACAACATCCGAAGTGCACACAAGCAATCATAAAAAATCCAAAGGCCCTTAAATGATTTCAAATGGTGCTTTCATCTTAGCCAAGCCTAATGGAAATTGGTAATGGCTCCTATCAACGGCAAATTCCCGAAGAAGTACTATACTTTGATCTTCTTTGCCTAAATGGAGTATGATGAAGATCTTATTCTGACAATACCACATACAAAGGTTAGCTGGATCATATTCTATCAGGTTCATGTGACCTCTGAATATATATCCTTAACTAATTTGTAAACCTATCATGTTTATATTACCTCTGATAGTGTTTAGTATACAAATTTAGTTGGATTATATTTTATCAGGTTCATGTTAACTCTGAATAGATTTACATTCAGCAAAACCTTATCGAAAGTATATCATGTTCATGATACCTCTGATATCACTTTCACCCTAGCCTGTCATTTATATTCAAAAAAAATAATGGGTCCACAAAGTCAGATAAAGCCTCTTTATTATCTCCGAGAAGAGCAAGTTACAAAAGAAGCAAAAAGTACATCATTGGGGAGGAGCAGTCAAATCACGAATCTGTTGTGCCAAAGCGGCCATCCTCTCATTCTTGGAGTCCAAGATGTTAGCGCTAGCCCGCTCCAGTCGTGCCTCATCATCGCTCAGGAGGGATAGTTCAGACCGAGCATGAACAAAATCGACGTGGATGACACCCGCATGTGCTAAGTTCTGCTGAGCTGTATCCATTCGGCCCTTCAATACATCTCGAGCTGCCAATGACTGGAGAGCCCACTCCTTTGACTGAGCAAGTTTACTTTCAATTTGCGGACCTTCATATCATTTCTCTCACATTCGGCCTCGCACTTGGTTAGCTGAGGAATAACCTCCTCCAAGACGGCCTGCTCTTCATCCATCTCCTGCTGCTGTGCCTGGATGAATTTGTTTAAGCATTCTATCTGTTCAGCAAGCTTCGCAGTCAAGGAGTCGTACTCGGCCTGAATCATATCATCGACGTTGCCTCGAGATAGTTGCAAATATTCATTAATGGGTTATTCTAAACCATTAACTATTTGCTCCAGCGCATCAGCTCGTACAGCTTCGTTAAAATTTTTGATCAGCGTTATCGCAAGCTGGGAGGACGTCAGCAGATTATCAAAGCTCAGGTTCTTCTCCAGCACCATGGATATCAACTCCTTCAAACTGTGGTAGAATAGGCTGTTATATTGTTCAAACAGCATATCGAAGACCGGATGCACGCTAGGAGTGGCTGCGATACCAGGAAATCTTTTTTCAGGAATGACCGCAGAGGATGTTGCCACGGCCATCGATTCAACAGATGGCATGATAAAAGAAAGAACACCAGCAACAGTTGAAGTTGCTGGCTTACTCAACGAAGGAGGCACAGTCGTGATGATGGGCTCATCGTCCTCCGATGATATCTGAACTGCTGTTGGTAAGACGACACCCAAAAATATTGCAGACGAAGGATCGGCAGCTTCAAAGCATGCCCCTTCGGTATCAAATACCACCGTTTCATCGGCAGGATCCGCAACAAAGTCAAAGGTTGCGTCAACTCCGCCCTCCCCTGAGATGTCTTCACTTGGAAAAGACAAGAGGAAGTTAATATCAACTTGATGTTAATTTTCCTAAAAAGAGGCATAAAGACAATATTTATCCATGACCGATGGTATGTATGTTGCGTCCGTATCCTGTACAGCTAAATTATTTCTTAATGATGCGAAGTGAGCTATCATACCTGGAGAAGAGGGTGCACCAACTGATATTGGAGGATAGTCTTCCCAGTCATCATCAAGATCCACTCGAGGTTCATCGGGTGGAATCTCGCTGAAAATACTTACAGACGAAATAGGGGTTACTCCCATTATTTGTCTGGATAAAGGTATCCTTAATATGCTCGGCCTCGAAGGCGATCTCGTAGCACTACCAGAAGCAGTAGTAGCAGCAGCTATCTCGAGCAAAGAATATCCGACATTGCCAGCCGAAACTATGGAGGTTCCCTCTCTAAAAGGCGAAGGACCTCTAATCAAAGAATCATCCCCAACAGGGGAAACGACAGGCTCGCTCCTAGAAGCCCCCCTGGTGGAAGCCCTTTTCGGACCTCTGGCAATCTTCTTCTTGCGGGAGAAAGGCTCTTTCAGAGTAGAAGCCTTTCATTTATTGGGGATAACGAGAGGCTCTACTGACAGAGCTATTAAACCTCTCGGTATTATTAACAACAACTCGTCTGCCCTGGTGGTGTCTTCATTCTCATCCAAGAAAACAGACGAAATCTTCTCCCTTCCAGTAGACCTATGGGAGGGCATCCTAAAACTTCCATGCACATCAAAATTGCGATGGAAGGTATTGATGGACGCATAGAACTGTGCATACGAGTAAAGGATGCGCAACTCCATGGAGAGAAAAGTCACGGGCACGACAAAAGTTGGACCAGTACAGCCCGTGATAAAGTATCGCCATCCTCTGGCTCCATCAATAAGTTCACCTTTGGACTTGAAGCTGGTAATAGGATTCTCCACATGCAACTGGTCGTACCCAAACTGTCTGGCAAACTGACTGGGCAGATAAGGCTCCAAGTAGCAGTTGCCCTCACTTCTGTACAACAAATAGGAAGGTCTAATGCAGACCAACCAGTAGAAGGCTTCAGGAGAAAGAATGGTCCTTTTTTGATCCCCATCCTTAAGCTTCATCCCCTGTTGATTGATATGTACAGGGGGACGGGACAGAAGAGCTTCCAGCTGTGGGCAACATTTAATGCCCGTCGATAATCTATGACGGTCGCCACATTCTAAGGGAAATTCTTGTAATTTAACAAGAAGTTATTTTTTGAACTGCTGGCGGAGCTGGGAGACATAACCCTGGTGTTGTGAAGGATCAACCATCCCATTAGGTATAAGAAGGGTAATTCCACTCTGGGAAATCCTTCACGCTGTGTCTCATTTGCGAGCAGCCCAACAGTAAGGGCCCTCAGGCCTGCTTGTATTCTACATCCCATAGCAGGAAGCAGGCCCAGTCTTGCTCCAAACAACAAACGCACTACGGGCCATAAGGTGTTACGGTGTATACGATCCGCAGACGCGATGCCAGGCACTACCCAGCAGCGTAGCCAGACAGAAAGGAACCCAGCCAGTTGAGCTTTCTTTGATAGAGGCTTGCGACAATGCCTCATATAACTGAAGGCTTTTGTGCCTACGGGATAACCCCCTATCTCCTCGTCAAAATTATGATCTGAAGCCCCTGCGTCTTCAATAAGTTCATCGACCATGTTAGCATTACGCACGCTCAGGAGGTTCAAAGGCCTATCTCGGCTATCTACCACCTTGTTCGGCTTAGCATTTCTAGCCTGGTGGAAGAAGAGGTAGGTTGCCCACTTGTTGATGTAAGCCAAATCAGACGGCTCCTTATAGAAAGTGGTACAGGCAAGATAGTGTCACAGCAGCTCCTGGTACACTGCCACTGCCCAAGGGTTTGTATCTCTCAGGTCCCTGTTTGTAGGAACATACTCTTTATAAGGAGTGTCCTCCATCGGCAGCTTCAAAATCTCTGCCATCTCATGAAGGGCTAAGCCCAACTCATCCAACGGAGTGGCAAAAGTCCCGGTGAGCAAGTTGTATCGCTCCATCAAGGCTAAGAACAAGTTGGGGTTGACAGGCAGCCCAACACTTGTGGCACTCACGGCCGCGAATAAACCAATACTTTCCAGCTCCACCTGGAAGTGCTTTAGGGCCCAGGCAGTTAAACTGGCCCATCGAAGATTCCTCGGGCTAAGCCATCCATTGGTCCGAGGGTTGACCCTGGGGTACATTCCTCCCTATCCCATGAAGTCATTACAGAAGGTCGATATCCTCACTAGCTAGATCAGCTAATTATCCTCACTCGGGACGCTACCCGGCAGCAATCCCCTAAAGGGCATAATAGGGCCCAAAGGATGGCTCATATAGGCCCCCCGGTCGTATCCCTTGTTGTATAAGATCTTTCCCGGTCGGCCGTGAAGATCGGGAGTCAAAGTCCATATCATGTTCCTAGGATGGGTGGCATAGAAGAACGCCGAGATAGGGTAATCCCTGGGCATCCTGGACAGATACATCACCGTGCCCTCAGCAGTAAACACCCAATCCTCCTTCTTGGGCTTGGTCTGGGATTGTTTGTCGATAGCATCCCCGAATAAGAAACCTGGTTTCTTATACTCCATCCCATCTATATATGTCAGGGGCTCCCCACTGATCATACTCAGCAGCATGCGCTCTCCTTGGGACGAGATCATGGTTCCACTTTCTTCAGGATAATTGGCTCCAGAGATGGGGAATGTCACATAGGACAAGTCCTCCAAATAATTTGAGTTCAGCATCCCGGCAGCAGAGCCCATCACCTCAGCCAAAAGAGGGATCTGCAAGTCCACTACAAAAATGCAAGAAAATAAGTCAATTTTAATACTAGACGCTACATTCTTGCAGTTTACGCCAAAGATTATCAGTCTGAGCTTTTACGCCAAGACTGTAAAAACTTGAGCTTTTGTGCTGGAACCTATTTTCGAGGCATAAAATTCAAGGTTGGCAGTATACGCCAAAATCTAACAGTCTGAGTTTTTACGCCAGACTGCCAAAATTTGAGTTTTTACATCGAAATTTACATCCAGCGCGTAAAACTCAAAGTTTGTAGTATACGCCAAATTTTGACAGTCTGAGTTTTTACGCCAGATTATAAAAAGATGGAGTTTTTACGCTGACATATTAGAAATATGGGCGTATTGGTTTGCATACACGTACAACGTGTGCAAAAAATTCTCTATTTTTCTTCGAAGTCCTTTTATCTATGACGTCCAGAGCATGGCTCGACGGTGGAGCGCTGCATTTCGATCGAGGCTCGCTCAGCCTAATAAAAGTTGCTCGTGCTTAAGCAGAGGAGCAAGAAGAGGAAAAACCTTCTTTCCCTTAGCAGTGGAAGTCTGTTTAGGGGCCATGGCAAATCTGAGTTCTTAGAAAAGAGATAAAGAAGAAGGGTTTTTGAAAAGCAAGGGTTTTGTGAAGACAGATAAAGAGTTTCTCTCTCAAGACCTTGGACTATTTATAGAGTTCGCATAACTCTTCGAATCCCTAACCAAATCTGATATTTAATATTCGGTTATGATTTAGGACCACGTCAGCCTATCATTTGAAAAAAGAAGATGGACAGTCAGTGGATCCAGAATTTAGGCGTAGAGCAGATCTATGATTTTACGCTAAGGAACTTTTACGCTCAGAGGCTACAAATCTACAGTTTTACGCTTAGAGGCTATAAATATATGGTTTTATGCTCAGATGCTATTACGCTCAGGAGCTTTTATGCTCAGAGGCTACAAACCTACAATTTTACGCTCGGAGGCTACAAATCTATAATTTTACGGTCGAAAGCTTTTTACACTCAAAGGCTACAAATCTACGATTCTATGCTCGAAAGCTACAGATGGCCAATTATAAGGGTTTACGCAAAAAATGCTCCTTGTTGGCTACAAAATATTCTAAGTGCCTGAAACACACAGAGTTCAGCATTGAAGATGACTCTTCTTCTTGGGCCGTTGGAAGTTCATCCAAAGTCCAGTCAGAATCTTTTACAAAAGTTCAAGTATGGCTTGTTTGACAGACATTTCTTGCCCAATTTCAAGGGATTTTTGGAAAACTATTCTTGAAGATGATGGTCTGAACAAAAAATTCTTCATATCAAAGAAGTGACAGTTCAGAAATTCTATGCGACTCCTCGCCCAAAATAGCATGACAGTTTGGATCTTCAAAGACGACTTAATGCTAAAGAACTTTCTACGCATCTTCAGTTATGCATAAAAGATGGGACGAGATTATATATTCTTTTATCAGAGTCAGCATAAAATTATATAGACGTGCCGAAGCTGCGCACTATTCAGACTTTCTCACAACAAATATGGCAAATCATCAGATGCGTAAAAGAAGACAAATCTATTAATCATGATTATATATGATGGAAATCCAGTTTACAAAGGATTTTTCATCTTTATGATTATGATGGAAATCCTTTTTCCATAAAGGGTTTCTTATTTTCACATAAGATCACACCAAGAATCTGCTGTGCCAGGTTATCATATTGGTGTAGATCTTTTTCGTCTTCTACAGAAGTTAATCGGCTTCCGTGGCCGATTAATAAGAAAATAATTAATGGTGGGAGGATACATAATTGGGCATGTATCAATTACGTAAGTTCATCCTCCATATGCCATGGCAGGCATGCCCAAGAAATTGTGTTAGGGATGCCAAACTGCCTATCCTTGTCCAGCGCCATGATAGGAGAGAATACAGCTTGCAAGCTGTGTGGTCTAATACGACCCTTCCTCTCTCCTGGACGAATCACCATATGAAATTGCTGATCATCCCGAGCAAGGAAAGCTATGATATTCTTCCATGATCCATCATTGCAGAGAACATTTGCTCGAAGATGCCTCTTTTTATGGCTCCTTACATGCTGGAAGAACATGATCTTCTTCTTCCTCAAGTCAGCCCGACGAATCTCGGCAACCATCTCTTTGTGGTGAAGGAAGTATGGAAAAAATAGGTTAACTCATTCACCTTTATATAGGCACAAGAAAACACACTAAATTCTAACAAACTCCTAAAAATTTGTCGAGAAATCAGCCTCGCGGAACGAGTCAAACTTGACCATTTCATGCTTCATTCAAAGTGTTTCAAATTACGAAAAATTTGAAAACTTTGAAGGGGGTCTTGTAGAAGTATGAAAAATACGTTGGGGAATCATACGCGTAAAACCTAACATGCAGAAAGCTAGCATAAAATAGAGCTCCAGCACTAGGTGGCGTAAAACATAACTTCAGAGCCAATGGCGTACAACAGAGCTTCAATACTATTCAGCGTAAAACATAGCTCCAGAATAACCCGCGTAAAGTAGTACTTCCAGACTGCTTCGGCGTAAAAAGGTTGCTACATCGCCACTTTGACGTAAAACCTGTTTGCTTTTAATGCATCAGGAAGTTGTACGAGGAACTCTTCATATTTTTTGAATGAACTTGTCAGATAAAGCAGTGAACCTAACTCCTAACAAAGAGTACTGCACGACGACCGAGAGGACGGCTGTAATAATGATTCTACACAGAGCCTCAGACTATCGTTTAGTGACAAATCCTTGATATAAGACATCGTTTACGCATTCAAAGAATACGCTGCCTATTCTACACAGGCAGAGATGAGCTTTTACGCTCAGGATGAGATAAAATTAACCGCCACGTCAAAAGCTATTCTTCATACAGAACTCGAGGCACGTCTCTGCAGTCAATGCGCGAGATGGGGGCAGATCTCTGTATTTAATGTACGAGATTTGGTTCTACTTTTAATGACTGGAAGATCTATAATTAGGGCTAATACGCTCACATCACCATCCCTGCACATTACGCCAACCAGGCTATTTTTAGCTATAGGAGTACGTCGTATGCTATTTCCTCAAAATACGCCAATCTAGCTATTTTTAACTATAGGAGTACGCCGTATGCTATCTCCTCAAAATATGCCAACTTAGGCTATATTTACAAAGGTGCGTGATAAGGCTATTTGGCCCAGAATACGCTCAAGACCTCAGTCAAGGAAGGATAATTGGCTATCTTTATGCTGGTTACCTATCCAGGCAGCATCAAGCCTTATGCAGCTATTTGGCTTCTATGCCAATAAGACAGATATTTAGCTTTTACGCCAATAGCAAAGATATTTGTCTTTTATGCCAACAAGATAACTATTTGGCTTTTACGCCAACGTGACAGTTATTTGACTTTTATGCCAACATTCTCTACGCGAGGGGCAGTTACCTACGTGGCTTGCATGTCATAATCTTTGATGAGAGATTATACACGTTATCTCATAATGGGACATGTGTCACACGCAAATTCAGGATATCATTCATACATGGGTAGCAGTTATTATAACTGTCACATAAAAGGTGTAGCTCTCTCCGCTATTCGATTTCTACGCCAACTGTGACCAAACTCTATAAATTGAGACCTCCGGCCACGGAGGTCTGGGGTGGACAAAGAGGTGGAAGAAAAGAGGAGAGAATTCAAGAGCCACAGACAGAGGTCAAGGTTAAGTGAGCACACATAGAGAGCCTTGACAACGAGAGTTCAACCTTTCCTGCAGTCTTTGAAGCTTCTTTTTCGTCTTCTACAATACTTTTTCGTCATCGTGTGGTCCAAAGGACAAAGTGATCAACCGCAGATCAGACTCCTATAGCAATATTTCTCCAGAATCAAATTTTTGTACTTAACATCCTTGTATAAGATTAATTGTACTTCTTTTTCTTGTTTGTAAACAAAAAAAGGGTTTCGTATAAACCTAGTTTTAATTTTTTTTCGTTTATTATCAAACACATCGACCAGCAGCAGCAGCAGCAGTTTCGAGCAGTCAGTGTAGTGAAGCCTCGACCAGTAGCAATAGTAACAACTGGGTATTCTTCAAGTTTCAGCTAAGTAAGCTATTAGTTAGCTAGTTGGTTATTGATAAGTTAGTTTCTTTAGTTATTTTAGTTGATAGTTAGTTGGTTAGTTAACTAGTAGTAGTTAACTAGTATTTATTAGTAGCTTAATATTTATCTAGTTAATTGATTAGATCTATATATATATATATATATATGTGTGTGTATGTGTGTGTGTGTGTGTGTGTGTGTGTGTGTGTGTGTGTGTGTGTGTGTGTATGTGTTTGTGTGTGTGTGCGTGTTCTAGTATCTCTAGTTAAGTATTATATATATAGATATGTGTACATGTATATATGTATTAGTAGTTAGTGATTAGTTAGTAGTTGTATTAGATTGATATATATGTTAGTTATTAGATTGGGTAGCTAATATATAATAGAGTGGCATTACCTTGCGATACCAAGGTAAATGTCAAGGTATTGGCGGATACTCAAGGTATTGGATTTGGGTATTGAGATGGGTGTTTAGTGGTGCGATACCGCATTGGTTCAAAACCAAGGTATTCACTTAGCATTTGTAATTAGAACTAGTATATTTAATATTGATTGTATATACATAATATGATATTTTTATATCTTTTTAGTTGTGTATCTTACGATACGGTATCATATTGATTTTCTAATATCCTAGTTAGCTAGTGTGGCCTAGTTACATAGTGTATAGACCCAATATCCTAGAGATAGACTCATACAACCTAAAAATAGCTAGTTTGCCCAAGTTTAACCATTTTGACTTAGAGTTGACCTAGTTTGACTATTTTGACTTAGAAATGGCTTGTTGACCTAGAAGTTGACAAGTTTAACTTAATTTTATTCTGAAACTCTGTATTGATATTATATTCTACATCTAGGTATTCGAGGCACCGTATCAGACGTCTGTGAGACTATTTACTGGACTTCAGGCGAGTACATTCTCTGATAGTTTTTCATTTATGATATTCTCTATGTTTATTGTATTTAGTGTAGATATCCATAATTTTTTGATACGATGGTTACACAGATTGGTATATTCGGATCTCGTCATAAGATGTTATTCCTTGGTATATATGGTATATCTTGTGCAAGCCTTGTTTCATTGTTCTTCTTGTACATGTACAAACACTGATTCTTGGGAAGACTAGCTATCTTCTTAGAGAATCCTGTGCCATAGCGTACCATGGTTGGATCCACTATACCAGTCGGGGTTGAGGAGTATGTAGTGTAGATATGTAATCATACCCTCTTTGTATCAAGTCTTGTTCTTGAATAGTGTTAATTATATACCGTATGTATGATTAGTCAGGCCATAAATCTTGTATTAAGTTTCTAAGTCGATCACATGTTAAAGCTAGTACTCACACACTTAGTCATCAGTATTCTTGTTCATTGTCATATTGCTTATTCTTGTATTTACTTCCAATATTTCCTTATTGTATATCTCTTTTGTACCTATTTTTGCATCTTGTATATTCACAACTATTTACTTTTACATAGTTTATATCATTGATTAGAACTGCTGTTAGAGTTATACTATGCTCCTTTCCTGACTGGATATATTTTTCCTAGATGACACTGAGGAGTGGTAACCTACACATTATGGGCCTCAGGATGTTGTGGGCTTAGAGTCAGAGACCCTGGCTCAGGAGGGACCCATCCCGACTGAGATAGATGACCTAGGACTTGTAGCTTCTTAGTCATTCTTTGTACTGGATTTATCTCCAGCTTATTATTTAATTTTCTTCAGGCTCATTGATGTTATTATTTTAGACTCATGAGTTGTATGTGACTATTCTATTCTTTTATCATATTTGTGCTCATTTTTATCTTTGATCTGTGATTGAGTATATTGATATTGTTGGTGGCTTATTATATTGTTAGATAGATTACCCAAATAACGTTCTACCGTCGATTCTGCGGCGTAGGCTTGGCATTATTTCTGACTTGTACCCATACACCGGGTGCGGGTCGTGACACATTTTTAGTGGTGTCCCATACAAATCTTCGAGGTCATAATTAGTGTAATTCATAGTGGTGCTCTGAATTGAGTGCTATTACGAGCCTATTTCAGGATATTGGATATAGGCTATCGGCTGAGAATACCCAATCACATCTAGGATTTTTTTTTTTGATTCATTCAACTATTCTTCCTTGATATTGATACTTGATCTTTTAACTGTCCTTCCTTGAGTATCTTACATCATATGCCATATTGATTCTTTCTTTCGCTTTGTCTCAGGATATCGCCTAAGACTAGATCGTAGTAGGGGAGAGCAGCTTCTAAGAGGTCTACGACGTCCCGAGGGCCTGTACTAGTCACTTTTCCAGTGATTCGAGTGTCATCTGCTTTTGGAGGTCCACCACCTACTCAAAGGAATGTGCTAGCTGTATCTAATGGACTTCTACCTCCACCTTCTGTGCCAGCAGATGCGACACAGATGTTCATACTATTTTATGAGATGTTAGAGGCGCAAAGGGCTCAGTCTGAGGCACATCAAAGGCAGACCGATGTCTTAAGACAGGGCATCGAGAGTACTCATCAGCTTGCTTGTGCCATAGTAGAAAGAGGAGTTTTGGTCCAGCAGCAGGTTGCTCCTCAGGTTGCTCAGCTTCGGTCAGGCAATATTTCAGACTTCAAGAAGCTGGAGCCTAGGGTCTTCAAAGGGACGGAGGGCATCATCTATGCTGATGATTGGCTCGAGGATATTGAGCGTCTTATGAGGGTGTACTATCTTTCTGAGGATCTAAAAGTTGAGGCGGTAGGACTTCAACTGTTCAACGTCGCCCGTACTTGGTTCAGGAATGAGCTGATTCTTGTTGACGTAGGATAGTCTTGGAAGTTATTCAAGGACCTCTTCAAGAAGAAGTTCTTCGCTCGGGCAGACATGCTAGACTTGGGGAGGCAGTTTGAGAGCCTCATTTATGGGAGCATGTCTGTGGAGGAATATACTGCGAAGTTTGATAGGTTGAGCTGATTTGTAGACTATTTGGTGAGAGAGCCAGAGGTTCGGGCTATTCGTTTTCGTGAGGGTCTAAACTAGGAAGTGAAGATCCTCATTCCATCTTTTTATGAGACATACTCGGAGATACTTGCGGAGGCAGGCAAGGTTGAGTGGGAGTTGGATTTGAAGCCCAAGAGAGATCGTGATTCTTTTCTGGGAGCAAATAATAGCACAGTATCTGTCAAACATCCTCATTTCCAGTCTAAGCTTTTTCAGTAGCCATAGCAGCACCAGACTCTAGCTAAAGTATTATTTTACCAGGCACCACAGTAGTAGAGATAGTTATAACAAGCTTCTTGCCACTATTACAAAAAGTCGGCCATATCTGGAAGGTTTGCAAGAGGAGATTGGGAGTTTGTTTGTATTATGGTATTAAAGGGCATCAGATGAGAGAGTGTCCTCATCATGCAGTTCAGGAAGTAGCTCCAACTCTGAGGGCACATGCGAGACCACCTGCAGTACAGCCGAGGGGACCGTCGCTTCCGACCCAACAGCAGTGTTATGTCCAGCATCAGCATCAGGGAGGTGCACGTCAGGGACAAGCATTTGCTATGACTATCGAGGAGGATGAGCCTACCGTAGATGTCATCGCAGGTTCTGTTCTTCTTGATTCTATTTCAGCTTTAGCTTTGTTTGATAGTGGTACTTCCCATAGTTTTGTATATATTTCTTTTGCTCTGAAGCATTGTTTGGTAGCTAAGTCTTTGCTTAGGACTTGCAAGATCATGACTGTTTGGATAAACAAATATTTATACGAAACTTTTGATCTGCTAAATTTGTATACAAAACACTATCAGAAATAATATGGACGTGATAGGTTTTGATTTTCCAATAGAGTCGCTATTTTGTTTGGATTAACAAATATTTATATGAAACTTTTGCTTACAAACGAGAAAAAAGAAAAGTACAAATAATCTTATACGAGGATATTAAGTACAATAAAATAATTCTGGAAAAGCATTGCTATGGAAGTCTGATCTACAGTCGATCATTTTGTTCCTTGGACTACACGATAATGAAGAAGTGCTGTAGAAGAAGCTTCAAACTTTCTCTAAACTGAAGGGAAAAGCCGGCCAAAGGAAAGTTGCAAGTAGGGTCAAATTCTTGTTGCCAAAGTTGTCAGCCAAAACCTATTCTCTCTTTACCCTGTGACCAGGGGTCTCTATTTATAGAGATTAATCAAATAATTGTCTGGTTGGCATAAAAGCCAAATGACTGTCTTGTTGGTGTAAAAGGCCAAACTGTAAAGAAGATTGCCTCCTTTACGATGTGGTTATGACAACTTCTACCCACGTTCCAATAATCTTCTGAATCTACGTATGATACGTATCCCTTTATAAGGTAACGCATATAACTGCTTCTCAAAGATTATGGCATGCAATCTACGTAGGTACGGTCTGGTTGGCGTAAAAGCCAAATGACTGTCTTGTTGGCGTAAAAGGCCAAACTGTGAAGAAGATTGCCTTATTTATACTGCGGTTATGACAACTGCTACCCACGTTCAAATAATCTTTTGAATCTGCGTATGACACGTATCCCTTTATAAGGTAATGTGTATAACTGCTTCTCAAAAATTATGACATGCAAGTCACGTAGGTACTGTCTGGTTGGCGTAAAAGCCAAATGACTGTCTTATTGGCGTAAAAGGCCAAACTGTGAAGAAGATTGTCTCATTTACGCTGCGGTTATGACAACTGCTACCTACATTCCAATAATCTTCTGAATCTGCGTATGACACATATCCCTTTATAAGGTAACGCGTATAACTGCTTCTCGAAGATCATGGCATGCAAGCTACATAGGTACTGCCTGGTTGGCGTAAAAGCCAAATGACTGTCTTGTTAGTGTAAAAGGCCAAACTGTGAAGAAGATTGCCTCATTTACGCTGCGGTTATGACAACTGCTACCCACGTTCAAATAATCTTCTGAATCTGCATATGACATGTATCCCTTTATAAGGTAACATGTATAACTGCTTCTCGAAGATCATGGCATGCAAGCCAGGTAGGTAACTTCCCCTGCGTAAAACTTGATGATTCGTGAATAATAGATAACCAGCATAAAATAGCCAATTATCTTTCACGACTGAGGTCTTGAGCGTATTCTGGGCTAAATAGCCTTATCAACATACCTTTGCAAATATAGCTGAGTTAGCATATTTCGAGAAGATAGCATACGGCATACTCCTATAGTTGAAAATAGCCTGGTTGGCGTAAAATGCAAGGATGGTGATGTGAGCGTATTAGTCACAGTCTTAGATTTCCCAGTCATGACAAATTTTAAAAATAAAATAAAATCTCGTCCATTAAATGCAGAGATATGTCTCAATCTCGTACATAACATGCAGAGATATGCCTCGAGCTCTGTACAAGAAACAACTTTTGACGTGGCGTCTGATTTTGTCTTGTCTTGAGCGTAAAAACTCATTTCTATCAATGTAGAATAGGCAACGTATTCAGAAGACTTCATTTTTCTTCCTTTGAATGAGTAAAAATGACTTGTATCAAAAATATGTTATAAAATAATAACATGGGTCTCTGTGCAAAATTATCATCACAGCCGTTCTCTCGATCATCGTGCAGTACTTTTGTCAAATGTCAGGTTCACTGATTTGACTAATAAATTTATTCAAGAAATACGAAGAGTTCCTCATACAACTTTATGCTACATTAAAAATAACGTATTTTAAACTTTACACATGAAGGTATAGCAACCTTTTCCGCAGAACAGCCTTGAAGCTCTGCTTTACGCGGACAGTTCAAATCCCTATTTTACGCCAAACAGCCTTGAAGCTCTGTTTTATGCAGACAACTCTGAAGCCCTATTTTATGCCAAATAGCCTTGAAGCTCTATTTTACGTAGACAGCTCTGAAGCCCTATTTTATGCCAAATAACCTTGAGGCTCTGTTTTACGCAGAGAGGGACTTCATGTATGTTGGGGATTTTGACTGTAAAATATGCGAATAATTTCCAGTATTTTTCATGCTTCTAAAAGACCCCCTTCAAAGTTTTTAAAACTTAGACAAGTTTTAAAACATTTTGAAAGAAGCATGGAAAAAGTCTTTTATATGGGAATAAATATCCTGCTAGAGGTGATATATACGGGGTAGTACATTCTATTCTCTTGGAAAATTTTAGTAGACTTGTTACCCAAGGCGTACCTAAGACTAGGTACAGATAACAAGTTAAAATGACTGACACTATCAGGGGTTATACGAACGTGATAGTAGAAAGTCGATGGGCAAACTATTACTCAGAGGTAATATGGACATGACAAAGTTGTGAAAATATCTTATTCAGAGGTAATATGAACATGATATAATATGATCCAACTAAATTTGTATACAAAATACTATCAGAGGTAATATGGACATGATATATTTTAAAGTTTTAAATTAGTTAAATACATTTATTCAGAGGTAATGTGGATGAGGTAAGATATCATAGTTTTTTTTAGGATATCCCGCTAGGGGATCTTTGGTGGACCTATTACCTTTTGCGCACTGGAGTGTAAGTAATAAGTTTAAAACAAGCCCAGCCAGAGGTAATATGGACGTGGTGAGTTTTATAGACTTAACACTGCTGGCGTACTTAGAATTAAGTACGGGTGATAAGTTTAGACGACGACTGATGATAGTCGTATGGAAAGGTTTGCTCAGAGGTCACATGGATATGGCAAACTCTCAGGAGAGGAAGTGAGGATGATAGCTTAGAGTTGATGTAGACATGAGCTGATCAATAGTCGTAACGAGAGGTTAGGTACGATCTCGGTATTTTTGTAAAAGAAAAAGGAAATGAGCCAGAGGATATTTGGTGGACTTACTACTTTTTGTGCACTAGAGTGCAAGTAGTAAGTTCAAAAATAATTCCTATCAGTGGTAATATGGACATGATAGGTTTTGTGGACCAGTTACTTCTTGCATATTTGAGTACAAGTAACGGGTTTTAAGACAAGCACTGACAGAGATAATATAGACGCGACAGATTTTGTGAACTTAATATTATTGTTATATCTTGGTGAGTATGAGTGATAAGTGGAGATGACAACCGATATCAGATATAATATGGATGTGATGATTGATAGCCAAGACCCGGGGGGTTTGCTAAGAGGTAATCTAGATATGGCAAACTCAGTTGGGGAGAAATATTAGGATGGTAGTTCCGAGGTAATATGGACGTGAACTAATATCTGGGACACTCACTCGGGAGTGGTTTGCTGAGTGTGGTCTATCTGAGAATAAAGATAGACCTGAGGGTTGATTCGCTGGGGAGATTGGTAGGACGATGGCTTAGAGATAATGTGAACATGGCTAGCATCTAACGAGATTGTTTTTAGTGGTCACTGCGAGAGTATGCAAGTAGACCTAAGGGCTACTCTGCTGGAGAGATTTTGAGGATCCATCATCTGTTGCATATCCAAGACTCCTTGATACAGATAATGGCTTAATATAGAAAGGAAAATGATGTACATAGGTACTTTATGGGGGATGAAGAACGAAGAATGTAAATATTGTACATCTTGATTGCCCGCCTGCGGATAAGGGGAGTACAAGTCTTGTTCAGACATAGTACATTTTTAGGAACTTGCTATTGATAGGCATCATGAGCAAGTCATCATTAGGTTTCGTAAGCCGGTAGGCGCCGTTGGAGAGTACTGATTCTATGATGAACGTGCCTTCTCATTTAGGTTGGAATTTACCGACCGTGTTACGGGTCATAACCATCGGCCTCCTTACGGTCAGGACGAGATTACCCACTTGGTAGGTCCTTTTCTTTCTCCGTTTGTTGAATGCTCCAGAAAGACGTACTTGGTATAGCTCAACGTGTTGTTGAGCTAAGTAGAGTTTCTCGTCGAGTGCTTTTAACTATTGTAGTCATCGGCGGTGATTATCATCGACGATTAATTGGTTGGAGAGAGCTACTCGAAGTGAAGGAATTTGGATATCGAGTGGGAAGATTTCTTTACTTTTGTACACCATAGAGAAAGGTGTATTGCCAGTTGCTGTCCGGACCATAAACTGTGGACCATTTTCATAGATGATCCTTCGTGGCAATCCGAAGCGGTATATGACGTGATGCTTGACAAAGTTGATCATGTTAGACATCTTGACTTCTGCGAGTGGTACTATTTCAGCCACTTTGAGAAGTAGTCAGTGATGGCAAGGATGAACAAATGTCCCTTGAATGAAGGTAGACTAATCGGTCCAATGATGTCTATACCCTATGCTTCAAATAACTAGGATGCAAAAGTCGGGTGTAGGAACTCCCAGGATTGGTAGATAAAGTCTGTATGAATTTGGCACGCTTAGCACTTTCTTGCGTAGTCGACGGCATCTGCTACCATTGTTGGCCAATAGTAACCTATTCTACGAAGGCGGCCTTGTAGATTGGGTCATATCTAATGGGTACCACAAACCTCATCATAAGCCTCGTGGAGAGCCTACTTCGCTTCTGTATTCGAAAGTCATCATAGCAGAAGCTCGTCATATGAGCGATGATATGGCATTTTGGTAGTTGTATCATAATAGAACCGGAGGGAACGTCTTCTGATGGAAGTGGCTTCCTTCGGGTTCTCGGAGAGAATTCTATAGACTGCGTAGTCGATGAAGGAAAGTCTCCAGTATTTGTGAGTTAGTGCTCGTCTCTACTGATTAGCTCAGGCACACAAAGAGGTTGTTCTTCGGGTAGACCAGCTCCTGATCGACCACGGTGATCAGTTCATGGGTACTGACCGGAATAGCTAGAGAGGCTGCGAGTCCGACAAGGACATCCGTCTCGATATTTTGTAGCCGAGGGGCATACTCAATGAAGAATCCCTCAAAGGTCAAGATGATATCGAGCACAGCCTGCTGGTAAGGAATTGGCTCTTCGTGTCGGACTTCGTACTCACCCAGGACCTGGCTGACTATCAACTTGGAATCGTCATAGGCTTCCAGGTGGTAAACTCTAACTTGTTTAGCTAGTTAAAGTCCAATGATGAGAGCATACTCTGCCACATTATTGGAGCATGGCTCAGTGAGGGAGTATGTACGGTTGATAACCATATCATATGGAGAGATTAACACTATCATGACTCTAGCAATAATGCTGCCTTTAGGTCCTGTTCTTGAAGCGTCATTGAAGAACATTCGCCAAACAGCTTTTATCTTTGTCACGGTATTAGAGTCTGCAACTTCGTCTGGAATCTCATCGTATAGTTTTGAGATTTCTGACATCGGATGGGCTGCCAAAAAGTTGTCCAGTGCTTGACCCTTGACGACTTTTTATGGAACAAATACCATGTCGTATGGAGATAGTAGTATTGCCCAGGTAGCTAAGCGGGAACTGAGCGCCCCTGGTTTGGTCATGAGGACTCTGAGAGGATTGACTCATGAGATTATATAAATGGTTTGTCCAGCCACGTAATGCTGAGTCTTCTAGATAGTGAATATAACGGCAAGGCATTCCATCTCAACAGGGGTGTACCTGTGCTTCGAGCCAACCATCATCCGACTAAGATAATAGATGGTATACTCGTGGCCTGCACCAATATTCTGGGATAATAGGACATTGCATTCTCTCGGGATATTCCATTGGAGAATTTTGGCAGACTTATTACCATGACGTACCTAAGACTGGGTATGGATAATAAGTTGAAATGACTGGCACTATCACTGGTATAGAATAACGTGATAGCAGACTGTTCGAAGGGATGTTTGCTTAGAAGTAACATGGACGTAGCATACTTGGAATTTTGGTAGAGGTATCTTACTCAGAGGTGACATGGACATGGTAAAATAAACTTCTGTGGGACCGAAGTTTTTTTGGAAAAACAATTTAGATGTAAGATTGACATAATTATTTTTTGAGATAATTTTGCTGTAGAATTTTTTGTGGACTCATCATCCTTGGCGTACCTAGGGTTTAGTACAGATGATAAGTTGGAATGACTGACACCATCAGAAGTATTATGGATATGGTGCTAGAAAGTCGTTGGACAAGAATGTTTTCTCAGAGGTAATATGGACATGGCAAACTCGGGTTGTGGACTTATTACCCATTGTGTAAGTACGGATAATAAGCTGAAACGACTAGCACTATCAGGGGTTATGCGAACGTGATAGCAGGAAGTCAAAGAAAAAAATTTTACTCAGAGGTAATATGGACATAAAAAAGTTCTGAAAATATCTTACTCAGAGGTAATGTGGATGTGGTAATATATGACTTTATGGGGATAAAGAAAAATAGGACAGAGGCGACCGTTCTCTTGTAGTGATAGATTCACTCTGCTGGAAAAAGTTGAGAGATATAGTTTAGAGGTAGTATGGACGTGAACTAATCGATAGTCATACCGAGAGGTTAGGTATGATCCCGATATTTTTGGTGGAAGAAAAAGAAAATAAGCCAGAGGTAATATGGATGTGGTTGTTTTCTTTGGATTGAGGATAACCTGCTGGAGGATCTTTGGTGGACTTATTACTTCTTGCACACAAGAGTGCAAGTAATAAGTTCAAAACAGGTCTTGCCAAAGGTGGCAAGTTTGGTGGACTTAACACCATTGGTGCACTTAAATTTAAGTACATGTAATAAGTTTAGACAGCAATCGATATCAGAGGTACTGTGGACGTAATAATTGACAGCCAAACCCAAAAGGTTTGCTCAGATGTACGAAGGATATGGCAAACCCTACTGGGGAGGAGGTAAGAATGATAACTCAGAGGTGACGTAGACGTGAGCTGATCAATAGCCATACCGAGAGGTTAGGTATGATCCCGATATTTTTGGTGAAAGAAAAAGCAAACGACCCAGAGGTAATATGGACGTGGTTGTTTTCTTTGGATTGAGGATATCCTGCTAGAGGATCTTTGGTGGACTTATTACTTCTTGCACACGAGAGTGCAAGTAATAAGTTCAAAATAGGTCTTACCAGAGGTGGCAAGTTTGGTGGACTTAACATCATTGGTGTACTTAAATTTAAGTACAGGTGATAAGTTTAGACGACAATCGATATCAGAGGTACTGTGGACGTAATAATCGACAGCCAAACCCGGACGATTTGCTCAGAGGTACGAAGGACATGGCAATCCCTACTGGGGAGGAGGTGAGAATGATAACTCAGAGGTGACGTAGACGTGAGCTGATCAATAGCCATACCGAGAGGTTAGGTATGACCCAGGTATTTTTGGTGGAAGAAAAAGGAAATACACCAGAGGTAGCATGGACGTGATTTTTTGCTTCCATTGAGCAAAACCCACTGGAGGACTTTTGGTGGATCTATTATTTGTTTCGCACGTTGAGTGCAAATAATAAATTTGAAAACAATCCCTATCAGAGGTTATATGGACGTGGTAGGTTTTGTGGATAGTAAGGACATCCCGCTGGGGGATATTTAGTGGACCTATTACCCTTTTGCGCACTTGGGGTGCGAGTAGTAGATTTGAAACAAACCCTATCAAAGGTAATATAGACGTAAAAGGTTTTGTGGATCCATTATTTTTTGTGCATGTAAGTACAAGTCATAGGTTTAAGTCAAGCCCTGCCGGAGGTTTCATTGTTGGAGGGATTGCTACCCCCAGTCTCAGCTGCGGGCTCGTCCTGGAGTGTACAGCTATCCCCAGCTAAGTTATCATCCGTGTGCAAAGGCTCACTGTACTCTTGGAAGGATGGATTGTCATAGAACACCGGGAGACTGCTATCCCTAGTTCCAGTCGAAGTTTCGTTCGGGGAGGTATGGCTACCCCCAGCACTTATTTTTGAGTGTGTGCCTTAGAATTTTCTCGCAATCATTCTGACTTTTGTATGCTCGTTTGTGCAGGGACTGTCTCGGATTGCTCTGATTCTGATGGAATATGGAAGGATAGCATAGTCATTATTGTTCGTGGTGAACTAGTACATTACCCGGAGCATTATCCACGATCTTCCAACCTAGCTCACTGTAGCTTCTTCCCGTATGCGGCCAGGATATGATGGCTGGATCTCGGATTGAGTCCTGGCGGCCAATCCGAGTGGCAGCAGCGGGGCTAGTTATCCCAACCGGGACTTCTAGTCACGTTCTTTCACACGATAGTTGGATTTGCATAGGCTTGGCTCTGCGTTGCAAGCTCCCTTGCTATCCATCACTAAGAATTCTTCTCTCGCACTGTTGCTTGCAATGAGAAGTCTTATTGAAGTGATGACCCAGAATGCGTTGAGCTTTCGGCCTTTACACGTGTTGGTACCAGAAAGAGCACAGAGGGGTCTCCTTCTTTTCACATATACCCATAATCTTGAATATTAATAAAAATCCTTGAATGTAAAGGACTTCTATATGTACTCATGATCTTGAATGTTAATAAAAAAAAATTTTGCCTTATTTTCTGTTTGAAACTTTTCTTATTGCTTATGGATATCGGGGCTATGAGTACTATACCAGAGGTAATTTGGACGTAGTATAACATCATAATATCGATAATACCAAGCCCAATCAAAGGTAATATGGACGTGATAGGCTAGAGCAGTTCCAATAAGGAGGTTCGGTAGAGACATCTTCTGTGATGGTAGGGATATTGTGGGGTAAAACCGATAGTCAAGCAAGTTTGCTGAGTACGACCATTGCGAAATATTTTGTGGAGAGAAGAAAATGAGTCAGAGGTAATATGGACGTGACTGTTTTCTTGGGCAGCTCGTAGTTCAGAGGTGATGTGCTGGGGATAACAATAAATTTTTGTAAGGATATGAATCTACTTGCTTTGTATAAATTTTTATAAGGATAACAATAAAATAGATGAGTCAGAGGTAATATGAACGTGACTGTCTTCTTTTAGTGGAAAGAATGACTCGTAGTTCAGAGGTGATATGGACGTGAACTACTTGCCTTCAGAAGAGTTTTTTTTTTTTAGGATCCGTTACCTATGGCGTACTTGGGACTCCCAAGTACGGATAACAGATTTGTATGCATGTTACAGATGAAAATAATTTGCTGGAAAAGACATCAGGTGATAGAAATGATACATATTATTATTCATCATCATTATCATTATCATTATCATTTATTTATTTTTGAAGTATGCCTAACTTTGGCATAGTACTTCTTTAGGAACTTGTTGTTGATTGGTATTATGAGCAAGTCACCATTGGGCTTAGCAAGCCTATATGCGCCACTGGAGTGAGTAGTATAGATCTCTGTAGAGATTGAATCTATACTTTCAGCATCTGGTTCAGAACACTGGCGACTACCAGTATCGAAATCTGAACTGAGATATTGCCAGAAGTTTTGTCTACCACGTCATAGATGGGAGACGAAGGTTTACGTACAGGGCATATTTAAGACTTCTGGATTGGTACTGAGGTATTGCCAGAAGTTTTGTCCACCACGTCATAAACGGGAGACGAAGGTTTATGCGTAGGGCATGTTTAAGACTTCTGGATTGGTACCGAGGTATTGCTAAAAGTTTTGTCAACCACGTCATAGATGGGAGACGAAGGTTTACGTGCAGAGTATGTTTAAGACTTCTGGATTGGCACTGAGGCATTGCCAGAAGTTTTGTCTACCACGTCATAGACGGGAGACGAAGGTTTACGTGCAGGGCGTGTTTAAGACTTCTGGATTGGCACTGAGGCATTGCCAAAAGTTTTGTCTACCACGTCATAGATGGGAGATGAAGGTTTATGCACAGGGTATGTTTGATACTTCTGGATTGGCACTGAGGTATTGCCATAAGTTTTGTCTACCACGTCATAGACGGGAGACAAAGTTTTACGTACAAGGCATATTGGTTGTGTTGTTATAACTTTATTGATCAGTGAATGAGAACTTACATGAAGGGTAAAGGATGTCTTAGGTATCCACACTTTACGCAGCTTTCTGTTGCTATGGACAGAGGAGGAATAAGAACTACCCCTTCAATGAAGCATGTCTTCATAGGCAAATTGGTCGAACTGGACGACCAAAGTCTTCTTCGTCGATCCAATGGATACATCATCGTGTTGAGCAATTACTTTCTCGTCAGACGAGAAAGTCCTCCCCAGCAGAGTCGCCATTTTGTTTGGATAAACAAATATTTATACAAAACTTTTGATCTGCTAAATTTGTATATAAAATACTATCAGAGGTAATATGGACATGATAAGTTTTGATTCTCCAGTAGAGTCGCCATTTTGTTTGGATAAACAAATATTTATACGAAACTTTGATCTGTAAATTTGTATACAAAACACTATCAGAGGTAATATGGACATGATATGTTTTGATTCCCCAGCAGAGTCGCCATTTTGTTGGATAAACAAAGTTTTTTAGCGAAACTTTTGGTCTGCTAAATTTGTATACAAAATACTATCAAAGGTAATATGGACATGATAGGTTTTGATTCCCCAGCAGAGCCGCCATTTTGTTTGGATAAACAAATATTTATACGAAACTTTTGATATACTAAAATTGTATACAAAATACTATCAGAGGTAATATGGACATGATAGGTTTTGATTCCCCAGTAGAGTCACCATTTTGTTTGGATAAACAAATATTTATACGAAACTTTTGCTTATAAACGAGAAAAAAGAAAAGTACAAATAATATTATACGAGGATATTAAGTACAATAAAAAGATTCTAGGAAAGTATTGCTATAGAAGTCTGATCTTCAATCGATTACTTTGTTCCTTAGACTACACGATGATAAAGAAGTGTTGTAGAAAAAGCTTCAAACTTTCTCTGAACTGAAGGCAAAAGTCGGCCAAATAAAAGTTGCAAGTATGGTCGAATTCTTGTTGCCAAAGTTGTCAGCCAAAATCCATTCCCCCTTTATCCAGTGACCAGAGGTCTCTATTTATAGAGATCAATCAAATAACTGTCTAGTTGGCATAAAAGCCAAATGACTGTCTTGTTGGCATAAAAGGCCAAACTGTGAAGAAGATTGCCTCCTTTACGCTGCGGTTATAATAACTGCTACCCATATTCCAATAATCTTCTGAATTTGCGTATGACACGTATCCCTTTATAAGGTAACTATAATTGCTTCTCGAAGATCATAGCATACAAGCCACGTAGGTACTGCCTGGTTAGCGTAAAAGCCAAATGACTGTCTTGTTGGCGTAAAAGGCCAAACTGTGAAAAAGATTGCCTCTTTTATGCTGCGATTATGACAACTGCTACCCACGTTCAAATAATCTTCTGAATCTGTGTATGACACGTATCCCTTTATAAGGTAACACATATAACTAATTCTTGAAGATCATGGCATACAAGCCACGTAGGTACTGCCTGGTTGGCGTAAAAGCCAAATGACTGTCTTGTTGGCGTAAAAGGCCAAACTGTGAAGAAGATTGCCTCCTTTATACTGCGGTTATGACAACTGCTACCCACGTTCAAATAATCTTCTAAATCTATGTATGACACGTATTCCTTTATAAGGTAATGCATATAACTGCTTCTCGAAGATCATGGCATGCAAGCCACGTAGGTAACTGCCCCTGCACAAAAACTGATGATTCATGAATAATAGATAACCAGCATAAAATAGCCAATTATCCTTCATGACTGAGGTCTTGAGCATATTTTGGGCTAAATAGCCTTATCAATATACCTTTGCAAATATAGTCGAGTTGGCGTATTTCGAGGAGATAGCATACAGCGTACCCCTATAGTTAAAAATAGTCCGGTTGGCGTAAAATGCAAGGATGGTGATGTGAGCGTATTAGTCACAGTCTTAGCTTTCCCAATCATGACAAATTTTAAAAATAGAACAAAATCTCGTGCATTAAATGCAGCGATATGCCTCAATCTCGTACATAAAATTTAGAGATATGCCTCGAGCTCTGTACAAGAAACAACTTTTAACGTGGCATCTGATTTTGTCTTGTCTTGAGCATAAAAACTCATTTCTGTCAATATAGAATAGGCAACGTATTCAGAAGACTTTATTTTTCTTCCTTTGAATGTGTAAAAATAACTTGTATCAAAAATATGTCACAAAATGATAACCTGGGTCTCTGTGCAAAATTATCATCACAGCCGTTCTCTCGATCATCGTGTAGTACTTTTGTCAAATGTCAGGTTCACTGATTTGACTGACAAATTTATTCGAGGAATACAAAGAGTTCCTCGTATAACTTTACGCTGCATTAAAAACAACGTATTTTAATCTTTACGTAAGAAGGTATATCAATCATTTACGCAGAACAACCTTGAAGCTCTGTTTTACGCGGACAACTTCGAAGCCCTATTTTATGCCAAACAGCCTTGAAGGTCTATTTTACGCAGACAGCTCTGAAGTCCTATTTTATGCCAGACAGCCTTGAAGCTCTATTTTATGCAGACAGCTCTGAAGCCCTATTTTATGCCAAACAAACTTGAAGCTCTGTTTTACGCAGGAAGGAACTTCATGTATGTTGGGGGTTTTGACTGTAAATTACGTGGATAATTCCCAGCATTTTTTATGCTTCTACCTTGATCGGTGGAGGCATTATCCTGGTTAATGATATTTGCAAGGATCAGAGAGTTACTCTAGGAGGCCGAAAGTTGAGTGCGTGTCTACTTATAATGCCACTTTTGAGCTACAACATTATACTCAGATGGATTGGATAAGTAGGCACCGTACTTGTATAGATTATAGAGGAGGTAGAGTTTTGTTTGGTCCGCTAGGATAGCTAGAGTTCAAATTTGCTAGAGGAGCTGCAGAGCAGGGATGAGGCATTATTTATGGAGCAATGGTGGAAGACAAGGAGTTGCTGCATCCGTTGATAGCAGAGTTCTTGGATGTGTTTCCTAAGAAATTGCCAGGATTACTGCCAGATCGAGATATTGAATTCTCTATAGACTTGGTGCCAGGTGCAAAACCAATTTCACTGCATGTCTATAGAGTAAACAACAGCGAGCTGGTCTAACTGAAGAAGCAGGTGGATAAATTACAGGATAAGAGGTTTATCAGATAAAGTTCTTCACCGTGGGGATCTCCGGTATTGTTTGTACCAAAGAAGGATGGATCAGTACGCATGTGCATTGATTACAGGGCATTGAATAATCTTACTATCAAGAATAAATACCTTTTACCATAGATCGATGACTTGTTCGATCAGCTGAGTGGTGCCAAGCTATTTTCTAAGATAGACTTGAGATCAGGCTATCACCAAGTAAAAGTAAAGTTGGAGGATATACCGAAGACTACTTTTAGAACTCGGTATGGGCAGTATGAGTTTATGGTGATGCCGTTTGGGTTGACTAATACCCCGACGGTATTTATGAATTTGATGAACAAGGTATTCCATCACTACCTTGACAAGTTCGTGGTGGTGTTCATCGATGACATACTCATATACTCGAAGACACCGGAGGAGCACGAGGAGAAATTATGGCTTATATTGGATGTGCTGAAAAAGGAGAAGCTATATGGAAAGCTGTCCAAGTATGAGTTCTTCCAGGATAAGGTGGAGTTCTTGGGGCATTTTGTGACTGGTGATGGTATTTCAGTAAATCCGAAGAAGATCACAGTAGTGGAGTCTTGGAAGACCCCTAGTTCGGTAGCAGAGATCAGGAGTTTCTTGGGATTCAGGCTACTACAGGAAGTTTATGCAAGATTTTTCGAGGATTGCCGAGCCGATGACCAGACTCACCAAGAAGGACGTAGAGTTTGTTTGGACAAAGGATTGTCAGGTTGCCTTTGAATAATTGAAGAAGAGGTTG
This sequence comes from Iris macrosiphon, assembly GCA_036927795.1. Lineage (NCBI taxonomy): Eukaryota > Viridiplantae > Streptophyta > Magnoliopsida > Asparagales > Iridaceae > Iris > Iris macrosiphon. The sequence continues at coordinate 175,507,992 of JAYESA010000004.1, forward strand.
ATGTCTGTTCCTATTTTGACGTTGCCATCAGGGTCTGGAGGTTTTACTATTTATAGTGATGCATCGGAGAAAGGTTTGGGTTGTGTTCTTTAGCATAATAGAAAAGTGATTGCCTATGCATCCAGGCAATTACGTCATCATGAGAAGAACTATTCTACCCATGATTTAGAGTTGGCAGCAGTCATCTTTGTCCTGAAGTTGTAGAAATACTATTTGTACAGAGAGCGTATGAAGATCTTCACAGACCACAAGAGCTTGAATTATATTTTCACGCAAAAGGAGTTGAACATGAGGCAGCGTCGGTGGTTGAAACTGATGAAGGATTTTGATATCTTTTTGCAGTATAATCTTGAAAAGCTAATGTAGTAGCTCATACCTTGAGCAGGTATCCGGTAGCTATGTTCTTGACACATGATCATTATTTGTTGGAGGACTTGGAGAGCTTGGGCATTGAGATGATAGTTCCTGGTTTGGCTATACAAATATAGGGATTGCAGATATATTTAGAGTTGATAGACATGATCAAAGCAGCCCAGTATAAGAATGTATCTCTGAGAAGCATCAGAGCTAAGGTGAGAGCAGGATTGGAGGATAATTTCACCATTGCTGAGAATGGATCTTTGCGGCATAGAGTTAGATTATGTGTGCCTAGTGGGGAGCTGCGTGAGGAGGTATTTCAGGAAGCACATCACTCTCAATATTTTATATATCCAGGTGCCAACAAGATATATCGTGATATATGAGAGAGTGTGTGGTGGTATGGCATGAAGAAAAAAGTGGCACAGTTTGTATCCAGATGCTTAGTGTGCCAGCAGGTAAAAGCCGAGAGACAGAGTCCAGGAGGTTTACTTCAGCCATTATCCATTCCAGAGTGGAAGTGGGAGCATATTACTATAGATTTTGTGTTCGGACTTCCATGATCTCCAGGAGGAAAAGACGCGATTTGGGTCATCGTTGATAGGTTGACCAAGTCGGCTCATATTTTGCCTTTCAAGGTGGGTTTGTCTACGAAGAAGCTGACAGAGATATATATGAGAAAGATCATCAGGGTACATGGAGTTTCCGTCAACATAGTCTTGGATCGGGATAGTCATTTTACTTCTCATTTTTGGAGGAGTTTGCAGGCAAGTTTGGGCACCTAACTCAAGTTCAGTACTACATATCATCTCCAGATAGATAAGCAGTCAGAGAGGACTATTCAGACTCTCGAGGATATGTTGCACACTTATGTATTAGATTTTGGGGGTTCTTGTGAGGACCATCTCCATTTGGTAGAGTTTGCTTACAACAACAGCTACCAGGCTAGTATAGAGATGTCACCATTTGAAGCTCTCTACGGTCGAAGATATCGTACTCCCTTGTCATGGGATGATGTTGGAGGGAGAGTTTTGTTAGGGCCAGAGATGGTTGTGGATGCAACGGAGAAGGTTCAGTTGATCAGAGATAGACTTCGAGTGCCGCAGGACAGACAACGGCATTGGGCCGATAGCCACCGGAGACCTTTGGAGTTTGAGGTATAATTTTAGATTTTATTTTGTGCATGTTATTAGTTATTTATTATAGTTAAGTTCTTAATATGGTATTTTATTCTAGGTGGGTGGTTTGGTGTTTTGGAGGATTTCTCCGATACGAGGCACGATTCGCTTCAGTGGAGGCGGAAAGCTTAGTCCGCGATTCATCGGACCTTTCACTATTATAGAGAGGGTCGGTGCAGTTGCTTATAGACTAGACTTTCCACCTGCACTGGAGGGAGTGCACAACGTATTTCACGTATCGCAGTTGAGATGATACGTGGCAGATCCTAGTCACGTGTTGGATCACTCGGAGATAGAGGTGGGCCCTACTCTTAGCTATCCAGAGCAGCCAGTTGGGATTCTGGATCGGAGAGAGAAGGTACTAAGGAACCAGACTATTCCTTTGGTACGCGTCGCATGGAGGCATCACTCTCCAGGGGAGTCTACCTGGGAGAGAGAGGATAAAATGCGAGAGCATTATCCATATTTGTTTGTGTCTTAAGGTATGTTCTTTCCTAGTTCTGTTATGTTCTTTTGTTCTGTTCTGTTCTGTTATTTTTTTTTGGTAGTTTTCTTCTTTGAATTTTGAGGACAAAATTATTTTAAGGAGGGTAGACTTGTCACTACCATATTTTCTAGGAAAGGATATTTTAGTAATTTTATATTTAATTAAATATTATACATATTGTATAATTATTTATTGTATTATTTAATTATTGTTAGATGTTAGTTTAGTAATTTAAACTTGTGTAAGTGGACCTAACTAGTTTAGCTTAGACTCATGGACCAACATGTATTAATTGTTAGAATTGAGCCCAAATAGAAGCCTATTATTTAGGAGGATGATTAGTTTAATTAAACCATTAGACTAGAACCTTCCCTCCTTAATTATTTCTTCACGAGAGGCCCCAAGGGGTATAATAGACATTACATAGTAGCTTGAGAAAGGGGCAAGGGGGCCGGCCTACATAAAGAGGGAGAAAAAGTTTTTCTCTTCTCTTTTTATTTTAAATCTAGATCTAAAAAATTTCTCAACCAAATTCCCTCATTCCCACATCATTTTCCTACCAAATTTTATCCTAATTCCTTCCCAAATTATCATTGGAGGTTAGTAGAACAAGGATCTCGAAGGAGAAAGCAAGGATCTACAAAGAGGAGCACGAATCTACAATTTGGAGGCCAATTCCATCATATTTGGAGGTTGCATTGGGAATTCATCTTCCAATAGGTATAATTTAGTTTTTCTTCGTTAATTAGGTTCTAAATCTGAGATTTAACCATGAGAAATCAACCCATATGCATAAGCTACCTATATGATTTGGAATTGAGTTCATAGGAGGCCTATTGAGAAAGTTGTGGTATTTTTTATGTCAATTTTGGGAGAATTTCGAGATTGATACTTGTTGTGTTTGTCAATTGGTCCTATAGATCAACTTGGCATATGTTTGTGTATTTGTGGCTAGTATCGTGTCCATAATTGGGTACGTATAGATCGTATCCCAATAATTTGGTGATACGTATTATTTTGGGGAGTTTTTCTCCTACACGGAACTTTGTGCATGTCATATTTTGACACGGATACGTAGATGTGTGTTTGACTCTTTGTATTGTTCATAAATAATATATTAGACTTGCTCGTGTCCTTCGGGATACGTTTGGTTGTATGGTGGACTCGTGTCACAAACATATCATAGATCTAGTATGATACGGGTGCGATGCACTCCACATGTTGTTGTATTTCAATTCTAGATCCAATTTCTTTGTTTTTAGTTAGTGGTAATATATGTATTCATATGTAGAAGTATAAGTATTATATATATGTATATAGATATCTATATATATGTATATATATATATAAATACTATTGAATATATATCTATGTATCTACTTGTGTTGATTATATATATATATATATATATATATATATATATATATATATATATATATATATATATATATATATATATATATATATATATATATATATATATATATGTTGATATATGTATATTGGTGTGTATGTTCTCATATGTTATCTATTTGTATATATTGATAAGTATATATATATATATATATAGGATACTATATCTATATAGGCATATGTGTATGGTTATAATTATATACGTTGTATAGATGAGGGTATGATTACTTGGGTATATATATATATTGATAATTGTATATACATCTATGTATATGTATATATATGTTGGGTCTATATATATATATATATATATATATATATATATATATATATATAACATCTCACACACACACACACGAACACACATACATACATACATATATATATATATATATATATATATATATATATATATATATATATATATATATATATATATATATATATATATATATGTATGTGTATATGTATGTATGTATGTGTATATGTATGTATGTGTGTTCGTGTGTGTGTGTGTGAGATGTTATATATATATATATATATATATATATATATATATATATACGTTATAGAGTGAGTGTGTGCATATAGGTGCATTAATATGTTTATATATCTAGATACTTTATAAGTACATACTTATATGTATACATACATTTAGGAGTATGATACTCGTATGTGTGCTTGTGTGTGGGTGTCACGCCCTAGTCCCAAAATACGTAGGACTAGGACACGTAAGTATGCTAGCCGCATGTATATGGCAACTCCAATATATGAAAACCATAACACATGCGTACGCTGTATTATGAATATCAAATCCATAAGTAGTAAAAATATCTCAAGTCACAGGGTACAATATAAATCTCATCCACAGAAAATCAAATAAAAATAAATAATTAATATCTATGCAACTAGATCTCAATATAAAGTACCTAAAGATGATAGTTGGATGGAAACAAATTCACTACCAACTCGAATATAAAAACAAACACAATGTAAGTACAATAACTAACAATCAATACGACTAGAAGAGTAAGCCTCCTCGAAATATAAGTAACCAGTCTGGGTCTGCGCTCCTACAAATACTCATGAATATCTACACCTGGAAAGGGACCAGGTCCTCAGAGGGACATAACAAGATACATAGAAGCATGCCAATAAAGTACTGAAATAAATATCCAATGGGGTCGCCAAACCATCTATGTGAATGTAGTTTAAGAACAACTTTTCCAACGCGTGGGCTATCTGATTAAAATAGAATTAGCATAATTCTCTTGGAGATCCAGGGGCCTACAAAGCATGTCGTCTTTTAAACGGCAGAGGCCGCCTGATAATAATATAATATATAGTGGTCATCATGACCGCGCATCTCCGGCGGAGCGTACGGGTTACACAAAGAAAGTGCAATGGAGCCCACATGCCTTACTTGTTGTTCTCGCCACCCCATGCTCTAAGCATGTCACATCCATGACACGATAATACCTCTAATTACTGCCAAGTCTACTAGCATGCAAAGTATCTAACAGCAGTTATCCCTAACGTACGACCCACACGTACAGGAGGCCAGACCTGTCACGCAGTCCGTGATCTATATGAGACTCACACTCGTGTAACAGCTATGTCACGGACAATGAAACCTAATAATGCTTCATGAAAATGGGACAATCTCATAAACAAGGTCAATGCATATACATAATAAAAATATATCACGACGACACCGTCATTGTACCCAAGTTCTCTTGGACGCACATTTTTATATAGCAGTTAAAATATATAAACTAAAGACAGAAAATAAAGATGCAAGCAACATATGGAATATGAATAACAGTACAATGGCAAGGTATACTTGTCTGGCAAGAGAGCTGCAAAATATAACGTCCAGATGTCAAACACCAAGAGTCAGAAACTACGGCCTCAAAGTGAACGTCTCTGGATGCTAAAATAAATATCACCAACGTTCCCAGAATAAGCGAGATGCTAGAAAGCACTACCATTTCGTCCAATTTGGACACAGAACAAAACGATAATTTTGGGTCAAAGTAGGGTCCATATGTAGCCCACTTTGCACCAAAAAGTGTGCCAAGGATAAAGGTCTATAAATAGGACAAATTATAGATCAAATAAATCTAAATGTCAGTACAAACTCAATGGTATATCCAAATATGGATTTCGGTGAGCCGAACACAATTTTGCCCAAAAAGTCAACCGTATGGCCCGTCAATAGGCGCCTTGGTCAACTATCTCAGAATTACATAAAAATTGGGTCACAGGACCAGCGTGATACCACGAGTCCAGTGGCGAAAGTTTTGTCACATTCTGATGAGCGTACCCTAAATAGCACAAAGTTTTGCAAAAGTCACGACACGGTAAATTTCTGCGGATACTGACTGATTTTGACGCGCACACGCGTCCGAATCAGTTTCTGTAAAATTTTACACATCTGGGTATACCGTACGCACCTTTCGATATACTTGGTACATGACGGGGTGGTCCCGTTTGGCGGGACGTGCTCCATATCACAATTTTAGAAATTGGGAAATACAGGTTTTCAGGATTTTTAACCTATTTTATTTCTACATACAACAATAAATAAAATATTATATTTAACAAAAATTAATCTAGGTTAGGTGGTGTTCGTATACCAAAAAAACTAGATTCGAATCTCTGTGGTAGGAGATACGAGTCCGTGAACATGGATAGTTACGACAGATTTTCTGAAATATAAAAATATAGCTTTTTTCTAAAGTTGGCGTTAATTTTTACCTAGTTTTGTACGTTGTTCGAGGTAAACTAATGCACAGATATGGAAGGAAGATAGGTCATAAACATACCGGTGAAGGCGGGGTCGAGTTTGGTCGAGCGAGGGCACAAAAAATAGGGCGTGAACAGGGGTACGCTTTTGTGTATTTCCTGTCGTGGCGCGAACGTTCATGCGGCGTGGCGGTCGACTCTGGTGGCGCGGCGGTGATGCTCCGGGTCGGCGGTGGCGCTCAGGTGAATGGCAGCAGGGTCTGGTCGAGATGGTAACAATTTTAGGGTTAGGGCTTAGGGTTTGCTACAGTGGTATATATAGAGAGAGGGGTCGGGTTTCTCGGCCGCGCGGGTGGGGAGCTCAGCAGCTGCTGCTATTTCATTTCTTAACGGGTTTTGGGTCTATAGGCTAGTGGGTAAAGGTTTATTAGCTAATAGGTTTTAGGGTTGGTATTGGGTTTAAGTATTCATTTATAATTCTTTTTCTTTTATTCTATTACTTTACTTTTTCTTTTCTTTTATTCCTTATTTCTTTTCTAATTCTTTTTATTTCTTTTCCTATTTCCTTTCTATTTTATTTTTATTAATAAACTTTATATATATATATATATATATATATATATATATATATATATATATATATATAATTAGAGGAAATTATTTTAGTGCATACAATTAATCTATCAACTATCCACAGGGTCTCCTACATGTAAATAATTTAAAAAAAATTATAATTGCTCCGTAAAATCTCTAGATGCGCAATTACATAAAATAAAAATCCAATAAATTTTGTTTCTTCTATTTAGCTAATAATTACTATTAATCTATTAAATAATTAATTAAATACTTAATATGGTTTTGACAATTAGGGGTTTTATATTCTACCCAACTTATAAAAATTTTGTCCTCAAAATTAAACTAAGTCACGATAGAAAGTCAGGGATGATATAAGATGAAGATTTGCAGCTTATTCTGTACCTTCCTCCATCCTAACCTCCATAATTTTCCAATTATCATGGGATGTTTGGAGGGCAATAATTTGTATTGTTTAAAATGCAAGGCTAGGTTTAAATGAGTGGGCGATGTTGCGCGTTGCACATTCCAAAAAATTTGGAAAAAAAATTATATGAACAAAAAATATGTTTCTTCATGTGTTATGTTCAATGGTGTGGACACCTCAATGCACTTTTGCATAAAAGTGCCCAATAATTAGAAAATTGCACAAAAAAGAAAATTAGGTTAAATTAATTAAAATTAATGTGCAAGGTGTTCTTGAATTAATTAGAAGTTCATGGGGCTAAAATTAGGTGGAACACAAGAGTCATGGACATAGAGGACTCGGAATAGAATATTATCCTAATTTGGGTTGTACGAAACGAGTCAAGATTGTGTCTCCAATTTTGATTGGGACGCACAAGGACACAAAATTAGAATTATTTAGAATTAAGAAATAACGTCCACGATAAATATTGTGCGACTATAATGTAGCACATGAGAGCATAATTATAAGTTATACCGAGGTTAGAATAGGAGACGGACACGTCTAGGACAAGGATGTGAAGTTTGTAGGAAGGCAGTGGCTAGTGTAGGGCTCCAATTATTGAAGCAACGGTAAGGTGCACTAAGTGATTTAATTATTATAAATTAAATTAAATATTGTGTCCTATTTCTAATTGGATTCAAACTAGTCCTAGTTTCTCTTTCTAAGCCAAGTAGGCCTAATCTTGGGTGAAGGGGATTTACAATCTAGCCAACTTAAAATAATTTTATCCTTGAAATTAAAATAAGACATAATTTTTTAATTCTTTCACATTCGCATATAAGGCAAGTCAATCACAATCTCTTCCAAAATTTAAAATATATTCTAATCCATCGTAATCACTTTAAAAGTTAAGGTAACCTCTGTTTAATCAAAATTTAACATATTGTAATCTCTTCTCAATTTTTAAATCATCAACATCCAAATTTAAATTAAATCCATATAACATCTTCAAGAATTAAATAACGCATATCAATTTTATATCACGAGCTTCAGCTATCATAATCTTCTTTAGGAAATATTTCTAATCAAATATTATTCCTATCTTTAACTTATGAATTTTGTACTCTTCAAATTTTAATTTTAATTTACATCCTTAATATTTTAAATAGGTAATCCAACAATTAAAATTTAACCTTCAATCATCAAATTTGGAATTTAATCCGTCAATGTTCATGTTTTAGAGTTCTATTTATTTTTCTCATGATTTAAATCGATAATTTAACCTTAAATATTCAGAATTTAAATCATGTGCTTAAAGTATAAATATTTGGTCCACAATATCAAGATTTTAAAATTTATTAAATCCTCATCATTCTTCTAAATTTTTTTAAATTAAAATGACTTAAATCTCTCAATCTAATCTTACTTGATCACAATCAAAAAGAATTTTATCTCAAATTAACAATATGACTTCTACCCAACTTATAATTTACCCATCTATCATATAAGGCTATACACTTCAGAAAAATATTTCTCAACTTATTTAATCATGTTATTCAATCCTCAAAAGTTTGAACACCAACATATTACCTATGATATGCCTTTAATTACGGAAAATCATCATCAAGTAATGTGGTTGGCCTATGGGGTATATCTAGTACTATCCATGTATTAACTTATACTAAGCACGAGGTTTTGTCTTTCCGAAATAAAGTAAAGACGAAAAATAATGATAAAGAGTTCAAGGGGAAGGTAATAGAATAGAAGTATGGGGATCAAGGCGGTTAGAGAATTCAAAAGAAAATTGTTAGGGCAGTTGTGGATTAAAATACTATTTTGGTAAATTTCTATTCACATGCTCATATCAATACAGTTATGTAGCCGATACGATATGCTCGGACATATCTAGGGGGCAAGTACATTCGTCTAAGAAGCTAAGTCAATTTTATCTCAATCCACGTAAAGTAGTTATGCGAAGAGCGAACCAAGCGCACTAAGGTTAGCTAGACCTCAATACACTGATTCTGAAATATATTAGTGTGGGCCCCAAATAATATATATGTCATAAATAAGCTCGATAAAGAATAAGCTTACAAAGCTAGGCTGTAATAGCAGCATAAGTCAAGGTAGTACATAAACTATAAGTACGCTAGATTATGATAAGAGAAGTTACAAAATATTTCAAGTTTACAAAGAAGATAAGAAGACTCTACAATCTCTACAGTTGTCATACTAACTCCTTATCTAAGTCGATAGTCGACAAAATAGGGGTATGGGCCTCTAAGTTCTACAGTCTGAATAAACATTATCGTCTTACGCTAGCATATAATTGATGTCATTCAATTACACTTCAATAATATGTCAAAAGGACTATGTGATACTATGTTGTGAGACATACTACCCAACTTAAAATAATTAAACTAATACTGTAATTGCCTTAAGGGGATTCTACAGAATAACCTAGTCTTTGTAAATAAAGTAGAACTCTTATTAGGGTATATGAGAAAAGATCTTAGTACTCATTAAGGTCTCATATTGCATTATATAGGTAATGGTCATCTTAAGTCTTAATCACAATGCTTATAGAACATGTGTCAAAAGTACGAATGGGAGGGTTACTAGCTCTCAAGTGAAATAGGATATAACTTGTATGGAGATGGGGGTACAAATTATGTGATATACAACTAGAGGATAATCATCATAATCTAAATGAATAACTCAAAACTATCAAGTTCTAACTACCAAGCACCAATTTTCAAAGTTCAAGATTATAACTATAATCCTAGCAAACTATATATCCTTAACATAAAAATTACTTGGCCTATAATCAGAGGTGTCAAGTGGCACGAGTTAAAAGATGAAGAATATAAGAACATAATTAGTCATCGCATATTTTGCGAGTGCTAAGTTTTAAGAGGAACAAGATATAAATTTAAAATAGAGGGACTCTAGATAATATCATGGTTTCTTAAGAAAATGGGGTATGCTAATCACTATGTCCGAGGTATGATCAAGGGAGATGTTATATTTATTCCTCTTGGCTTTCTAAGGTACTATTCTGGTAGTATCAAGACAAAGATCTAAGTTTATAGTTCTCAAATACTATCTCACTATAAAAGTTAGGTTTAGTCCTAATGTTAAATTTTGGTTTTCTATTGGTTCCTCAATACTAGGGTCAAACATTATGGTAAAATCTCTAACTAACTCTAGTAGTATTTATACTACTCTCAAGTCATTCATAAACATCTCAAGGGATAATGGTAAATCAATCTATAGATAAGGGACGCTAGGGTTCATTAGGTATTTGGATCTTAGTGATGTGTCAACACTCTAGTTGAACTTAATAGGAAGGTTATCCTACTCATTATCTAACAACAGGGACTTCTATATTCTAGGAGAGGCTATACTCAAGGTACTATTAGGAAGCACATGATTCAAGCAGGATACAATAATTCAAATAGAACAGATTAGAAGGAATACGAGTCATAGTCAATTGTGGATGAGATCCTATACTCTATTCCTAGATGCAGGCTTGTTCGGTACAGTAACGTAACGGAGACAATATGCTCTCGACCTGCATGGACTATCACAAAAATATGTCACATCCCAGTCCCAAAATACGTAGGACTAGGACACATAAGCATGCCAGCCGCATGTATATGACAAATCCAATATATGGAAACTATAACATATTCGTACGTTGTATTATGAATATCAAATCCACAAGCGATAAAAATATCTCAAGTCACAGGATACAATCTGTAACACCCCGTTCCGTTCTAGCGGACTGTCGTCTCAAACGGCAATAGTGCAGCTGTCCTAACCCGTTTTGCCTCAAAAGAGAAGCAAAGGATATCCAGACTTGTCCCTACAGGATCCAGCTTAGGCTTTCAGAGGCTCGCTTGACGTATCGCTCTACCGAGGCAAATTATCGCTAAGGTGGGTGGCTACGGTGAACTTGTCTTTGCTTAGCCAGCACACATAAAATCTGGAATGATTACATGCTAGTCGCTAGGTGATTCACCCCCTGTATGCTAATAAATCCAATGCACCTAGCTAAGGAAATAATCCCAACTTGTATTGCTTATGCTAGAACATGGAAATTGAAATACTGCTTATATTCAGACCCTCGCATGCTAAGTCCCCTAATGGTTCATCCCTCGGCTTACCTTCGGGTCCGAGTAAACGTGTTTACTTATGTTCCTTAGAAACGCATGCTTGCCTGCTTATGAATGTTTAGTGTTACTGTATTGTGCATACATTCTTGTTGGCCAGGAGACTATCAAATAGTCCTTCTATGCAAATAAACCTGCAAGTACCCAGGACCGTTTGGTCACCAAGGCATCCCCGAATTAGGGGCATGCATCAAGGCAAGTGAATACTGTACAGTGATCACATCAAGTTTACCTTTGAACGAGAACCATGTTCAAGCTCGTTCATAGCAAAAACTCAAGATTTTACTCGTGTTATAGAATTGATATGGATATAGAATTGATTTGGAATCGATATGGATATAGAATCGATATAGAATGGATATGGAATTGATATGGAATGGATATGGATAACCCTATAGACCTGCATGTCGCAGACAACTTGGTATACAAGATTTTGGAGGTTCCACGGACGGTCGCCAGGGCACTGGAACCGATCCGATCCGGACGGAATATATGGATTAGTCAATTGGAATTTAGGATGAAGATGGCATGTGGCGGGGATCGCAACCTGCGTCGCATAGCATTTTCTATCCCGTAACTATAACTCGTCCTTTATGGCTTTGCCAGCGACAATTATCATATAGATAAGTCATCCTCGCTTAGCGGCTATCCGCGTGCGAGTTATTGCATCGTGTTAATGAACAACTGAACACTTGAACGATCATGATACAACAACACTCGTGTTTGCTTATGTTATTGCCTTGATTTTCATTATGAATGCTCCTGAATGTTTATACTTGCCCGTGCTCGAATTAACAATGTTTGCCTTGGACAGGAAAGGACAAATGGTAAGTCTCGCCGTGTTTCCCCTCATGTCACACGGTGCACTGCCACACGAGTTAGGCTATTCAATATTTGCATGAAACTGATCCTAAGGCAACTAGAAAGACAACTTAATAGTTGGTGCACGGAACTTGTATTACGTGTTTGGATTTGTCGAGCGGGCGAGTAGCTTCCCCACCAGTGCATTCAATGTACTGATAATCTACCAGTTTGTATGCAGGGTGCGGAAGAACCTCGTTCGGTATGGATGCCTCCTTCGTGCGTGCTAAGGCGTGGACATCACTCCGAAGCAATGGTGTGTCCGAAATTGAAGCACATATACAAGACATAATATTGTGAACATCGCCTGAACATCGCCTGATCATCGCCTCTACAATCATTCCAGAATTGTAGCCACTTGGCACGCTTTTACTGTTTCAGAGAGAGAGGCTTGAGTGACTTGTAATCTCGGCTATACGCCGCCTGTAACACATGTTTATATCAATAAAAGAGTTACTTTACTTCAAACTTGTGTTTCAATGCTTCTGCTACATTGTCAACTCAGTGAACTTGTTATCGTTCGCCTATGCGTTCATGACTCCGCTGCACTCGGACAATCTGTGCGACTCTGTGGCTTAGAACTCTTACCGCCAGCCAATGGACCACTGCCTTGCACGGGCGTGGCTCACGCTCGTGCGGCATCACGTCCGGATGGGTCAAAGCGATCGTCCCGCTGGAGCGCTGGCGAGGGTGATTCCCGCCTAGCGGGGACGGCCGAAATAGCCTGCGGGAGATCGGGGCGTGACATATTGGTATCAGAGCCTGGCTTCTACGCATTTGGACTTTGATTCGATATCTCTATTTCGAAAGCTAGTTGTGGGTTATGTGCACGCTCTTTCTCAATGCCTCAATAGGATGTTCCAATAAAAAGTCTAAATACTTTCAAAATGCATTTTGAATGATATGCTTGCTTGTATGCTGTTGTGCTGCGAGTGGCCTTTGTGCCAACCTGTGCGAACCCTTGAGAGTACGTCTAGTAGCTTGTCCGATTTCACTAACTCTAAGTTTGGTTGAATGCATCTATTCGAGGGACGCCTTGAACTAGTGCACCATCCAAGACTTAAGAAAAAGTGAACTCGAGTGCTAAGACTTCGCTATCACTGAGCTGGTTGACGTGCTCACGCTAGAAGTGCACTTCAAAAGTGTGCACGGTCCAGTCTAAGCGATATGCTGATTTCGACGCTTGTGCAAGTGAATATCCAATTGAACAAGTATAATGACTTGTCTAGGATTGCCTCGACCCTAGATTACTGCTTGTCCTCAGTAAGTCTCGAGGACGAGACTTTTTCTGAGTTGGGTAGGATGTAATACCCCATTCCGTTCTAGCGGACTGTCGTCTCAAACGGCAATAGTGCAACTGTCCCGACCCGCTTTGCCTCCAAAGAGAAGCAAAGGATATCCAGACTTGTCCCTACAGGATCCAGCTTAGACTTTCAGAGGCTCGCTTGACGTATCGCTCTACCGAGGTGAATCATCGCTAAGGTGGGTGGCTACGGTGAACTTGTCTTTGCTTAGCCAGCACACATAAAATCTAGAATGATTACATGCTAGTCGCTAGGTGATTCACCCCTTGCATGCTAATAAATCCAACGCACCTAGATAAGAAAATAATCCCAACTTATATTGCTTATGCTAGAACATGGAAATTAAAATACTGCTTATATTCAGACCCTCGCATGCTAAGTCCCCTAACGGTTCATCCCTCGACTTACCTTCGGGTCCGAGTAAACGTGTTTACTTATGTTCCTTAGAAACGCATGCTTGCCTGCTTACGAATGTTTAGCGTTACTGTATTGTGCATGCATTCTTGTTGGCCAAGAGACTATCAAATAGTCCTTCTATGCAAATGAACCTGCAAGTATCCGGGACCGTTTGGTCACCAAGGCATCCCCGAATCAGGGGCATGCATCAAGGAAAGTGAATACTATACAGTGATCATATCAAGTTTACCTTTGAACGAGAACCATGTTCAAGCTCGTTCATAGCAAAAACTCAAGATTTTACTCGTGTTATGGAATCGATATGGATATAGAATCGATTTGGAATCGATATGGATATGGAATCAATATGGAATGGATATGGAATTGATACGGATAACCCTATAGACATGCATGTCGCGGACAACTTGGTACACAAGGTTTTGGAGGTTCCGCGGACGGTCGCCAGGGCACTGGGACAAATCCGATCCGGACGGAATATATGGATTAGTCAATTGGAATTGAGGATAAAGATGGCATGTGGCGGGGATCGCAACCTGCGTTGTATAGCATTTTCTATCCCGTGACTATAACTCGTTCTTTATGGCTTTGCCAGCGATAATTATCATATAGATAAGTCATCCTCGCTTAGCGGCTATCCGCGTGTGAGTCATTGCATCGTATTAATAAACAACTGAACACATGAACGATCATGATACAACAACACTCGTGTTTGCTTATGTTATTGTCTTGATTTTTATTATGAATGCTCCTGAATGTTTATACTTGCCCGTGCTGAAATTAACAATGTTTGCCTTGGACAGGAAAGGCCAAATGGTAAGTCTCACCATATTTCCCTTCATGTCGCACGGTGTACTGCCATACGAGTTAGGCTATTCAATATTTGCAAGAAACTGATCCTAAGGCAACTAGAAAGACAACTTAATAGTTGGTGCACGGAACCTGTATTATGTGTTTAGATTTGTCGAGCGGGCGAGTAGCTTCCCCACCAGTGCATTCAATGTACTGATAATCCACCAGTTTGTATCCAAGGTGCAGGAGAACCTCGTTCGGTGCGGATGCCTCCTTCGTGCATGCTAAGGCGTGGATATCACTCCGAAGCAATGGTGCGTCCGGAACTGAAGCACATATACAAGACATAATATTGTGAACATTGCCTGAACATCGCCTGATCATCGCCTCTACAATCATTCCACAATTGTAGCCACTTGACACGCTTTTACTGTTTCAAAGAGAGAGGCTTGAGCGACTTGTAATCTCGGCTATACGCCGCCTGTAACACATGTTTATATCAATAAAAGAGTTGCTTTACTTCAAACTTGTGTTTTAATGCTTCCGCTACATTGTCAACTCAGTGAACTTGTTACCGTTTGCCTATGCGTTCATGACTCCGCTGCACTCGGACAATCTGTGTAACTCTGTGGCTTAGAACTCTTACCGCCAGCCAATGGACCACGGCCTTGCACGGGCGTGGCTTACGCTCGTACGGCATCACGCCCAGATGTGTAAACACCCGGATTTTTCAGAATAAATTTTAATATAATTTTCCTCGGAATTTTCGGTATTTTCTGGACCCAGAAGCAAGGTAATTATGAGTTAAGAATTTTTAAATATAGTTTATTGGTGTTAAAATATTATAGAAATAATATTTTATGGTGTAAAATAGAAAATCGGACATGTGGTATTTTTCGGTGAATTTATTGGACTCAGAAAATGCGTTTTAAGCCTTAAAAATGAATGGATTGCTAAACCGAACCAAACCAAATCAAACCAACCCAACCTGAACCAAACCGGCTGAACCAAAACAGTAAACTGGGTCAGGTCGGGTCAGATTTGAGCCAAACCCGACCCGAAACCCATTGGGAACCCTACGCCGGATATACTGTAGCACAGTATAAAGCCGTGCCCCGGCGTTCGTGTAGCCACCGCCAACCCATCTCTCTCTCTCAGCCGCCTCCTCTCACCGCCGTCTCCTGCGCTCGACTCCGCCGCCAGCCCGTCGACCTCACTGCTGATACGATGACCTACCCCGTCTGAACCCTAGGTCGTCGGCGACTTCTCCCCGCGAGCACCGCCGCTCGACTCCTCGAGCTCCGTCGACCCAGTATCGGCCCCAACCCTCCCCGAGCGAGTTCGACGACCCGCTGCCCTCGATCTCCACCGAGCTGACCCTCCCCGAGCGAGTTCGACGACCCGCTGCCCTCAAACCCCGCCGAACCGACTATCCCGCTGCCCAGTCCTCCCCTCGTCGACCCGAACCCGACGCCTCCATAGCGTCGGCCCGCTGACCCGAGTCAAAACCCTAGACACGATACAGCATCTCAGCGGACACGAGAGATCTCGATTCGGACGCAAGCAGCAGACGCAGGACACGACCAGGACGCAAAGTTGACTTCGGACGAGTGGAAATCAGCGTTCACGAAGCCCTGTTCAGGTACCATTTTCTCTCACCTCGCAACTCCGTTTTCGATTCTGTCAGTTGCTACGCGTAGACTGTATAACCCTCTCGGTGCCCGTGCAACCCGCTCGGTGCATCGCGTCCTGTGGTGATCGTACACCGCGATCCAAAAACAGGAAAAACAACGCCCTGTTTCACCCCGAAACTGAGTGCGCCCCACCAAACGGGACGACTTGGTCGTACGTGGTTTTACCAAACGTGTGCGTCGTTGATACGGTCATGTGGAATTTTACAGAAGTCGATTCGGATGTGCGTGCACACTAGAATCAACGCGTATCCGCCAACGACACCCCGTATCCGTCTTTTCTGGAACATGCTGTAACTTTATGTACACACGTCGGATCGAGACGAAACTTGCACCATCGGACTTGTAGCAATACGCTGGTCTTGTGACCCAAGTTTGGTTTGATTCTGAGGACGATGACAAAATCGCGTATCGTGGGCCCCATAGGCTCCACTTGACGGGAGATTTTGTGATCGGCTCATCGGAATCCAATTCTGAAAGTTTCGTTGGTTTCGTATCATCGTTCTTGACTTGTAGACACTGAGTTTGATGAATTTAGAGACCTTTGACCCTGATTCGCTGTCCGGTGCAAAGTGGCCCACATATGGACCCCGCTTTGGCCCGGAAATGACCTTTTTGCCCCTGTGTCCAAATTAGACGTAAGGACAGGCATTTCTAGCTATTTGACATCTTCTGAGACTATTGGTGATGTTTATTACAGCTTCTGGACTAGTACCCACAGGATCCACTGATACCGGGACGACTGTTGATATTCAAACATCAGGCAAGTGTACCTTGCCAACTCTGCAGTATTGTTACCTTTTCTTTGCTTCCTTACATTGCTGTGCATGCTTAACCTAGGACCGTTTGATATACTTAGCGTTCGATTATCATTCGGGTGCCAACATCGTACGCGGTGTTGTGTATTGTCATCTAGAGATGGATACTCGAGACACTTTATCTTCTCGTACTTGTCTTACCAAGTACACTATGACCCAGGACACTGGACACTGTTCATGAGACAGGATCTTCCCGAGATATTCATGATGATTCTATATAGGATACAGGACTTGATAGAGATACTATATTCTTAGATATATTATAACTTGTGCATTAGTTATGATCCCGCTGACATGGACATAAGACGTTATGGTCATGATATGCGTGGTTACATTGGGTGGGAAGAGACACACAGACTACAGGCTGATCATATATATACACCCCTACTATTGTGAGGCACAAGACTCTGAAGCCCGAGCTTGGCCCAT
The DNA here is from genome assembly GCA_036927795.1 of Iris macrosiphon. Lineage (NCBI taxonomy): Eukaryota > Viridiplantae > Streptophyta > Magnoliopsida > Asparagales > Iridaceae > Iris > Iris macrosiphon. The sequence goes on from JAYESA010000004.1 coordinate 175,525,641, forward strand.
TACTCATTATTACTGCTGCTACCGGCTCCCCGACACAGAGCTTGTAGTGGCTTCAGCCTGAGTTCTAGTGCTGCTCTCATCTTGCATATCACTTAGTTGGTTATTTAGTATTCCTTTATTGTTCCATCTATTGCTGGAGAGACCCACAGGCTACAGGTTGATTATGTTATGCCGGCTACTCAGTCTCCCGCTGAGCTAGACCACCTCATGATATCACTGCTACCGGCTCCCCTACACAGAGCTTGTAGTTGTTTCAACCTGGGTACTATTGATGTTCTCTCTTGCATTTCACACAGATGTTTACATACTTACTCTATTTATCTCATTATTTGTTGCACTATTTATATTCTGGCTTGTATATTTTCTATACCTTGCTATGTCCCCTGAGGACCTGGATATGGATTATGTCCCCAGGATTTGCAGATGAGATCTATCCCTAGGTATACGGGACCGCAGCAGGAGTTGATCCAGGAGCTGTACCGCCATTCGAGGATGAGGTGTTAGCTGAAGACTTTTCCTGAGCATCCATGTTCATGCTCAGTATTTATTATTTATTTCAGTCATTTATATTCTGGTCTGTTGAACCATTGTACTAGATATTTATCGGGTTGTACCCCGAAGTACTTTGTTGAGACTAGATGATTATTTACATTCCTTATTTATTCTGTGGATCATATTTTATATCTTGTGTGGATGAGATTAGTTGTACCATGATTGTCGTAGACTTGATATTACAGCTTAAGTATGCCCTGATGGATCCATTAAATTGGGTTTGTCCATCGGTGCGTACTGTTGGCCATTGCCACGTATCTGGTCCCACGGTACTTTGGGACTGGGGCGTGATAGGATGGGTCAAAGCGATCATTTCGTGGGAGCACTGGCGAGGGTGATTCCCGCCTAGCGGGGATGGCCGAAATAGCCTGCGGGAGATCGGGGCGTGACTAAATCTTATCTACAAAAAATCAAATATAAATAAATAACCAATATCTATGAAACTAGATCTCAATATAAAGTATCTAAAGATGATAGTTGGATGGAAACAAATCTACTACCAACTCAAATATAAAAATAAATACAATATAAGTACAACAACTAACAATCAATACGACTAGAAGAGTAAGCCTCCTTGAAATATAAGTAACCAGTCTGGATCTGCGCTCCTGCGAATACTCATGAACATCTACACCTGGGAAGAGACCAGGTCCTCAGAGGGACATAACAGGATACATAGAAGCATGCCAATAAAGTACTGAAATAAATATCCAATGGGGTCGCCTAACCTTCTATGTGAATGCAGTTTAAGAATAACTTTTCCAACGCGTGGGCTATCTGGCTAAAATAAGATTGGCATGGTTCTCTTGGAGATCCAGGGGCCTACAAAGCATGTTATATCTTTTAAACGGCAGAGGCCGCCTGATAATAATATAATATATAGTGGTCATCATAACCGCACATCTCCGGCGAAGAATACGGGTTACACAAGAAAAGTGCAACGGAGCCCACATGCCTTACTTATTTTTTTCCTACCATATGCTCTAAGCATGTCACATCCATGATACCATAATACCTCTAATAACTGCCAAGTCTACTAGCATGCAAAGTTTCTAACAACAGTTATCCCTAATGCACGGTCCATACGTACAGGAGGCCAGACCTGTCATGCAGTCCGTGATCTATATGAGACTCACACTCCTGTAATATATGTGTCATGGCCAATAAAATCTAATAATGCTTCATAAAAATAGGACGATCTCATAAACAAGGTCAATGCATATAAATAATAAAAATTTATCACGACAATACCGTCGTTGCACCCAAGTTCTCTTGGACGCGCATTTTTATATAGCAGTTAAAATATATGAACTAAAGATAGAAATAAAGATGCAAGCAATATATGGAATATAAATAACAGTACAATGGCAATGTATACTTGCCTGGCAAGAGAGCTGCAAAATGTAACATCCAGATGTCAAACACCAAGAGTCAAAAACTACGGCCTCAGAGTGAATATTTCTGGATACTGAAATAAATATCACCAACGTTTCCAGAATAAGCGAGACAGCTAGAAATTACTACCCTTTCGTCCAATTTGGACACAGGGGCAAAACGGTAATTTCGGGTCAAAGTGGGGTCCATATGTGGCCCACTTTGTACCAAAAAGTATGCCAAGGGTAAAGATCTCTAAATAGGGCAAATTATAGGTTAAAAAACTCTAAATGTCAGTACGAACTCAATGGTATGCCTAAAAATGGATTCCGGTGAGCCGAACATAATTTTGCCCAAAAAGTCAACTATAGGACCCGCCAATAGACGACTTAGTCAACTATCTCAGAATTACGTGAAAATTGGGTCACAGGACCAGCACGATACCACGAGTCCAGTGGCACAAGTTTTATCTTATTCTAATGAGCATACACTAAATGGCACAGAGTTTTGCAAAAGTTGTGACACGGGGAATTTCGGTGGATACGGACTAATTTTGACGCACACACGCGTCTGTAGAAGCATAAAAAATACGTCGGATGGCTATACGCAGCTTATTGGTGTGGGGCAGCATAAAGAGATGATCTCAGAGCCATCAAGCATGCAAAATAAGGGCCTTTTTCTGTTGATCACAGCGTAAAATATTAAAAGCTCAAAGGACCATCCGCGTAAGTACAGTATGTCCAGGCTGCTTCAGCGTAAAATAGGGTGCTTCGTTGCCTATATGGCATAAAATACATCCACTTTCAATATAGCATTAAAGCGTACGAGGAACGCTTCGTATTCTCTGAAGTGAACCTGTCAGATCCTGCAATGAACCTGACATCTGAACTTCTGACAAAGGGATACTGCTCGACTACCCAGACGACGGCTATAATGATGGCATGGCACTGCAACCCAGGCTGTCATTTATTGCCATCTCCTTTGCGTAAAATGCTTTTACGTGTATAAGGGGATACGCTGCCTTATTTTACACAGGTAGACATGAGCTGTTTACGCCCCGTAGTAGACAAACCGCCTGCCACATCAGAAGCTGCACTTCGTACGGGGCTCGAGGCACGTCTCTACGTCTAATGCACAGAGCGATGACAGTTTCTCGAGGCACGTCTCTACGTCTAATGCACAGAGCGGTGACAGTTTCTCGAGGCACGTCTCTGCGACTGATGCACAGAAGGCCTGCAGACCTTCAAAAATATGCCTCTGCATTTAATGCGCAGGATGGTGGCAAATTTTTGCATTTAATGCAAGAGATTTGATTATATCTTCAAAAGCCGTAATTCCATCTAAGACGTCCATATCAGCACTCTGGCACGTTACGCAGCGGCTTCTACGCCCATTCAGCTTCTGTGCTCACTCGGCTTCTACGCCCATTCAGCTTCTGTGCTCACTCGGCTTCTACGCCCATTCAGCTTCTGTGCTCACTCGGCCTCTATGACCACTCGGCTTCTACGCCTATTCGGCTTCTATGCCTACTTGGCTTCTACGCCATGGTGACAGACATTGGCTTCTACGCCCACCTCTTCTACACGAGGGATACCTACCTACGTGCCTTCTACGCCGTGATCTTCGTAGCGATTATACGCATTTTGTCCCTTAGTTGGACCCGTATCACACGCTCATTCAGAGGATCATCTATACGCAGGCATTGGTTATTTTAACCGTTGTGTAAAAGGGTGTTGTACTTTCTACTACTCGGTTTCTACACCGACGGAGTGGTCACTGTCACTAAAACTCTATAAATAGAGACCTCTATCAACAGAGGACAAGGTCGAAAAATGGGTCAAGAAATCCAATATCAGATCCGGGGTCGACAAAATTGAAAGAGAGAGAAATATAGATCCAAGGTCGAACTTCCAAGAAAGATCGAACCAGAGGTCAAGAGAGAGAGAGAGAAGAATCCGGAGCTCAGGCAAAGAGTAGGGATCGACGACTTTGGCATCGTGCATCCACCCTCTTTTGCAATCTTCGAAGCTGCTTCCTGTCTTTTACGGTACTTCTTCATCATCGTGTGGTCCAAGGGTTAAAGTGATCGACTGCAGATAAGACACCTATAGCAATATTTATCCAGATTTATAAATTATACTTCGATATCCTCGTATAGGATTAAATTGTACAAGTTTGTTTGTAAACCAAAGAACACGGGTTTCGTATAAACCCCATCTTGAATACATTTCATTCTTTCATTTTCCACCACAAACAAGATGGCGACTCTGCTGGGGACGTCTTTCTCTTCTGATGAGGAAGTAATTGCTCAACACGATGCGGTATCTGTAGGAACCATGAAGAAGACACTGGTCGTCCAATTCGACCAGTCTGTCTACGAAAACATGCTTCGAACCGGGGGTAGCTCTCACCCTCTCTCCGTCCAAGACAACAGGAAGCTGCGCAAAGTCTGGATGCCCAAGACATCCTCTACCATTCCTGTGGACCCTCCGATCTTTTCGATCTCTCCGACCAATGAGGTTGTAGCATTGCTCCCTCTGTGCCCTGCACGTAAAATTCAGTCGCCTGTCTCTGACAGGGCCGACAAAACTTCTGGCAAAGCCTCAGCGCTAACCCAGAAATATCCTTCACGCTCTGTGCGAGAAATTTTGTCTCCCGCCACTGGCGGTACAGACAAAACTTCTGGAAATGGCTTAACGCTAGTCCAGAAGTCCACTCCGCGCCCTGCGCGTAAAATGCAGTCTTCCGTCACTGGCGGAATAAACAATATTTTTGATAAGGTCTTAGCGCCAAATCAGAAATTCCAAACGCGTTATACACATAAACATTCATCTGCCTTTCACGGAAAAGCAGATGACCCCTGCAATCTACGCAAGGGAAAGCAAGCGGCGGAGTAATCAACTTCTCGGCCTTTACGCCAGCAAGGGAATAATCTGCCTACCCTCCGGATTATACGAGAAGCCGATGGCCGACTGAGGACCTCTTCAGCTTTATGCCAGTCTGAGCAAATCTCCAAATTATGCCAGGCGAAGTCCTTCGGCGTAAAGCAAGCTCAGGTTGCGGAAAGATACCCTCCCCGGGGATTATCCGCCACCCAGATGGCCAACCTGTTGTACACAGGTGGCACAGGGAAAACCATGGTGCCCAACCTCCGCATGTCCACTGATGGGAACAGAAGGAACAAGCCGTCATCTTCTTCTTCTGCAACTCCTCCTGACCTGCGCAAATATCTAATTCAGAAGCGTAAGGAGAGGGGACCTTCCAACATGTCTATTATGCCTCCTGGCGAGCACTGTTGTAATAGTCATAAGATTGTGATTGATTGTTGCTGTTCTAAAGCAAAACGATCAGTTTTTGACCGGCTGAGCTACTCTCTGTCTTTCCAGGAAGAAGAGCCGGCACATGCATCTGTGAACATGGCTTCACACATACCTAGAGGAGGGTCAAGCTCAAGACGTCATCCCTCTAGGCCTCCGAGCCGAAGGAGATTCAATGAGCTCCTCAGGAATGCTGAAGCTGGGGTGTTCCAAAACACCCATGCAAGGTCACAACAACCAGCTTCGTACTCGTCTGATTCCGACGTTGGGGGTTGCCAGTCTCCCGGATCATATGTTGAGAGTATAGAGTCGACTTCTGCAGCGACCTATACTAATCCTTCAATGACACCCAGGGAAATGGGAGTTTATGCCGTTGAAGATGAACGCGAGGAAGCTTCGCCGTCAGGAAATATGGAATAACGCATCACTATACTGGAGACATCTCTGAAACAAATATAATCCATAATGGAGAACATGCACCAGATGATGCTAACTCAGTACACAACTGCCATGGCTCAAGCATCGGTCCCGCCAACTCAGATACGTGTGGGGGTGGACTTACCACCATCAAACCCGAGCCAAGAGCCTGCTCTAGATCAAGAGTCAGCAGTTCCTCCGCTTCCTCACTCGGAGAATACATTACCTCCCGTTGGAGTCATGATACAACCAACTCCGTACCACACCGTAGTCCCGCTTCCAACTAAAAATCCGATACAGGCAGTACGGGAGTTGAAAGCCCAGTATGACGCCTTGAAGCACAAAGATCAGCTCAAGAAACTGGGAATCAACCAGCCTTACCCAGCTAGCTGGGAAGAGGTCCCTTTCCCTCCGAGGTACAAACCTCAGACTATGGCTCTGTTCGAGGGAAAAATATCACCAAGTCAGTACATGAACTATTTCAGTATGATGACGGTGTTGCTACAAGGGAACGACGCCCTCCTCACTCGGGTGTTCAAAGGCTGTCTCTCAGGAGTAGCCTATTAGTGGTACCATAGCTTGGCGGACAACTGCATTACTTCCTTCGAGGACTTCAAAGCTTTATTTTTCACGCGATTCTACGAGGGAGGGATGGACATGTCTATGTCCTCTCTCATCGAAGTCAAGCAGAAGGAAAAGGAGGACGTTCGCACCTTCATCGAACATTTTTGTCAGACCACCTTACAAATGCCTCCAGGAGTTCCAGACTCTGCGTTGGTAGACATTTGCAGGAAGAACCTCCTTCCCGTAGTCTCGGTATTTATAGGACCATATCAGCTCCATGATTGGCTCTCGTTCATTATCTCGGCCGTAGCCGTCGAAAACAACAATCGCAAGGCACGCGACAATGGCATCATGATCTCCGCCTCTGACAGAGGCAAGAGGTCATCTCCCAGCAGCGACCATCCTCGCAGCTCCAAAGGAAAAGAAGCTCTGGCGATCAATACGGCCAGGCAAAAGACTGCGGCAACCGCACAAACGAGACCCGGGACTTCCAGGCCCGTCGAAGTCTACTATTTCGACAACGACGATATCCCAAGTATATTCGAGTGTCTCGTCAAAAGTGGTAAGATTACCCTTCCGGAGCTGAGGTGGCCCCAAGAAGTCGGCAGTACTAACGACCCCAAATACTGCATCTTCCACAGATACGTACACCACCCGACAAAGGCGTGTTACATACTGAAAAGGAAGATCCAGGGGTTGATCGATGCTAAGGCCATCACTCTGCACAACACCGAGAAGACGGTCACGGCCAACATGATTTCTCTGCGGTTTGGCAATCTGCCTTCCCAAGAAGTCTCGGACGGTGTCACACCCATTTCCCGGACCACGATAAACAACGTCAATCTTCCTCCAGCTAGGGGTCAAAATCATGACCTGGTACCCCTAACCACCCGGCAGGGCAAGATTATGTGGGTTTATCCAGATTTGGTGTCAGAGCTCGAGGAGGAGACTAAAGCTACTAAGGCTAAGTCTAGAAAGAGCTCCAAATGCAAACCATGCCATATGGTCACAACTTCTTCGGCATCAGACGAAGACGAGGTATTTGCTAAGACCCGTTCAGGGAAAGCCTACCTCAACGACTACGGAGCAAGTCAGGAAGATGCACCGACGGACGCTTCAGCTGCCAAACCTTCGGGACCAGGTCCCGTCGTACCAGATGTCGGTCCTTCAAAACCAAATCCGGCGGACAAGGAGAAGCAAAAAGAAGTGCGCTTTGATAAACCCGTAAAAAACATTCCAAACAAAGGTTTAGAAAAGCCATACAACTTCGATATCCTGGCCCAACTGGCTAATACACCAGCCAGGTTGTCCATCTTCGAGCTACTCAGGCTCTCCAAGACACTCGTCTAGCCCTGAGTGAAGCATTGATGCAGGCGGCGGCATGCTTGACCCAGCTCAAGTCCCCCGACGAAGAACCGGTGGCGTGTCCTCAATGCCACAGTGTGATGGAGGTGGTCCCAAATATCACTTTCACTCAAGACGATATGCTATTAAAACACAACAGGCATGACAGGCCCCTCTATTATACCGGGTACGTCAGTTCCATGGAGGTCGATCGGATTCACATAGATCCGGGATCGTCGATCAGCATCATCCCTCACAGTCTGCTCAGACCGCTGAGGATTCCTACCAGCGAATTGGCTTACACCTCCACTACAATCGTGAGTTTCAACGCCGGAAGAAGTAAGCCTTGGGGAAAATTCTCCTAAGGATCCAGATTGGCAACCTCAGATCGGTGGCCACATGTTACGTCATCAATTCAGAGGTGTCCTACAATATTTTGCTGGAAAGACCGTGGATCCACGACCACAATATCTTTCCTTCAACTCTACATCAATGTCTTAAATATGTAGACCCCCAAGGAACAGTACAAACGGAAGTTGCTGACCTAAACCCGTTTAAAGGAATAGAATCCTACTATTCTGATGCCGTGTTGTACTCTTAAAACCACACGAAAGAAGTATCAGGCGAGGTAGAGAAGGAATCCCACCGGGAGCCAGAAGAACCCTCTGCCACACTACCGCTGTCAGTCAGAGTGAAAGGATGAACCACTCGTCTAAAAGCCATGGAGCCTATGGCTATCCACCTGAACAAGACCAGGTCAAGAAAAGGGAGTGATCCTCTAGTGATCACTTTGAACCAGAAGCCTCCACCCTTGGTCATCAACCTTCGGTGCAACAGGCAGCCGACTGATGTAAATGCAACCAGGAACGGAGTTCCAGATGATAATAAACGTCCTCTTTTCCAGTATATTGACGCTCAAATTCCAAATCAGGAATTCACTCCCCGTGATGAGGTAGAACCCATAGTACAAAAATTCTTGGAAGTTATGAACTCCTACCGTCCGTATGTCTGGGAAGTAGCGTCATTATCCAACGTCGTCACGACATATGGACCACATGAGGATTCTATCTTCATTGTCCCGCCTACCTGCAGTAGTCAGCGTTCAATAGTCTTCGACCGCATGCGCAATCAACCGACTGTCCAGGAAGATTCTTTCAATGACGATGCTAAAAAAAATGCAAGTTCACCGATACAGCCCGCAAGCATTGAGGATCATGCAAAACATGGGCTATGACTTGAAGTGGAAGCCAGGCCTCAACTACGAAAGAGGCAGACGAAAGCCGCTACATGGCGACCCCTACTATCAACGAACTTATTTCGGGTTAGGGTATGCCACCTCCTGTAAGTCGGACGAGGATATCTTTTCCTCTTCTCAGAATGGCTCGTCGCCCTCTGACTTACCTGATGCTCTCGAACAAACATTATCAGTAAATATGGTAGTGACAGATCCCTTTGAAGCAGATGAACAGGATTCTGAGCCGTTTGAGAATGACTCTTGGGCCTAATAAATGGATACGCAGTGGGAATTCTGCTTCGAGCAAAGAGAACCTCCCACCAAAGATAAAGTTATCCAGGTTGATGTTGGGGGTGAACTTTCGCCAAAGCCGATATTTATCAGTAACAATCTTTCCCCAGCTGAAAGGGAAGAAGTTATTCAGCTGATAAAAGAATATATCGATGTCTTTGTATAGGATTACAAGGATATGCCAGGCCTTGACCCAAAGGTGGCTACTCACAAACTCAACATATTTCCCGATTCAAAGCCTGTGAAGCAGCACCAACGCCGGTTCTGCCCGGATATGATGGACGCCATCGAAGCTGAAGTCAAGAAGTTGATAGCCTGCGATTTCATCCGGGAAGAACAACATCCCGACTGGGTCGCTAATGTTGTCCCAGTCATAAAGAAAAATAGGAAAATACGTATCTGCATCGATTACCGAGATCTGAATACAGCCTGCCCCAAGGATGAGTTCCCTCTTCCCATCATGGACATCATGATCGACAACACCTGCAGTTTTGAATGTATGTCTTTTATGGACAGATTCTCAGGATACAATCAGATTAAGATGCATCCTGAAGACGAGAAGCACACTGCCTTTCGGACCCCGTTGGGGGTATATTGCTATATGGTCATGCCCTTCGGATTGAAGAACGTCGGGGCTACATACCAACGGGCTATGAGTAACATATTCCATGAGCATTTATGCAAAATAGTAGAATGTTACATGGACGACATAGCCGTCAAGAGCCGCCTCAAAGATGATTACATTCAAGACTTGAGGACGGTATTCGAGTTAATGCACCAACATCAACTCAAGATGAACCCTACGAAGTCCTTTCTGGGTGTATCTAGTGGCAAATTCCTGGGATTTGTCATTACCGCCAAAGGCATCCAAGTGGACCCTGACAAAGTCCAGGCCATCTTAGAAATACGACCGCCCCATAATCTGAGGGAACTCCGAGGATTTCAAGGTCGTCTGGCTTATATTCGGAGATTCATATCCAACCTCTCGGGGAGATGTCAGCCCTTTTCTTATCTCATGAAGAAAGGTGTATCTTTCGTATGGGACGAAACATGTCAGCAAGCGTTCGGAGATATCAAGCGCTACCTCACCAGTCCGCCAGTTCTGGTGCCTCCGGTCATGAGAAGACCATTCTTGCTGTACGTTCGAGTGATGGATCATTCGCTAGGAGCTCTTCTCGCATAGAAGAACGATATGGGTCATGAACAGGCTATCTACTACCTCAGCAGGATGATGGTCGGAACCGAACATCGGAACAACCCAGTAGAGAAAGAATGCTTGGCTCTGATGTTCGCTATCCAGAAGACGCGGCACTATATCACCGGCCAGACTATTCATATCATCTCCAGGATCAACCCTCTTCGAGTACTGATAAGTAAGCCAAGTGCTCTTAATTCTTGACTCGCGACTTGGGCGATGCTGTTAACACCAATTGACATGGTATACGTCCCGCAGAAGTCCATCAAAGGCCAAGCGTTGGCCGACTTCCTAGCTGCTCATCCGATCCCGGAGACCTCCAAACTATACAAGGACATCCCTGATGAAGTTACAGAATGTAATTCCGCAATGGAAAGTGACACATGGCAACTATTCTTCGATGGTGCCTCCAGAACTGGTCCTAGGGGAGACGTGGTTTCAGGAGTAGGAATCGTCCTGGTCACTCCTGATAAACTCATCATCTACCGAGCATATTCTCTTAGCGAGCCATGCTCCAACAATGTGGCAAAGTACAACGCTCTGCTAATCGGGCTCCAAGTCGCTAAAGAGCTGGGGGTCGAGTCCCTGGAAACTTTCGGTGATTCTCCGCTTATCGTCAATCAAGTCAGGGGAATATATGAAGTCCAGAATCCAGACCTCATCCCCTATCACCAAGCAACGGTCGAGATAGCCATGACATTCAAAGGGTTCTTCCTAGAGCATGTACCTCGATCTCAGAATCTGGAAGCTGATGCCTTAGCCAGTCTAGCTGCGAATTTAGCCACTCCTATAAGAAGGCAGAATTCGGTAATCCTTCTTAACAAAGATTTATTCTGTGTGAAGAACAACTTTCATATAGAACGCAGCTACGCTGTGAACACAGATCCCCCTAGAAAAGACTGGAGAAGTCCCTTCATAGATTTTGTGGCATACGAAATCTTGCCAGAGGACCCCAAAGAAGCAGTATCCGTCAAAAGACGATCATTACGCTTCTACTTCGATGCATCTTTACAATGCCTATATCGTCGGACCTACGACGGACTGCTATTGAGATGTCTCTCTAACGACGAAGCACAACAGATTATCCGGGAAGCTCACAATGGCATATGCGGAGCGCATCAACCCGGTCCTAAGATACAGGATCATATCAGGTGAATGGGCTATTACTGGCCCACTATGATCGCAGACGCGATCAACTATGCAAGATAATGCAGAGCCTGTCAGGTTCATGCAGACTTTATACATCAACCGCCTGAATATCTATATCCTACGGTTGTATCCTGGCCTTTCGAAGCATGGGGTATGGATATCATTGGTCCTATTCACCCGTCTTCCTTCAGAGGTTACCGGTTTATACTGACCATCACAAATTACTTCTCCAAATGGGCAGAGGCGATCCTTCTTGCTGAGGTAAAGGTGTCTAATGTAATCAGCTTCATCAAGCATCACGTTATTTATCGCTTCAGGATACCCCGGAGGATAATTCACGACAATGGGCCTCAGTTTATTAGCCAAGCATTTCACCGATTTTGCGATAAAAATTGGATACATAATATTGCCTCTACGGCATATTATCCAGCTGCTAATGGTTTGGCGGAAGCTTTCAACAAAACTATTATCAAACTCTTGAAGAAGTTTATCTCTTCAAACAAGAGAGATTGGAATGAGAAGCTGGGCGAATGTCTCTGGACATACCGTACAACGGTACAAACACCGACAGGTTGTACCTCATTTTCACTGGTCTACGGGAGCGAAGCAGTTCTCCCCATTGAAATCCAGATCCCGTCACTCAGGATAGCCGTGACTAATGAGCTGACTCAAGAAAAGAATGACCTGTTAAGGCTTCAAGAGCTAGAAGGATTAGACGAGAAACGCCTCCAAGCTCAACAGCGCATCGCGCTCTACCAAGCACGCATTTCCAGAACTTTCAATCATAAAGTAAAGGAAAGAGTGTTCAAAGTCGGTGAGCTAGTTTTAGCCGTAAGAAGGCCGATGATTCTTACTCACAGGAGTAAAGACAAATTCCAGCCCAAATAGGAAGGCCCTTATGTGATCGAGACAACGTTCTCAAACGGCGCTTACAGGTTAGCCCAGCCTAATGGAGACCTGTTAATGGCTCCTATCAATGATAAATTCCTGAAAAGGTACTATGCTTAATCTCCTCTGCTCAAGTAGAATATAGTGAGAATCTCAATTTTGACAAAACTACTTCCAAAATGAAACTAGTTGGGTCATATTCTATCATGTCCATATAACCTCTGAATAGATATGTTCGACTAATTTGGAAATTCAATACCTATCACGTCCATATTACCTCTGATAGTGTCTTGTCTACAAACTTTAGTCAAAGCATATTCTATCATGTCCGTATGACCTATGAATAGATATATCCTACCAAAGCATATTCTATCATGTCCGTATGACCTCTGAATAGATATGTCCTGCTAAAGGTTTATCGAGAGTCTACCACGTCCATACTACCTCTGATATCACTCTCGCCCAAACCTGTCATTTATATTCTGAAATAATGGGTCCACAAAGTCAGAAAAGAGTCGCTTTATTTATTCCAAAAAAAAAGAGCAGAATTATATTTGGAAAACAAAAAGAAGAAAGGGTACATCATAGTGGAGGAGAGGTCAGATCGCGAATCAGCTGCACCAGTGCATCTATCCTCTCATTCCTGGAAACCAAGGCATCAGCGCGGGCCTGCTCCAGCCGTGGCTCGTGGTTGCTCATAAAGGACAGTTCGGCCCTTGCCCGAAGAGAACCCGCACGGGCGGCTTCTGCACGTTCCAAATCCTGTCGGGTTGTGCTCAGTCGACCAGTCGCTACATCTAGACCTGCCAACGACTGAGAAGCCCACTCCTCTGCCTGGGCGAGTTTTTTCTTCAACTTGCGAGCCCTCGCTACATTCCCTTCATGCTCAGATTGGCACTTCGTCTGAAGAGCAAGAGCCTCCTCCACGACAGCTTTTCTTTTATCCATCTCCAGCTGGTGTGTTTTGATGGATTTATCTAGGCTTTCCAGCTGTTTAGTAAGCCGTGCAGTCATGAAGTCGTATCTAGTCTGGACCTCAGCTTCGATGCTGCCCCGAGTCATCTGCACGTATTCGTTAATAGGTTGCTCCAAACCATTAACCATCGCCTCCAGGGCGTCAGCTACCCCAGAGTCGCCGAATTCCCTGACCACCCCAATCAAAAACCGGGAAGCCTTCTTCAGACGTTCGAAGTCTAGATTCTTCGCCAACACCATTGATATCAGCATTTTCAGGCTGGCGTGGAAGAGGCTGGTATATTGCTTGGTCAGCGCAACTAGATCCGATTGGACGCCAGGAGTGGTCACGATATTGGCGAGTCCCCCTCCAAGAGTGATTACAGACGATGTGGCCACGGCCATCGCCTCAACAAGTGGTGCGACCAAGGAAGATACGACAACGACAGTCGAAGTCATCGGCATACTCGCAGGAGGCGATGTCACAATGACAGGCTCATCCTCCTCTTGAGATATCAAAACTACTCGGGGCGAGCCGGCACCCGAAGATGCTTCCTCTTCAAACTCAGGCACCTCTGTGTCGCCACCAGAAGCCAAAGTAGAGCCAAAAAGTGCTTCAGCGCTCTTCTCCCCGTAGACATCTGCCCCTGAAAAGAAGACGAGAAAGTTAATATCGAAACGATATTAATTTCTCTAAAAAAGAAGGGCGTAAAGACGACATTTACCCACGGTCGATGGCATATATGTCACATCTGCAGCCAGTACAGCTAAATCACTTCTTAAAGATGCTAAGCAGGCTATCCTACCTGGAGAAAGGGGTCTGATAGCTGACACTGGCAAGTAGTCTTCCAAGTCTTCCTCAAATTCCAACCGAGGCTCATCGGCTGAAATCTCGCCAGGTGCGCTCGCAGGCACGAAAGGGGTCTCTTCCGACTCTGATCCGGATAAAGGTATATGGAACCTTATACTCAGCCCCGGAGGCGACTTCATTCCACTACCGGAGGCAGTGGCAGCAACGGCAGCCTCAAGCAGGAGTTCTCCGGCACCACCAGCAGAAATTGAGGGTCCCTCTCCTAAAGGCGAGGAACCTCTAATCAAAGAGACATCCCCAACAGGGGAGACAGCAGGTTCCTCTCTAGGAGCCTCAATACCAGGAATCCGGAGAGGACGATTAACCGTCTTCTTCTTCCTCTTGCGAGGGGAAGTCTGCTTTGGAGCAGGAGCCCTTCGCTTCCCAGAGACTACCAAACCCCCCGCAGGCGGAGGCACTTCACACCTCGGCACCGACACCAGAGGCTCATCTGGAGTAACGGACTCCTCACCCTTGTCAGAAGAAACCGAGGGGACTTCGACTCTTCCCCCAGGCTTGGGAGAAGGCACCCTAAAGCTTCCACGCATATCAAAATTGCGATGGAAGGTGTTGATCGCCACGTAGAACTGGGCATACGAGTGGAGGATGCGCAGCTCCATGGAGAGTGTGACGACCGACATGATAAAGATTGCTCCCGTGCAACCCATGATAAAATATCGCCATCCTCTGGCTCCATCAATGAGTCCGCCCCTAGACCTGAAGCTGGTAACGGTATTGTCCACGTGCAACTGATCGTACCCAAACTGCCTAGCAAACCGACTGGGCAAGTAGGGCTCGAAGAAGCAATGATCTTCGCTTCTGTACAGCAAATGGGAGGGTCTGATACAGACCAACCAATTAAAAGCTTTCGGAGAAAGATTGGTCTTCTCTCCACCTAAATTCTTAAGCCTAATCCTCGATTGATTATGATATACAGAGGGGACAATGCAGAGGAGCTTCCAGCCGTGACTGAGGTTCAGCACCAGCCGACAGTCTAAAACTGTATTCATATTCTAGGGAGAGTCCTTGTAGTTCAGCAAAAAACTACCCCCCGAGCTACTACCAGGGCCAGGAGACATCATCCGGGGGTTGTGGAGAATTAACCATCCCATCAAGTACAAGTATGGTAATTCTACCCTGGGAAAGCTATCACGCCGAGCTTCATCGACCAGCAGCCCATCAGTCATGGCTCTCAGGCCAGCCTGTATACGGCACACCATGGCAGGGAGCAAGCCCAGTCTTGCCCCGAACACCAGACGTACGGCAGGCCACAGGATGTTCCGGTGAATGCGGTCCGCGGACGCAATGCCGGGCACCACTACTCGACGCAGCCATATGGAGAGGAAACCAGCCAGCCGGGCTTCCTTAGACAGAGGCCTGCGGCAGTGCCTCAAATAACTGTAGGCCTTAGTACCTTCAGGATACTTTCCTACCCCGTCATCGAGAATCTAATCTGGAGCCTTAGCATCCTCCATAAGATCTTCGACGACCTGGGTACTGAGCACGCCCAAACAGTTCACAGGCTCATTCTTGCTCTCCGAGACTTTCTCCGACTTGGCGGCCCTGGCCCGGTGGAAGAAGAGGTAGGACGTCCACTTAGTGGTGTGAGCCAAATCAGAAGGCTCATTATAAAAAGTGGTGCACGCGAGGTAGTAGCACATCAGCTCCTGATACACTTCCACCGCCCGAGGGTCCGAGTCCCCCAACTCCCGGTTGGTGGGAACATACTCTTCATATGGGGTATCCCCCATCGGCAGTCTCGAGATCACTGCCATCTCATGGAGGGTCAACCCCAACTCCCCCAGTGGAGTGGCGAAAGTCCCGGTGAGCGAAATGTATCGCTCCATCAGTGCCAGAAACAGGTTAGGGTTGGGAGGCAACCCAACACTCGTCGCACTCACAGCAGCATACAGTCCAATGCCCTTCAGCTATCCCCGAAAATGCTTCAAGGCCCAGTCAACTAGGCAAGCCCATCGGAGGTTTGTTGGGGTGATCCACCCGTTGCACCGAGGATTCTCCTTGGGATATACCCCCTCGCCCCATGAAGTTATTGCAGAAAGTCGATAATTGGACCGGCTGGATCACTAAACTGTCTTCACTCGGGACGCTGCCCGGGCACAGTCCCCTGAACACCGTCACAACGCCGGAAGGGTGGCTGACAAATGACCCCTGGTCAGCTCCTTTCAGATGAAAGATCTTTCCCGGCTTGCCGTGAAGATCGGGAGTCAGCGTCCACGACATCCTCCTGGGATGTATAGCATGGGAGAAAGCCGAGATAGGATAATCTCTCGGCATCGTTGGCAGATACAAGACCAAACTCTCGGCGAGAAAAACCCAGGATTCTCTCTTGGGCTTCGTCTGGGACTGTTTGTCAATCATGTCCTCAAAGAGAAAAGCCGGCTTTATGTACTGGTCCCCGTCTATATACGTCAGGGGCTCTCCGTTAATCATGCTCAACAGCATTCGCTCTCCTTGAGACGATATCAGGATTCCCCTTCCTTCAGGATACTGGGGTCCAGAGATAGGAAATGTCACGTGGGACAGGTCCTCCAGATAGTTTGAGTGCAGCATCCCGGCAGCGGAATCCATCACCTCGGCCAGTGGAGACTCATGCAAGTTAACTGCAAAAGTGCAAGGAAAACACGTCATTACAAATCTTGCAACATAAAAACCAAGAAACGACAGTCTGTGCTTTACGTCAAGACTGTACAAATTTGGTCATTTTACGCCAGAAGTCACATCCAGAAGCGTAATTGGCGGTATACAGTCTGTGCTTTACGCCAGACTGCCAAAATTCTAGTTATTACGCCGGAGGTCCCATCCACAAGCGTAAAGCTAAAATTTTATAGTATACACCAAGTTTTCGGCAGTCAGAGCTTTTACGCTCAAAACTGCAAAAATATAGAGTTTTTACGCTGGCACATTAGAAATGTGGGCGTAAAAGATGAAACGTCTCCGTGCGTCATCTTCCTCAAAAAGGCTATCAGCATAGAAGACGACCTAGCGCGGTCACGATCAACGTGTGCGAAGGATTTTTCATCGTTCTTTGTCATCCCAAAGGCTCTACCTCTAAGGCCGGGTGCGCTGCTCGTCGACGGGATACTTCGCTCAGAAGAAAGTTCACCTTGCCCGACCGAAGACTTTCTCGCTGGGGTAGAAGAACGAGAAGAAGAACCTATACTCTTTTCCTTAGTGGAGGGAATTTATTTTGGCGCCATTTCTGAAAACTCAGAGTGCTCAAAGAAAGAACGAGTGAAAAAACTCGAACAGTCGAAGGCTCTCTTTCGCAGAAGACGGATAAAAAGTTTTTCTCTCAAAAGCTTGGGATATATATAGAGTTCGGACCGGCTCCTCGAATCCTCGGACGGACTCCTCGAAACCCTAACCAAATCTCGTAATTAATATTTGGTTATGATTGGGTACTACGTCAGCCCACTACTCTCGAAAGGCAGACAGTCAGCAAATTCGAAGAGTTTTTCGTGCAAAGCAGATTCGTGGTTCTACACCAAAGAGCTTTCTACGCTCGACAGCTACAGATCTACGGTTTTACGCTCGTAAGCTATCAGTCTATGGTTTTAAACGCCCGAATGCCTTTGTGCTCGGTAGCTTTTACGCTCGATAGGCTATAAACCTATGACTTTACGCTCAGTAGATACCAAATCTATGGTCTCACGCTCAGTGGCGTTTAGTTTACGCTCGGAGGCAACAGATCCACAACCTTATGCTCGAAAGATTTCTTTTTCACAGGCTACAAATCTACAGTTCTACGCTAAGAAGCTTTCTACGCTCGACAGCTACAGATCTACGATTTTACGCTCACAAGCTATCAGTCTATGGTTTTACGCCCGGATGCCTTTGTACTTGGTAGCTTTTACGCTCGAGAGGCTACAAACCTACGACTTCACGCTCAGAAGCTACAAATCTACGATTTCACGTTCGGTGGCTTTCTACGCTCAATAGGCTACGAACTCAGGATTTTTGGCTCATCTACACTACGGATCTCTGACTTTTCGAATATCCGAACAGTTCTCAAGGCGGTCGATTACAGGAGTTCACACAGAAGATACTCCTTCTTGACCTCAAAATATCTCAAGTACCCAAAGCATACAGAGTTCAAACATTTAGAAATTACTCTTCTCGGGTCAATTGGAGGTTCATCCAGAAATCCAGTCCGTATATTTTATCTACAGCTCAAGATGGCGACTCAGTTCGACAGCTACTTCTCACCCTATTCCAAGGGATTTTTGAGAAATTATTCTTGAAGATGATGTCTGAACAAAAAAAAAATCTGTTTATCAGAAGTAACAGTTCAGAATTCTATGCGATTCCTTACTCCTAAACAGCAGGACATTTTGAACACACGAATGCTAAAGCGGCTTTCTGCGCATCACTAGTTATGCGTAAAAGACAGGACAGGGCCTAATACTCTTTCTATCAGAGTCGGTATAAAGAATCAGACGTGTCGAAGCTACACATATTCAGACTTTACAGCAACAAAATATGGCAAGATGATCATATATGCATGGAAGAAAGATGATTTTATTAAAAGTAAATTCATGATTACATATGAGGAAAATCCAATCTACAAGGGTTTTTCTTCGTTTTCATGATTACATATGAGGGAAATCCCGTCTACAAAGGACTTCCCCATCGTCGTCAGAAGGCCACCCCCCAGAATATGTTCTGCCAGGTTTTTGCATGGGCGCCAATTCTTCATCTCTCCTCCAGCAGTTGGTCGATTTCTGTAACCGACTAAAATGATAAATGGAGGGAGAATACGAAACTGGGCCTGCCTAAATTAGGCAAATCCCATGCTCCGTGCACCATGACAGTTTGAGTTGAGGTATTTCACCCAACTCAATACTCGATGTCAGAGCTAGCTGCTGCTCTCGTCCCCAGAGGTAACGGGAGAAGGCACCACTTGCAAGCAGCATGGTGAAATATGATTCTTTCTCTCTCCCGAAGAACCACCATACAAAGTTGCTGATTATCCCGAGCAAAGGAGGCTATGATATCCTTCCATGATCCATCGTTGCAGTGGACACTTGCTCGAAGATGCCATCTTTTTTGGCTCCTTACATGCTGGAAGAACATGGTCTCCTTCTTCCTCAGGTCGACCCGACGAACTTCGGCGATCATCTCTGCGTGGTGATAGAAATATGGGGAGAACAGGTTAAACCCTCAGCCTTTTTATAGGTGAAAGAGATCACACCGATCCCCAATAACTTCGCCATAAAGTCAGCCTTGAAAGAACATGTCAGACTTGACCGTTTCAGGCTCCATTCAGAAGCGTTTCGAGTTACGAGAAATAGTTCATGCTTCATTCAAAGCGTTTCAAATTTCGAGGAATTTTGAAAGCTTTGAAGGGGGTCTTGTAGAAGCATAAAAAATATGCCGGATGGCTATACGCAACTTATTGGTGTGGGGCAGCGCAAAGAGATGACCTCAAAGCCATCAAGCATGCAAAATAAGGGCATTTTTCTCCTGATCACAGCGTAAAATATTAAAAGCTCAAAGGACCATCCACGTAAGTGCAGTATGTCCAGGCTGCTTCAGCGTAAAACATGGTGCTTCGTCGCCTATATGGCGTAAAACACATCCGCTTTCAATATAGCATTAAAGCGTATGAGAAACGCTTCGTGTTCTCCGAAGTAAACCTGTCAGATCCTGCAATGAACCTGACGTCTGGACTTCTGGCAAAGGGATACTGCTCGACAACCCAGATGACGGCTATAATGATGGCACGGTACTGCAACCCAGGCTGTCATTTACCGCCATCTCCTTTGCGTAAACTGCTTTTACGTGTACAAGGGGATACGCTGCCTTATTTTACACAGGCAGACATGAGCTGTTTACGCTCCACAGTAGACAAACCGCCTCCCACATCAGAAGCTGCACTTCGTACGGGGCTCGAGGCATGTTTCTACGTCTAATGCACAGAGCGGTGACAGTTTCTCGAGGCACGTCTCTACGTCTAATGCACAGAGCGGTGACAGTTTCTCGAGGCACGTCTCTGCGACTGATGCACAGAAGGCCTGCAGACCTTCAAAAATATGCCTCTGCATTTAATGCGCATGATGGTGGCAAATCTCTGTATTTAATGCAAGAGATTTGATTATATCTTCAAAAGCCGTAATTTTGGCTAAGACGTCCACATCAGCACTCTGGCACGTTACGCAGCGGCTTCTATGCCCATTCAGCTTCTGTGCTCACTCGGCTTCTACGCCCATTCAACTTCTGTGCTCACTCGACTTCTACGCCCATTCAGCTTCTGTGCTCCCTCGGCCTCTATGACAACTCGGCTTCTACGCCTATTCGGCTTCTATGCCTATTCGGCTTCTATGCCTACTTGGCTTCTACACCATGGTGACAGACATTGGCTTCTACGCCCACCTCTTCTACACGAGGGATACCTACCTACGTGGCTTCTACGCCGTGATCTTCGTAGCGATTATACACGTTTTGTTCCTTAGTTGGACCCGCGTCACACGCTCATTCAGAGGATCATCTATACGCAGACATTGGTTATTTTAACCGTTGTGTAAAAGGGTGGTGTACTTTCTACTACTCGGTTTCTACACCAACGGAGTGGTCACTGTCACTAAAACTCTATAACTCTATCAACAGAGGACAAGGTCGAAAAATGGGTCAAGAAATCCAATATCAGATCCGGGGTCGACAAAATTGAAAGAGAGAGAAATATAGATCCAAGGTCGAACTTCCAAGAAAGATCGAACCAGAGGTCAAGAGAGAGAGAGAGAGAGAGAGAAGAATCCGGAGCTCAGGCAAAGAGTAGGGATCGACGACTTTGGCATCGTGCATCCACCCTCTTTTGCAATCTTCGAAGCTGCTTCCTGTCTTCTACGGCACTTTTTCATCATCGTGTGGTCCAAGGGCTAAAGTGATCGACTGCAGATCAGACACCTATAGTAATATTTATCCAAATTTATAAATTGTACTTCGATATCCTCGTATAGGATTAAATTGTATAAGTTTGTTTGTAAACCAAAGAACACAGGTTTCGTATAAACTCCGTCTTGAATACATTTTATTCTTTCGTTTACCACCACAAACAGCGTCCGAATCAGTTACCTCGAAAGCCCACACGTCTTGGTATATCGTACACAACTTTTGGTACACTTGGTACACGATGGGGTGGTCCCGTTTGGCGGGGCGTGCTCCGTATCACAATTTTGGAAATTAGAAAATATAGGTTTTCAGGATTTTTAACCTATTTTAATTCTATATACAGTAACAAATAAATATTGTATTTAACAGAAATTAATCTAGGTTAGGTGATCTTCGCATACCAAAAAGAAAAACTAGATTCGGATCTCTGTGGTGGGAGATACGAGTCCGTGAACATGGATAGTTACAACTGATTTTCTGAAATATAAAAATATAGTTTTTCCTAAAGTTGGCATCAATTTTTATCTAGTTTTATGCGCTGTTCGAGATAAACTAATGTACAGATATGGAAGGGGGATAGGTCGTGAATATACCGGTGAAGGCGGGGTCGAGTTTGGTCGAGCGAGGGCAGGGAAAATAGGGCGTAAACAGGGGTATGTTTTCGTGTATTTCCTGTCGCGGTGCTCGAACGTTGACGCGGCGTGACGGTCGACTCTGGTGGCGCGACGGTGATGCTCTGGGTCGGCGGTGACTTTCAAGTGAATGGCGGCAGGGTCTGGTCGAGATGGTAACGATTTTAGGGTTAGGGCTTAGGATTTGCTACAGTGGTATATATAGAGAGAGGGGTCGGGTTTCTCGGTCGCACGGGTGGGGAGCTCAGCAGCTGTTGCTGTTTCGTTTCTTAACAGTTTTTGGGTCTATAGGCTAGCGGGTAAGGGTTTATTAGCTAATGGATTTTAGGGTTGGTATTGGGTTTAAGTATTCATTTAGAATTATTTTTCTTTTATTCTATTACTTTTCTTTTTCTTTTCTTTTATTCCTTATTTCTTTTCTAATTCTTTTTATTTCTTTTCCTATTTCCTTTCTATTTTCCTTTTATTAATAAAATTTATATATATATATATATATATATACACATATATATATATTTTGAAGAAATTATTTTAGTGCATACAATTAATCTATCAACTGTCCACAGGGTCTCCTACATGAAAATAATTTAAAAAAAATTATAATTGCTCCGTAAAACCTCTAGATGCACAATTACCTAAAATAAAAAACCAATAAATTATATTTCTTCTATTTAGCTAATAATTACTATAAATCTATTAAATAATTAATTAAATACTTAATACGGTTTTAAAAATTAGGGGTTTTACAGTGGGGGAGGGGGGAAGTGAACCAGTGCACCAATGCATCGTGAGGCAGTGAGCAGCAGCATCCACTACAGCAGAAATAAATGTAGCAGCAATAAACGCAACTACAGCAGTAGCAACGGCTACACCAGCAGTAGCAGCGGCTACAACAAGCAGTAGCAGCAAGTCCCAGCAGCAGTAGCAGTTTCGAGCAGCCAGTACAGTGGAGCCTCGACCAACAGCAGCAGTAGCAGTTTTGAGCAGTCAGTACAGGGAAGCCTCGACCAGTAGCAGCAGTAACAGCAAGGTATTCTTCAAGTTTCAGCTAGGTAAGCTATTAGTTAACTAGTTGGTTATTAATAAGTTACTTTCTTTAGTTATTTTGGTTAATAGTTAGTTGGTTAGTTAACTAGTAGTAGTTAGCTAGTATTTATTAGTAGCTTAATATTTATCTAGTTAATTGATTAGATATATATGTGTGCGCGCGCGTACGTGTGTGTGTGTGTGTGTGTGTGTGTGTGTGTGTGTGTGTGTATTATATATGTATTAGTAGTTAGTGATTAGTTAGTAGTTGTATTAGATTGATATATATGTTAGTTAATATATTGGGTAGCTAATATATAATAGAGTGACATTACCTTGAGATACCAAGATAAGTGTCAAGGTATTGGCCAATACTTAAGGTATTGGGTTTGGGTATTGAGATGGGTGTTTAGTGGTGCGATACCGCATTGGTTCAAAGTCAAGTATCTACTTAGCATTTGTAATTAGGATTAGTATATTTAATATTGATTTTATATACATAATATGATATTTTTATATTATTTTAGTTGTGTATCTTACGATATGGTATCATATTGACTTTCTAGTATCCTAGTTAGCTAGTGTGGACTAGTTACATAGTGTATGGATCCAATATCCTAGAGATAGACTCATAAAACATAGAAATAGCTAGTTTGCCCAAGTTTGACCATTTTGACTTAGAGTTGACCAAGTTTGATTATTTTGACTTAGAAATGGCTTGTTGACCTAGAAGTTGACTAGTTTAACCTATTTTCATTCTGAAACCTTGTATTGATATTATATTCCATATCTAGGTCTTCGAGGTATCGTATCAGACATCTGTGAGATTATTCACCGGACTTCAAGCGAGTACATTCTCTGATAATTTCTCTTTTATGATATCCTCTATGTTTATTGTATTTAGTGTAGATATCCATAATTTTTTGACACGATGGTTACACGGATTGGTATATCCGGATCTCGTTATGAGATATTATTCCTTGGTATATATGGTGTATCTTGTGCAAGCCTTATTTTATTGTTCTTCTTGTATATGTACAGACATTGATTCTCAGGAAGACTAGCTATCTTCTTAGAGAATCCTGTGCCATAGCGTACCATGGTTGGATCCACTATACCAGTCAAGGTTGGGGAGTATGTAGTGTAGATATGTAATTATACCCTCCTTTTATCAAGTCTTGTTCTTGAATAGTGTTATCATAAGCGGCACATATAATTAGCCAGGCCATAAATCTTGTATCAAGTTTCCAAGCCGATCACATGTTAAAGCTACTACTCACACACTTAGTCATTAGTATTCTTGTTCATTGTCATATTGCTCATTCATGTATTTACTTCCAGTATTTCCTTATTGTATATCTCTTTTGTACCTATTGTTGCATCTTGTATATTCACATCTATTTACTATTACATAGTTTATATTATTGATTAGAACTTCTGTTAGAGTTGTACTCTATTCTTTTCCTGACTGAATATATTTTTTTCAGATGACACTGAGGAGTGGTACCCTACACATTACGGGCCTCAGGATGTTGTGGGCTTAGAGTCAGAGACCCTGGCTCAGGAGGGACTCATCCCGACTGAGACAGATGACCCAGAACTTGTAGCTTCTTAGTCATTCTTTGTACTGGATTTGTCTCCAGCTTATTGTTTAGTTTTCTTCAAGCTCATTAATGTTATTATTTTAGACTCATGAGTTGTATAAGACTATTCTATTCTTTTATCATATTTGTGCTCATTTCCATCTTAGATATGTGATTGAGTATATTGATATTGTTGGTGGCTTATTATATTGTTAGATAGATTATCCAAACAGCGTTCTACTGCCAATTCTGTGGCGTAGACTGGGCATTATTTTTGACTTGTACCCTTACACCGGGTGCGGGTCGTTACAGACCTGGATCCGAATTATGTCCCCAGGTATAGACGAGGAGAGCTATCCTGAGGTTTATGGGACAAGTACTGCCATTAGAGACGTACATATTGCATAAGACAAGTTGTTACGGAGGACTTCACTTGAGCACGCAATATTCTCACCATTTATTTATTATGCTTAGTGTTCTTAGATATTTGATCTTGTAGTGACTTCTGGATATTATAATTGGAGTTATTTTCCTTTCCATTTTGATGATGAGTTATTCCCCATGACATTATTTATATTGCTTTAGTTGGACAGATCCTTTTATATTATTGTGACTGGACTTGTCTCTTTGTGATTTTGTTACTTATTATGGATGAGATTAGATATATAAACTGTAAAAGGTATTTATAGACCATTTTATATGTATTACAGCTTAAGTATATTTTAACAGGTCTATTAAATTGGGTTTGTCTATTGGGGTTGTGCTGCTGGCCATTGGCACGTGGCTAGCCCCTTGGTATTTTGGGACTGGGTCATAATAATGATATATTGACTTATTCGAAGACCCCGGAGGAGTATGAGAAGCACCTGAGGATAGTTCTAGAGACCCTCAGGAAGGAGAAGCTGTATGACAAGCTTTCAAAGTGCGAGTTCTTTCTTAATAAGATTGAATTCCTTGGGCATATGATTACAGGAGATAGAATCTCAGTTGACCCAAAGAAGGTTTCAACAGTTCAGTCGTGGTCTACCCCTAGTTCAGTAGCAAAGATCAGGAGCTTTCTTGCATTGGCAGGCTATTATCGAAGATTTGTTTAGGACCTCCAGGATTGCGGAGCCGATGACTAGGCTGACCCAGAAGGAGGTAGAGTTCGTCTGGACAGAAGAGTGTCAGGTCATCTTTGAGGAGCTGAAGAAGAGGTTGACTACAACTCCAGTGTTGATGTTACCATCGGGGACATGAGGATTTTTTATATATAGTGATGCTTCGGGTAAGGGTTTGGGATGTATGTTATAGCAGAACAAAAAGGTGATTGCCTATGCTTCTAGGTAATTATGCCCATATGAGAAGAATTATCCTACCTATGACTTAGAGTTGGCAGCAGTTATCTTTATTCTAAAGCTATAAAAATACTACTTGTACGGAGAGCGTGTGAAGATATTTATAGACCAAAAGAACTTAAAGTACGCATTTACATAAAAAAAAGCTCAATATAAGGCAACGACGATGGTTGGAGTTGATGAAGGACTTTAATATTTTCTTGCAATACCATCCAAGGAAGGCTAATATAGTCGTTGATGCCTTGAAAAGGTATCCAGTGGCTATGTAATTGACAATAAACAGATATTTATTGACCAATCTTGATATCTTGGGTATTGAGGTACTAGTTCCTGAAGTTGCGGCACAGATGTGGAGACTTCAGGTATAGTCAGAATTGATGGACCAGATCAGATCTGCACAGTTTGATGATGAGTCTCTGAGAAGTATCAGAACGCAGGCTCAGATGGGATTAGCAGAGGACTTCAGTATTGCAAAGGATGGATTATTGTAGTACGGTACCAGATTGTGTGTACTGAGTGGAAAATTGAACGAAGAGATTCTTTAGGAGACGCATCGATCTTACTACTCTATGCATCTAGGTGCCAACAAGATGTATAGAGACATGAGAGAGCATGTTTGGTGGTATGGTATAAAGAGGGAGGTAGCGAACTTTGTATCCAGATGCTTGGTATGCCAGCAGTAAAGGCAGAGAAACAGAGGCCAGGTGGATTGCTACAGCCTTTACCCATTCAAGAGTGGAAGTAGGAGCATATGACGATGGATTTTGTTTCAGGGCTTCAGCGTTCTCCAAGAGGTAAAGACGCAATTTGGGTTATCGTTGACAGGTTGATCAAGTCAAAGACATATTTGGGTTATCGTTAACAGGTTCATCAAGTCGAACCACTTCTTGCCATTTAAAATAGGTAAGTCTACAAATAAGCTCACAGAAATATATGTGCGCTAGATCGGATTACATGGAGTTCCTGTGAGCATAGTCTCAGATCGAGATAGTCATTTTATATCCTACTTTTGGAGAAGTTTGTAGGCTAGCTTGGGCACCCAGCTCAAGTTTAGTATTGTATATCACCCCAGACAGATGGATAGTTGGAATGGACTGTTCAGACTCTCGAGGATATGCTTTGCACTTATGTTTTGAATTTCAGCGGCTCTTGGGAGGATCACCTTCACCTGGTAGAGTTTGCTTACAACAACAGCTACCAGGCCAGCATTGAGATGCCACCATTTGAGGTATTATATGGACGAAGATGTCGCACTTCGTTATCGTAGGATGATATTGGTGAGATATCCTTATCATGACCTTCCAAAATGAGAGTACGTTTACATAAACAATGCCCAGCCTTGTCACGACCCGTACCCGGAATTGGAACACGAGTACGTGGGTATGTCCAGCCTACGCCGCAGCATCGGCAGTAGAACGCTGTCAAGGTCATAATACTATCTAGCCAATCTCACACAAGCATCCAATCTCCATAAGGGGCACGGATGACACAAAATAATACGAACACATACTCAATCACATGACTACAGCACGATAAGATATCGAACAAATAAAATTAAATACAACACAAGTCTAAATGTAATAATCTAACTCAACAATTATCCATGTCTCAACAAGTATGCCGGAGACAAATCCGGTACCAAATTGTCTACTAAAAGAACTAACTAGAAAAACTAGTGATTTCGGCTAAACCTCCCGGAATCACAACTGAACTATCAAGCCCAAGTTGCAGCTACTCACCATATGGTCCATAAAGTGTCGGACACCGGTCCTCTAAGGCATAGTCTGGAAAAATATTTTCAGTCAGGAAGGAGCAAAGTACAATCTCAAATAATAGTTCCATTTAATTGATAAGGACTATAAAGCAATAAACAGATGATGCTAGATACTGAGAAGACAGTGAAATAATGTAATGGCAAAATAGAGAGACAAGCAATGTAAAGAGACAGGCAATGTAAAGAGACAGGCAATAGGCAATATGATATAGTCAGTGCATATATAAAAATAAAAAGAACAAGGTACAATATCATATACGGGTGATGTAGTATATGATTTAAAATAGGGAACTGTAATCTATTCTAAGTGTTTGAAATAGTAGTTTTGAAATATGATCGGCTTGGGAACATGTACGAGAGCTATAGGGCGTGGCTAATCATATGTGAAGAGCATGATTAACACTTATATTGTTCTATACTGTAATAAAAGGTTATGATCATATTTCTTACTAACTACTTCCCCGCCCCCAACTAGTACTGTGGATCCAACCCTGACACGTCACGATACACGAGCAAGTCCAATCTATCATGTACGATATCTAATATACATGTCGTGTACAATGTCAATACGATAATCAATGTAACATCTCATGACTACAGATCCAAGCTATATACTAGTCCATGTAGCACAGTGTCAAGGATTCAGATGTAACATTTCTAGATACTGGAATTATAGAAATTATCAACAATTGGAAATTATCAGAGAATGTACTTGCCTTGGGTCCTTAGCTGGTGAATACCGAGGTCCTGTTCCAGAGTATCCCCTGGATGAACCAACAGTCCTATAGACATATCACAATATCACACTTGTATCAGATGCTACACTAACACACAAAAGAAATACACTGGCCTCAGGGCTATGACAGGCATGGCACTAGTCAACTAGGGTCATCTAGTAGGGATACGTATATAAATACACATATTATTAATTAGCATTAATACTTACAATATATATATATATATATATATATATATATATATATATATATATATATATATATATATATATATATATATATATATATTCTCATCATATTGAATAATGTACACATATTAAATATGTACATTATTACCATACCAATTAGTTATACCCATATACCAATATATATATATATATATATATATATATATATATATATATAGATAGATAGATAGATAGATACATCATATATATACAAAAATATGTTTTAAAGTATATACATATATTAATTAGTACATATACCAGATAAATACTTACACTATATATATGTTTGCATAACATACCAGATATACTAAATGCATACACAAATTATATATACATATATACCAATTAAAATATAATACTATATACTAGTATATAAGTACATATATATATATATATATATATATATATATATATATATATATATATATACCAATTAAATTAAAAATATACATATACATACACATTAATTAAATATATACATATACATATACATTAATTAAATATACATATACATATATATTAATTAAATATATACATATAACACTAATTTATACATATACATATTAATTATACTAATTATACATATGCATATTATTTACACTGAAGGAGGGAAGAGGAAGAGGAGGAAACTCACAGGGTGGTCGGCTGGCTGGCCGGCCGGAGGGGGAGCTGGCCGGCCGGAGGATGGCCGCACTGGTGGTGGTGATGGTGTATGAAGATGGTGATGGAGGTGGTTGTAGATGGTGGTGGTGGTGATAGTAGATGGTGGTGGTGGTGATAGTGAGGGTCGCCGGAGAAGGTGAGCAGGCCAGCGGGAGCTCCGGGCCGGAGTTTCAGTGGTGGGGGAGATTCGACTTAGGGAGGAGGAGGAGTAGCAAGGAGGTCGGAGGGAATGGGATGTAGGGAAGAGCGGGGGCTCGACTGGGGAGTTGGAGCACCGGGTGGCAGTCGGCTCGCCGAAAGCGGGTGGCTAGGCTTCGAGCTCGGCCGGAGTTAATGGCCGGCTGGATGGAGGAGATCAGAGGGAGAGGTGGATGGTGGAGGAGTTCGGTCGGGGTGCAGGCCGAAGGTTGGGGTGCAGTTGCAGCGGGGAGTCGGGGAGCTCACGGTGGACGGGGACTGAGCAGCGGGCCGGAGCTGCAGCCAGCGGGCCGAGCTTGGCCGGCCGGAGCAGACAGAGGGCCGCCGGAGTATGGGCTCGGCCGGATGTAGGGATGAACAGGATGTCCCCCCCCCCCTTTAGCAAATTCAAAAATTTTAAAAAAAAAGGTGGAGAAGAAAGGAAGGAGAAGAAGAAAATAGAAGAAGAAGGGAAGAAGAAAAAATAAAAATGAAGAAGAGGAGAAGAAAGCTACGGTTGAGTGTGGAGGCTTGTGAGGAGGTGGGGAAACCTAGGTTTTTGGGGATTAGGGCTTTCTTGGGAAGGGTGTGGGTGAGGTGACTTTAAATAGGGAGAGAGGGTGTGTGAATGAAGGGTGAGGATTGACCCATTTAATGAATGGCCAAGATTTGTCATGAGGGTTTCTTCATGTGGGGATGAGGGTGAGAGACTTAGTTAAATATTAGGGCTCCTTCATTGGTTTAAACAAATGGGTGTTGACACCTAATACAAATTTGCAAATTAGCCCCCTTAAATTTGGGTATTTGTACAGACGCATAAAATGACAAAAATTTGGCGGACGATTCGGTGTTCGGTGTTTTGTAGGGTAAGGGGGCACTGTATGTTGGTATGGGCTCAAATAGCAGGGCACTGGAATTTAATTGGGATTTACGGAATCAGTAAAAATGGTATCCTCAAATTAATTAGAAATAAATTCAAGTTGTGTTCTAAAATTAATTAGGAGTACATGGGACCAAAATCAGGTCGAGTCATCAATATCATTAATGAAGAAGACTCAGAACAGAATATTACCCTAATTTGGGCCGCACGAAAAATAGGTCAAGATTGCCTCCAATTTCGATTGGAACGCACAACGATACAAAATAGGAATTTATTTAGCAATTAAATAAACGTCCGCGATAATTTTTATGCGGCTAAAAAATAAGGTACAGAGTGCATAATTATGAGTTGCAAAAATAGCAGAAGGGAAGGCGGGCATGTCTAGGGCAAGATTGTGAAATTTGTTGGAAGACAAAAGCTAGGATAGCGCTCCAATCATCGAAGCAAGGGCAGGGCGCAATAATTAAATAAATTACGGTAGTTAATTACAACCTCCAATAAATTAATTCTAAATAAAACAATTAACCACATAATCCCATAATTCGGACAGGTGTTCATCTACTAGACTTCTAGGTCAAGTCTAACAGCTCAAACATAAATGAACACTGTATATAATACTATATTTAATTACACATCTCACATAATTATTTAAATTAAATATACTTATCTTGTAATTACTTAATTGTAACTACCATAATATTAAATATTATAAAAAGTCAAAAATACCCCTGTTTCTGGAATGTGGTAGTGACAAGTCTACCCTCCTTAAAAGAATTTCGTCCTCGAAATTTAAAATCCTCATATTAATGTTTAATCATACACATTATTATTTTCCCTCAAAGTTTAAATTCATCAACCACGAAATCAGGTAATAACCCACAATGTCCTTTCACAATTTTTTTTTAAAATTCTAAAATTATTGCATTCCTGAAAATTCCTCGAAATAAAATTAAAGTCCATTTTTATCAAAAATTTTCCCGAAATTTTTTTTAGTTAATAATTCAATACTCGGAATTTAATATCCACTCCTCTAATTTGATTTTAATCAATGTACATATAAAATTTAAATCTCGTCCCAAAAATTGAATTCAACCACTAATCTTCCAATGATCTTATTCCTCGATTTTCCCTTTTCCTCAAAGTACTCAACAATGCGATAATTATGGATTCTCCAAATATCGTCCATAATATAAAATTAAAATTTATATCTTGCAATCAAATAAATATAATGATAATCTTCTTAATTTCCTCAAATTCTAATGATAACCTCAATCATATCATAACCTTCCAAAAATTAATAAATCATCAATTCTGCCATGTTAAATTCTTAACCCTTTATTTAAATTAATGTTTATCCTCGAACTTTAATTATCTTGTCTCTCTTGTCAAGTCATAACCCCTTCATGAATCTTCGTCATGGTCAAACTCCGATAATCATGGTCTAAGAAAAATTCTTCCTACAATCATACAACATACAATCTAAGGGGAATATGTACGGTCATGGTGTCTTTTGTCATGGTATTGCAGTCTTTGTATCAGGGTGTACTACTAACTACATTATAACAAGAAAATCATGCATACAAGCTACGGTACTAAGGTATCAGTCAATCAATCAAATAGATAGGAACAGAAGGAAGGAAAGAACAGAACCTGCTAACACATTACCTGCAGTATCGGTCTCCTCGACCGTCATCGCAAATGCCCCGCCCTGCTGGGATGATTCCCTTCGCAGGTGCTGAGCAATATACGGTTCCACAGGTAGCCTAACTGGATCTCTATAATCTGAAACTACACGCTGGCCGGGAAGATAAGGGGCTAGAAGACAATCCCTTACTCGATGTCCCACATCGCCGCAGTGCAAACAAAGTCCTAGCCTCGTTCTACAGCTCTCCCAAAGGTGACCTGGCTTCTTACAGAAATGACAAGTCTGCTGTGTCTCTCTCGGAGGCTGTTGCTGATCCTGCTGAACACGGACTGGTGCCTGGTACTGTTGTTGATACTGATACACCCATGGATGTTGTTGAATATGAACTGGTGCCAGGTACTGTTGTGGATGCTGAAATGTCCATGGCTGGATATGAACTGGTACTTGGTACTGCTGTTGGTACTGAATACGGGAACGCTTGGCCGGTCCTGCGCTACCATTCGTATCTCCAAAAATATGGTGACTCTTCTTAGGCCTGAGATCAAGATCCTCTTCTACAATCTGGACATCCATCAAGATACCCTCAAAGGTAGCGGTATGACGACCAGAAGTACGTAACCTAATCTCTCTCGTCAGTCCCTTTCTAAACTTCCGGGCTCGATCTCCTGGGTCCTGAATCATAGACGATGCAAAATGGCTCAATCTACAGAATTCTGCAGCGTACTCGTCGACCGACATGTTTCCTTGAACCAAGTCATGAAACTGACTTTCCAAGGTTCCCAATGCCACGTCGGGAAAAAACTTCTCCTTGAAGAGCTCCTTGAAGGTCTCCCAAGTAAGTCCTTGTGCAGTAATTCTCGGCTCCATGCGATACCACGTGAGTGCGATATCGAACATCTGACTGCCAGCGGCTTCTATCTGCAAGTTCTCCGAAATCTGGGTCAATCGCAGGCTCCTCTCTATATCCTCTAGCCAGTCATCTGCGTAGAGTATCCCTTCGATGCCTTTGAACTCTCGAGGCATCATCCTCTTGAAGTCCACTATAGTGCCTGATCTCTGCTGTTGCTGGCCAGGAAACTGTGGTATTGTGCTACTCTCTCCAAAGCTTGGAGAGTCACTAGATGAGCATTCTCCATGCTTTCTCTCATCAGCTCGGTTTGTGCCTGGTGCGCTTTTGCTTGCACCCTCTGAGCCTCAGCTTGAACTCACTGAGCATCTGTCGTCACTCTCTGGGCATCTACCATGCCCTGGATCAAGGTAAACATATGCGCCCCGTCAATGGGCAAACCTTCGGAAATCGGAGTCGGTGGAGAAGGAAGGTTGTCCGTCACAGCTGCGGCAATCCTCTGAACAGGTGGAGGAGGAGAATTCCCGAAAAGTGCATATACTCCCACATGCATCGGAGATGTAGGAGGAACTACGGCTGTCTGTCCCTCAGGTGGAGAGGTGGCAGACCCCTCTAAAGCTGATGCTCCCACTCTCATAGACCGTGTCTTCGGCGACATCCTAAAGACAGATCCAAAAGAATTAATTTAGGCAAAAATACGATATCATCAAGGAAGGACAGTAAAGTTCTAAAGAAGCAACATTCAAGATAAATAGATTGGAATAACAATTCCTAGTTGTGATTGCACAGGTCAAAGATGCATCCAAGGTTTGATACCTCTATCCCCTTAGGTACCACAGTTCTACTACAAGCACAATCACTGCTAGCTTTCTTACCTACTGCAATCGTTGATACTAGTTTTTCTTATCACTCAAGTGCATATCAATTATAACACACTATACTAAGTACTGCTCTCTCTAATACAACCCTAGATGGACATCCAAGTCAGTTGGCAGTGAGATCTCAATCATGCTCAAGCCAACAGATCCTTACACATGCACCTCATCTACTTATATACTAATATATCTTTCTTACTATAAGATTTTATCCTTAAATAAAAATTCCTCATAATAACTCCTCGAATAAATTTTTAAAGTAAAAAGCATATACTCTCCTCAAGGTCAATTATCTAAATAATGAAGTAAAAAACTTAATCACAAAAAATCCTTACAGACTTGTCGAGGTTCATTGAATCGAATCTGAATCCTCAAAAATTTTAATAACAATATCTCAATCTTCTCAAAATTTCAATTCATTTTCAAGCTTCAAATTATAATTTAAATCCATATCTTGTAGTCCAATATCTCTAATGTAAATCTTTCTCACTGTCCTCATCGACATGCGTCATCAGATAATACCATAAATTAGTCTGTAAATTCATCTTAATAAGAAATCAAACTCTATAATGAACCGAGATCCTAATTTACTAACTGATCAACAAGAATCAAATCAATATCAACAAGTGAGAATGGACGAAATACAAGAGAAATGTTTTAAATTGGAATTTATAATGAGATTCTCAGGGGTCATCCCAGGAATCTCTCAAGAAATTGTGATTGAGTATTCGCTCTCATCCTAGTATCCTATGTCCTAGATTCTAGCGCAGGCACGCAGTAGTGTAACAAAGATGCCACACTACCACGACATCGCATAACTTGCGAAGTTTGACCTGCATGGGCCACCACTAAAAATGTGTCACGACCAGCACCCAGAATTGGGGCACGAGTACGCAGGTACGTCCAGCCTACGCTGCAGCATCGGCGGTAGAACGTTGTCAAGGTCATGATACTATCTAGCCAATCTCACACAAGCATCCAATCTCCATAAGGGGCATGGATGACACAAAATAATACGAATACATACTCAATCACATGACTACAGCACGATAAGATATCGAACAAATAAAATTAAATACAACACAAGTCTAAATATAATAATCTAACTCAATAATTATCCATGTCTCAACAAGTATGCCGGAGACAAATCCGGTACCAAATAGTCTACTAAAAGAACTAACTAGAAAAACTAGTAATTCCAGTTAAATCTCCCGGAATCACAACTGAACTACCAAGCCCAAGTTGCAGCTACTCACCATATGGTCCATAAAGTGTCGGACACCGATCCTCTAAGGCATGTCTGGAAAAATATTTCCAGTCAGGAAGGAGCAAAGTACAATCTCAAATAATAGTTCCATTTAATTGATAAGGAGTATAAAGCAATAAACAGATGATGCTAGATACTGAGAAGACAGTAAAATAATATAATGGCAAAATAGAGAGACAGACAATATAAAGAGACAGGCAATATAAAAAGACAGGCAATAGGCAATATGATATAGTCAGTGCATATATGAAAATGAAAAGAATAAGGTACAATATCATATACGGGTGATGTAGTATATGATTTAAAATAGGGAACTGTAATCTATTCTAAGTGTTTAAAATAGTAGTTTCGAAATGTGATCGGCTTGGGAACATGTACGAGAGCTATAGGGCCTGGCTAATCATATGTGAAGAGCATGATTAACACTTATATTGTTTTATACTGTAATAAAAGGTTATGATCATATTTCTTACTAACTACTTCCCCGCCCCCAACTAGCAC
Organism: Iris macrosiphon; assembly: GCA_036927795.1. Classification (NCBI taxonomy): domain Eukaryota; kingdom Viridiplantae; phylum Streptophyta; class Magnoliopsida; order Asparagales; family Iridaceae; genus Iris; species Iris macrosiphon. The sequence goes on from JAYESA010000004.1 coordinate 175,560,850, forward strand.
TGTGGATCCAACCATGACACGTCACGATACACGAGCAAGTCCAATCTATCATGTACGATGTCTAATATACATGTCGTGTACAATGTCAATACGATAATCAATGTAATATCTCATGACTGCAGATCCAAGTTATATACTAGTCCGTGTAGCACAGTGTCAAGGATTCAGATGTAATATTTCTAGATACTGGAATTATAGAAATTATCAACAATTAGAAATTATCAGAGAATGTACTTGCCTTGGGTCCTTAGCTGGTGAATACCGAGGTCCTGTTCCAGAGTATCCCCAGGATGAACCAAGAGTCCTATAGACATATCACAATATCACACTCGTATCAGATGCTACACTAACACACAAAAGAAATACACTGGCCTCAGGGCTATGCCAGGCATGGCACTAGTCAACTAGGGTCATCTAGTAGGGATACGTATATAAATACACATATTATTAATTAGCATTAATACTTACAATATATATATATATATATATATATATATATATATATATATATATATATATATATATATATATATATATATATATATATATATATATATATATATATATATTCTCATTATATTGAATAATGTACACATATTAAATATGTACATTATTACCATACCAATTAGTTATACCCATATACCAATATATAGATATATATATATATAGATACATCATATATATACAAAAATACGTTTTAAAGTATATCCATATATTAATTAGTACATATACCAGATAAATACTTATACTATATATATGTTTGCATAACATACCAGATATACTAAATGCATATACAAATTATATATACATATATACCAATTGAAAATACAATACTATATACTAGTATATAAGTACATATATACATATATATATATACCAATTAAATTAAAAACATACATATACATACACATTAATTAAATATATACATATACATATACATATACATTAGTTAAATATACATATATATACATTAATTAAATATATACATATACATATTAATTACAATAATTTATACATATTAATTACACTAATTATATATATGCATATTATTTACACTGAAGGAGGGAAGAGGAAGAGGAGGAAACTCTCAGGGTGGTCGGCTGGCTGGCCGGCCGAAGGGGGAGCTGTCCGGCCGGAGGATGGCCGCACTGGTGGTAGTGATGGTGTATGAAGATGGTGATGGAGGTGGTTGTAGATGGTGGTGGTGGTGATAGTAGATGGTGGTGGTGGTGATAATGAGGGTCGCCGGAGAAGGTGAGCAGGCCAGCGGGAGCTCCGAGCCAGAGTTTCAGTGGTGGGGGAGATTCGACGTAGGGAGGAGGAGGAGTAGCAAGGAGGTCAGAGGGAATGGGATGTAGGGAAGAGCGGGGGCTCGACTGGGGAGTTGGAGCACCGGGTGACAGTCGGCTCGCCGGAAGCGGGTGGCGAGGCTCCGAGCTCGGTCGGAGTTAATGGCCGGCTGGATGGAGGAGATCAGAGGGAGAGGTGGATGGTGGAGGAGTTCGGTCGGGGTACAGGCCGAAGGTTGGGGTGCAGTTGCAGCGGGGAGTCGGGGAGCTCACGGTGGACGGGGACTGAGAAGCGGGCCAGAGTTGCAGCCAGCGGGCCGAGCTTGGCCGGCCGGAGCAGACAGAGGGCCACCGGAGGATGGGCTCGACCGGGTGTGGGAATGAACAGGATGTTCCCCCCCCCCCCCTTTTTAGCAAATTCAAAAATTTTAAAAAAAGGTGGAGAAGAAAGGAAGGAGAAGAAGAAAAGAGAAGAAGAAGGAAAGAAGAAAAAATATAAATGAAGAAGAGGGGAAGAAAGCTACAGTTGAGTGTGGGGGCTTGTGAGGAGGTAGGGAAACCTAGGTTTTTGGGGATTAGGGCTTTCTTGGGAAGGGTGTGGGTGAGGTGACTTTAAATAGGGAGAGAGGGTGTGTGAATGAAGGGTGAGGATTGACCCATTTAATGAATGGCCAATATTTGTCATGAGGGTTTCTTCATGTGGGGATGAGGGTGAGAGACTTAGTTAAATATTAGGGCTCCTTTATTGGTTTAAACAAATGGGTATTGACACCTAATACAAATTTGCAAATTAGCCCCCTTAAATTTGGATATTTGCACAGACGCATAAAATGACAAAAATTTGGCGGGCGATTCGGTGTTCGGTGTTTTGTAGGGTCAGGGGAAGCTGTATGTTGGTATGGGCTCAAATAACAGGGCACTGGAATTTAATTGGGATTTACGGAATCAGTTAAAATGGTATCCTCAAATTAATTAGAAATAAATACAAGTTGTGTTCTAAAATTAATTAGGAGTACATGGGACCAAAATCAGGTCGGGTTATCAATATCATTAATGAAGAAGACTCAGAACAGAATATTACCCTAATTTGGGCCGCACAAAAAATAGGTCAAGATTGCCTCTAATTTCGATTGGAACGCACAACGATACAAAATAGGAATTTATTTAGGAATTAAATAAACGTCCGTGACAATTTTTGTGCGGCTAAAAAATAAGGTACAGAGAGCATAATTATGAGTTGCAAAAATAGCAGAAGGGAAGGCGGACATGTCTAGGGCAAGAATGTGAAATTTGTTGGAAGACAAAAGCTAGGGTAGCACTCCAATTATCGAAGCAAGGGCAAGGCGCAATAATTAAATAAATTACGGTAGTTAATTACAACCTCCAATAAATTAATTCTAAATAAAACAATTAATCACATAATCCTATAATTCGGACAGGTGTTCATCTACTGGACTTCTAGGTCAATTCTAACAGCTCAAACATAAATGAACACTGTATATAATACTATATTTAATTACACATCTCACATAATTATTTAAATTAAATATACTTATCATGCAATTACTTAATTGTAACTACCATAATATTAAATATTATAAAAAGTCAAAAATACTCCTATTTTTGGAATGTGGTAGTGACAAGCCTACACTGTAGTATCAACGGTAGAACACTATTCTAGGTCAACATAACTATCTACACATCTCACACAATATAAATAAGGTACATGTCATGCTATCTCAACTCCAAATAGAGGAATAATATGGTATATGATAATAAAACCAATACTCAATCACAATATCAAACTAGGAAAAGAAATAGCACGATATGGAATAAAAAAAGAAGTACAAGAGTCACAAATACATCCACAAGTCCACAATATAAAGTCTAGGCACAAAATAACTCCCAAAATAATAATACATGCCAAGAGTCTAAAATAAGACTAATATAATATCTAACAATATAAGTCTAAGCCTCCTCAGTCACTGGTACTAGGTTTTTCTGCTCTAGGGGAGTATCCTTTAATGGTTCGCCATCTTGTAGCCCATAGTAGGTGGGATACATCTCTTCTAGCCAATCATCTAAAAAATATATCCAATTAGGTTTGGAGCAAAGTATAAAACTCTGAAAGTAGTTCCAAATATATGGTAGAATATATATGATAAGTAATAGAAAAGAATACAAGATAAACTAGCAACAGAAAAAGAAATAAACTATAGTAAACAGGTAATGTATTAAAAAAGAAAGAACAAGCAATATGAAATGTCTGCAAGTAATAGAAATAGATAAACTAGCTAATGTGCCTTAGAGTACAAGTTTGTTATGTGATCGGTTTGGGTTAAACACAAATATAATATGGTAACTCGATTACACGTGTGATATATAATCGACATGTACACAAATACAATGTGCTTGATCACATAACTAACTCCTACTACCCCATCCCTAATAAATACTCTTGGATCCAATTATGACATGTTACGAACACGAATATAAGCACAATGAACATGAGCAGTGTGTGAACATGAAGTACATGATAATCAATACTTAATACACATAATAAAATATATGTGAATGAGTATCCGCTGAATACAGTAGGGGATAATATCCCAGGATAAGATCCATTTAGTACCAATCCTTGTATCCACTATGTCAGAATCAAATAAATAGTTTTAGAACATGTGATATATCTACTATCATGAAATAAAAACTAACAGAGAGATGTACTCGCATGCGGTCCTGAGCAAAGAATACGAAACGGTGTTCGAACTGGTGTCACACTTACCTATATATGAAACGCCATATTAATTGGTATATTAGAGTGATAAACATACTTAAATAGATTAAAATATATTTTTATGTCATTTCTAGGTCAACTAGATCATACTAGTCAAACTAGGTCAAACTAGGTCAATTCGGTCAAACTAGGTTAGTACCCCAATTTGGGTTTATAACTAGCTTCTAAGTTAGTTTATAGAGCCATAATAGTTAAAACTAGGTGTTACTAGGTTATCTCTAGGTTTCTAGGTTATTCTGGTAAGTTTCTAGCTTATTATACTATAATATACACTAATACCTACTATTACCTACTATACCTACTAATACCTTGGCCTATAGATAATTTCTTTAGTATCCTAATCAAATATCTTAGCCGTATCTCATATACCTTAACTATGGCCAAATAACTTGGTTATGGGTCAATACCTTAGCTATGAGTTAATACCTTGACTTTGAGCCAATACCTTATCCCCGTATCCGAGTATCATATGTCGTATCATGATAACTACTCGATACCTTAGTATAACTCATAACTAACTATCTTGAATCCCTTAATATAAATAACTTAACTAACACATGTTTGTGGTATTAAACGAAAGAATAAAAATATATTCAGGATAGGGTTTATACGAAACCCGCCTTCTTTGGTTTACAAACAAACTTGTACAATTTGATCCTACACGAGGATATGGGAGTATAATTTATTTAATCTGGGTAAATATTGCTATAGGTGTCTGATCTGCAGTCGATCACTTTAGTCCTTGGACCACACGATGTTGAAGAAGTGCCGTAAAAGACAGGAAGCAGCTTCGAAGGTTGCAGAAGAGGGTGGATACACGATGCCAAAGTCGTCGATCCCTACTCTTTGCCTGAGCTCCGGATTCTTCTCTCTCTCTCTCTCTCTCTCTCTCTCTCTCTCTCTCTCTCTTGACCTTGGATCTGATATTGGTTTCTTGACCAATTTTCTGACCTTGGATCTGATATTGGTTTCTTTACCAATTTTTTGACCTTTTTCCTCATTGATAGAGGTCTCTATTTATAGAGTTTTAGTGACAGTAACCACTCCGTCGGTATAAAAACCGTAGAAAGTACAGCACCCTTTTACACAACGGTTAAAGTAACCAATGCCTGCGTATAGATGATCCTTTGAATGAGCGTGTGACACGGGTCCAACTAAGAGACAAAATGCGTATAATTGCTACAAAGATCACGGTATAGAAGCCAGTAGGTAGGTATCCATTGTGTAGAAGAGGTTGGCATAGAAGCCAAATGTCTGTCACCATGGCATAGAAGCCAAATAGTTATCAAACCGGCATAGAAACCGAATAGGCGTAGAAGCCGAATAGGCGTAGAAACCGAGTGGTCATAGAGGCCGAGCAGGCGTAGAAGCCGAGTGGTCATAGAGGCCGAGCAGGCGTAGAAGCTGAATGGTCATAGAGGCCTAGCAGGCGTAGAAGCCGAATGGTCATAGAGGCCGAGCAGGCGTAGGAGCTGGATGGGCGTAGAAGCTGCTGTGTACCGTGCCAGAATGCTGATGGGGACATCTTAGCCGAAATTATGGCTTTTGAAGATATAATCAAATCTCTTGCATTAAATGCCGAGATTTGCCACCATCCTGTGCATTAAATATGGAGGCATGTCTTTGAAGGTCTGCAACCCCTTCTGTGCATCAGTCGCAGAGACGTGCTTTGAGAAACTGTCACCGCTCTGTGCATTAGACGTAGAGACGTGCCTCGACCCCGTACGGAGTACAGCTTTTGATGTGGCAGGCGGTTTGTCTACTGCAGAATGTAAACAGCTCATGTCTGCCTGTGTAAAATAAGGCAGCGTATCCCTTCGTGCTTGAAAAAGCAGTTTACGCAAAGAAGATGGCGGTATTTGACAGCCTGGGTCGCAGTGCTGTGCCATCATTATAGCCATCGTCTGGGTAGTCGAGCCATATCCCTTTGTCAGAAGTCCAAACGTCAGGTTTATTGCAGGATCTTCATTGCAGGGTCTGACAAGTTCACTTCGGAGAATACAAAGTGTCTCTTGTACACCTTAATGCTGCATTTAAAAGAGGATGAGTTTTATACCCTGGAGGCGATGAAGCACTCTGTTTTTGCTGAAGCGGCTTGGACGTACTGCCTTACGCGGATGGTCCTTTGAGCTTTCATATTTTATGCTGCGTCTTAGCAAAAAGAGCTCTGTTGCACGCTTGATGGCTCTGAAGGCCTCTGCTTACGCTGCTCTGCACCAATATGCTGCGTATAGTCATCCGGCATATTTTTCATGCTTCTACAAGACCCCCTTCAAAGCTTTCAAATTTCTCAAAATTTGGAACGCTTTGAATGAAGCATGAACCGCTCCTTGTGACTCGAAACATTTCTGAATGGAGCGTTGAAACGGTCGATGCTGACTTTATGGCAGATTTATTGGGGACCGGTGTGACCTCTTTCGCCTATAAAAAGGCTGGGGGAGTTAACCTATTCTCCCTACATTTCTATCACCACGCAGAGATGATCGCCGGAGTTCGTCGGGTCGATCTGAGGAAGAAGGAGATCATGTTCTTCCAGCGTGTAAGGAGCCAAAAAAGACGGCATCTTCGAGCAAGTGTCCACTGCAACGATGGATCATGGAAGGATATCTTAGTCTCCCTTGCTGGGATAATCAGCAACTTTATATGGCTGTTCTTCCAGGAGAAGGGAAGGGTCGTATTGGACCGCACGACTTGCAAGCGGTATCTTCTCATGTTACCTCTGGTGACGAGAGGCAGACAGACCGGCTAGAGTGGCGGTGGTCTGTAGGAAAACAGAATTACCCTGCTTTCCTTCTGTTCGAGGATGGGTCATATGCCCAGTTTTGTATCCTCCCACCACTGATCATCTTCTTCGAAGAAGAGGAAGACCGTCACCAACGTGAGAACCCGTCAAAACAGCTCCTCGGTGCGGTCTTTAGACGATGATGAGGAAGCTCCTTTGTCGACGGAGTTTCCCTCAGATGTAATCATAAAAAATAAAGAAAAATCCTTGTAGATTGGATTTCCCTCATATGTAATCATGACTTTAATCTTTAATAAAATTGTCTTGCTTCTTCATATGATCATTTTGCCATACGTTGCTGTGAAGTCTGAATATGTGTAGCTTCGATACGTCTGATTCTCTACGCCGACTCTGTTTAGAAAGAGTGCTAGGTCTTGTCCTTTATGCATAGCGAATAGTCCATAGAACGCTTTTGAGCATTTAGAACTGTCCTGCTGCTAGGACTGAGGAGCCACGTAGAGTTTTTTTTTTTTACTTCTGATGAATAGAATTTTTGTTCAGACTTCGTCTTCAAAAATGACTTCTCGCAAGTCCCTTGGAACAGGGTCGAGGAATGGCTGTCAAACTGAGTTTGCCATCTTGACAGACGAGATATTCAGACTGGAGCCTGGATGAACCTCTATTTGACCCGAGAAGAGTAATTTCTCAATGTTTGAACTCTGTATGCTTCGGGTACTTGGGATATGTTAAGGTCAAGAAGGAGTATCTTTTGTGTAAACTCCTGTAATCGACCGCCTTACTGTTCGGATATACGAAAAGTCAGAGATCCGTAGTGTAGATGAGCTGAGAATCCTGAGTTCGTAGTCTATTGAGCGTAGAAAGCCACCGAGCGTGAGATCGTAGATTCGGAGCTGCTGAGCGTGAAGTCATAGGTTTGTAGCCTCTCGAGCGTAAAAGCTACCAAGCACAAAGGCATCCGGGCATAAAACCATAGACTGATAGTTTGCGAGCGTAAGACCGTAGATCTGTTGCTGTCGAGCGTAGAAAGCTCCTTAGCGTAAAACTGTAGATTTGTAGCCTGTGAAAAAGAAATCTTCCAAGCGTAAGGTTGCGTATCTGTTGCCTTCGAGCATAAACTAAACGCCATCGAGCGTGAGATCATCGATTTGGTATCTGCTGAGCATAAAGTCGTAGGTTTGTAGCCTCTCGAGCATAAAAGCTACCAAGCACAAAGGCATCCGGGCATAAAACCATAGACTTGTAGCTTGCGAGCGTAAAACCGTAGATCTGTTGCCGTCGAGCGTAGAAAGCTCCTTAGCGTAGGAACCGCTGACCTACTTTTACACGAAAAACTCTTCGAATTTGCTGACTGTCCGTCTTTCGAGAGTAGTGAGCTGACGTAGTACCCAATCATAACCAAATATTTAATTTGTAAGATTTGGTTGGGATTTCGAGGAGCCCGTCCGAGGATTCGAGGAGTCGACCCGAACTCTATATATATCCCAAGCTTTTGAGAGAAAAAACTTTTTATCCGTCTTCTGCGAAAGAGAGCCTTCGATTGTTTGAGTTTTTCCCTCGTTCTTTCTCCGAGCACTCCGAGTTTTCAGAAATGGTGCCGAAACAAACCCCCTCCACCAAGGAAAAGAGTACAGGCTCTTCTTCTCGTTCTTCTGCCCCAGTGAGAGAGTCTTCGGTCGGGCAAGGTAAACTTCTTTCTGAGCGAAGCATCCTGCCGACGAGTAGCGCACCCGGCCTTAAAGGTATAGCCTTTGGGATGATAAAGAACGACGAAAAATCCTTCGCACACGTTGAACGTGACCGCGCTAGGTCATCTCCAGTGCTGATAGCCTCTTTGAGGAAGATGACGCGCGCAGATATTTTTATCTTTTACGCCCACATTTCTAATGTGCCAGCGTAAAAACTCCATATTTTTGCAGTTTTGAGCGTAAAAGCTCTGACTGCCGAAAACTTGGTGTATACTATAAAATTTTAGTTTTACGCTTTGGATAGGACCTCCGGCGTAATAACTAGAATTTTGGCAGTCCGGCGTAAAGCACGGACTGTATACCACTAATTACGCTTCAGGATGTGACTTCCGGCATAAAATGACCAAATTTTTGTACAGTCTTGGCGTAAAGCACAGGCTGTCGTTTCTTGGTCTTTATGTTACAAGATTTGTAATGACGTATTTTTCTTGCACTTTCGCAGTTAACTTGCATGAGTCTCCACTGGCCGAGGTGATGGGTTCCGCTGCCAGGATGCTGCACTCGAACTATCTGGAGGATTTGTCGCACGTGACATTTCCTATCTTCGGATCCCAGTATCCTGAAGGAAGGAGGATCTTGATATCGGCTCAGGGTGAGCGGACATTGCTGAACATGATTAATGGAGAGCCCCTGACATACATAGACGGGGACCAGTACATCAAGCCAGCCTTTCTTTTTGGGGACATTATAGACAAACAGTCCCAGACGAAGCCTAAGAGAGAACCCTGGGTTTTCTTCGTCGAGAGTGTGGTCTTGTATCTTCCCACGATGCCAAGAGATTATCCCATCTCGGCTTTCTTCCATGCCACATATTCCAGGAGGATGTCGTGGACGCTGACTCCCGATCTTCACGGCAAGCCGGAAAAGATCTTTCATCTGAAAGGAGCTGACCAGGGGTCATTTGTCAGCCGTCCCTCTGGCGTCGTGACATTGTTCAGGGGACTGTGCCCGGGCAGCATCCCGAGTGAAGACAGTTCAGTGATCCAGCCGGTCCAATTGCCGACTTTCTGCAATGACTTCATGGTGCGAGGGGGGGTATACCCCAAGGAGAATCCTCGGTGCAATGGGTGGATCACCCCAGCAAACCTCCGATAGACTTGCCTAGTTGACTGGGCTTTGAAGCATTTTCGGAGAGAGCTGGAGGTCATAGGACTATATGCTGCCGTGAGCACGACGAGTGTTGGGTTGCCTTCCAATCCTAACCTGTTTCTGGCACTTATGGAGCGATACATTTCGCTCACCGGGACCTTCGCCACTCCACTGGGGGAGTTGGGTTTGGCCCTCCACGAAATGGCAGTGATCTCAAGACTGCCGATGGGGGATACCCCGTATGAAGAGTATGTTCCCACCAACCGGGAGTTGGAGGACTCGGACCCTCGGGTTATGGAGGTGTACCAGGAGCTGATGTGCCACTATTTTGCGTGTACTGCTTTTTATAATGAGCCTTCTGATTTGGCTCACACCACTAAGTGGATGTCCTACCTCTTCTTCCACCGGGCCAGGGCCGTCAAGTCAAAGAAAGTTTTGGGAGGCAAGAATGAGCCCGTGAACTGTTTGGGCGTGCTCAGTGCCCAGGTCGTCGAGGATCTTTTGGAGGAGGCTAAAGCTCCAGATAAGTTTCTCACTGACGGGGTAGGAAAGTATCCTGAAGGTACTAAGGCCTACAGTTACTTGAGGCGCTGTCGCAGGCCTTTGTCTGAGGAAGCCAGGCTGGCTGGCTTTCTCTTCCTATGGCTGCGTCGAGTAGTGGTGCCCGACATCGCGTCCGCGGACCGCATCCAACGAAATATCCTGTGGCCTGCCGTGCGTCTGGTGTTCGGGGCAAGACTGGGCTTGCTCCCCGCCATGGTGTGCCGTATACAGGCTGGCCTGAGAGCCATGACTGACGGACTGCTCATCGATGAAGCTCGACGTGATAGCTTTCCCCGGGTAGAGTTACCATACATGTACTTGATGGGATGGTTAATTCTCCACAACCCCCGGGTGATGTCTTCCCGCCCTGGTAGTAGCGCGGGGGATAGTTTCTTGCTGAACTACAAGGACTCCCTTTGGAACGTGAACACAGTCTTAGACTGTCGGCTGGTGCTGAGCCTTGGTCATTGCTGGAAGCTCCTCTACACTGTCCCCTCTGTGCATCGCAATCAGTCGGAGATTAGGCTTGAGGATTTAGGTGGAGAGAAGACCACTCTTTCTCTGGAAGCTTTTAATTGGTTGGTCTGAATTAGACCCTCTCATTTGCTGTACAAAAGTAAAGATCATTGCTTCTTCGAGCCTTACTTGCCCAGTCGGTTCGCCAGGCAGTTTGGGTACGATCAGCTGCACGTGGGCAATGCCATCACCAGCTTCACGTCCAGGGGTGGACTCATTGATGGAGCCAGAGGATGGCGGTATTTTATCATGGGTTGCACGGGAGCAATCTTTATCGTGCCGATCGTCACCCTCTCCATGGAGCTGCGGATCCTCCATTCGTACGCTCAGTTTTACGTGGCGATCAACACCTTCCATCATGATTTTGACATGCGTGGAAGCTTTAGGGTGCCTTCTCCCAAGCCTGGGGGAAGAATCGAAGTTCCCTCGGTTTCATCTGACGAGGGTGAGGAGTCCGTCACTCCGGATGAGCCTCTGGTGTCGGTGCCGAGGTGTGAAGTGCCTCCGCCTGCGGGGGCTTTGGCAGTCTCTAGGAAGCGAAGGGCTCCTGCTTCGAAGCAGACTTCCCCTCGCAAGAGGAAGAAGAAGATGGTTAATCGCCCTCTCCAGATTCCTGGCATTGAGGCTCCTAGAGAGGAACCTGCTGTCTCTCCTATTAGGGATATCTCTTTGATTGGAGGTTCCCCGCCTCTCGGAGAGGGACCCTCAGTTTCGGCTGGCAGTGCCGGATAACTCCTGCTTGAAGTTGCCATTGTTGCCACTGCCTCCGGTAGTGGAATAAAATCGCCTGCGTGGCCGAGGCACATGGGAGAATCTTTTCCTAGACCAGCAACGGATGAAACTCCTGCCGCGTCCATGAGCATGACCAGCGAGGTTCTAGTTGACGAACCTCGACTGCGTCTTGGTGAAGGCTTGGTAGAGCTCCGGGCGATGTTGGTTGGCCCACCTCCTTCTCCAGGTATGACAGTTCATATTGCGTCATTAAGGCGTGATATAGCTACATCGGCTGTAGACGCGGCATATATACCGTTGGCTATGGGTAAAGGTCATCTTTATGTCTCCTCTTAGAAAGATTACTATCATATTGATATCAACTTTTTTGTCCTCTTCTCAGGGGATGGCGTCCACGGGAAGTATAGCGCTGAAGCGCCTTCTGGCTCTGCTCGGGCTCCTGACGATGATACGGAGGCGTTCGACTTCGAGGAGGAAATACCTTCGGGGGCCAGCTCGCCCGGAGTAGTTTCGTCACCTCAAGAGGAGGACGAACCCATTATCATGACCTTGCCTCTTGCGAGTATGCCGACGATTTCGATCGTCGTTGTCGCACCTTCTTCGGTCGTACCACCCGTCGAGGCGGCGGCTGTGGCCACCTCGTCTGCAATCATTCCTGGAGGGGAACTCACTAATATCGCGGCCACTCCTGGCGTTCAACCAGATCTGGTTGTGCTGACCGAGCTGTATACCAACCTCTTTTACACCAGTTTGAAAACGCTGATATCCATGGTGTTGGCGAAGAATCTGGATTTTGAGCGTCTGAAGAAGGCTTCCCAGTTTTTAATTGGGGAGGTCAGGGAGTTCGGCGATTCTGGGGTAGCTGATGCCCTGGAGGCGATAGTTAATGGGTTGGAGCAACCTATTAACGAATACTTGCAGCTGACTCGGGGCAGTTTTAAAGCTGAGGTCCAGGCCAGATACGACTTCATGACTGTGCGGCTTACCAAACAGCTGGAGAGCCTAGATAACTCCATCAAAGTGCATAAGCTGGAGATGGATAAAAGAAAAACTGTCGTGGAGGAGGCTCTTGTTCTTCAGACGAAGTGCCAATCCAAACATGAAAGGAATATAGCGAGGGCTCGCAAGTTGAAGGAGAAACTCGCTCTGGCAAAGGAGTGGGCTTCTCAGTCGTTGGCAGGTCTAGACGTAGCGACTGGTCGACTGAGCACAGCGCGACGGGACCTGGAGCATGCAGAAGCTGCCCGTGCTGGCTCTCTTCGGGCAAGGGCCGAACTGTCCTTTATGAACAATTCTGAGGCACGGCTGGAACAGGCCCGCGCTGATGCCTTGGTTTCCAGGGACGAGAGGGTGGCTGCACTGGCAAAGCTGATTCACGATCTGACCGCTCCCCCACAATGATGTGCCCTTTCTTCTTTTTGCTTCCCCAATGTAATTCTGCTCTTTTCAGAAATAAATAAAGCGAATCTTTTATGACTTTGTGGACCCATCATTTCGGAATATAAATGACAGGTTTGGGCGAGAGTGACATCAGAGGTAGTATGGACGTGATAGACTCTCGATAAACTTTTAGCGAGATATATCTATTCAGAGGTCATACGGACATGATAGAATATGACCTAACTAGTTTCGTTCTGGAAGTAGTTTGGTCAGACTTTGAGATTCTCGCTATATTCTACTTGAGCAGAGGAGGTTAAGCATAGTACCTCTTCAGGAATTTACCGTTGATAGGAGCCATTAACAGGTCTCCATTAGGCTGGGCTATCCTGTAAGCGCCGTTCGAGAACGTTGTCTCGGTCACATAAGGGCCTTCCTACTTGAGCTAGAATTTGTCTTTACCCCTATGAGTAAGAATCATCGGCCTTCTTACGGCTAAAACTAGCTCGCCGACTTTGAACACTCTTTCTTTTACTTTATGATTGAAAGCTCTGAAAATGCGTGCTTGGTAGAGCGCGATGCGCTGTTGAGCTTGGAGGCGTTTCTCGTCTAATCCTTCTAGCTCTTGAAGCCTTAACAGGTCATTCTTTTCTTGGGTCAGCTTATTAGTCACGGCTATCCTGAGCGACGGGATCTGGATTTCAATGGGAAGAACTGCTTCGCTCCCGTAGACCAATAAAAATGGGGTACAACCTGTCAGTGTCCGTACCGTTGTGCGGTATGCCCAGAGACATTCGTCCAGCTTCTCATTCCAGTCTCTTTTGTTTGAAGAGACGAACTTCTTTAAGAGTTTGATAATGGTTTTGTTGAAAGCTTCCGCCAAACCATTAGCAGCTGGATAATATGCCGTAGAGACAATATTATGTATTCGATTTTTATCGCAAAATCGATGAAATGCTTGGCTGATGAACTGAGGCCCATTGTCATGGATTATCCTTCGGGGAATCCCAAAGTGATAAATAACGTGATGCTTGATGAAGCTGATTATGTCAGACGCCTTTACCTCAGCAAGAGGGATCGCCTCTGCCCATTTGGAGAAGTAATCTGTGATGGCCAGTATAAACCGGTGACCTCTGGAAGAAGACGGGTGAATAGGACCAATGATATCCATACCCCATGCTTCGAAAGGCTAGGATGCAACCGTAGGATGTAGATATTCAGATGGTTGATGTATAAAGTCTGCATGAACCTGACAGGCTCTGCATTGTCTTGCATAGTTGATCGCGTCTGTGATCATAGTGGGCCAGAAATAGCCCATTCTCCTGATATGATCCTGTAGCTTAGGACCGGGCTGATGCGCTCCGTATACGTCGTCGTGAGCTTCCCGGATAATCTGCTGTGCTTCGTCGTCAGAGAGACATCTTAATAGCAGTCCGTCGTAGGTCCGACGATATAGGCATTGTGAAGATACATTGAAGTAGAAGCATAATGATCGTCTTTTGACGGATACTGCTTCTTTGGGGTCCTCCGGCAAGATTTCGTATGCGACAAAATCTATGAAAGGACTTCTCCAGTCTCTTCTAGGGGGATCCGTGTTCACAGCGTAGCTGCGTTCTATGTGAAAGTTGTTCTTCACGTAGAATAAATCTCTGTTAAGAAGGATTACCGAATCCTGCCTTCTTATAGGAGTGGCTAAATCCGCAGCTAGACTGGCTAGGGCATCAGCTTCCAGATTCTGAGATTGAGGTACATGCTCTAGGAAGAACCCTTTGAATGTCATGGATATCTCGACCGTTGCTTGGTGATAGGGGATGCGGTCTGGATTTCGGACTTCATATATTCCTTTGACTTGATTGACGATAAGCAGAGAATCACCGAAAGCTTTCAAGGACTCGACCCCCAGCTCTTTAGCGACTTGGAGCCCGATTAATAGAGCGTTGTATTCTGCCACATTATTGGAACATGATTCATTAAGAGAATATGCTCGGTAGATGACGAGTTTATCAGGAGTGACCAGGACGATTCCTACCCCTGAAACCACGTTTCCCTGTGGACCAGTCCTGGAGGCGCCGTCGAAGAACAGTTGCCATGTGTCACTTTCCATTGTGGAATTATATTCTGTAACTTTATCGGGAATGTCTTCGTATAATTTGGAGGCCTCCAGGATCGGATGAGCAGCTAGGAAATCGGCCAGCGCTTGGCCTTTGATGGACTTCTGCGGGACGTATACTATGTCATATGGTATTAACAGCATCGCCCAAGTTACGAGCCAGGAATTAAGAACACTTGGCTTGCTCATCAGTACTCGAAGAGGGTTAATCCTGGAGATGATATGGATAGTCTGGCCGGTGATATAGTACCGCATCTTCTGGATAGCGAACATCAGAGCCAAGCATTCTTTCTCTACTGGGTTGTACCGATGTTCGGCTCCGACCATCATCCTGCTGAGATAGTAGATAGCCTGTTCATGCCCCACATCGTTCTTTTGTGCGAGAAGAGCTCCTAGCGAATGATCCATCACTCGAACGTACAGCAAGAATGGTCTTTCCATGATGGAAGGCACCAGAACCCGCGGACTGGTGAGGTAGCGTTTGATATCCCCGAATGCTTGCTGACAGGTTTCGTCCCATACGAAGGATACACCTTTCTTCATGAGATGCAAAAAGGGCTGACATCTTCCCGAGAGGTTGGATATGAACCTCCGGATATAAGCCAGACGGCCTTGAAATCCCCGGAGTTCCCTCAGATTATGGGACGGTCGCATTTCTACGATGGCTTGGACTTTGTTAGGGTCCACTTGGATGCCTTTGGCGGTAATGACAAATCCCAGGAATTTGCCACTAGATACACCCAGAAAGGACTTCGTAGGGTTCATCTTGAGTTGATGTTGGCGCATTAACTCGAATACTGTCTTCAAGTCTTGAATGTGATTATTTTTGAGGCGGCTCTTGACGGCTATGTCGTCCATGTAATATTCTACTATTTTGCGCAAATGCTCATGGAATATGCTACTCATAGCCCATTGGTATGTAGCCCCGGCATTCTTCAATCCGAAGGGCATGACCGTATAGCAATATACTCCCAATGGGGTCCGAAAGGCAGTGTGCTTCTCGTCTTCAGGATACATCTTGATCTGATTGTATCCTGAGAATCCGTCCATGAAAGACATACGTTCAAAACCGCAGGTGTTGTCGATCATGATGTCCGTGATGGGACGAGGGAACTCATCCTTGGGGAAGGCTGCATTCAGATCTTGGTAATCGATGCAGATACGTATTTTTCCATTTTTCTTCATGACTGGGACAACGTTGGCGACCCAGTCGGGATGTTGTTCTTCCCGGATGAAACCGCAGGCTATCAATTTTTTGACTTCAACTTCGATGGCGTCCATCATGTCCGGGCAGAACCGGCGTTGGTGCTGCTTCATAGGCTTCGAGTCGGTCAATATATTGAGTTTATGAGTAGCCACCTTCGGGTCAAGGCCGGCATGTCCTCATAATTCTACGCAAAGACGTCGATATATTCTTTTATCAGCTGGATAATTTCTTCCCGTTCAGCTGGGGAAAGATTGTTACTGATGAATATCGGTTTTGGCAAAAGTTTACCCCCAACATCAACCTGGATAACTTCATCTTTGGTGGGAGGTTCCCTCTGCTCGAAGCGGAATTCCCACTGCGTATCCATTTGTTGAGCCCAAGAGTCATTCTCAAACGGCTCAGAATCCTGTTCGTCTGCTTCAAAGGGATCTGCCACCACCATATTTGCTGATAATGCTTGCTTGAGAGCTTCAGGTGAGTCAAAGGGCGATGAGCTGTTCTGAGAAGAGGAAAAGATATCCTCGTCCGATTTAGAGGAGGTGGCATATCCCAACCCGAAATGAGTTCGTTGATAGTGGGGTTCGCCGCGCAGCGGCGTTCGTCTGCCTCTTCCGTAGTTGAGGCCTGGCTTCCGCTCCAAGTCGTAGCCCATGTTTTGCATGATCCTCAACGCTTGTGGGCTGTATTGGTGAACTTGCATTTTTCCAGTATCGTCATTGAAAGAATCTTCCTGGATAGCCGGTTGATCGTGCATTCGGCCGCAGACTATTGAACGCTGGCTGCTGCAGGCAGGCGGGACAATGAAGATAGAATCCTCCTGTGGTCCATATGTCGTGACGACGTTGGATGATGATGCTACTTCCCAGACATACGGACGGTAGGAGTTCATAACTTCCAAGAATTTTTATGCTATGGGTACTACCTCATCACGGGGAGTGGATTCCTAATTTGGAATTTGAGCGTTAATGTACTGGAAAAGAGGGTGTTTATTATCATCTGGAACTCCGTTCCTGGTCGCATTTACATCGGTCGGCTGCCCGTTGCGTCGAAGGTTGATGACCAAAGGTGGAGGCTTCTGGTTCAGAGTGACCACTAGAGGATCACTCCCTTTTCCTGACCTAGATTTGTTCAGGTGAATAGCCATAGGCTCCATGGCTTTTGGACGAGTGGTTCGCCCTTTTACTCTGATTGACAGCGGTAGTGCGGCAGAGGGTTCTCCGGGCTCCCGGAGGGATTCCTTCTCTGTCTCGCCCGACACTTCTTCCGTGTGGTCTTGAGAGTACAACACGGCATCAGAATAGTAGGATTCTACTCCTTTAAACGAGTTTAGGTCGGCAACCTCCGTTTGTACCATTTCTTGGGGGTCTACATATTTAAGACATTGATGTAGAATTGAAGGAAAGATGTTGTGGTCGTGGATCCACGGTCTTCCCAGCAAAATATTGTAGGACACCTCTGAATCGATGATGTAACACATGGCCACCGATCTGAGGTTGCTAATCTGGATCCTCAGGCAAATTTTCCCCAACGGCTTACTTCTTCCGGCATTGAAATCCACGATTATAGTGGAGGTGTAAGCCAATTCGCTGGTAGGAATCCTCAATGGTCTGAGCAGACTGTGAGGGATGATGCTGATCGACGATCCCGGATCTATGTGAATCCGATCGACCTCCATGGAACCGATGTACTCGGTGTAATAGAGAGGCCTGTCATGCTTGTTATGCTTTAACAGCATATCGTCTTGGGTGAAAGTGATATTTGGGACCACCTCCATCACACTGTGGCATTGAGGATACGCCACTGGTTCTACGCCGAGGGACTTGAACTGGGTCAAGCATGCCTCCGCCTGCATCAGCGCTTCACTCAGGGCTAGACGAATGTCTTGGGAGAGCCTGAGTAGCTCAAAGATGGAGAGCCTGGCTGGTATATTAGCCAGTTGGGCCAGGATGTCAAAATTGTAGGGCTTCTCAAAACCTTTGTTTAGAATCTTTTTCACAGGTTTATCAAAGCGCACTTCTCTTTGCTTTCCCTTGTCCGCCAGAGTCGGTTTTGAAGGGCTGGTATCTGGTACGACGAGGCCTGGTCCTGAAGGTTTGGCAGCCGAAGCGTCCGTCGGTGCATCTTCCTGACTTGCTCCGTAGTCGTTGAGGTGGGCTTTTCCTGAACGGGTTACAGCAAATACCTCGTCTTCGTCTGATGGCGAAGAAGTTGCGACCATATGGCATGGTTTGTATTTGGAGCTCTTTCTATATGTAGCCTTGGTAGCTTTAGTCTCCTCCTCGAGCTCTGACACCAAATCTGGATGAACCCACATAATCTCGCCCTGCCGGGTGGTTAGGGGTACCAGGTCATGATTTTGACCCCTAGCTGGAGGAAGATTGATGATGTTCATCGTGGTCCGGGAAATGGGTGTGACGTCGTCCGAGACTTTTTGGGAAGGCAGATCGCCAAACCGCAGAGAGATCATGTTGGCCGTGACCGTCTTCTCGGTGTTGTACAGAGTGATGGCCTTAGCATCGATTAACCCCTGGATCTTCCTTTTTAGTATGTAACATGCCTTCGTTGGGTGGTGTACGTATCTGTGGAAGATGTAGTATTTGGGGTCGTCAGTACTGCCGACTTCTTGGGGCCGCCTTAGCTCCGGAAGGGTGATCTTGCCACTCTTGACGAGACACTCGAATATACTTGGGATATCATCGTCATCAAAAGAGTAGACTTTGATGGGCTTGGAAGTCCCGGGTCTCGTCTACGTGGTTGCTGCAGTCTTTTGTCTGGACGTATTGACCGCCAGAGCTTCTTTTTCCTTGAAGCTGCGAGGATGGTCGCTACTGGGAGATGACCTCTTGCCTCTATCAGAGGCGGAGATCATAATGCCATTGTCGCACGCCTTGCGACTGTTGTCTTTGACGGCCACTGCCGAGATGATGAACGAGGGCCAATCATGGAACTGATATGGTCCTGTAAATACCGAGACTACGGGAAGGAGGTTCTTCCTGCAAATGTCTACTAACGCAGAGTCTGGAACTCCTGGAGGCATCTATAAGGTGGCCTGACGAAAACGTTCGACGAAGGTACGAACGTTCTCCTTTTCCCTCTGCTTGACTTCGATGAGAGAGGACATAGACATGTCCATTCCACCCTCGTAGAATCGCGTGAACAATAAAGCTTTGAAGTCCTCGAAGAAAGTAATGCAGTTGTCTGCCAAGCTACGGTACCACTGATAGGCTACTCCTGAGAGGCAGCCTTTGAACACCCGAGTGAGGAGGGCGTCGTTCCCTTGTAGCAACACCGTCATCATACTGAAATAGTTCATGTACTGACTTGGTGATGTTTTTTCCTCGAACAGAGCCATAGTCTGAGGTTTGTACCTCGGAGGGAAAGGGACTTCTTTCCAGATAGCTGGGTAAGGCTGGTTAATTCCTAGTTTTTTGAGCTGATCTTTGTGCTTCAAGGCGTCGAACTGGGCTTTCAACTCCCGTACTGCCTGCATCGGATTTTCAGTTGGAAGCGGGACTACGATGTAGCGCGGAGTTGGTTGTATCATGACTCCAACGGGAGGTAATATATTCTCCGAGTGAGAAAGCATAGAAACTGCTGACTCTTGATCTAGAGCAGGCTCTTGGCTCGGGTTGGATGGTGGTAAGTCCACCCCCACACGTATCTGAGTTGGCAGGACCGAGGCTTGAGCCATGGCAGCTGCGTGCTGAGTTAGCATCATCTGGTGCATGTTCTCCATTATGGATTGCATTTGTTTCAGAGATATCTCCAGCATAGTGATTTGTTGTTCCGCATTTCCTGATAGCAAAGCTTCCTCGCGTTCATCTTCAACGGCGTAAACTCCCATTTCCCTGGGCATCATCGAAGGGTTAGTAGAGGTCGCTGCAGAAGTCGACTCTATACTCTCAGCATCTGATCTGGGAGATTGGCGACCCCCATCGTCGAAATCAGACGAGTACGAAGTTGGTTGCTGTGACCTTGCACGGGTATTTTGGAACACCCCAGCTTCAGTGTTCCTGAGGAGGTCTTCGAATCTCCTTTGGCTCGGAGGTCTAGAGGGATGACGTCTTGAGCTCGACCCTCCTCTAGGTATGTGTGAAGCCATGTTCACGGATGCATGCACGGGCTTTTCTTCCCGGAAAGACTGAGAGTAGCTCAATCGGTCGAAAACCGACCATTTTGCTTTAGAACAACAGCAGTCAATCATAATTTTATGACTATTACAACATTGATCGCTAGGGGGCATAATAGACTTGTTGGAAGGTCCCCTCTCCTTACGCTTCTGGATTAGATATTCGCGCAAGTTAGGAGGAGTAGAGGAAGAAGACGACAGCTTGTTCCTTCTGTTCCCATCAGTAGGCATACGGAGATTGGGCACCATGGTTTTCCCTACGCCACCTGTGTACAACAGGTTGGCCATCTGGGTGGCGAATAATCCCCGGGGAGGGTTCCTTCCCGCAACCTGAGCTTGCTTTACATCGTGGGACTTCGCCTGGCATGATTTGGAGATTTGCTCAGACTGGCGTAAAGCTGAAGAGGTCCTCAGTCGGCCGTCGGCTTCCCGCATAATCCGGAGGGTAGGCAGATTGCTTCTTCGCTGGCGTAACGGCCGAGAAGTTAAGTACTCTGCCGCTTGCTTCCCCTTGCGGAAATCACAGCGCTCATCTGGTTCCCCATAGAGGTCAGATGTTGTCTTGCGCATGGAGAGTGATTTGTACTTCCGATTTGGTGATGAGGCATCATCAGAAGTTTGGTCTGTACCGCACGTAGCGGGAGACTGGTTTCTACACGTATAGCACAGAGGATACCTCTGGGTTAGCACTGAGGCTTTGCCCGAAGTTTCGTCTGTACCGCGCGTAGCGGGAGACTGGTTCCTACGCGTAGAGCACAGTGGATACTTCTGGGTTAGCACTGAGGCTTTGCCCGAAGTTTTATCTGTATCGCACGTAGCGGGAGACTGGTTCCTACGCGTAGAGCGCAGTGGATACTTCTGGGTTAGCGCTGAGGCTTTGCCCAAAGTTTCGTCTGTACCGTGCGTAGCGGGAGACTGAATTTTACGTGCAGGGCACAGAGGGAGCAATGCTACAACCTCATTGGTCGGAGAGGTCGGAGAGATCGGAGAGTCCACAGGAATGGTAGAGGATGTCTTGGGCATCCAGACCTTGCGCAGCTTCCTGTTGTCTTGGACGGAGAGAGGGTGAGAGCTACCCCCGGTTCGAAGCATGTCTTCGTAGGCAGACTGGTCGAATTGGACGACCAGTATCTTCTTCACGGTTCATATAGATACCGCATCGTGTTGAGCAATCGCTTCCTCGTCAGAAGAGAAAGATGTTCCCAGCAGAGTTGCCATCTTGTTTGTGGTATTAAATAAAAGAATAAAAATATATTCAGGATAGGGTTTATACGAAATCCGCCTTCTTTGGTTTACAAACAAACTTGTACAATTTGATCCTACACGAGGATATGGGAGTACAATTTATTTAATCTGGGTAAATATTGCTATAGGTGTCTGATCTGCAGTCGATCACTTTAGCCCTTGGACCATACGATGTTGAAGAAGTATCGTAGAAGACAGGAAGCAGCTTCGAAGGTTGCAGAAGAGGGTGGATGCACGATGCCAAAGTCATCGATCCCTACTCTTTGCCTGAGCTCCGAATTCTTCTCTCTCTCTCTCTCTCTCTCTCTCTCTCTCTCTCTCTCTTGACCTTGGATCTGATATTGGTTTCTTGACCAATTTTTTGACCTTGGATCTGATATTGGTTTCTTCACCAATTTTCTGACCTTTTTCCTCATTGATAGAGGTCTCTATTTATAGAGTTTTAGTGACAGTGACCACTCCGTCGGTGTAGAAACCGAGGAGTGAAAAGTACAGCACCCTTTTACACAACGGTTAAAGTAACCAATGCCTGCGTATAGATGATCCTTTGAATGAGCGTGTGACACGGGTCCAACTAAGGGACAAAACGCGTATAATCGCTACGAAGATCACGGCGTAGAAGCCACGTAGGTAGGTATCCATTGTGTAGAAGAGGTTGGCATAGAAGCCAAATATCTATCACTATGGCATAGAAGCCAAATAGTTATCAAACCGGCATAGAAGTCGAATAGGCGTAGAAGCCGAATAGGCGTAGAAGCCGAGTGGTCATAGAGGCCGAGCAGGCGTAGAAGCCGAGTGGTCATAGAGGCCGAGCAGGCGTAGAAGCCGAATGATCATAGAGGCCGAGCAGGCGTAGAAGCCGAATGGTCATAGAGGCCGAACAGGCGTAGGAGCTGGATGGGCGTAGAAGCTGCTGCGTACCGTGCCAGAGTGCTGATGGGGACGTCTTAGCCGAAATTATGGCTTTTGAAGATATAATCAAATCTCTTGCATTAAATGCCGAGATTTGCCACCATCTTGTGCATTAAATATGGAGGTGTGTCTTTGAAGGTCTGCAACCCCTTCTGTGCATCAGTCGCAGAGACGTGCTTTGAGAAACTGTTATCATTCTGTGCATTAGACGTAGAGACGTGCCTCGACCCCGTACGGAGTGCAGCTTTTGATGTGGCAGACGATTTGTCTACTGCAGAACATAAACAGCTCGTGTCTGCCTGTGTAAAACAAGGCAGCATATCCCTTCGTGCTTATAAAAGCAGTTTACGCAAAGGGGATGGTGGTATTTGACAGCCTGGGTCGCAGTGCTGTGCCATCATTATAGCCGCCGTCTGGGTAGTCGAGCCGTATCCCTTTGTCAGAAGTCCAGACGTCAGGTTTATTGCAGGATCTTCATTGCAGGGTCTGACAGGTTCACTTCGGAGAATACGAAGCGTCTCTTGTACACCTTAATGCTGCGTTTGAAAGAGGATGAGTTTTACGTCCTGGAGGCGATGAAGCACTCTGTTTTTGCTGAAGCGGCTTGGACGTACTGCCTTATGCGGATGGTCCTTTGAGCTTTCATATTTCATGCTGCGTCTTAGCAGAAAGAGCTCTATTGCACGCTTGATGGCTCTGAAGGCCTCTGCTTACGCTGCTCTGCACCAATATGCCGCGTATAGTCATCCGGCGTATTTTTTATGCTTCTACAACACACACAATGGAATATGGTACCACACACACTTAATATCCAAATATCATAACACTAACCTTCACTCAACACACTACTTACTCACTAACACATAACAATATCTTGATACTCTAATACCCCTCACTCAACCTTGTTACTTGATATCTTGATATCAAGATACCAATTAAATATGCATACCCTCTAGAAATTATTCTCACGGAAGTACACTTGACACAAATACCAATACACTCAAATACCCCACTCTAACACACACTAACCCTACACATACACTAGGACACAATTGCATCACTAACTTCTAACAGTTGTTGTTGCTGCTTATGCTGTCGTTATTGCTGCTTATACTGCTTATGCTGCTGCTATAAGCTATTGTTTATGTTGTTGTTACTGCTGTTACTACTGCTTATGCTATTGTTACTGCTGCTTATGCTGCTACAGCTACTGGTTATGCTGAAAAGCAGCTGAAAAGCACTGAAAAGCTGTTGAATGTAGTAAAAGAGTTCTCCATTGTATTCTACACACACACACTCCCCAAAACCATACCAAGCATACTCTCCTCAATCCCAACACAAACACACACCAAAACATTACCAAATATCCTTATGATATCCACATTAACACTTGATACCAATTGTCAAATACCTAACATGCACTAGTATCATATTACACCATGGTGCACCAAGATAGTGCACCAAGATACTCTATTCCTACTCCAATACCACCATGATACTAACCTCTAAAACATATAAAATCCTCTTAATATATAAATTATGATATATAAACATATCTAATATCTAATTATCATGTAATTATAAGAAATTATACCTATTGGCTTAAAATTCTCAAATCTACTAACACGTACCATGATGTATCGTGATACGATCTACACGTATCCAATTATGGATATGTAGCTAATATTCCAACCCCGATCTAAGTCTCATATAACTAAATTAGCATCATGACACACACTTTATGTGTCAATATCATAATTATCCTAAAATAGAGATAAAATACCATGTAGAAATTATAATACACATTCAATTAGCCTAAAATTTGTTCCTATAGGTAGCCCTATACCATGAGAGGGATTCTAATGGTCAAATGCATGATTTGAAACCCATAATCAAGATAAAATCAGAATTGTACCTATTGGAAGATAGATTTCGAATGAATTATTTCTTCGGACAAGATTCGGACACGATCTCCTCGCCAAAGCTCATTCTCCTAGTGCTCCTTATAATTCCAAGATCCAATGCTACTTGAATGATGAGAATGAGAGAAAATATGAATAAATTGAGAGGAATTGATGGAGTGATTAAGTAAATTAGGGACCTAGGAATTTGTGGATCTAAATTGAATAAACAAATAGAAAGGAGAGAGAGAATACCCTTCTTATGTGGCCGGCCCCCTTTCTCCCTCTCTAAGTCACCAACAATTGTCCACAATGCCCCTACATGATGAATAATTAAGGATGGCTATTTTGAAAAGTTTTTATACTAATACAAATTAGTCTAATCCTCCTAATTAATTAGAGAGAATGGATCTAATGGGCCTAGTCCATGTTGGGCTCAATAGTTGTCATGACAAGTCTAATTGGGTTCACTAGTGTCAAGTCTAAATAATAGGCTAGCCTACTACTATAAATAAATATTACAATACACAAATATATATATATATATCACTCTAATTAAATATAATCTCTAAAAATAAAATAACTATGTCAAAATACTAAATTACCCATATTTGGAAAAGTGAGGGTGACAAGCCTTATTGGGACCGGAGATGGTCGTGGATGCAGCTGAGAAGGTGAAGCTTATCAGGGATAGACTTCGGGTGGCGCAGGATAGAAAGCGGCATTCTACCGATAGCCATCGGAGACCATTGGAATTTGAGATATAGGTTTTATTTTGTTTTGCTTGTGATTGCTTGTTTTAGATAGAGTGCTAAGGTTGTGTTTTGTGCTAGGTTGACAATCTGGTGTTCTTGAGAATTTCTATGACACGGGACACCATTCACTTTGGTGGAGGCCGAAAGCTTAGTCCATGGTACATAGGACCCTTCGGTGTGCTTGTAAGGGTCGGTACAGTGGCTTACAGACTAAACTTGTCGCCTATACTAAAGGGAGTGCACAACGTGTTCTATGTGTCGTAGCTAAGACGGTACGTGGCAGATCCTAGCCATGTATTAGATCACTCGAAGATTGAGGTGGGTCCGACTCTCAGCTACCCAGAGCAGTCTGTGGAGATTCTTGACCACAGGGAGAAGGTATTGCGGAACTAGACAATTTTTTTGGTACGTATCGCGTGGAGGCATCACTCTCCGGAAGAGTCTACCTAGGAGAGGGAAGCTGAGATGCGCGAGCGATATCCTTATCTTTTTGAACCGTGAGGTAATCTTCTTTCTTGCTGTGATTGCTTATTGTAGTGATAGTTCCTTCTTTAAATTTCAAGGATAAAATTTTTCTAAGGAGGGTAGACTTGTCACTACCACATTTCTAGATAGGGATATTTTTTTGTCTATTCATACTATATTTTTATATATTGTATGAATATTTATATAATGTGCTAGCATTATATATATTAGTTATTGTATTATTTATTTAAATAGTTTGTGGACTAGCCTAGTTATTGGACTTGACCCTAGTGGACCTAATTAGACTTGTCATGACATATTGAACCCAATATTTTGGGCTAGGCCTATAGACTCATCCCTTTTCATTAATTAGGTGATTTAGTTAAACTTTTATTAGGACTAGATGCTTCCTAATTTAGCCCTCCTAATTAATTACCTACATGAGTATTAGTGAGGGGCATATGGGTCTTTGAGTGTTGCTTGGGAGAGAGGCAAGGGGTCGGCCACTATAGGAGGGGGAACATCCTTTCTCCTCTTCATTCTTTATTCTATTAGATCCCCAATTATGTTCTTTCCTATATTTTCTTATCTCTTCACAAAATTACCTTAATTTATTTTTATTCCCTCATATTTTCCATCAATCAATGAGCATTGGAGCATGAAATTGTAAGGAGCACTTGGAGAAGAAGGATTTGCTAGGAGCTTGTGTCCGGATCATGTCTATTGAGAAATTTATTAGAAATTTATCTCCTAATAGGTATAGATCTGAATTCCCCTCTATTATAGACTCTAATTAATGTATTTATCTATTAGGAATCATCCCTTGGCTTAGGGCTACCCATAGGATCAAGAATTGGGTTTATGTAACTTGTATTGTAAAAGTTACATGATGATTTGTGTTCAAATAGGGGAAATTACGAGATTGACAATTCAATTATGTGTCACGAGACTAATTTAGTCTAATTATACTTAGATTGGTGGTGTGAGACTAGATACGTATCCATAAATGGATACGAGTATATCATATCATGGTATTTTGAGATACGCTATGATACGGGACCCATTTTGGGTGATTTATAATATTTCTCTTCAATTCCTATTATAACTAATTATAAAAATTATAACTAGATATATTCGATATGTGGGAATGATTAATAAGGAGTATTTAGGGGTTTTGGCATTCTATGGGGTGTGTATCATATATACTCTAGTGTTGCACTATAAGTGTTTGTTTATATGCTTCTAATGTATTATAAAGCTATGTAGGTATGGGGTTATATATGTATATATATGTGTTAGTATATATTTTATTATAAATATATATATATATATATATATATATATATATATAGTATGTGTGTGCTTGTGCCACACTAGAGTGTGGCGTGTGTGTTCATACACACTAGTGTAAGTGAGTGTGCTTGTG
Source organism: Iris macrosiphon (assembly GCA_036927795.1). NCBI lineage: Eukaryota > Viridiplantae > Streptophyta > Magnoliopsida > Asparagales > Iridaceae > Iris > Iris macrosiphon. The sequence continues at coordinate 175,587,831 of JAYESA010000004.1, forward strand.
GCATATACTGTGTCGAGTGTGGGAGATGCTGATTAGAGTAGCAGAAATATTCAGTTGCCAGGATGTGACTGATACACACAAGTGTGTATCAGCAAAATGGGAGAGAGGGATAGTACATCACTGTATATGTGTGTGTGTGTGTGTGTGTGTGTGTGTGTGTGTGTGTGTGTGTGTGTGTTTAGGTTATACTTTGTGCATAGAGTATCAGAGGGTATGGGGTCGGGTTGTACACTGAGTTGGTAGTGTACAGTAGAACAAAAAGGGGACTGTCACTATGACAGTGTTGTTTGTGTTATGGTTTAATAGAGTTGGGGACTTGATATCAGTAGGTATCTCTTGTATCATACATCAGAATTAGAAGGGGATATATGTATCATGTTTTATAATAAGAACATAGCAGTGACAACAAGTTGTACATATATTAGTAATCGAGCAACAATAGTTGTGAGACTGGGCAAGGGGAGAGTCTGAGAGGGTGTTAATCAGTTGAGTATTGGGGAGTTCTTTCACAGCAGAAATACCAGTTTGTGCCATCACATTGCCATATGTGCAAGGTATCATGTGCTCAATTTGAGCATCAGTAAATTGAAGTGGGATAGTTGTGTATCAGTTGATAGTAAGTGAGGTTAGAGAGAGTGTATAAAGATTAGGTATCAGTTGTGAATGCTTGCAGTATGCATGAGAGGTAGCAGCAGCAAGGGGGATCTTGCCTGGGATTTTCTTTATCTGAACAACAACATTTGTTGTGAGTTTGGTGCTAGGCCTGGGATAGAGGTATGCAGGTGAGGGATAAAATTTGGAATGATCAGTTAGTATAGGTTAGTGTTAACAGTTGTTAGGTTAGTTGGTTATATGTAAGTTAGTATGAGATAAGTTATTGTATAAGGTGTCTGAGATATAACTAAGTATTAGGGTTGTATCCTAGAGATTAAGTAAGGGGTAGGCCTAAGGATTAGTTATATATTAAGAAGAATTAGAGAATAGTTATAACTAGTATAAGTTATATATAGTACTTGATAATATTGACTAGTATAGCTTTATAATCAACCTAGAGACTAGGAATGGACCTAGAATCGAGGTAATAGCCTCATTTGACCTAGTTTGACTAGCATGACCTAGAAATGGCCTAGAAAATCATATTAGTTCATTCTTAACTCATTTTTCATTTATTACACCCAAGTGACATGATATCTCATATATAGGTCTGTGTGAGACCATCTCTAATACCGAGATTTACCATTTGCTCAGGACCTCAGGCGAGTATATTTCTCTGTTAGTTTTTATTTCATAACAGTGTATATATTAGTTATTCTAGAACTATATACTTTACTCTGACACATTGTTATATAGACAGGTATTATATGGATCATGTCGGGATATGTTATCCCCTTACCGTGTTCAGCGGGTACTCCTACACATGTATTTTATCATATGCATCGGTGTAAACTCCCTCACCCAAAATAGGTATTTTGTGTATATTTTATATTATATATGTTGAATTTATTTAGAATATGCTCTTAGTTAATTAGAAAATAAATTTCTTGATATATTTACTTATATAATTATTTATTTAGAATTATTTTAGGTTATTTTAGATTTTTGGAGATTTTTTCTAGAATTTTTGGTAATTAAAACTTAGAAAACATAAATTTCTAGGACTTCTATGATTTACTATACGACCATACTTGCATGTCGTTCCTACCAAATATTTATTTTAGTTTAAAATATTTAATTATATTTTTTGTAAATTATTTAAATTTTAAGAAATTTATTTAGATTTTAAAATTATTTAGGATTTATTTGGATATATATAGTCTTAATATTAGATAGATACTAATTTAGTGTTAATAGATATTAATAAGATTTTATAAATTATTTGTATTATCTTTAATTATATTTAAGATTATAAATTATTGAGATAAATTCAAACTCTATTTTAAATTAATTCAAATCCTGAACCTACTAGGAAATCAACTTCATGCATATCCTATCCTTATTTAAATTCATCATAATCCTATCCAAATTAACCAATCCTACTTGTATTTAATTAAGTAGTGTCCACCATTATAAATACCTCATCCTTCATATTTTTCTTTCCCAAATTCCTCTCTTTTTCGTCCAAAAAAATAGTCAAAATTCGTCATAAATTCAGCCTCATTTTCTACTAGTTATGACGAATTAAAAAAATGATATCTCCTAGCTCCGGACTCCAAACACGCTCCAGTTTTTTTTTGTTAGAACGATAATGAGGTTAGCTTTCTGATAATATAAAATTTTTTCTAAATTATTAGTATTAAATTCTGAAAAATTCGTAGAGCACAGCATATCCGAAAATAGACGTGTTTCGATGTTTTTGTGATTTCGGGAGAACCAGGAATCAGAATAATGAACCGTTTAAAGTTTCGGAAAGCTAATGTCGAGATCATCGACATATATTTTTCCCAGAATTTATTTCGAAGTATTTCATACTGTTAATTCTGTAGAACTTCTAGGTTAGAATTTAACCATCGGTGCACAATACAAAATTTGTATGTGCCATAATTCCCAAACGAATTTGAATTCGGATGAGCCGTAAATTTCAGTATATTTTTGATGCTAAAATCTACAGGAAATCATGCATGAAAGTTGAGTTTGTATCGGTTGACTTTTTGGTCAACAGATCGCCTCGATTTGCGTGCCATGAGTCTCGAGTTGATAAAATTCAGTTTCTTTGGACAAAATTTAGGAATTAACATAAAAATCAGAAATAATAAGATTAAAATAGGATTTTAGAGTAATTATTCTAGAATTAAATAAATTAAAATAAATTAATGGTTATATTATTATATAGTTATATGAATATATATGTAAGTAAATGCTAATTGATAATTATGACTAAATATTCAGACTGTATGACCCTAGGACATCGTGGACTATCCCATACTTACCTTGACCATGTTGACCCTAAGAACTTGTGAATTTGTCTGCCTTGCGTACACTAACGTACTGGCATAGACACTTGTCAGTTGACTGACTGATTTCGTACAGTACTTGAAGACGCGACACCCGCGTAATTCAATGCGTAATTGACCGTGTTAGATGACTAGTATTACCCCTAGTATACCCCCTGATTCCAGTGTAAATGTGGTTGAGTATGTGCTAGTGTAATGACTAATGATTCTATTATATTATATTTATGTGTACATAGGATATTGGATTGTTCTACACAATTTCTGGAGCAGGTTATTGGTACATTGCAGCTTCCTTGCCAGGCAAGTATACCTTGCCATTGTACTGTTATTTATATTCCATATGTTGCATGCATCTTTATTTTTTGTCTTTAGTTCATATATTTTAACTGTTATATAAAATGCGCGCGACGGTGACGTCGCGATATGTTTTATTTATGTATTGCATGGACCTTGTTCATGAGACTACCCCATTATCATGTAGCACCATTAGGTTTCATTTGACTGTGACACATATTTTTACACGAGTTGTGAGTCTCATATAGATCACGGACGCACGTATGGACTGATCATCGGTACGTGTGGGACGTGTGTTAGGAATAACTGTTGTTAGAAACTTTGCATGCTAGTAGACTTGGCAGTTATTAGAGGTATTATCGTGTCATGGACATGACATGCTTAGAGCATTGGGTGGGGAGAACAACAAGTAAGACATTTGGGCTCCTTTGCACTTTCCTTGTGTAACCCGTACGCTCCGCCGGAGATGCGCGGTCATGATGACCCCTATACTACTTGGCGGGCCTCCGGCGTTCGAAAGTCGTCGTGCCTTTGTAGGCCCCTGGATCTCCAAGAGAACCATGCCAATCCTATTTATGGCCAGATAGCCCACTTGTTAGAAAGTTGTTCTTAACTGCATTCACTTTAGACGGTTAGGCGACCCCTTTGGATATTTATTTCAGTACTTTATTGGCATGTATTTAAGTATCTTGTTATGTCCCTCTGAGGACCTGGTCCGCTGCCAGGTGTACCTGTTCTTGAGTATTTGCAGGAGCACGGATTTGGATGGTCATAGATGCTACGTGGATGTCTTCTCTTCGAGCCGTGATCGATAGCTGGTATACTTATATTGGGCTTGATTGTATTGTACTCATTTTGTATTTGTTCTTATATTCGAGTTGGTAGTGGATTTGTTTCCATCCAACTATCCTCCTTAGATCCTTCTTATTGAGATCTGGTTTCATAGATATTGGTTATGTATTTATATTGATTTTCTATGGATGAGATTTAAATTGTACCCTGTGACTTGTGACATATGTTTATACCACTTGTGGATTTTATATTCATATTATAGCGTACGTATGGATTTGGTTTCCATATATTGGAGCTGCCATATCCATGCGGCTGGCATGCTTACGTGTCCTAGTCCTACGTATTTTTGGGACTGGGGCGTGACATATTTTTGTGGTGGCCCATGCAGGTCGAGAGCATATTGTCTTGGTTGCGTTACTGTACCGAACAAGCCTGCACCTAGGACTAGAGTATAGGATCTCATCCACAATTGACTATGACTCATCTTTCTTCTAATCTGTTCTATTTGAATAATTGCATCCTGCTTGATTCCTGTACTTCCCTAATAAGTTCCTTGAGTATATATGGCCTTCTGCTAGAATATAGGAACCCCTGTTATTAGGATAATAATTAGAGTAGCACACCTATTAAGAATACAACGAGAATATAGACACACCACTAAGTTTAGAATATCTAGTAAACCCTAGAATTCCTTATCTTTAGATTGGTATACCATTACCCCTTGATGTATTATGAAGACTTGAGAGTAGTATAGACACTACTAGAGTTAGCTAGAAGTTTTACCATAATGTTTGCCACTAGCATTGAGGAACCAATAGAAAACCAAAATTGAATATTAGGACTGAACCTAACCTTCATAATTGGATAGTATTAAAGAACTATAAAACTTATGTCATTGTCTTGTTATTAGTAGACAAGTACCCTAGAAGGCCAAGAGCAATGCATAGAATATTTTCCTAATCATACCTCAAACATAGTAGCTAGCGTACCACTTCCCTTTAGAAACCATGATGCTATCTATAGCCCCTATTTTAAATTTCATATCTTGTTCCTCTGAAACCCTAGCGCTCACCACTCGCGCGACGACTAAATTATGATCTTCTTTTCTCCATCTTTCAATTCATGCCAATCTGACACTTCTGATTTTAGACCAAGCAATTGTATTCTATGATAGGATATATGGTTTGCTAAAGTGATAGTCGTGATCTTGAATTTTGAATTGTGTACCTTATCGTTAGAAACTGGTAGTGGAGTTGTTCAAATAGATTGTGACGATTACCCCTAGTTGTAGACCACGTAATTTGTACCCTCACCTCGATACACGTTAGACCCTTCCCCTTTAACGGCCAGTAACTCTTCTATCCTTACCATTGACACTTGCTTGTAAGTGCTATGACTAAGACTTAGGATGACCGTTACCTACATAAAAAGGATACCCTAATCAATACCAAGATTTTTTTTTTTCTCATATACCCTAATAAAGAGTTTCTGTTTTATTTACATGTGCAAGATTATTTTGTAGGACCCTCTTAAGACTGTCACCGTATTAGTTTAATTCTTTTAAGTTGGGTGGTATGCCTCACAACCTAGTATCACATAGTCCACTTGACCCATCGAGGTAGCATAATCAAATGACACCGACTTTAGACTTTCATAAGAAGATAACATTAATTGTATGCTAGCATTAGACGACAGTGTTTATGCAAACAATAGAATTTAGAGGTCCATGTCCTATTTGGTCGACTAGCGACTTATACAATAAGGTTGTATGATAACTGTAGAGATTGTAGAGTCTTTTTATTATTGTTGCTTATTTTGTTTTATTATTGTGAACTTAAATTATTTTGTAACATCTCTCATCATAATCCAGCGTATCTATAATCTCTGTACTACCTTGACTTACGCTGCTGTTACAGCCTAGTTTTTGCAAGCTTATTCCTTATCGAGCTTATTCATAACATATGTATTATTGGGCGCGCACAATAATACATTTCAGGATCAGTGTATTAAGGCCTAGCTAACCTTAGTGCGCTTGGTTCGCCCTTCGCATAACTACTTTACGTGGATTGAGATATGTAGTGATTAGTAGACGAATATACTTACCCTCTAGATACGACAAAGCATATCATATCAAGTATATAACTGCACCGATGTGAGCATGCAAATAGGAAATTACCAAATTAAGATTTCAATCCACAACTGTCTTGACAATTCCCATTTGAATTCTTTAAACGCTTTGATTTCCATACTTCCATTCTATTACCCCTCCTTGAACTCTTTTCCGTTGCTTTCCGTCTTCCCTTGTTTCGGAAAGACGAAATCTCGTGCTTGGATATAAGTGATACACGGATAGTACAAGATATACCCCATAGGCCAATCACATTATTTGGTGACTATCTTTCATAATTGATTAAGGGCATATCACATATGATATAGTTGGTGTTAAAGTTTTGAGGATTGAATAACATGAGAAAATAAATTGAGGAATATTTTTCTTAAGTGTAAGAGCCTTATGTGATAGATGGGTAACTTCTAAGTTGGGTAGAAATTGCAGTATTAAACTTGAGGAGAATTCTTTTAGATTGTGATCAAGTAGGATTAGATTGAGAGATTAAGTCCTTTTAATGTGGAGAATTTTTACAGAGGGATTAAGATAATGAGGATTTAATGAATTTTAAAAATTTTGATATTGAGGACCCAATATTTATACTTTGAGCACATGATTTAAATTTTGAATATTGAAGGATGAATCATCGATTTAAATTTTGAGGATAAATATAGAATTTTAGACTTGAACAATTGGTTAATTAGATTTAAATTTTATAATTTGATGATTTGAATTAAAAGTTCAATTTTGATTGTTGGGTCACCTATTTGAAATATTGAGGATGTAAATTGAGTTTAAATATTTGAATAGTACAAAATTCTTAAGTTAAGAATAGGAATAAGATTTGATTAGAATTGTTTATTATTCAAAGTCTAGAGGAGATTATGATAGTTGAAAATTATGATATAAATTTTGATATGGGATGTCATATAGACTTGAGTCAGATTTGGATGTTGATTATTTAAAAATCGAGAAAAGATTACGACAGGTTGAATTTTGATTTAAACAGTTGTTATATTAATTTTGAAGTGATCACGATAGATTCGAATAGATTTTATTATTTAAATTTTTGGAAGATATTGCGATTGACATACCTTATGTACGAATAAAAAGGATTTAACAAATTATGTCTTATTTTAATTTTGAGGACGAAATTGTTTTAAGTTGGGTAGATTGTAAACTCCCTCACCCAAAATAGGTATTTTGTGTATATTTTATATTATTATATTTATTATATATGTTGAATTTATTTAGAATATGCTCTTAGTTAATTAGAAAATAAATTTCTTGATATATTTACTTATATAAATATTTATTTAGAATTATTTTAGGTTATTTTAGATTTTTGGAGATTTTTTCTAGAATTTTTGGTAATTAAAACTTAGAAAACATAAATTTCTAGGACTTCTATGATTTACTATACGACCATACTTGCATGTCGTTCCTACCAAATATTTATTTTAGTTTAAAATATTTAATTATATTTTTTGTAATTTATTTAAATTTTAAGAAATTTATTTAGATTTTAAAATTATTTAGGATTTATTTGGATATATCTAGTCTTAATATTAGATAGATACTAATTTAGTGTTAATAGATATTAATAAGATTTTATAAATTATTTGTATTATCTTTAATTATATTTAAGATTATAAATTATTGAGATAAATTTAAACTCTATTTTAAATTAATTCAAATCCTGAACCCACTAGGAAATCAACTTCATGCATATCCTATCCTTATTTAAATTCATCATAATCCTATCCAAATTAACCAATCCTAGTCGTATTTAATTAAGTAGTGTCCACCATTATAAATACCTCATCCTTCATATTTTTTTTTCCCAAATTCCTCTCTTTTTCGTCCAAAAAAATAGTCAAAATTCGTCATAAATTCAACCTCATTTTCTACTAGTTATGACGAATTAAAAAGATGATATCTCCTAGCTCCGGACTCCAAACATGCTCCAGTTTTTTTTGTTAGAATGATAATGAGGTTAGATTTCTGATAATATAAATTTTTTTTCTAAATTATTAGTATTAAATTCTGGAAAATTCGTAGACCATAGCATGTCCGAAAATTGACGTGTTTCGATGTTTTTGTGATTTCGGGAGAACCAGTAATCAGAATCATGAACCGTTTAAAGTTTCGGAAAGCTAATGTCGAGATCATCGACATATATTTTTCTCAAATTTTATTTCGAAGTATTTCATACTGTTAATTCTGTAGAATTTCTAGGTTAGAATTTAACCATCGGTGCACAATACAAAATTTGTATGTGCCATAATTTCCAAACAAATTTGAATTCAAATGAGCCATAAATTTCAGTATGTTTTTTATACTGAAATCTACAGGAAATCATGCATGAAAGTCGAGTTTGTATCGGTTGATTTTTTGGTCAACAGATCACCTCGATTTGCGTGTCATGATTCTCGAGTTGATAAAATTTAGTTTCTTTGGACAAAATTTAGGAATTAACATAAAAATCAGAAATAATAAGATTAAAATAGGATTTTAGAGTAATTATTCTAGAATTAAATAAATTAAAATAAATTAATGGTTATATTATTATATAGTTATATGAATATATATGTAAGTAAATGCTAATTGATAATTATGACTAAATATTCAGACTGTATGACCCTAGGACATCGTGGACTATCCCATACTTACCTTGACCATGTTGACCCTAAGAACTTGTGAATTTGTCTGCCTTGCGTACACTAACGTACTGGCATAGACACTTGTCAGTTGACTGACTGATTTCGTACAGTACTTGAAGACGCGACACCCGCGTAATTCAATGCGTAATTGACCGTGTTAGATGACTAGTATTACCCCTAGTATACCCCCTGATTCCAGTGTAAATGTGGTTGAGTATGTGCTAGTGTAATGACTAATGATTCTATTATATTATATTTATGTGTACATAGGATATTGGATTGTTCTGCACGATTTCTGGAGCAGGTTATTGGTACATTGCAGCTTCCTTGCCAGGCAAGTATACCTTGCCATTGTACTGTTATTTATATTCCATATGTTGCATACATCTTTATTTTCTGTCTTTAGTTCATATATTTTAACTGTTATATAAAATGCGCGCGACGGTGACGTCGCGATATGTTTTATTTATGTATTGCATGGACCTTGTTCATGAGACTACCCCATTATCATGTAGCACCATTAGGTTTCATTTGACTGTGACACATATTTTTACACGAGTTGTGAGTCTCATATAGATCACGGACGCACGTATGGACTGATCATCGGTACGTGTGGGACGTGCGTTAGGAATAACTGCTGTTAGAAACTTTGTATGCTAGTAGACTTGGCAGTTATTAGAGGTATTATCGTGTCATGGACATGACATGCTTAGAGCATTGGGTGGGGAGAACAAGAAGTAAGGCATTTGGGCTCCTTTGCACTTTCCTTATGTAACCCGTACGCTCCGCCGGAGATGCGCGGTCATGATGACCCCTATACTACTTGGCGGGCCTCCGGCGTTCGAAAGTCGTCGTGCCTTTGTAGGCCCCTGGATCTCTAAGAGAACCATGCCAATCCTATTTATGGCCAGATAGCCCACTTGTTAGAAAGTTGTTCTTAACTGTATTCACTTTAGACGGTTAGGTGACCCCTTTGGATATTTATTTGAATACTTTATTGGCATGTGTTTAAGTATCTTGTTATGTCCCTCTGAGGACCTGATCCGCTGCCAGGTGTACCTGTTCTTGAGTATTTGCAGGAGTGCGGATTTGGATGGTCATAGATGCTACGTGGATGTCTTCTCTTCGAGCCGTGATCGATAGCTGGTATACTTATATTGGGCTTGATTGTATTGTACTCATTTTGTATTTGTTCTTATATTCGAGTTGGTAGTGGATTTGTTTCCATCCAACTATCCTCCTTAGATCCTTCTTATTGAGATCTGGTTTCATAGATACTGGTTATGTATTTATATTGATTTTCTATGGATGAGATTTAGATTGTACCCTGTGACTTGTGACATATGTTTATACCACTTATGGATTTTATATTCATATTACAGCGTACGTATGGATTTGGTTTTCATATATTGGAGAGCCATATCCATGCGGATGGCATGCTTACGTGTCCTAGTCCTACGTATTTTTGGGACTGGGGCGTGACAATCGGGTATTATTTTTTATGTACATTCATATGCTTTCACTATTCATGTACAGTGTGGTTATATTAAATTATGTGGGTAATATGTCGTGATTGAATTCATGAGTATTGGTTGGGGCGGGGGAGGAGAAGTTTTTTATGTAATCAATCTCTTAGCGTAAATCATGTGTATATCGATTATACACTTCACGTATAATCGAGTTACCTTAGAATAATCATGTGTAACCCAAGCCGGTCATATATTGAACTTGTGCTCTAAATCATATAGAATATACTCTAGTTCTCTTACTTACAGTTCATCTTGTATTTCCTGTATTTACTTTTCCACTACCTATTATATTTATTTGCATGTTCCAGTTATGTTTTCATTTTCTAGTGCATCTTGTATTCTTTTTTATTGCTTGTCATATATTCTCTACCATGTATTTGGAACTGCTTGCAGAGTTTTGTACTTTACTCCAATCCTGATTGGATATACTTTTCAGATGATTGGCAAGAGGAGTTGTGTCCCACTTATTATGGGCCGCATGACGGCAAGCCACTAGAGGGTACTCCCCTATAACAGGAGGACTTAGTGCTAGTGACCGAGGAGGCTTAGACATTATTTTGGGTATTGTGTTAGTATTATTATTAGACTTTTAGCATGTATATATTATTTGAGACTTATATTGTGCCTAGAGTTATGGTTTTGGACTGGTGATGTATTGTGACTCCTTATTTCTCTCTTCTATTTAATATCGTGCTTTTATTCTCCTTTAGTTTATATTGTGATGGAGTATTTGTTAGCATTTATCATATCTTATATTGTTCCTCCATTCGGAGTTAAGATATCATTGATATGTACATTATATTTATTGTGTGAGATATTTAGATAGTATTGATGACCTAGACAGATGCTGCAGCGTAGGTTGGACATACCCACGTACTTGTACCCTTATCCCTAGTGCGGGTCATGACACTCTATAATCCATCAGGCAATCCTAGGTCAAGAATTCTAGGTTTCTCAATCTCAAGCAAGCAACAAGTTTATAAGATGTATGACCACCAACATATAATAGTAAGGCGTCACAAACTATACTTACCCAGATGAATATAAAAATAGTATCAAAAATAAAGAACTAGCAAGTGTACAATATTACATGATCAGCTCTAGCTATAGTCTAGAATATGCTTTATATGTAGGCCCGCGGGCTATAATGTCAAGTCCCAAAATACAAGCTAAATACGTGATCGGTGGCTAAACACCTCAAAATGATCATGTACAGATCATATAGGTGAGAAAGAAAAAACTCACTCATATCCTCGGGTGCTTCTCATGTTCACCATCTTGAGACAGGAAGTACGGAAGATCCTGCGATCCTGCTCTGAAATCTGGCCATACAAAATCAGTGGAATCAAATTCCAAAATAACAAGTACCACAAGGGAGCCAAACTTATGAACTAAAACTAGCATATAGACAAATCAGTAAGAAATAGCATAAAGAACAGTCAAATAAGTACAATGGGTAAGATAACAGTTAAGCAGTTCAGGATAATTAAATAAGAACATCTGAAAACAGTACTCTGATTACCATTTTCGGATCAACTATTGATAAAATCAGGACAGGACTAGACTAGACTAAAAATTAAACAATCACGACCAATCATGCCCTTCGTCTTGCTGTCAATAGCTAACTAGGGTTAGCACAGTCCTAGTTACTAATACATGTAGTTTAAGATTTCTTACAGCCACATGCCCTATAGACTATCCAGGTTATCCAAACAAACATGTACATAGTATAGATTTATCAGGTATAATTACTTCTTTTTTATAGAAGTACAACACTCTACAGTGTGCTGTAAGTATGCCACTCACGATGGAGAGCTTCAAATCTATCAGGTGTCGCTAGGATACTGGAATTGCATGTAGCTAAAAAATCTTCCTAAATGCTTTCTAGATTATTATTCTAGTTATTATCCTGGACAATTATCAAGGACTCCCGACGGTGGTACTTAGGAATCTGTCTTAGACATGATGCAAGATAGGACAGTAATTTGACGAGTACAATCAAAATCAACCACGAAGATATAGGTCATGCACTATAAGTGCTACTAATAGCCTTGAACAGGACAGTACAAGAATTCTCCAGTCAGGAGTACGCTACGTCAAGCCATTATCAGGGTTATCAGGATCAGGAGTATCAGAATATTGTGCTACATCGAGCCACTATCAGGATCAGGGGTATCAGGGTTATCAGGATTATCAATACAGAATCATGATTATCAGTATTATCAATTCCATGTCAAGAATGTCATGCTCAAGAATTACCCAGTATTAACAAAAATAACAGGATAAAAGATAACTAGAGAATCATCAACAGTTAAGCATATTAAAGAGAATATTGGCATGCAGGCGCATAAAGTAATAATTCACGGTTGGCGCATAAAATCAGGCACGAATATAATATTCGTGCACAATGGGTTAAAACCATCATTAGCGCACAAACGGGTATTGGCGCACAAATGGCCAAAAATAGATTTAGCGCACAAATCACTAATCCAGACAGTTCTGGTGCACTTTGATACAAAAGTACTCCGAGCAAAGATTGTGCACAATCATACTAAAGAACACTCAAGATCCTTGGCGTACAATGATAGAAGTGTGCGATCCAGGTGCTTGGCACAAAAATCTATCATTGGTGCACAAATAAAAGTATCCAAGCTATGACTTTGGCGCACTTTCACCAAGCATGCCAGTAGTGAGGTTTGGCACACAAACAAGCGCATAAAGGTCTACTAAAAGTCAAATCACATCAGTCGAGATAACTCTACAGTCGAGAACATAATTCTTGAGAACGGTCAGAAGTCTTTGCTTAGTCAATAAGTAATACGATAGGCTACAAAGTGCGCTATCTCTGGAGAATGCCACATAGTGCGCTATACGGCAAAGTGCGCCATTCTCCAAAAGAGATAAAGTGCGCCGGTAAAAAAAATTCACCAAAGTGTGCCAACTTTGCAATATCTGCAAAGTGCGCCAACTTGGCATTTAAGCTTTGGCGTACATTCTTGATGACTTGCAGACACATTCAAAAGTGCGCCAAGTAGAATTGGCATACTTTTGAAGAATTTTCATAGTATAAAACGTACGTAAGAGTAAAAAAGTGTTTCCAAAGTACTTAACATATCTTGGAAACACCACTTCCCGTCCGACTTGCATGTGTTAAGCATGCCGCCAGCGTTCCTGAGACAGGATCGAACTCTCCATGAGATTCATAGTTGCATGGTTCTGTTGCTTTCTATATTTATCTATTTAGCAATCCCAAAGTTTCTTTTTTACTTTTTTTCATTTTTTGGACTTTCTTTCCGGCACAGAACCTAGGATTGGGCCAACTCCCTTAAGAGGTAGTTTTTAGAAGGTCAACCAAAGCGAGAGGACCACTACTACAAGCAGTACTACACCTTTAATCGTGAAATATCGATTGCTTGTTGAACCCTGTGAAAAACGTGAAAGTAGGATACTCCAAATTCGGGGTCAAAGAGTTTTATAAAACGTTCTTGGTGGAAAAAAATATGAGTGAAAGGTCCCACTGAATCGAACTTGATCCATGAATCTAAGAAATAGTGAGAATTCTTGATCTTTCTCAATAGCTATACTTTCTAAGGAAATTGGAAAATACACACAAGTGCGCCCAAATGACTTTTTATATGCATTCTCAGGCCAACTTTGTATTCTTTGACTTAATGTTCTCGGGCTCTAAGAGCAATCCAACCCAAGGAAACAAAATCATCAAGGAGACAAGTTCTAAATGCTATCCCAAAATAAAATTGATCAAATGATTAAAATAAGCTATATTAAGAATCAAAGCAAGATCCAAGGTTGTTCCTTCGGTTGGCAAGATGTACTTGCCCACGATTAAGTTCTAGCCTAATACCAATACTACCAAGGTCACCCACGGCCAAGGCAAAGCTCGGTTGTTGCTCTCTACTGGGGAAAAAACTGAAGAAGGAAAGAGAAAAAAAAGAAAAAAAAGTGAAGGAAAGGAAAGAGAATGTGATTACTTATATAGCCAAGGGATCGATTGTAGGCCATTGGATCATAATCCATGCCTCTCATCCGGGTTTATCATAGCCACCCACCAAGAAAACCAAGGGACCAACGGTCCAAAACATGCAACTAAGAAAAACATACAAAACAACCTAAATAATGCATGAATGACATAAAGCAAGATGTAAGCAATTAAATAATAAGCAAGCTATACATGTATAATATGCGTATATCGAGTATGTATGCTAGAACAGTGAGACGAGTCTCACATGAATACTAGATGAGAGACGATTGATAAGATGGAATAAGGCTTATATAGCACCCCCTAGAGATACCTAGGCATATGAGCACTAAAAGGAATGGAACAAGCCATGTATACAGAAGATGACAATTCTTTTCTTTCATACACCCCATTTTCTGTTGTTTATGGATAAGTGGTTTGATGGAAAATCCCATATATTTAGAAAACTCTCAGAAAAAATGATCCACATATTCTCCTCCATTGTCGGAATAAAGAACTTTAATGGTGTTATTATATTGTGTTTGAAAAAGTGTATAAAAAGTCTGAAATGCTAAAAAGACCATATTAGGTTTTAAAGAATATCCATGACAAACTTGTACAATCATTAATAAACAACACAAAATATCTCATACCTGACACGGTAGGTTCTTTAGAAGGTCCTCAAATATCAGAATAAATTAACTCAAAAGGAATGAAAATATTATTAGAAGTACTTGGGGAATAAGTAACCATATGACTTTTTTTCCAAAACACAAGTTTTACAATGAAATAAATACTTATCTACACTGATAAACAAAGTAGGCATAAATTTTTTTATGACACTAAATGATGGATATCCTAAACGATGATGTCATAACCAAATCTCACTCAATTTTTCAGAACTCGAAGTCAAAGTGGCTCGAAACTGTGTGCTTTGGGTTTTTCCCCCACATACATCTGATCCACCTGCCCTTCAGATACCCCAACTGATTATCTCCCTGGTTAGAAGATCCTAAAAAATACATACATAGGATAAAATATTATGGCACACTGAGATTTAGTATTCAACTATGGAAAAGATATTAAATGGTGAGATATGTCAGGAACATATAAAACATTATTAAGTTCTAAGGTAGGGGTAATACGAATTGACCATGTTCTTAATCATAAAATATTTACCATTATCATTATAACACAAGACACTAGTGGAGGAGACAATTTGGTAAAATAAGATTTGTCATAAGTCATATGATTTGAGGCACCCAAATTAATAATCCATAAATCGGAACCAACAAAGAAAGAAATATGTAAAGCCATACCTCTATCTCGACTAACTATCGAAGGAGTTGGAGTAGAATTACACCGGCTACTCCGTAGAAATCTGGCTCTTGTATTAATTGAACATTATCCTTCCCTTTAGGACGATAACCCTTCTTATTGGTATGCATTCAGCTTCCAACAAGTTTTCCATATATATAGCCAAGTTTATTATAATAGGAACGACGACGAGGTTTATTGGAAAAACCTTGTAGGAGAGGGGGCTGTTGGCGCAGTGGGGCTAAGCTTTGTTGTTGAGGAGGCCCAGGAGCCTTAGCTTGAATAGCTAAGTTTAAAACTTATGTTTGTGCCTTATATAGACTCTATTGTCGAGCCTTATCTATCACGTATCGTAACCATAGAACCGAAGTCGCTATCGAGCATGATGACGTAAAAGTCTAAATTATACTTGTACAAGGCAAGATCAATTACGGTCGATAAAAATCATAGAAAAGAAAGTCATTATAAAAGAAGTAAGCAAAAAAGTTGAATAAGAACAAGATATGCAAAAAATGATTATTTTTATTGATAATTTATAGCAGAATTACAATGACTCAAGGCCAAAAGAATAACTTGAATACAAGTACTTGCTCCCAATACAATAAAATATGCCACAAGGCTTACAACACAAAAAACTATACAAATAAAAATTTTTTATAAATTATTTCCTTTATATACAAAAGAAATCATCTCCGACCCTTTAAGTTGCTAGTCTAAGCTCCAACGCCTCAGCACGTCCGAGAAAACTCGATACAAGGGAGGGGGGTCAGTACATTGGAATCCACTGGTAAGTGGACTCTATCCAACTCCACTAAACCAACAAGGTAATCATGTGAGAACAGATACAATTATTATATGGTCTTTCTAATCTTGCTTTAGGATCAGTTAACATTTTATAAGCATGGTATATATATAGCATCAAGTTGACATTAGTAAACAATTATCAAATGTTTATATATGCATCTGTTTATGGAACTGTTTACTAATTTATACATTAGTAAACAGTTATCATTTGACACAGTCAGTTATCATTTGACACAGTGATCTTACCCAAGTCCTACCATCCTTTTCTGTGAATATGTTATCAATTCGTAATGTAAAAATATGTTTCGTGTGCAGTATCTAGCCTCACTGAAGGTCACAAAATATATGTACTCAATACTTATTATCCTTGTTCCCCTCGGCCGAATCGGTTTCGATGCTCCGATAATAGTTGGAGGAACCCAAACCTTGTGCATAAGTTATTCATGACCATGCAAATGATTGAATAGCTTAACTATAAAATATATGCATGGTATATAAACTGTAATAACTATACAACACATTATCTTTTGTACTACCACACTCCTTGAGCCATCACTCGCATGAATCTTTCTAGTCCAGGGATGAGCAATTTACTTACTTTCTAGTCCAAGGATTATCATATTTACTTACTTACAAGTCCAGGGATTCTACCTTGGTGAATAATGGTCCCAAATTTTTCTACACAAATTCTATCTCTGAACCACAACACGATAATCCACCTGTTTAAAGCAACATTACAATATTCCATATGATAAAATAATTGATAGTACTATATTATATGAGTGTATATCAACAGTTTAATATTCTATGTTCTATAGCAACAAGTTAACAACGATAATATTACTCTCTTTTATCTATCTTGGTTTTCTTTTTTAACTTAGCATTAACTATCTCATGACATAGAAACAAAGTCTAGAAATCTTATTTTTTTAAGTGTGAAGGTAAATGAGAGAATGATTAAAAACACGTACACCATGAAGAATAGCCTTACATCTTGAACACCAAGATCTCTTCATGATTTTTTTGCATAAATCCAAGTCCAACCAAGCCCTTAGAGCCAACCAGCCTAATGTATTATACAGAGTGGGGCATTACATCACCCTTGCGGATATATGTGAAAGATATAATCGAGCTAGAAGGATCTGTCATCATGAGCAACTCTCCTTTGGTAGTGCTATGTTTAACATCCAACACTCTTAGGAACATATGAACTCGCTCGAGTTCCTTCTTCTTCTGTTACTACGTAATATCATTCTAGTTTTTGATCTTATAAAGATGCTTATGATCGATCTTAACCCATACATTTTTTAGTTTTAAATAAAATACGGACACTAGTTACCAACTCTGTGTCATGCTAGCAGTCTTGCGCATCAGCTCATGAAAGTATATAAAATCATATTTATTGGTATATAAGTCTCCCAATATCTTCCAAATTGCCTCAACAGTCTCACACTCTTCCACCATCAGCATCATATTGTTAGTCATGGCTCTAAATAGGGCTGTCATCACATACCCATCATCATCTTCCTATTTTGTATATGGTTCCTCATTAGCTTTATTTGGAGCCTTGATTGCTCCAGTCATATGCCCCATCTTGTGCATACCATGGAGATCGACATACATATATCTTCTTCTAAGTCCAAAATTAGTACCATTGAGCTTGGTACCTCCAAATAATCCAGAACCTGAATCTAAGGTGCTAACAAAGAGCTCAACCTTTTGGACTTCATTGATCTTCGAAGAGCCTTTTTTTGAGTTACTGATTAAAAAGTTATATCCGAATCAATTAGACAGACATATTTCAACTGGTTGAAGGAAACCCTCAACGGGTCGAATCAGTATTTTCTGATCTAGGAAAGAAGTTCTTGACCAAAAACTGATCTAATAAATAATCAAATTGAAAAGAATTACAAAGACCTTACGGATCTTTGCTTTGATACCAAGTCAAATATAGAGCTTGGAAAATTATTCGGGAGAAAGAATTCTTCGATATTTATTCTTCTCACTGTAGATGCTATATAAAGGGGTTTGTATTACCATATATAATTATATTCTTATATGGCAATTACTAAATACAATATATTTTTACCAAATACAAGTACTATCATGTATGATGATATTCTTATATGGTAAGTAGTAAACACAATATATTCCTACCATATACAAATATTACTACGACTCACACGGATCGATCATCTACATATATAAATAATCCTCACAATTTCTAGAACTAATTAGTTCAATTTGGTGTTGATGGCCACTTATGATGTCTTAAGTTTGATTTTTTTTTAATCAATTTTGTTCGAGGATCATATCATATTTTTAGCTATAATTTGTCCAGAGTATTGGTAGTAATTTTGGAGAATCATTTTGGGGGAAGAAAAAACAAGTGGACTGATACACAAGTGTTGGATCTTTCAACATTTGCTCACATTTTGATGCAATAGGAATTGATAATATTTGTTTCCAGTCAAGATACAACAGAACATACCCATCTTTATTCTTTAGTTCGTAGTTTTGCACTTGCAGAAAACTAGTACATGGCAAAGGAAGAAAACTAGATAAAGGGAATCAATAACGACACTTCTTTTATGACACAAAGTACCCTTTTGATGCATCAAAATTTTTTGTCTGAAGGGATAAAATAATAGTAAATTGCGTGTGAGAGGAGAAGTTTGGGAAAATTGTAAAGCAAGGAACAACTTGCCATTGCTTTTGGCGAGATATTGCTCTTAGGGACATCCCACCATCGTAATTGGCGTATGCATGGTCAGCTCGCCATCATAATTGGCGTGTGCATGGACAGCCCACCATATTGATTAGCGAGTTCAACTAGACCACCATAGTAATTGGCGAGTTGAGTACAGACCGCCAAAATAATTGATGAGTTGTCAGGTCTCGTAGACCGCACCGCCATAACTATTGATGAGTTGGTGAGCTGTCAGGTCTCGCAGACCACGCCCGCGCAAAATCTCCTCCAATCTTAAAGGCCGCTCAGCACTTCCCTGCCCCTTTAAATCAACACACTCATCCCATCTTCAAGTATCCCTGCCACCTCCAAATCGAGAGCCCCCCACATTCCAACCGAGAACCCCCTTCCAGAAGCAAAGAAGAAGAAGAAGAAAATAGAGAAAATGATGAGAGAAGCAAAAATAAAAATCAGGGTTTAAGTCCTTCTTCTTGATTTCTTTTAGTCATTTTTTATTTTTTTTATTTTTGTAATAATATATATATTAGTCGGTAAACGATGACGAATATTTTTTTTTGTAGATGGATACTCAAAATGATGGACGTATTCCCGGTGGACCGACTACTGGTGTTATTATTCAGGAACGTGAAAATCACATATCCCGTTTGATATTTAATGACAGGTAATTTTTAAAATTTTGTAAGTATGCTAGTTAAATAGTTTCACATAAACATAATATAACATAGTGTATATATTTCATTTATAGTTATATAATCAAAATCTTGATTTATGAATGCGGGAGCACAGATGATGGCAGAAAAAGAGAAGATACAAAACATGGGAGTTAAATAACGCACAAAAGGTTTTGGTGCGCTCCTTTGTGTTCCACTATTTATATAATATAAAATTTCTAACTCATGATCTCCACTTAATCTTAAGTCTCGCTGAGCAATGGTGGCCTGAACACAATACTTTTTAACTCCCCATTGGCGAGATTATGATCACACTATGGGATGTGACAAATATATTAGGGTTACCTACTACAGGTGATCCTATATATTTTGGTTCTCCGTTAACTGGAGATTAAATAATTAGGAGATATCTCGGTATTAGACCTCCATCGGATTTAGGAAATAGAATTATGTGAAGTTGACATAATTTTATGGCAACTTCATGGATCTAGATCACATTATTGACGACGAGGTTAATATAGACAAAATATGAGTACGTATTTTAATGCTCGCATTTATTTATGATTTAATTTAGTTTATTGCTAGTGCTTCTAAAAAAATTAATATTTTTAGGTCATTTGTTGTACTAGAACATATTTGCTCTGTTTATGTTGTGCAATTCTATTTTCATATTCATCAAAAAATATGATAAATTGGCGACTTCTGCCATTCTTGGAGAATTTGAAAGAACTCACTCGTCATGCATGGGGGACTGCTACTTTAGCGCATCTATACGGATCCTTGACAGATTTTGCGAGTTTGAAGCTGAGTAAGAACATTTGTGGATGATGTCACTGGTTCAGGTAAGAATAAAAATATTGTGCCTATATTATAGTCTTTATTTTTGTTACTAATACCATGTTTTTTCTATTATAGGTCTGGACATACGAGCATTTCTATATTGGTAGGCCTATCACCAGCATTACCAGTGATGTTGGAGTCTCTATGGTTGCTTTACGATGGACCACAGATGTAGCGGAACACCAACACTGTCAATACAAGACTATATCACTTTATCGTTCTCAATTTGACACACTGCAGCATAGTGAGATAGTTATTAAATTATCTGTTTAATATTATTAATTATTAGAGATATCATCAATTTGATAAACTATCATCAAATAGGTTGTCTGGATACCCTACACATTTGAAGAGAATCCTCCAAACATAAAGAGAACATTGTATGATCTTAGTTTGCATAGATCTTTTATTATATACGACCGGTACACCATGTATCATCCGTTAGACCGTGTTCTTCGATAATTCGGGATAAGACAAATAATTTTCGATGATCCACCTAATATGAGTTATGCTCCAGCCAATGCAACAAATAGAATCCATGGTGTCATTGGTTATTGGAATAGTAGGTATGAGAATTATAGTATGAGGAACATGTTTCCCATGCCAGCATCTCAAGATGAATGTAAGTTCTAACTTATTACGTATTTTGAATAATTAAGTACAAATAGTGTGCTAAACTTTTGTTTATATTTTTTAAACATCGGTGACTTTGCTTATAGGCAATGGTGGAGATGCCCTCGTATAAGCAATAGCGCATACCAGTTTGAGGAATAAAGGTTCAAGTGTAGAGACCTAGATGATGCTAGTTTATGTGCTTTTGTTGATGGCATATCTGAATTGGTATGACTTCACTACAAGTTCATATTTATATATACATATATATCATACAAATTTTAATCTATGAGTTTCATATTTTAGAGTGGTCTCGCTAAAGAATATTTCCAAGAACCAGAGAGAGATCCCCCCAATCATAGTGAAGTTCTTGTGTATGAACTTGTGACTCGTGTCGATCGTCTGGATCTTGGGCGAGACCTGGAGATGCCTCCAGTACATACGCGTATCCCATCAGATTATCCGATCGACACTTCTCGTCGAAGATAGTCCCATCATCGTAGGAGGGATGGTGGAGAGGGTGTTGGGCCGGGTAGTTCTCAACAGTATGCTGAAGAAGGAACTAGTCAGCAGTACGCTGGGCCGAGTAGTTCTCAACAATATGTTGGAGAGGGAATTAGTCAGCAGTACGCTGAGCGAAGTAGTTCTCAATAGTATGCTGTAGAGGGCACTAGTTAGCAGTATGTTGGCCTGGATATTTATCAATACTATGCTGGGGAGGGCAGTAGTTCTCAATACACTACTCCAGATGTAGCGGATCTTATCAATTTTATATCATCCTAAACACAGTTGTTTTCAACTCCATCAGCACCGATGCTTACCCAGACTCAAGAGGTGGAGGATGAGGAGGATGAGAGTAGATTAACCCCTAGAAGGCGATTGTGACTTAGACCTGAACAACGAAGAGATTACAAACAACTTGCCCGAGGGTCTAGGTAGATCAAAGCTCTTTTTTTATTTACAAGTCTGATTTATTACAATTTTTGGTTAGTATAATCTTTGTAAGTTTGAAATAAAATATAGTCTATCAACTTTTTTGATTTGCAAGTCAGATTTGTAACAATTTTTGGTTAGTACAATCTTTGTAAGTTTGAAATAAAATATAGTAAACTTTTTTGATTTGCAAGTCTGATTTATAACAATATTTTCCTACTATAACTTTTTTTCTCATCTCAATTCTACTTCAGTCTCTTGCCTTACTAGTACATCTTCTTTAGTTGTGTCCCATCTTATTTAGTTGTGTCCCATCTTACCATAATTACTGTAATAAAGTTCTCTTGTCGATGGCTCCTTCGGTTTGATGCGATTCTTCTTTGGTCTTCCAATTTTGCGTCGTATATCCGGTACTCCATTTTTTTCTCTAACCAAAGGAGCTTGAATCTTGTAGGAAATTGAAATTGGTTCCATTTTTACTGCGTATACACTTCCCAAATTCTCCGTAGAAAATAGTGCATAATAAAAAAATTAATATTTATATTACAATATCTACACACAAAATATACATGTATACATGGTATATAAGTATGGTACCACCTAAAATATGTACAAGATTTGTCGTCTAATCGTACAACATATGTTCTACTTGTTTCATGATCTACTATTTCAAATGTATATATAAGTATGGTACCACCTAAAATATGTACAAGATCTGACGTCTAATGGTACAATATATGTTCTACTTGTTACATGATCTACTATTTTAAATGTATAACTATCAATACGTAATATTTCTAGATGATGCTTTTCTTTGATGATACTAGCCATAGTCTTTAACATCTCCGAACAATAATATGTGTCTATATTTTCAGCAATGTTTCTATTATTGTCATGAAGTGCTATAATCTTGGCTCTAATACCATCGAGAAGTGTTGTTATTGGTTTATCTCGTAATTTCTTAATACAGTTGTTAAAATATTCAGCAAGATTAGAAATATTATTATCTAATGTAGGACAAGGAACATATGTTTTTATCTAATGTGCAAAACGATGATTTTTATCGTTTACACAATAAGCCAATTGTACATTGTTATGTTCTCGGCTTTAATTTTTTTCAAATAAATTTTCTGCAACCGTTTGATTATACGATCTGGCAAGCGAGTCTAGCAAGTTTTGAAATACTTTTTCTTTTGCAACCACCTTCATATTTTGTTTGAAATGTTGAATACAAAAAAATGAGACAATTTTGGAAAAATACTACACATAGCATGTATTAATCATTTTTGCTTATCAGATATAAATAAAATTCTACTCCATTCATTAAAAGAACTTTCAAAAGATATTCTAAAATAGTTTAGAAACCAAGACAAAGAATTATTATTTTTACCTTCAGCAACATGATATATAATAGGATATAATTGATAGTTAGGATCGTGATAACAAGGAATAAATAAAATATCTTAATATTTAGATGAAAGAATGTAGCATCATTACTAATAAGTGGTAAACAACCATTTAAAAATCCATCAATACACGCCTTGAAACAAATAAAAATTCTTTGAAAGCTATTATTTTTGACAATTTTAAGATAACATCTACTACCTGGATTCGTCTTCATAATTCTAAAATCATACTCCTCAAGACTAGCATATGCCTCATTATAACTACCATTTATTTCAGCTAATGTCATCTCTTGGGCCCTTCGGGCTTTCGAATAAGTAATATGTATACAATATTCTCTATATATATCTTTTACAATTTGTGATGCACTATATGCCTTATTATCTCTAATTATATCAATTGTACAGGACTTAACCCATGTAGCGGTAGCTAGTCGATGATGTCCTGTTCTAAGTCCACATTAACAAGAATGATGACTTCTAATGTACTAACTTTAACTATCTTGCCATTTCCAATGGATTTGGCATATGCTCTCCAATTACAATTCGGTTGATCACAACTATATATAATTCTACGAACATTATTCATAGCACTAGCTGAACAACTAAAATTAAATTTAATTTCTAAATTACTTATAAAATTTCTAAATTTAAAACGACTAGAAAATATTTTTCCCATGAATAATTCATCAGTGATAGTATTATCAACATCATTATTACCTCATAATCTATATTTTTAATTAAATTACCAATATATTCCCATCATCATCGTCGCTATTATCATGATCGTTAGATTCATCTGATGAATGATCTTCTTGAGAAAATGGAATAACTTGTTGAGAAAAAACTAGCACCCAAACTAACATGGTGGTATTCAAAAAATTATTCACCATTTCTATTATCTAATATTTGTGCTACTTGAATAACATATAAATTTATATACCGTGATTATGAATTAATCCCAAGGACAAAATTGCATGCATCTTCACCATCTATCAAATAACATCTAGAACCAAAAATAGACTTTAAAATAAATTTGTAATGAATAGAACAACGTTCAATAATAATATTACGTATATTTTTAAAACTAATATTCGAATAAGTCAAAAAATTGGGTTTCTCCTCCTTCGTAATCTAACCCATTTATTTTAGCTTCGTGCGAGCATACTATTCTTATGCTGTGATCCATGTAAGAGAGTTTGAATGTCTGAAGGCTGTGTGAAGCTTTGGCTAGAAAAAGAATTTGTGTGCTAGTTGAAAGAAATTTTTGCCTGAGGATGGAAAAAGATTAAGATATGAGAGATTGAGAATACAGTGAGAGAAAAAAGAAGTGAGAGGTAGGGAGAGTAGACGCTGGGCCGAGTAGTTCTCAACGTCTATTCTTATTATTATTTATAAAGGTAGGGGTGAAATAATATCGCCATTTAAATTGGCAAGAGAGTAGACATTGCGCATGATATTGCCACTTAAATTGGCAAAAAAGTTTATGTTTTATTATAGATGTTGTAACTAAAGTGGTAGCTAGCTGTAACTCGCCATAGTGGTGCCCTGAACTCACCAATTACTATGGCAGGATGGACTGAACTCGCCAATTACTATGGCAGGCTAGACTAAACTCGCCAATTAATATGGCAGGCTGGCTGAACTCGCCAATCAATATGGCGAGCTAGCCATGCACTCGCCAATTACGATGGCAGATTATCCCTGAGAGCAATATCTCGCCAAAAGTAATGACAAGTTGTCCCTTGCTTTACAATTCCACCAAAATTCTCCACTCACGCGCAATTTACTATTATTTTATCCCTTGAGACAAAATTTTTTGTTGATGCATCTTGTTTGAAAGTACGAGCCGTATGAACAGATGCATTCGTTCTTTCCCCAATGCCATGCCCTTATTCAAAAATTAAGAACTCATGATTTCCTCTAGAATTTTTGTTATTTTATTCAAACATGCATTGATGTATATGTTTATTTTTTGTTTATTTTTTCTTTTTGATATGTCATTTCCAACGGGTTAGGAATAGGGATGGCAATTTGTCCCTGAAACCTACGGGGACCCAATTTTTTTATCCGACGGGGACATGTTTGGAAATTTAAAAATGGAGACAGAGGCAGGGATAGAGATTAAAAAATTCTTCGGTTAGGTTCGGGGCCGCTGTCATGCCCCGACCTCCCGCGGTCCCGATAGCCCCCGCCGGGCATGAATCACTGCGTCGGCGCTCCCATGGGACGGCCATTCCCCTCGGGACGTGATGGCGTATGATCCTGGAGATACTCTCGCACAAGGCAACAACATAAGTCGTCTTAGTTATCTTCGAACCGATCGAGTTTGCAGTGTAGGAGTAGTGTTACAAACAATAATCCATCTGACCACATGGGACAAGGGTCAGGGCACGAGGTTCTCTGAATACAATGGCATCGTTCCATACATTATGTCCCTCTATACAAAAGCAGCTCAAAATATCTTGATACAGCTCAAGGCATAGACACCATATTTTTTGGTCCTGGGGATGAGGCACGACTATCGCTTCCTCAGACGATCCAGCACCTACGAACAAGTAAACTGTTGGTGGGTCATCACTTTAGAGAAAGTACTGGTATGTATAAAATTAATAAACAGAAGCAACATTCATTAAAACCAACACTAAGTAATTATGTTATAAAATATTTTATTACTAGTGAATTTTTTTAGTTTTACTTAGGTTCGTTACATGTAGTACATGAGCGGAGTCATATTACTTCTTTTGAAAATATCTTTGAAATCAGATTTCAGTTCAATACAACCAAGCATACAAGACAAGCAGTTCAAGCACGATGTACCAATCAGGGTGTGCGTAGCACGATGTACTCAAAGACTCTAGGAACAAAGCAGCATCTAGTAGACTATTATTCTTTATAATACAAGGTGATCAACATATTCAAGCAAGCATGCAAGTCTATGTGCAATGCAAGATAATAAGCAAAATAATATATCACTTATTTTGTGGATCTTATGCATCGTCGAACGATTATTCATGTAGCAGACATACAAGTTAGCAATAATTGCATATATAAACGAGGTTCTCGTTCATGTCTATCTCTGTATCAATTAGTTAAGTATACAAGAAGGCTAGCCTAGCATATGTCCTAACTACCTAAAATACAGCTATCTCCATGAACAAGCTAACTTCTCTAACTCAAACTCTTCATAATAGAAGCACCGTCTCCCATCTAATAGCCATACCCTCAGGACACACTATTAGTCTCACCCCATCAGTAGTCTCCATCACCATTCTAATAGCCATACCCCAAGCTCAAGGCGTACTATTAGTCTCAAAACTAGTCATTTAGCCTCCATCCACCGTTCTAATATCCAAGTCCCCTAGATACCGTAGGACCGGAATATCAGGACGTACTATTAGTCTCTTATCTAGTTGATAACATACATATCGAAAGCATAACACAACGTGATAATACAAGCTTTTATTCCATCAATCTCTTATCTAATAGCCACACCCCCTAGATCCCGTAGGACCAAAATATCAGGGCGGACTACTAGTCTCTTCTCTAATAAGACAAGCCATAACTCTTTGTAATAATACAAGCATACATTCAATCTAGCTTTTGCATCAAAGATAAGCAATTATATAAACGACGACAAGCAAACATATGAACGATATTTAATTTAAGTAAGCATGGCACGGGCCTTCTATCTCTTCTAGTTAAGCATGCAGTTCTACTCTTTCTTTAACATGGCAAGGTTCGTTCGATAGCAGTGTCAATGTAACTAGCATGCAATATTCATTTATATACTTAGCATCGCAATGATTCTATCTCTTTTTAGGCAAGCATATAAGTTCTCTTATTAGGCAGGCAGGTTCTCTTTCTACCATTCTCAATAAAAATATTATCTTATTAAGCAAATAAGCATTACAAAACTCAGATTCATTATTAAGACGTGCAAGAATCATAGAATAAAGTTATGCCCACTCACCTAGATCAATCGTCTTGTATTTCGATCGGAGAACTCTTCGAGAAGGCTTTCGCTTGAGCCAACAAAGCGATATCTCTTGTACATAGTGCCAACGCAGAGCGGGGCACTACATACTTGCCCTCCAAAAAAAAAAAATTTGTCCTCGAAACTTCATAGAGAAACTTTTGATATCCAAAGCAGCGATAGTCCTCATCCCTCATCATCCTAAATTGAAAACACTAGAAATCAAGAAGCACGAAATCATAACTCTCAAGCAATAAATCAAATCAAGAAAACCTTTGTGCACATCTTTGAGAATATTTGACTTATTGTATGGAACACTCAACTAAGCAATGATATCAATGGACAAGGAATTGTCATCTAAGAACAACAAGAAAAAGGGCGTAAGGTTGGAGAATCGAGTTGCTCTGATACCACTCTGTCATGCCCTGAACTCCCGTGGTCCCGGTCTCCCCCGTCGAGCGTGAATCATCGTGCCGGCGCTCCCACAGGACAGTCGTCCCCCTCAAAAAGTGATGTCGTGCGAGCCTGGAGATGCTCTCTTACAAGACAACAACATAATTCGTCTTGGTTATCATCGAACCGATCGAGTTTGCAGCGGAGGATCAGTATTACAAATAATAATCCATCTGAGCACATGGGACAAGGGTCAGGGCACGAGGTTCTCTCAATACAATGGCATTGTTCCATACTTTATGTCCCTCTATACAAAAGTAGCTCAAAATATCTCGATACGGCTCAAGGCATCGACACCAGATTTTTGGGTCATGGGAATAAGGTATGACTATCGCTTCCTTGGATGATCCAGTACCTGCAAATAAGCAAACTGTTGGTGGGTCAGCACTTTAGAGAAAGTACTAGTGTGTATAAAATCAACGAACAGAAGCAACATTCACTAAAATTAATACTAAGTAAGTATGTTATAAAATATTGTATTACTAGTGATCTTTCGAGTTTTACCTAGGTTCGTTACATGCAGTACAGGAGCTGAGTCATATTACTTCTTTTGGAAACATCTTTGAAATCAAATTTTAGTTCAATACAACCAAGCATACAAAATAAGCAGTTCAAGCATGATGTACCAATCAGGGTGTGCGCAGCGTGTCTCGTGAGCTATACTCAAATGACTCTAGGGACAAAACAGCATCTAGTGGACTATTATTCTTTATACTACAAGGCGATCAACATATTCAAGCAAGCATGCAAGTCTATGTGCGATGCAAGGCAATAAACAAAATAATATATCACTTATTCTGTGGATCTTATGTCTTGTCGAACGGTTATCCCTGTAGCAGATATACAAGTTAGCAATAATTTGCATATATAAACAAGGTTCTTATTTCTGTTCGTCTCTGCATCAAACAGTTAGGTATGCAAGAAGGCTAGACTAGCATGTGCCTTAACTACCTGAAATGCAGCTATCTCTATGAACAAGCTAACTTCTTTAACTCTAACTCCTCCCAACGGAAGAACCGCCTACCATCTAATAGCCATACCCTCAGGGTACACTATTAGTCTCACCCAATCAGTAGTCTCCATCCACCATTCTAATAGCCATACCCCAAGCTCAGGGCACACTATTAGTCTCCAAACTAGTCATTTAGCCTTCATCCACCATTCTAATAGACACTCTCCCTAGATCCCGTAGGACCGGAACATCAGAGCAAACTATTAGTCTTCCATCTAGTCGATAACAAGCATATCACAAGCATAGCACAACATGATAATACAAGCTTTTTATTCTATCAAACTCTTATCTAATAGCCACACCCCCTAGATCCCGTAGGACCGAAACATCAGGGAGGGCTACTAATCTCTTCTCTAACAAGACAAGCCATAACTCTTTGTAACAATACAAGCATACATTCAATCTAGCTTTTGTATCAAAGACAAGCAATTATATAAACGACGACAAGCAAACATATGAACGATCTTTAATTTAAGCAAGCATGACACGGGTCTTCTATCTCTTCTAGTTAAGCATGCAGTTCTACTCTTTCTTTAGCATGGCAAGGTTCGTTCGATAGCTGTGTCTGTATAACTAGCATGCAATATTTATTTCTATACTTAGCATGCCAGTGGTTCTATCTCTTTTTAGACAAGCATATATGTTCTCTTATTAGGCAGACAGGTTCTTGTTGTACCATTCTCAATGCGAACATTATCTTATTAAGCAAACAAGCATTGCAAAACTCAGATTCATTATTAAGGCGTGCAAGAATCAGAGAATGAAGTTCTGTCCACTCACCTAGATCAATCGTCTTGTGTTTCAATCAGAAAACTCTTCAAGAAGGCTTTCGCTCAAGCCAACAAAGCGATATCTCTTGCACATAGTGCCAACGCGGAGTGGGACACTACAGCTGGGTATGGGTATTGTACTTCCCATCCCGGTAAATCACTGACCCCGATTACTTATACTCATATATTTTTGTTGTATGAAAATGTAGACCGTTATTTAGAATATATTTTATGGGATTAACATTCGCTCTTTATTTGTTTTGTATTGTAGACTTCTATTAGTACTTATATATTTTTGTTGGATTAATATTCTTTTTTTGTTGTATTGTATCATTTTCTTTATCTAGTAGTATATTTATTTTATGGAAACCATATTTTCTTTTTGTATATATTTTTTGGAATAAAAATAGTATGGTCCCCATGTAACCCCCCTGATTTTTCAAAAAAATTAATTTGGATTTTTTACAATTTTTCTGGAATTTTTAGGAATTTTTCTGTAATTAAAACTAAGGTATTTTAAAATTAAATAATTTTTAAATTACTGTTAAATAATATTAAAATATTATAGAAATAATATTTTTAGGTGTAAAATGAAAAATGGACATAGGGTAATTTTTTGTGAATTTATTGGACCCCAAAAATATTTTTAAAGCCCTAAAAACTAATTAAAATTTAAACCAAATAAACCCTAAAATAAATTCGGTTTATTTCCAAATAGACCAAACCAACCCAGACCCGGTTCAATTGAACCAAACCCAGCCCTTAGCGGGTCGGGTCGGATTTAAACCCGACCCGAAACCAGCCTACCCGAACCCATACTTAAACACTAGCGGGTCCGGCCGGATTCATGTTGAACCCGACCCGCGGACCCAAACTCGTTAACCCGTCGAAACCCTAATCCCAATCCCTACCGGAATCACTGTTCCGGCCTATTTAAATCTCTCAAATTTTGTGCCCCGCCGATGCCGCAACCCTAGCCAACTCCTCTCTCCGCCTGGACGTCGCAGCGCCGCTCCAACGAACCCCCTAGCCGGAACCCTAACTACTCTCCGTCGTCTCCTTCCTCCGCTGCCTAGCCCCCTCGCCGCCCCGCTCGACCCTCTCCGCCTACCTCCTCCCCGCTCCGTCGACGAGCACCCAGCCATTGACCCTCTCCGCCTATCTCATCCCCGCTCCGTCGACGAGCACCCAGCCATCGATCACCACCGCCTTCCCATCTCTTCCTCCTTCCCCGACTCTATCCCATCAGCCTGAGCCGCCCAGTCCCATCTCCACCACCCGCGCAGCCTCGATGACCCATGCCCTAGCCACCATCTCCACCACTCGCCGTGCCCCCGCCTCCCTCCACGAGCAGCCCCGACCTCGACTACCTCCTCCGCCCAGCCCCGCTTGACTCGTCCCCAGAACTCCCCTCTCCCCTCATCGTGCCCACCGCCACCCTCCGCAGCAGCAGCCAGCCGAGCCGCCTCCTCCTCGTTGACTCATCCCCGGCCGTCTTTGCCCTCCCCCGACGAGTCTCCGGCAGCACTCGACCCTAGCCCTAGTAAACAGCCCGTACACAGCAACCGGACACCCTGTGTCGTGTCAAGACGACACCCGGACACGTGAAACCCCGTTCCACGGAGCCCTGTTCAGGTAGCATTTTCTCTCTCCTCGTTGTTCCATTTTTCGTTCCGTCAGTTATGGATTTGTTGACACTAAGTTTGACGAATTTGGAGACCTTTGATCCTGACATATTTTTTGGTGCGAAGCGGGCCACATGTGGACCCCGCTTTGACCAAAAACTGTCATTTTTGCCCCTGTGTCCAAATTGGACACAAGGACAGGCGTTTCTAGCTATTTGATATTTTTTGAATCTAATGGTGATGTTTATTTCAGCAACCGGAGTAGTACCTGCAGTTCCCACTGAAGTCAGAGCTACAGTTGGAGCCAGAACCCGAGGCAAGTGTACCTTGCCAAAACTTACAGTTCTTGTTACTTATTTTCTTGGCTTATATATATATATATATATATATATATATATATATATATATATATATATATATATTATGGTACATGCTTGACCTAGGACCGTGTGACTTACTTAGCGTCCGATTAATAGTCGGGTGCCAACACCGTACGCGGAGTTGTGTAACGTCATCTAGACATGGATATCGTGACCCTTTACACACCCGTACTTGTCTTATCAAGTACATGATAACCCAGGACACTTGACACTATTCATGAGACAGAATTTTCCTGAGATATTCATGGTGATTCTGTATAGGATACAGGTTTTATGACATAGACATTATATTCATAGATATTATATGACTTGTTGCATTAGCTACGATCTTGCGTGACATGTACATGAGACGTTGTGGACATGGGACGTATGATTACATTGGGTGGGGAGAGTCACACAGGCTACAGGTTGACTATATTATGCCGGCGTCTTAGTCTCTCTCCGAGCTAGACAACCACATAATATTACTGCTACCGGCTCCCCGACACAGAGCTTGTAGTGGTTTCAGCCTGAGTTCTAGTGCTGCTCTCATCTTGCATATCACTTAGCTGGTTATATAGTGTTCCCCTATTGTTTTATTTATGGCTGGAGAGTCACACAGGCTACAGGTTGACTATATTATGCCGGCGTCTTAGTCTCTCTCCGAGCTAGACAACTACATGATATTACTGCTACCGGCTCTCCGACACAGAGCTTGTAGTAGTCTCAGCCTAAGTACTGGTGATGTTCTCACTTGTATTTCACATAGATGGTTACATATTTATCCTGTTTATTTCATTGACTATTTTACTGCATTATTATGGCTTGTATTATCTGTACCTTGCTATGTCCCCTGAGGACCTGGATCCGGATTATATCCCCAGGATTAGCAGAGGAGATCCACCCAGAGTTATACAGTACAGGAGCATTAGCAGGAGCAGAAGCAGGAACAGGAGCAGTTACTGGAGCAGTACCAGATCCAGTAGACGAGTGATCACCGAGGGTATCTTCTGAGTATATACTGTTCCATACTCAGTATTGGCTGTAGTTATCTTTATTCTTGTATCTTGACAGATGTATCAGACTCATTGTCGGATTATTTTTCGAGTTTATATTTTATTGAGATATGATCTTGCTTTATGATTCTGATATTGTTGTATTTATACTGTGGATGAGATTAGTATATCTAGATCCTTATTGTTGTACTACAGCTTAAGTACGCCCTGGTGGATCCATTAAATTGGGTTTGTCCATCGGTGTGTGCTGCTGGCCATTGCCACGTGTCTAGTCCCTCGGTATTTTGGGACTGGGGCGTGACACCCCGGCTCCAACCCGTCCTGTTACCATCCCTAGTTAGGAACTAAGTTCCCAAGGAAGGATTCGAACTGTGCATATCTCCACGAAAGCCCTCCATCGTAACCAACATGCCACAACCCTACGGATCATATGTTTATTCAAAGCCCAAAAAGTAGAAATCATTACTACTAGTATTAATGTGCACATAGCATAAAATAAATTGTTAAACAAAACTAAATATAAATTTATATAGAAACTATCATCCATAGGAATTGAACTCAAGTAACAAAAAAAATGCCATACACTTTAACCACTTGAATTAGAGTTGTTTAGTTATAGATAAACCATATTAGATAGTTAAATGCGTAGTTAAGTTTTTTAAAATAACTAATTGAGTATTCAGGTAGTTGTTTAGTTCTCTTATTATTATTTTATTTAATTCTTTTAAATGGAGGATATACATATGGTTTGGACGGCTCATTTTTGAGCCGTTTCCAAGCCGCATTATAGGATTAGAGATATAATAAGAAAAGTTGAACTTTACCGTAAAAAATTTTGTTCCAAAAATATTTTTATCTTTATTTACCAATTATATTTGTTTATTAAATTTAATATGGATAGTTAAGTAATTACGTATAAAAAATTTATGGATTGTTGTTTGTGCTTTCCAAATATAAAAAAATAAGGAACAGTTTCTCTTTTAAAGTTTAAAATACTATTCTTTACTTTTCCCAAAAAGTAATAAAAAATAAATAATTTAATTTTTTTAAGTAATAAAAATAAAAATAATTATTTTTTATTTTTTTAAAATAATATAATATAATATAATATAATATAATATAATATAATATACGTACAATACACGTGTATAAAATATTAAATACTAGTAAATTTAAGCATAAAACCTCAGTGCTAATTACGCCATGAAAAAAACTAGCCATTAAGAGACCACAAAGCCTGGCACCCGACTCGCTCCGTCAGTAGGCTGGGGCTCATTTTCAGCAAAAATGAGAGACTCGGATATTATAATTTCTGAGGAAAATCAATGAAAGTTAATTTTATCTTATTGAATTTATATTTAATACAAATTCTACACTGAAACTTTGTAAATTAAGCTCCATGTTAAGGATATTATTAATGTATTTCAACATAGAAAAACTTAGTAAAAATGTCGGAAGAAATAACAACACTCCTAAAAAAATTTAGATCACACGCAAGGTTATCACCGAACACTCAAATCGTAGAAGGAATCACGTGAAAGATTTGGACGTTAGAAGATTGAAGTGAGAGCTGAGAATACTTCGACTACTTAGAAGAGTCTAAAGTGAGAAGTGTGTGCTAATCATTTTTTTATGTTTATATATATATATATATATATATATATATATATATATAAAGTTTGGTTCAAAATTACATAGATCATTCGTATAATAATATTTATAATGTGAAAATAAATAATTTTAAATTTACTGTTACATTTATAAACGTGTATTAAAAAATCATCAAAATTTTTGTTATTTTTAAAATTTTTAGAAAACGCTCTTGTCGTAGAAAAAATGCGCTCATGTCGTCTAAAAACGAGCTCCAATGAGCTCCTAAGTAAGAATGGCGATAAAAGATTCTGATTTTTAAGATTTGGATGACATGGTATTGGAGAAAAAGAGTTTGGCGACGCCAACTATATGTTGGTGATCACATTCACCCATTGGAGAAAAAGAGATTCTAGATAAGGTCCACTAAGTTATATCAGTGGAGCAAATATTCCACAAGTTGGTAACTCACTAGCTGTTGGAAGTATTATCAAATTTGCATAACTTGTCATTCATATGATCTGGAAACGCTATGAAAAGAGGTCCATGATATGAAGAGAGGTCCATATGCTCATCCTTAATAACATTGTCATGTGCTCCAGCTGTATATGCAGTTGGAGAGGTTGTATGTCCTTTCTCTTTGGGTTCCATTCTCGCTAGAGGAACAATAAACCAACACCATTCTATTCGGATTCTCCTTCCATACATGTATGTTTGAAGAGGGTTTCACTCATCGATGGTGATTGAACCTAGCTTGATGTGGGTTGGTATGGTTGGGGTTAGTAGAGGGCTCGGTTCCACAATTCTATTTTGGAACAAATTTCTTACGTGTGTATTTTAATATTTGATTATTTATTTATTTACTTGTACGTATGTCGTACGTTAGCTCACATGGTTAGTATGGTGGAAGATTTTTCTAGTGGACAAGGTTCAAATTATTTTCGGACTCGTACGCGAGCAAATGACGCAAAGTGGCGCTTTGATGATTCACTTTTCACTTTACTCGGACACAAAGCTAGCGCAGGAGCTTCGGTATGGTAGCGTCGTCGTTTTGCTAGCCTTGCTGGCTGCAGTAGTGTTGTTGTTTAGCTAGGCTCGCTACACGCTATTTAGTTTGTAACTGTCCATCCAGAAGTTATTTCTAATTTTAAGCCCACGTAGTTAGTGGGCTAGTTATTCAGTTTTGTAACTGACAAGTCTTAGCTCTCCTATATAAGGAGAGCTTTTGCACTTGTGCAAGAATAGAACTTAAAATAGAGAAGAGAAGAGAGAATTTATGAAGGAAGGAAAGAACTCTCTCTAACAACAACCTTAGTTTTGGCAACAATGCTCAACTGCTCGTCCGAGTTGTCCAGTAGAACATCAGTGCTTCCTGCAAAGAAAGATGATAATGAGCGCTTTCCAGAAGTTCGATTGTAAATAATCGGAACTTGTTGGTTCCTGTGAGCGAAACAACACAAAAAATGATCGAACTCGCTTTGAACAACGATAATTTTGATCACCTCAGTAAGATAATTCGTTATTTTATAGCAAACTCTTAGCAGCTCTTCTGTTCCAATTCAATAGCAAATCATTACGATTGATCTCTCTTATAGTAGTTCCGTTGTTGATAGCAGCTTATACTACAACGTACCATCCGATTAGTTGTTAGTTTTCAAAGACTTGTACATGATTTCAAAAATATCAACGACATGCATGTATTTCATTATACAACCTAAGGGCTAACGTGTTATATGATGGCTCCTTACCATACCATACTTTATCAGACATATCACCCTCCAAAGGAGCACTAGGATATAAATTAATAACATAAGCAACAGTTTTAAAAGTCTCACCCCAATAACTGTTCGGTAAGTTCGCCTCTAAGAGAAAATATCATACCCTCTCCATCAGTGTTATGTTTATACGCTCCGTTATACCATTGAGTTGTAGTATCTTGGCAGAGACTTCTGGTATCGAATTCCTTGCTCTAAGCATCAAAGGGACCATCGTCGACATTGTCGGACCGAACATATTTCAACTTCTTGTCCGTCTTCTTTTCAATGGAGGCTTAAAACTTCTTGAAAGTAGGAAGTACCTTAACCTTGGTCTTTATAGCATGGACCCAAACTTTTCTGAAATAATCATCTATAAAATTTATAAAATAAGATGCACCGTCAATTAATTTTGCCTCATTGAATAGTAGACATCCGAGTGAATCAACTCGAGCAATGTAGATTGTCTTGACGATGAGTGACTTTGGAAAGATACCATATTCTGTTTTCCAGCCATATAGTGCATGAATCTATCTAATTTTGTAGAATTAAGCCTCAGGATCACTCTCATGTTTAACAAGTAGCTCATTTCTTTCTTCTTGATATATATAGCTAATTAAGCCGTCTTTGCCATAACTCGATGGACGCATCACTGACTGTGATCACCTCAAGTTCCCCCATGTGCATTTTTTTCTATATAGTAGAGACCCGACTTCTTACTTCCTTTGGCAATTACCAACGAACCTCTAAAAAGCTTCCACTTATAATTCCCAAAGAGATTGAAGAATCCCTTATCATCTAACCTTCCAACCGACACTATGTTGAAATGAATATCAGGGGCATGATAAACACCTTTTGATCACAAGAATTGCTTACGTATTTATCTTTAAATGCACATCTCCTATAGCCATAGTCTTTGACACATTCATGTTGCCTATCTTCAACACTCTACAGTCTCTTGTTATGTATAGGGCAAATAGTGCCCTGTTATGAGATATGTGCATTGAAGCCCTTAA
This sequence comes from Iris macrosiphon, assembly GCA_036927795.1. Taxonomy (NCBI): domain Eukaryota; kingdom Viridiplantae; phylum Streptophyta; class Magnoliopsida; order Asparagales; family Iridaceae; genus Iris; species Iris macrosiphon. The sequence continues at coordinate 175,625,004 of JAYESA010000004.1, forward strand.
GTTTGCCAACCATGAATTGTTATCGTAGGCGAGGTTCATTATAACCTTATCACCTACAATAATGACATTGCCGCAATGTACTGAGAGGAATGTTGTTTTATTCTCACTTTGTTTTTTTCCTTATAGTCCTTCTTCTCTCTTTTTCAAGCAAAACAGTTCTACTTGATATGGCCCTTCTTGACACAATGGTAACTCTCAGAGTCGTTGTACTGACTCTTGGACTTGCTTCTGCTCTTGTCCCTACCACCTTCCAAACCCTTGCCCTTGGACTTGCTTCTTCTCTTGTCCCTACCACCTCTAGACCCTTGCTTTTACTCTTGCCTCAGCTCTCTGAAACAATCGTCTCTAAATTGGATATGGATGAAGTGCCTTGAGATCTTCTTCACGTCTCTTCATCCAATACCCCGATCTTGGTGAACTCCAAACTAATCATACCTTTTGGAGCAGAAGTGATCATGAACATTCGTATGGTCTCCTACGAGTCTGGCAATATACATAGCAAACAAAGTCCATATACCTCCTCGTTAAATTTTACTTCCATAGAGGATAACTAGTCAACCACGTCCTAGAAATCACTCAAGTGATCCATAATGGACGAATCATCCTCGTACCTAAGATCCATCATCTATAGGATCAGGAATAATTTGTTTACCTCGATTTTCTTCGTATACAAGAATTACAGCTTCTCCCATAATATCTTTGTGTGCTCAATTTTGGCAATGTGATTGTAATATATTTTTTCTATGAACTGGTTGATATACCCACACACACTTCAAAATTTTTGCCAACATTCGATTTCATAATGGGCTTCTCGAAAGTAAATACCGAAAGATGCAACTTCTTGATGAATAACAAATCTTTCATCTTACTCTACCAATAGTGATAGTTGGAACCATTTAAGTTTATCATGCGCACTGGCTTAACATCCATCTCTTCAACTCGGTTTGACTGTTAACTCCTAACACCTAGCAACCACTGTCTTGTTACCGATATGACGAAAGCTCTGATACCACTCTGTTGGAAACGAAACACAGAAACCTTCTCCCCAACGAAAAAAGTTATTGTATGAGAACCGAAGAAAAATGGACAAATCAATATGTCAAATCACAATAAAATTCAAACACAAACACCAAGACTTTTACGTAGAAAACTCTGACAGAAAAAACTACGTACAAAATGATCGAAGTTCAACCCAGAAAATCCTTCACTAATAGAAAATAGGAAATATAATGACTATTTTATAGTTTTAGGGGCACAATAAGTGACAGAGTCAAACTACAAAAAATAAATCTAAACCATCCCTAACTTTGGGTTAGGGTAACTTCTTCTCTGCCATTTTTGAAAACTAGTTTAAGAGTCCCCTTGGAAGAAAATATTAGAATGCATTTACAATATATTTCAATAGTAAAGATAAAGATAGTTCAATGTACATTAATATTAGGGTTATGTGAACCAGAAAACTAATAGATTAAAAAAACACAAAATTTCTCAAACTATAGGTTTACTAGAATTCATCCCTTTTGGAAACTACATATTGTAGTTTTTAAAATTCTTGCAAAGAAACAACAATTTTGATATTTTCCTAGCACTTAATTATGCTATATAATTGAGAAATATACGATGTTCATAATTTCTGTTAGTCCCGAGGCTACAAAGATGGAAGAACCGAAAGTTGAAGTCGATATCAGGAGTTCACACAAAAGTTTTCTCACTGAAATCCCTTGACCCAATGAACAAATATATAACAAAATTCTGATTATAACTTGCTACTACAAAAATAATAATAAGAAAACTATCTCTGTTCTTCCTTACAAGCACAGTTGCAGACGGACATAACAGATTACAAGAAGAGAAGAGGAAGGAGAAGAAGGATCTTTGCTTGCTGGGGTAATGAAGATCACTGTTGCTCAAAGCAAGATTCGCCCCCACACGATCTACTTCCAGGAATCAGCAAGTTCGTGTAGAACTTCTGGAATGCTCACTGTAACCTCTTTCTTGGACTCGCATGAACTCCCTGGACTCCAATGACGGCAGTAGCAGAATCTCTCTTCGTCTCTCCTTTTTTGAAGTAAGTTCTCAAAGAGGTTACAAAAAGAGTATTTATAGAGAAATGGTGAAAATTTTAGCCGCCAACTAGTTACGAAAAGATATAAACGGTTTAAATTCAAATCCTACAAAAAAATGGATTTGAATAATGCCACTTTGTGCCCTTTAGCCCGAGTCCTATCTTTTCGCCAACAAAGCGTCACTTTGTGCCCTTGAGTCCGAGTCCGAGTCGCTAAGCCCCTTTTGGACTTAGCTTCTATGAAATTATTTCCAAGAGCATGACAAAAAGCATAAATGCTTTCATGGAGGATTTAATTATTTTTTTCTCCTAATAAAACACCCCCACATGACACCCATGTGCCCCACCACACCCTATGTTCACACATCAACACATATAAAGTATTATATTGAGATACCCGCTTGGTGGTATAGCCAATGTGGGACTATCTTTACTAGTCCAAAGAAAACAACACCAACAATCCCCCAAATATTTTAATATATATGGGTTGAGCATTCACCACAGTGACTGACCATCATGCATTAGGATAGATGTCGTTTTGACTTGAATCTTCCCACATGGGTCGAATAACTGTATGATACAAGAATGGACTAAGCCTTGAATTATGCACCATAGCTGCAATTCTTCCCACTCATACAATAAAATCAGCTATGCTTTCGGTTGCACATTAAAGGCCCTGTGCATGCCTGATTTCGGTGTGTGTATCTTGGACGTCTATATGCTTACCCTCAAGAGACGGTCTATATCTCTTTCCACACACTCTAGGTGAGTTCCTTTAAAGAGTCTTTGGCATGAAGCCTTACGCTTTCTTGCGGTGCTACGCCGCTATGACATGGGCCAAAACTGAGGCTACACCTTATCGTAGTGTCATGTCACTGTAGCATGAGGTCCCAGTCTCTTTGTAGTGTCATACTACCCAATATGAAGTCTTGTTCCTTGGGGTGTTATGCCGTTGTGACATGGCTCGCGTAGCCGAGGCTTTATATCTTTTACCTCTTGGTGGTGTCACACCATTGTAACATAAGGTCATCGGCCTCTTTGTAGTGCTTCCTACCACTCTTTATTCTACATCATTAGGCTACCTGCTTATGTGTGGTGCTACGCCGCCGTGACATGGCTCATAAAGCCGAGGTATTACCCTATCGAGGAATCTCATCGTAGTGTCACACCACTGTAGCATGGATTCCTTATGCTCCTTTGTAGTGTTGTACTACCGTACTTCCTGTAAAGCATACCATATTCAAAATGCCTAAGAACTCATTAAGGCGTCTAAGACATCCTCCCACAAGACTTATTTTATAAAAAGAACAAATAGTAGACAACAGTGGTTCTGGGTTCGTAACCCCTCAATGTCTCAAAGGACTATCCACTATTCGTGATATTCTCCCAGTCAATGATCATTCTTTGAACCAAAATCTAGATGCCTAGTAGATTTTCTTTGAACTAATAGCATAAAAATTTTATGGTAGAATTACAAAGACACAATATCAGAATATCTTCAAGCCTATTTTGATTATTGTATCCTCAACCAGCTGGCGCTTGAGACCTTTGGTTAACGGATCCGACAGATTCTTCTAGCTTCGAATATCAATCAAGGCAATGACTCCAGTCTTTATCAGATTATTCACTGCCATGTGCCTCAGCTGCACAGTCTTCTTCTTACCATTGAAGAGGTCATTTGATGCCACTATTGCAGTGGCAGTAAATCGGTACCGCCGAAATCTATACACCAACCAATAGAAGATCATACATGAGCTCCCGAATCTATTCTGCTTCATCTACTATAGCCGCTAGTGCATAGAACTCAGATTCCATCGAGGAATGAGAGGGCATTGTCTGATTCTTTGACTTCCACTATATAGCAGCTCCTCCCATGGAGAAGACATATTCTTATGTGGACCTTTCGCTCTCTACTTCTAAATACCAGCTTACATCACTGAAGTCTTCCACTACTATCGGATAACCAATGTAGTACAGTGCATACTTCCGAGTCATCTTGAGATATCTCATTACTCTCTTCATAGATTTTCAGTGCTCCACACCTGGGTTGCTCGTGAACCGACTCAGCATCCCCAAAGTGAAAGCTATGTCAGGCCTTGTGGCAGTGGTTGCATACATCAAACTTTCGACGACGCTTGAATACTCCAGCTGCCTGACACTTTCTCTTGGATTTGGCTTCAGCTTCTTGTCACACATGTATGGAGTATCAATCCCTGGAAGATCCTGTTATCCATAGCATGTGAGCATCTTCTCAATATAATGAGACTGTGACAGTCGCACTCCAGTGTCCGTCCGGATGATCTTTATTCCCAGTATAACATCAGCTTCCCCCAAGTCCTTCATACTGAACTTGGATGAGAGAAACATCTTTGTCACAGTGACACGTGCTAGACCCGTGCGTAGGATCAACATGTCATCCACGTATAGACAAACAATGGCTCCTCTTACGTCAGCAAACTTTGTGTAAACATACGTGTCCATCTTACTGACTCTGTAGTCGTTTGATCTTATAACTTTATCAAACCTTTCATGCCACATCTTGGGAGCTTGTTTCAGACCGGTTCACCAACTTGCAGACTTTGTCTTTAAGCTCTTTGACAAAAAATCCTTCTGGTTGTTGCATATAAATCTCTTCGATCAACTCTCCGTTTAGGAATACTGTTTTAACATCCATCTAATGAATAACTAGCTTGTGAATTGCACTCAGAGCAATCAATATCCTGGTGGTCATCATCCGCGCTACTAGTGCATATGTGTCGAAATAGTCGATCCCCTGCTTTTGAGAAAACTTCTTGTCTACCAGCCTTGCCTTGAACTTGTTAACAGTTTCATCGACCTTCATCTTCTTCTTGAAGATTCACTTGAATCTGATTGGTTTAGCTCCTTTAGGTAGATCGACCAACACCTAAGTGTTGTTGGAGGTTATTGAGTCATACTCATCATTGATAGCCTCCCTCCAGAAGACAGCATCTCTGGTCTTTATCGCCTCATTATAGGTAAGTGAATCTGCTTCCACATGATAGGTGACAAAATTATCTCCGAAGTTCTTCTGTCTCCTCACTCGCTTAGGCACCAGTTCTGCGAGTTTGGTTCGATCGTTATTTCTGGAATGTCAACTTCTGTTTGGACTACATCTCTATTGGAAGCGTTAGCCTCCTGTGTACTCACACAATTCTTCGGAATGTCCGTGATAGTAATATTCTTGTGTCTAGCAAACTTGTCTTTAAAGAACTATGTGTCACGAGATTCGATGATATGATATGATTCAATATTAAGAAACCTTTAAGCATCACTCTTCTCAGCATAATCCAGAAAAATGGTCGTTGTAGTCCTTATACCTAGCTTCTGAATCTTCAAGTCTGGAAGCTTCACATATGCCAGTCATCTCCACACTCGAATAATATTAAAGTTGGGTCTGACTTTGAACCAAAGTTCATGAGGAGTGACATCGAAAGTTGCCTACGATACTCTATTCAGAATGAACGTAGCCGTCAGCGCATCTTCTCTCCAGAAGCAGTTTGGAAGACACGCAGTCAACAACATTGAGTTCACTATCTCTGTCAACGTCATGTTCTTCCTTTCAGCTACTCCATTTGATTGAGGAGAATACGGAGTAGTCATCTCAGTGACTATTCCATGTTCCTTGCAGAACGATACAAATTCAATAGACCTATACTCTTCCCTCGATCACTTCTGAGTCTCTTGAGTTGTTGCCCAGTTTAACGTTCAGCCTGAGCCCTGAACTCTTTAAACTTCTCGAACGCTTCATCTTTTGTAATACCCTATTCCGCTCAAGCGGACTACCGATTCAAACGGCAAAGTGCAAACGTCCCAACCTGCCTTGCTCAGCGAGGCAACTCGTTTGAGGCAAGGATATCCAGACTTGGTCCCTACAGGAGTTCAGCTTAGGCTTTCAGAGGCTCGCTCGTAGTATCACTCGACCGAGGCGGATCATCGCTAAGGTGGGTGGCTACGGTAAACTTTTCTTTGCTTAGCCAGCACACATAAAATACGGAATGATACATGCTAGTCGCTAGGTGAATCACCCCTTGCATGCTAATAAGAATACAACGCACCTAGATAAGGGAGTAATCCCAACTTGTATTGCTTATGCTAGAACATGGAACTGAAATATTGTTATATATTCAGACCCTCGCATGTTACCTTTGCCTCGTGCAACCGGACCCGCTATGCCTCGAATAGAACGACATATATATATTCAGTAGTGCACTGTTAACTTCCTACACTGCACAACCCTAGATAACTTTGCTCGGAAAGGCCCCGTACGGTTTCGCTCGGCTTTACCTTCGGACCCGAGCGAACTTGAATGCTTAAGTTATATAAGTGCATGCTTGCCTGCTTTTATATATTGCCTAGTTTCAATGCTTGTTGTATAACTATGCCCAGACCGTGAAATACTATGCTTTTCATGCATTCATTTAGGTTCTCCTCGGAAGACTACTTGATAGTCGTTCCGTGCATGAATAAATCTGAATGTATCCTGGACCGTTAGGTCGCTAAGGTAATTCCTGAACCAGGGAACTTGCACCAATCCTGTGATCCAAGAATCCCTGCTCGTTGAGCAATTGTAAACTCCATCACCCAAAATAGGTATTTTGTGTATATGTTATATTATTATATTTATTATAGATGTTAAATTTATTTAGAGTATTCTCTAAGTTAATTAGAAAATAAATTTTTAGTATATTTACTTATATAAATATTTATTTAGAATTATTTTTAGGCTATTTTACATTATTCGAATTTTTCCATAATTTTTAGTTAATTAAAAACTAGTAACACTAATTTTCTAGGACTTGAAGAATTTATTTCATGTTCAAACTTAATTAAAAATATTCCAAACTTTTATTTTAGATTCTAAATAATAAAATATATTTTCTAAAAATTTTTGGGAATTTTTTGATTATTTTTAGCATTTATTTTGAGTTAATTATGAAAAACTGAATTAAAAACTAATTTCTGAAAAAGAAAATCCAAAAAGTAATTATTTCTGCCCAGTCAGCAAACGAGGGCCCACATGTCAGCTTCTTGCAGTGAACAGGGCCGGGCCCGCCTGTCAGTGGCCGCTAGGTGGGTGTGGGTGCGCCACGCCAAGCCGAGACGAGCCGAGCCGAGCCGCTTCCTAGTCCGAGTCGGACTCAGCTGAGCCGAGCCGCGTGAATAACTGACCGTTCAATCTGAGCGGGGAGCCACAGATGGCTGCCACATGGCAGAATCCGAGCCGTGGCTGCTCTTTCTCTCTCCTCTATATATATAATAGTTTAAGTTATTTTCTAGGGTTTTTCTTGAGCCATTTTTTGGAGAATTGCCATCTAGGGTTCATTCATTTTCCAGAAGTCATTGCGCATAGCTCCGGACTCCAAATGAGGCCTAGTTTTTTATGTTAGAACGATATTGAGGTTAGCTTTCTGATTATATAAATTGTTTTACGAAATTATGAGTATTAAATTCTGGAAAATTCGTAGAGCACAGTATGTCCGAAAATAGACGTGTTTCGATGTTTTTGCGATTTCGGGAGAACCAGGAATCAGAATCATGAACCGTTTAAAATTTCGAAAAGCTAATGTGTAGATAATTGACATATGATTTTCCCAAAATTTATTTCGAAGTATTTATATACTGTTAATTCTGTAGAACTTCTAGGTTAGAATTTAACCATCGGTGCACAATACAAAATTTGTATGTGCCATAATTCCCAAACGAATTTGAATTCAGACGAGCCATAAATTCCAGCATATTTTTGACACCGAAATCTATAGGAAATCATGCATAAAAGTTGAGTTTGTGTCGGTTGACTTTTCGGTCAATAGATCGCCTCGATTTGCGTGCCATGAGTCTCGAGTTGATAAAATTTAGTTTCTTTGGACAAAATTTAGGAATTAACATAAAAATAAGAATAATAAGATTAAAATAGAATTTTAGAGTAATTATTCCTGAATTAAATAAATTAAAATAAATTATCTTTTGACGTGATAAATTTGTAATACATAGGCTATTTGGACTGTGACTTGGACTCTGATTCATACCAGCAGCAGGACCCCAGGCGAGTACATTCTCTGACATTGTTCCAGTAGGACATTAGTATTTAGCCACCATGGTTAGTTTACATCAGACCCTGAGTCGGAGAACCCAACGCGCGTTCGTACATTTACATGTACGTAAATATTATTCAGTTTGGTATATATATTTATATCTATACTTAGTACATGTATTCAATTGGTATGAATAATTGGGTGTTATATATAGATATATATAAATATATGGTATGTACATAAATTGTAAGTAATTAAATACTATGCTATATATATTCAGAATGTACGACCCTAGGACACCGTGGACTGCCCGTAATTGCCCTTGACCCTGTTGACCCTAAGAACAATGTTGGTGTCTGCCTTGTGTACACCGACGTACTGACTGATCGTGTACAGTACTTAAAGACCCGACACCCGCGTAATTCAACGCGTAATTGACCGTGTTAGATGACTAGTATTACCCCTAGTGTACCCCTGAGTCCTGTGTAAATATTGTTGTGTGTGCACTAGTGTAATGACTAATAATTTTATTGTATTATATCATATGTACATAGGATATTGGATTTATTCTGCGCGACTTCTGGAGCAGGTTATTGGTACATCGCAGCTTTCTTGTCAGGCAAGTATACCTTGCCATTGTATTGTTATTCATATTCCATATGTTGCATGCATCTTTATTTTCTGTCTTTAGCTCATATATTTAACTGTAATATAAAATATGCGCGACGGTGCCGTCGCGATGTATTTTTATTTCTGTATTGCATTGACCTTGTTCATGAGACTACCCCATTATCATATAGCATCATTAGGTTCATTGGCCGTGACACAGTTGTTATACGAGTTGTGAGTCTCATGTAGATCACGGACTTGCATGACAGGTCTGGCCTCCTGTACGTGTGGGCCGTACGTTAGGAATAACTGCTGTTAGAAACTTTGTATGCTAGTAGACTTGGCAGTTATTAGAGGTCCATGGACATAGCTTATTATAGTACGGTGGTCCCATCCTTGTCCTTGTTTGGTTGCAGGATTGGGCTAGGGTTCTAAGAATAGGCTATGAACCAAATTGTGTCATGGATGTGACATGCTTAGAGCATGGGGTAGGGAGAACAACAAGTACCGCATTTGAGCTCCTTTGCACTTTTTTTTTCTATTGTGCGGCCGGATTCTCCGCTGGAGATACGGGCGGTGATGACCACTATATATTATATTATTATCAGGCGGGCCTCTGGCGTTCGAAAGTCGTCGTGCCTTTGTAGGCCCCTGGATCTCCAATAGAGAACCATGCCAAATCCCAGGTTTTCAGCCAGATAGCTCACTTGTGGGGAAAGTTGTTCTTAACTGCATTCACTTAGATGGTTAGGCGACCCCATTGGATATTTATTTCAGTACTTTATTGGCATGTGTTTAAGTATCTTGTTATGTCCCTCTGAGGACCTGGTCCCCTGCCAGGTGTATTTGTTTTTGAGTATTCGCAGGAGCGCATATTCGGATGGATACCTACGCTTCGTGGATGTCTTCTCTTCGAGCCGTGGTTGATAGCTGGTATTCTTATATTGTGTTATTGTGTTGTACTCATATTGTATTTATTCTTATATTCGGGTTGGTAGTGGATTTGTTTCCATCCAACTATCCTCCTTAGATACTTCTTATTGAGATCTTGTTCCATAGATACTGGTTATATATTTATATTGATTTTCATGGATAAGATTTAGATTTTACCCTGTGACTTGTATTACGTTTTATACCACTTGTGGATTTGATATTCATATTACAGCGTACGTATAGATTTGGTTTCCATATATTGGAGTTGCCATATCCATGCGGCTGGCATGCTTACGTGTCCTAGTCCTACGTATTTTTGCGACTGGGGCGTGACATATTTTTGTGGTGGCCCATGCAGGTTAAGAGCATATTGTCTCGGTTACGTTACTGTACCGAACAAGCCTGCACCTAGGACTAGAGTATAGGATCTCATCCACAATTGACTATGATTCATCTTCCTCCTATTTGTTCTATTTGAACAATTGTATCCTGATTGGTTCCTGTACTTCCCTAATAGTTCTTTGAGTATAGACTTCCACTAGAATATAGGAATCCCTGTTATTAGGATGATAATTAGGGTAGCTCACCTATTAAGAATACAACTAGAATATAGACACACCACTAAGTTTAGAATATCTAGTGAACCTAGAATTCCTTATCTTTAGATTGGTATACCATTACCCCTTGATGTATTAAGAAGACTTGAGAGTAGTATAGACACTACTAGAGATAGTTAGAAGTTTTACCATAATATTTGACCCTAGTATTGAGGAACCAATGGAGAACCAATATTGAACATTAGGACTGAACCTAACCTACACAGTTAGATAAGTATTGGAGAACTACAAACTTAGATCATTGCCTTATCATTAGTAGACAGCACCCTAGGAAGCCTAGAGGAATGTAATCAACCATTTATTTTTCTAATCATACCTCAAACATAGCAACTAGCATACCACTTCCCCTTAGAAAACCATGATGCTATCTAGAGCCCCTATTTTAATTTCATATGTTGTTCCTCTGCGACCTTAACGTTCACTAGTTGTGCGACGACTAAAAATTACGTTCTTCTTTTCTTCCTCTTTCAACTCGTGCCATCTGACACTTCTGATTATAGACCAAGTAATTATATTCTATTTTAGGATATATATAGCTTGCTAGGATTTTGGTTGTTACTCTTAAATTTTTGAATTATGTGATTGGTAATTAGAACTTGACAGTTTAAGTTATTATTGTAGATTATGACCTAATGATTATCCCTTAGTTTTAAGTCGCGTAACTTGTACCCCACCTCAATATAAGTTATATCCCCTTTTCCCTTGAGGCTAGTAACTCTTCTATTCTTACTATTGACACATGTTCTATGAGCACTATGATTAAGACTTAAGGTGACCCTTACCTATATAACGCAATAAGAGACCCTAATAAGTACCAAGATCTTTCTTCATATACCCTAATAAGAGTTTCTGTTTTATTTACATGTGCAAGATTATTTTGTAGGATCCTCTTAAGACTGTCACAGTATTAGTTTAATTCTTTTAAGTTGGGTAGTATGCCTCACAACCTAGTATCACATAGTCCACTTGACCCATCGAGGTAGTGTAACTGAATGACATTAATTGTATGCTAGCATAAGACGACAGTGTTTATCCAGACGATAGAATTTAGAGGTCCTTGCCCCTATTTGGTCGACTAGCGACTTAGACAAGGAGATGGTATGATAACTGTAGAGAGTGTAGAGTCTTTTATTATTGTTGCTTATTTTATTTTGTTTTGTGAACTTGAATTGACTTGTACCTCTTTTCATCATCATCTAACGTACTTATATTTGTTGTACTACCTTGACTTATGCTGCTATTATATCCTAGTTTTGCAAGCTTACTCTTCTATCGGGCTTGATCATGATATATGTATTAATGGGTTAACACACTAATATATTTCAGAATCATTGTATTAAGGCCTAGCTAACCTTAGTGCGCTTGGTTCGCCCTTCGCATAACTACCTTACGTGGATGGAGATATACAGTGATTAGTAGACGAATATACTTGCCCTCTAGACATGTCTGAGCGTATCGTATCGGCTACATAACTGTACTAATACGAGCATGCGAATCCGGATTTACCAAATAGGATTTTAGTCCACAACTACCTTGACAATTCCCATTGAATTCCTTAAAACGCCTTGATCTCGATACTTCTATTCTATTACCTCGCCCTTGAACTCTTTATTATTGATCTCCGTGCGTCTTCCCTTATTTCAGAAAGACGAAACCTCATGCTTGGTATAAGTTTGATACACAGAGAGTACTGGATATACCCCATAGGCCGATCACATACTTGAGGATTATTCTTTCGTAATTAAGGACATATCATATATGATATAATCGGCGTTGAAGTTTTGAGGATTGAATGACATGAGTAAATAAATTAAGAAATATTTTTCTTAAAGTATATAGCCTTATGTGATAGATGGATAAATTCTAAGTTGGGTAGCAGTGCATTGGCAACTCGAGAGGAATTTCTTTTAGATTGTGATCGAGTAAGATTAGATTGGGAGAGGTTCAAGCTATTTTAATTTTAAAAATTTTAGAAGAATGACTAAGATGATGAGGATTAATGAATTTTAAAAATCTTGATATTGAGGAACCAATATTTATACCTTAAGTACATAATTTAAATTTTTGAGTATTGAAGGTAAAATCATCAATTTGAATTTGAAGGATAAATATATAATTTCAGACTTGAACATTGGTGGACTGCATTTAAATTATTTTTTAATTTGATGATTTAAATTAAGAATTAAAATTTGATGGTTGGACTACCTATTCGAAATATTGAGGATGTAAATAGAATTTAAAAAGTTGAAGAATACAAACATTTATAAGTGAAAATAGGAATAATATTGGACTCGAATTACTTCTAGAGGAGATTATGATAGTTGGAGATCGTGAGGGAAAATTTGATATGGGTTATTTAAATCTTGAAGATATTATATATATTCAATTTAAATTTGGATATTGATGATTTGGAAAAGTGAGAAGAGATTACAATAGGTTGAATTTTGATTTGAACAATGATTATCTTAATTTTGAAATGATCGCGATAGATTTGAATAGATTTTGTTATTTAAATTTTTGGAAGAGATTGCGATTGACGTACCTTATGTACGAATGTGAAGGATTTACCAAATTATGCCTTATTTTAATTTCGAGGACGAAATTGTTTTAAGTTGGGTAGATTGTAAACTCCCTCACCCAAAATAGATATTTTGTGTATATTTTATATTATTATATTTATTATAGATGTTAAATTTATTTAGAGTATTCTCTTAGTTAATTAGAAAATAAATTTTTAGTATATTTACTTATATAAATATTTATTTAGAATTATTTTTAGGCTATTTTAGATTATTGGGATTTTTTCATAAATTTTAGTTAATTAAAAACTAGTAACACTAATTTTCTAGGACTTGAAGAATTTATTTTATGTTCAAACTTAATTAAAAATATTCCAAACTTTTATTTTAGGTTCTAAATAATAAAATATATTTTCTAAAATTTTTTGGGAATTTTCTGATTATTTTTAGCATTTATTTTGAGTTAATTATGAAAAACTGAATTAAAAACTAATTTCTGAAAAAGAAAACCCAAAAAGTAATTATTTTTGCCCAGTCAGCAAACGAGGGCCCACCTGTCAGCCTCCTGCAGTGAACAGGGCCGGGCCCGCCTGTCAGTGGCTGCTAGGTGGGTGTGGGTGCGCCAAGCCGAGCCGAGCCGAGCCGAGCCGCTTCCTAGTCCGAGTCGAACTCAGCTGAGCCGAGCCGCGTGAATAACTGACCGTTCGATCTGAGAGGGAGCCACGGATGGCTGCCACATGGCAGAATCCGAGCCGCGGCTGCTCTTTCTTTCTCCTCTATATATATAATAGTTTAAGTTATTTTCTAGGGTTTTTCTTGAGCCAATTTTTGGAGAATTGCTATCTAGGGTTCCTTCATCTTCCAGAAGCCATTGCGCATAGCTCCGTACTCCAAACGAGGCCTAGTTTTTTGTGTTAGAATGATATTGAGGTTAGCTTTCTGATTATATAAATTGTTTTACGAAATTATGAGTATTGAATTCTAGAAAATTTGTAGAGCACAGCATGTCCGAAAATAGATGTGTTTCGATGTTTTTGCGATTTCGGGAGAACCAGAAATCAGAATCATAAACCGTTTGAAGTTTCGGAAAGCTAATGTGTAGATAATTGACATATATTTTTCTCAGAATTTATTTCGAAATATTTATATACTGTTAATTCTGTAGAACTTCTAGGTTAGAATTTAACCATCGGTGCACAATACAAAATTTGTATGTGCCATAATTCCCAAACGAATTTGAATTCGGATGAGCCATAAATTCCAGCATGTTTTTGACGCCGAAATCTACAGGAAATCATGCATGAAAGTTGAGTTTGTGTCGGTTGACTTTTTGGTCAACAGATCGCCTCGATTTGCGTGCCATGAGTCTCGAGTTGATAAAATTCAGTTTCTTTGGACAAAATTTAGGAATTAACATAAAAATAAGAATAATAAGATTAAAATAGGATTTTAGAGTAATTATTTCTGAATTAAATAAATTAAAATAAATTATCTTTTGACGTGATAAATTTGTAATACATAGGCTATTTGGACTGTGACTTGGACTCTGATTCATACCAGCAGCAGGACCCCAGGTGAGTACATTCTCTGAAAGTGTTCCAGTAGGACGTTAGTATTTAGCCACCACGGTTAGTTTACATCAGACCCGCATGTACGCAAATATTATTCAGTTTGGTATATATATTTATATCTATACTTAGTACATGTATTCAATTGGTATGAATAATTGGGTGTTATATATAGATATATATAAATATATGGTATGTACATAAATTATAAGTAATTAAATACTATGCTATATATATTCAGAATGTACGACCCTAGGACACCGTAGACTGCCCGTAATTGCCCTTGACCCTGTTGACCCTAAGAACAATGTTGGTGTCTGCCTTGTGTACACCGACGTACTGACTGATCGTGTACAGTACTTAAAGACCCGACACCCGCATAATTCAACGCATAATTGACCGTGTTAGATGACTAGTATTACCCCTAGTGTACCCCTGAGTCCTGTGTAAATATTGTTGTGTGTGCACTAGTGTAATGACTAATGATTTTATTGTATTATATCATATGTACATAGGATATTGGATTTATTCTGCGCGACTTCTGGAGCAGGTTATTGGTACATCGCAGCTTTCTTGCCAGGCAAGTATACCTTGCCATTGTACTGTTATTCATATTCCATATGTTGCATGCATCTTTATTTTCTGTCTTTAGCTCATATATTTAACTGTAATATAAAATACGCGCGACGGTGTCGTCGCGATGTATTTTTATTTTTGTATTGTATTGACCTTGTTCATGAGACTACCCCATTATCATGTAGCATCATTAGGTTCATTGGCCGTGACACAGTTGTTACACGAGTTGTGAGTCTCATGTAGATCACGGACTTGCGTGACAGGTCTGGCCTCCTGTACGTGTGGGCCGTGCGTTAGGGATAACTGTTGTTAGAAACTTTGTATGCTAGTAGACTTGGCAGTTATTAGAGGTCCATGGACATAGCTTATTATAGTACGGTGGTCCCATCCTTGTCCTTGTTTGGTTGCAGGATTGGGCTAGGGTTCTAAGAATAGGCTATGAACCAAATTGTGTCATGGATGTGACATGCTTAGAGCATGGGGTGGGGAGAACAACAAGTACCGCATTTGAGCTCTTTTGCACTTTTTTTTCTATTGTGCGGTCGGATTCTCCGCTGGAGATACGGGCGGTGATGACCACTATATATTATATTATTATCAGACGGGCCTCCGGCGTTCAAAAGTCGTCGTGCCTTTGTAGGCCCCTGGATCTCCAATAGAGAACCATGCCAAATCCCAGGTTTTCAGCCAGATAGCTCACTTATGGGGAAAGTTATTCTTAACTGCATTCACTTAGATGGTTAGGCGACCCCATTGGATATTTATTTCAGTACTTTATTGGCATGTGTTTAAGTATCTTGTTATGTCCCTCTGAGGACCTGGTCCCCTGCCAGGTGTATTTGTTTTTGAGTATTCGCAGGAGCGCATATTCGGATGGATACCTACGCTTCATGGATGTCTTCTCTTCGAGGCGTGGTTGATAGCTGGTATTCTTATATTGTGTTATTGTGTTATACTCATATTGTATTTACTCTTATATTCAGGTTGGTAGTGGATTTGTTTCCATCCAACTATCCTCCTTAGATACTTCTTATTGAGATCTAGTTCCATAGATACTGGTTATATATTTATATTAATTTTCATGGATGAGATTTAGATTTTATCCTGTGACTTGTATTACGTTTTATACGACTTGTGGATTTGATATTCATATTACAGCGTACGTATGGATTTGGTTTCCATATATTGGAGTTGCCATATCCATGCGGCTGGCATGCTTACGTGTCCTAGTCCTACGTATTTTTGGGACTGGGGTGTGACAGCAATACTGTCTTGTACTGAATCAAATGGCTCGTGGAGCCGATACTCAACATTTAGAGTAATCCTGATCCTGCCTCAACAAGTTACAAATATATATATATCCTGACTTGAACTTGTTCCATGTAGCTTGTTCTATATATATATATATATATATATATATATATATATATATATATATATATATATATATATATATATATATATATATATATATATATATATATATATCCTGTCCCGAACTTATTCTTGTACCTGACCTGACCCTGAAGATTAGAGACTTGTATGGTCACATGACAACTTGGAAACAAGGTTTTAGTTCCGCAGACGGTCGCTGGGGCACTGGCACCGATCTGATCCGGACGGAACTCCTGATAGTCGCCTGCTATAGGACGGAATGCCCTGGGACGTCCTGCTCTATGTATCGTACGATATTCCGTACTGAGACTAGACCGTCCATTATGGCACTGTGCCAGTGACCTCATGTTCATATAGATAAGTCATCCTCGCTTCGCGGCTACCCGCGTGCGAGTCATTGCATCGAGAATAACTGAATACCTGAACGATCTTGTTATAACAACACTTGTGCATAAAGAGCACTTGATCATCGTATGCAACACACCTGATATTTCCTGTAACTCGTACACCCAGAATGGGATCTCGCACTGAAATGCTTGTGTTTGCATATGTTATGTCTCATGAATGCTTATACATGTTTCTGCTTGAATTAACTTGGTTTGCCTTGGACAGGGAAGGACAAATGGTAAGTTGGTAAGTCTCACCGTATTTTCTCTCATGTCGAACGGCACACTGCCATACGGATTAGGCTATTCAATGTTTGCATGAAAATGATCATAAGGCAACTAGAAAGACAACTTAATAGTTGGTGCACGAAACTTGTATTACATGTTTGGATTTATCGAGCGGGCGAGTAGCCTCCCCACCAGTGCATTCATGTACTGATAACCCACCATATTGCTTGCAGGGTGCGGAAGAATCTTGTTCGGTGCGGATGCCTCCTTCGTGCGTGCTAAGGCGTGGAGTTCAACTCAGAAGCCTTGGAACGCTACGTCCGGAACTGAAGCATACATACAAGACATAATGTTAGAACATCGCCTGAATATCGCCTGAACATTTCCTGTATATCATCCATAAATGTAGCCACTTGGCACGCTTTTATGTTTCAGGGAGAGTGCTCGAGCGACTTGTAATCTCGGCTATACGCCTCATGTAACACTGTTTATATCAATAAAAGTGCTTGCTTTACTTCAACTTGTGTTTCAATACTTTCGCTATGTTGTCGACTCAGTGAACCTGTTACCGATCGCCTATGCTTTCATGATTCCGCTGTACTCGGACAATCTGTGCGACTCTGTGGCTTAGAACTCTTACCGCCAGCCAATGAACCACGGCCTTGCACGGGCGTGGCTAACGCTCGTGCGGCAATCACGTCCGGATGGGTCAAAACGATCGTTCCGCGGGAGCGCTGGCGCGGTGATTCTCGCCTAGCGGGAACGGCCGATTTGCTAGCGGGAGATCGGGGCGTAACAGATTGGTATCAGAGCCTGGCTTATACGCCTTTGAACTTCGTTTCTAATATCTTTGTTTTGAAAGCTCGTTCGTGGGTTATGTGCACACACTCTCTCAATGCCTCGATGGGATGTTCCAAACAATAAGTCTAAATACTTTCAAAGAGTTGCATTTGAATGGTATGATTGCCTGCATGAAATTGTGTTGCAAAGGCCTTTGTGCCATCCTGTGCTAGTCCTTATGGGATTAGATTCATGCTAGACTCGTGCATTGTGAGCAAACCCGAAATGCCTATACATGTTACCCAACTGGTTAGTGCGAAAACGAATATTGCCCGAACGGTTAGCTATGCACTCAGCCTTTCGGCTAAGTTGTGTAGAATATCGTGCACCAAGACCCTTGGGTGCAAGCCAGTTATAAAACGAGATTTTGATATCGTTCAGGAATAATACAAGTCAGACTTAGAGCTGCAAATCGATAGACTTTATCGGATTTATCGCTTAGGCGAATATTAAGAATCATGCTTGGTTATGAAAAATAGCTCGAACGAGATTCTTGTTGGAAGACAAAATCAAATATAGTTGCTTGGACGACTATCAATCCAGAATATATAATGAGATTAGATTTTATCAGGCAAAACTTGAGTACCGTGCTAGAAATTGAGGAACGAGTTAGTGAGTAAGCTAACAATAATGCGAGCACCGATTAAGAACTTGATAGAATGACTCGATTCAGAGTGGTGGATGGATCATTTAGAAACGTCCAAACGGATCCATAACCGTACGATATTCAGACTGAACGATATGAGAATAACTTGAGTAAATGATAAGGCTTATATCGAATAGAAATTCTCGAAAATGGAAACCAATATCTTGGTTAAGGGAAAACTTATTGGAAATTGAGAATTGAGCGAGCGATTTTGGATTGAAACCAAAGGATTGAACTTGAGTACAATATCGCTCAATATAAGTTAGCCCGAGAATGAATACTGTGGTTCGATGAGAGATATAAGCGATAATGGAACTGGCTTGATGTTTGTAAGAACAATCTTGAAATCGAGTTTGGAAAAGTAACTCTCAAAATCAGTCCCAACGAGAACGGTTATCCTGCGGGAGCGCCGGCGTGGTGATTCGCGTACGGCGAAGATAATCGGACTCAAGAGAACATGTTCAGTGATTATTCCGAACGAACTCGATGAATGGAACGTATTGAAATGGAAATGACTTGGGCTTGAGTATAGAAACTTGTTTCTTGAGGAACTATAATCACTGCATAAACGGATCTGACTTGATGGATATACTGTTGGATGGAATTAAAGGTTAAAGAATAAGGTGTCTCGATCGTGTCAAAGATAGCCATAACATTCA
The DNA here is from genome assembly GCA_036927795.1 of Iris macrosiphon. Taxonomy (NCBI): domain Eukaryota; kingdom Viridiplantae; phylum Streptophyta; class Magnoliopsida; order Asparagales; family Iridaceae; genus Iris; species Iris macrosiphon. Next base: position 175,644,098 of record JAYESA010000004.1, read on the forward strand.
AACGTTCTTGTCTTGTACGAGCATAACTCTATGCCGTACATGCATCACGCCCGGATTAGGACGATTATCCAGCGGGAGCGTTGACGTGATGATCTCACGTCCAACGTGGATGGTCGAACTTGCGAGAGACCGAGGCGTGACAACTTATGGATCGTCTTGACTTCTGGTTCGACACGATAAGACGAACTTTGAATGCAAGTGATTGGAAATGTTTCAATGGATTAATTAGCCTAGAACTTCGAATAAATCATGTTTGATGGTTTTGTGAACGAATACATAAATCAGGTTGAACGACTTGGAGAAATAATCTAAGGTTTAGAATTAAATCTTGGCTTGGTGGACTAGGCTTGGAATGGATATGATTCTATCAAAATATAATTAAGGAGATAGAATATGCAAACCACTAGGCTTGTCCTGCAACTTGGATATATATTGAATTCTTATTGAACAGACTCGTCCCCCGTACAAATGAACGTGTTAATGAGAGTAGGTAAATCTGTGCTCGATGTTTAGAAATCTGAGTGAAACGAGCTTGGGTAGAATACCCCGTGTAAATGAACAATGGTTTGACCCTAGGAATTGGGGGCGAGCATCGTGCGACAAATTTGTACGATGAATCGTGATATGCTTGAACTTGTACCTATGACCTTGTGAGCTGACCTAGTGATAGGCAGACAACCTTGTGCCGAGTGAATGAACCTGTGCTACCGACTTTACCATATTGCTTGTATAAAGCATCACAACTGGGGCAGCAAGACTTAGGATTAGACTTGGGAACGATAACGTATGCTAAGTTGACCCGAATGGATGGATGCTAGTCGGTATCAGATTGATCGTGTTTAACGGTAGTGCAAATACTTGGTTGAAATGGAAATGATATGGAAATCAGATTTGATTGACCCTGTTGGAAGTATCCTGGTGATTTATATGGAATTGGATTGAACCCTTGAAATTTTTGTAAGTAGCTTGTCCGATTTCACTATCCCTAAGTTTGGTTGACTGCATGTGTTTGATGGACGCTTCGAATATGTGCACGATCCAAGACTTAAGAAATATGAAACTCGAGTGCTAAGACTTCGCTATCGCTAAGTTTGTTGGCATGCATGTGTTTGAGGGACGCTTCGAATATGTGCACGATCCAGACACGTGATATGCTGATCTCAAATGCTAGTGCAAGTAAAAATCCTCCTGAACAAGCATAACGACTTGTATAAGTTGCCTCAGCCTTAGATCGCTATCCAAGATCGATTAAAACGTGCCTCGTGTTAAGAAACTTATCCCGCGCAAAGGCGCAAATGAGACTGACTCAGTATACACGCAATACGATGTAAGCATCGAGTAGGGGATTGTGTTCCAATGGATCTAGTGGTACCGATAGCTACGCTTGGGCTAGATTCGAAAATTCGATAGTATGGCTTGCCCTCAAGAAGTCTCGAGGACGAGACTCTTTCTGAGTGGTGGATAATGTAATACCCCGTTCCGCTCAAGCGGACTGCCGATTCAAACGACAAAGTGCAAACGTCCCAACCTGCCTTGTGTAACACCCCGTTCCGCTCAAGCGGACTGCCGACTCAATCGGCAATAGTGCAACTGTCCCGACCCGCTTTGCCTTGATCAAGAAGCAAAGGATATCCAGACTTGTCCCTACAGGAATCCGACTTGGACTTTCAGAGGCTCGCTCAGACGTATCGCTCTACCGAGGCGAATTATCGCTAAGGTGGGTGGCTACGATGAACTTGTCTTTGCTTAGCCAGCACACATAAAATCTGGAATATTATGCTAGTCGCTAGGTGATTCACCCCTGCATGCTAATAAATCCAACGCACCTAGCTAAGGGAATAATCCTAACTCATATTGCTTATGCTAGAACATGGAAATTGAAATACTACTTATATTCAGACCCTCGCATGCTAAGTCCCTTAACGGTTTCATCTCTCGGACTACCTTCGGGCCCGAGCAATGTGCCTGCTTATGTTCCTAGAAACGCATGCTTGTCTGCTTGATAGTTACCGTATTTTCATCCAAATCCCGGAAGACTACTACGTAGTCGTTCCGTGCCTGAACGAACCTACAAGTATCCGGGACCATTAGGTCATCAAGGCAGCCCCGAACCAGGGGAATGCATCAAGACAAGTTATTGTACAGAACCAAGATTCAAGTATCCCGTATACTCGTGTACTCGTGTTCCCGTGCACTCGTGTTCTCGTGTTCTAGTGCACGCGTGTTCTCGTGTATCTCGTGTAATCGTGTTGCCTGAGATTGGTTAAATCGTGTTGCCTGAGATTGGTTAAATCATGTTGCCTGAGATTGGTTAACCCTGAAGTGCATGTCGCGGACAACTCGGAAACGAGGCATAGTTCCACGGACGGTCACCGGGGCACTGGGGCCGCTCCGATCCGGATGGAACTTCAAGTGTGGTTTATCGTGTGCAGGCGAGTGGTTTGTAGCATATCGTGTACTCGGTTGCATTCCACTTGGCCTAGGACCACATCATGTGTAGTCTATCGTGTGCTGGCGAGATGGTTTGCAACATATCGTGTACTTGGTTGCATTCCATCTTGGCCTTGGACTACATATGCAATCCATCGTGTACGGGCGAGATGGTTCGTAGCGCATCGTGTGCTCTCGTTGCGTTCCACTCTCGTCTGGGATTAGTCCTTTATGGCTTTGCCAGCGACTCATGTTCATATAGATAAGTCATCCTCGCTTAGCGGCTATCCGCGTGCGAGTTACTGCATCGCATCAAGTACAACTGAGCACACCAAATACTGTCCCGTTCAATAACTCTCGTGTTGCATGTTGCATATGATATGCTCCTGAATGCTTATACTTGCCCGTGCTTGAATTAATCATGTTTGCCTTGGACAGGGAAGGAGAAATGGTAAGTTGGTAAGTCTCGCCGTGTTTCCTCAAACATCGCACGGCACACTGCCCGACACGTTAAGCTATTCAATGTTTGCATGAAACTGATCCTAAGGCAACTAGAAAGACAACTTAATAGTTGTGCACGGAACCTGTATTACGTGTTTGGATTTATCGAGCGGGCGAGTAGCTTCCCCACCAGTGCATTCAATGTACTGATAATCCACCAGTTTGATATGCAGGGTGCGGAGAACCTCGTGCGGTGCGGACGCCTCCAACGTGCATGCTAAGGCTTGGACAACACTCCGAAGCAACGGTGCGTCCGGGACTGAAGCACATATACAAGACATAAGTTGTGAACATCGCCTGACCATCGCCTGTACATTCATTCCACAGTTGTAGCCACTTGGCACACTTTTACTGTTTCAGAGAGAGAGGCTTGAGCGACTTGTAATCTCGGCTATACGCCGCCTGTAACACTTGTTCATATCAATAAAGAGATTACTTTACTTGTTTTAATGCTTCCGCTATATTTGTCGACTCAGTGAACCTGTTACCGATCGCCTATGCGTTCATGACTCCGCTGCACTCGGACAATCTGTGCGACTCTGTGGCTTAGAACTCTTGCCGCCAGCCAATGAACCATGGCCTTGCACGGGCGTGGCTCACGCTCGTGTGACATCACGCCCGGATGGGTTAAGCGATCGTTCCGCGGGAGCGCTGGCGAGGGTGATTCCCGCCTAGCGGGAACGGCCGATTGCCTGCGGGAGATCGGGGCGTGACACCTTGCTCAGCGAGGCAACTCGTTTGAGGCAAGGATATCCAGACTTGGTCCCTACAGGAGTTCGGCTTAGGCTTTCAGAGGCTCGCTCGCAGTATCACTCGACCGAGGCAGATCATCGCTAAGGTGGGTGGCTACGGTGAACTTGTCTTTGCTTAGCCAGCACACATAAAATACGGAATGATACATGCTAGTCGCTAGGTGAATCACCCCTTGCATGCTAATAAGAATACAACGTACCTAGATAAGGGAGTAATCCCAACTTGTATTGCTTATGCTAGAACATGGAACTGAAATATTGTTATATATTCAGACCCTCGCATGTTACCTTTGCCTCGTGCAACCGGACCCGCTATGCCTCGAGTAGAACGACATATATATATTCAGTAGTGCACTGTTAACTTCCTACACTGCACAACCCTAGATAACTTTGCTCGAAAAGGCCCCGTACGGTTTCGCTCGGCTTACCTTCGGACCCGAGCGAACTTGAATGCTTAAGTTATACAAGTGCATGCTTGCCTGCTTTTATATATTGCCTAGTTTCAATGCTTGTTGTATAACTATGCCCAGACCGTGAAATACTATGCTTGTCATGCATTCATTTAGGTTCTCCTTGGAAGACTACTTGATAGTCGTTCCGTGCATGAATAAACCTGAATGTATCCGGGACCGTTAGGTCGCTAAGACAATTCCCGAACCAGGGAACTTGCACCAATCCTGTGATCCAAGAATCCCTGCTCATTGAGCAATATTGTCCTGTACTGAATCAAATGGCTCGTGGAGCCGATACTCAACATTTAGAGTAATCCTGATCCTGCCTCAACAAGTTACAAATATATATATATCCTGACTTGAACTTGTTTCATATAGCTTGTTCTATATATATATATATATATATATATATATATATATATATATATATATATATATATATATATATCCTGCCCCGAACTTGTTCCTGTACCTGACCTGACCCTGAAGATTAGAGACTTGCATGGTCACAGGACAACTTGGAAACAAGGTTTTAGTTCCGCAGACGGTCGCTGGGTCACTGGCACCGATCTGATCCGGACGGAACTCCTGATAGTCGTCTACTATAGGACAGAATGCCCTGGGACGTCCTGCTCTATGCGTCGGACGACATTTCGTACTGAGACTAGACCGTCCATTATGGCGCCGTGCCAGTGACCTCATGTTCATATAGATAAGTCATCCTCGCTTAGCGGCTACCCGCGTGCGAGTCATTGCATCACATCGAGAATAACTGAACACCTGAACGATCTTGTTATAACAACACTTGTGCATAAAGAGCACTTGATCATCGTATGCAATACACCTGATATTTTCTGTAACACGTACACCCAGAACGGGATCACGCACTGAAACGCTTGTGTTTGCATATGCTATGCCTCCTGAATGCTTATACATATTTCTGCTTGAATTAACTTGGTTTGCCTTGGACATGGAAGGACAAATGGTAAGTTGGTAAGTCTCACCGTGTTTTCTCTCATGTCGCACGGTACACTGCCACACGGATTAGGCTATTCAATGTTTGCATGAAATTGATCCTAAGGCAACTAGAAAGACAACTTAATAGTTGGTGCACGAAACTTGTATTACGTGTTTGGATTTGTCGAGCGGGCGAGTAGCCTCCCCACCAGTGCATTCATGTACTGATAACCCACCAGATTGCTTGCAGGGTGCGGGAGAACCTCGTTCGGTGCGGATGCCTCCTTCGTGTGTGCTAAGGTGTGGAGTTCAACTCAGAAGCCTTGGAATGCTATGTCCGGAACTGAGGCATATATACAAGACATAATGTTGGAACATCTCTTGAACATCGCCTGAACATTTCCTGTATATCATCCATAAATGTAGCCACTTGGCACGCTTTTATGTTTCAGGGAGAGTGCTCGAGCGACTTGTAATCTTGGCTATACGTCGCATGTAACACTGTTTATATCAATAAAAGTGCTTGCTTTACTTCAACTTGTGTTTCAATACTTTCGCTATGTTGTCGACTCAGTGAACCTGTTACCGATCGCCTATGCTTTCATGATTCCGCTGTACTCGGACAATCTGTGCGACTCTGTGGCTTAGAACTCTTACCGCCAGCCAATGAACCACGGCCTTGCACGGGCGTGGCTAACGCTCGTGCGGCAATCACGCCCGGATGGGTCAAAGCGATCGTTCCGCGGGAGCGCGGGAGCGCTGGCGCGGTGATTCTCGCCTAGCGGGAACGGCCGATTTGCTAGCGGGAGATCGGGGCGTGACATCTTTTGACTTGAGCAGATAGATGAACACATACTTTGAGTAGTTGTCGATGAATATAATAAAATACTTCATCTTGGCCTTTGTGGAGAACTGTTTGAAGTCACATATATCTGAGTGCACCAACTCCAGAAGATTTGTGCTTCGGTTAACCCGTTTGAACGATTTTCTTGTAATCTTTGTCTGCGCATAGACCCCACACTTCTCTACCTCCTTACCCCCATATTTGGAGATAAGTCCTAGACTAGACATCTTGTTTATTCTTTTACAATGAACATGTCCTAGTCTATTATGCCATAACTCAAGAGAGTAACTAGAAGTAGAGACTGCATTAATATTATTTGCAGGAGTTACAAGCTGAAGTTTGAACATTCCTTCGGTACAAAAGGATTTTTCGAAGTATGTTCCTTTGTACGACATCACCATATGTCTAGCATTGATGTCCATCCTAAAGCCTGTGTTGCAAAGCAGGCTTTTGGAGACCTGGTTCTTGGTTATCATCGATACGTGCTTCACATCCTGAAGCATCAGTGACTTCTCCGAAGTCATACTCAGTTCTACTATTTCGGTCCCAAGTACTTCAACTTCTTCCTGGTTTGCCACCATGACCTTCTCAGATGTAGGCTTGTAGGTGGTAAACAACTCCTTCTTTGAGCAAACATGGCAGGATGTGCTAGTGCCCACCTACCAGTCAGTGTCGACACCAGTCGACACAACCTGCGCAATCATAACAATCTTGTTAGGCTCATCTTGTTATGTTTGTTTGGTCTTGGATCTGCAGTCTCTCCTGTAGTGGCCCTTCTTGCCACAGTTAAAGTAAGTCACATCTGACTTGGGCATAGGCTTCGGCTTGAATGAAGCTGACTTCATCTTCAGATGGTTGAAGTCATTTTTCTTGTTGTGAGAAACCTTCTGCTTTCCCTTGGAATCAGTAGCATGCACCAAGTTGGCCTTTGCCAACTGCTTGGACAGTGTATCCACTTTGTTTTGAGCCCTCAACTCACCTTCAACATGGATGTTGTGCAGTAGTTAATCAAGGCTAACCTATACTTCTTCCGGTGCATGTCCGAGATAAAGTTGCTTGCTCCATCCAGGAGGGAGCTTGGCAATAATACCTCCTACGACTTGCCATCATCCTCAAGTTTTTTATGAAGCTTGAGAAATTTCTCGACTTATGGCAACATCGTCTTGTCGTCCTCAAATCGCATGTTCCGGACATTTTTGGTCATATGGATCTTGTTGCGGTTCTTATCCGCCTTCTAATGCTTTTCTAGAGCCTACCAGACGACCTTAGTATGGTCCGTCTGGCTGTATGACCCCGCCAGAGTATCCTCCATGGAGTTCAGAATTAGCAGCTTGTAGAGGCTGTTGTCTCTCCTCCACTTGTTCTGCTTAGCAGTTGCATTAACAATCGTCCGAACAGTAACATCATCACCCTCTGGAACAACAGGTTTCAGATCTGTCAACACGTAGTCCACCTTTGCGAGTTGAAGATTAAGGGTGACATTTCTCTTTCAGGCATTGTAATAATCCCCGTCAAGCTTCTCAAGTTTGTTAAAACTTGTGTCGAGAAGTTTTGCACGGTTGTTCTGCATCTTACTCGAAACTTGCTTTGAGATTATTAGTCCCTAGACTACAAAGATGGAAGAACCGAAAGTTGAAGTCGAGATCAGGAGTTCACATAAAAGTTTTCTCGCTGAAATCCCTCGACCCAACGAACAACTATATAACAAGATTCTATTTTTCTTGCTACTACAAAAACAATAATTAGAAAAGTATCTTTGTTCTTTTTTGCAATCGCAGTTGTAGACGGACAAAACAGATTACAAGAAGAGAAGAGGAATGAGAAGAAGGATCTATGCTTGTTGGGGTGATGAAGATCACCATTGCTCAAAGCAAGATTCGTCCTACACGATCTGCTCTCAGGAACCAGCAAGTTCACGTAGAAATTCTGGAACTCTCGTTGTCACCTCTTTCCTGGACTCGCACGAACTCCATGGACTCCAATAGCGGCAGCAGCCGAATTTTTTTTGTTTCTCATTTTCTGAAGTAAATTCTCAAAGAGGCTACGAACAGAATATTTATAGAGAAATGGTGGAAACCTAGCCGCCAATCAGTTACGAAAAGATAGGAACGGTTTAAATTCAAATTCCACAAAAATAGATCTGAATAACTTATCATATATTTCTATAACCGTCAAATCCCGCAATCAGTGAGATCATGCGCCCACGACTCATGCGCCGTTGCGCGCAGTAGCGCATAGCCGCGCATGGCCGCGCAACGCTTCTACATGCACCCGCTAATGCAACACGCGTATAAAACGAGCGCATTAAATGCGCACAAGCGCCGATGCTGACGTGCTAAGTGCGACAACAAAGCATCACTTTGCGCCCTTGAGTTCGAGTCGCTAAGCCCCTTTAGGACTTAACTCCTATGAAATTAATTCCAAGAGCATGACAAAATGCATAAATGCTTTCATGGAGGAGTTAATCATTTTTTTCTCCTAATAAAACACCCACATCCCCACATGACACTCATGTGTCCCATCACACCCCATATGTACACCTCAACACATACAAAGTATTATATTGAGATACACATTTGGTAGTATAGCAAATATGGGACTATTTTTACTAGTCTAAAAGAAATAACACCAACAATTCCAACAAACAATATACCATTATATACTAAAGTAGATTTGGTATTAATATTACTTTCCTAAAAATATAACCATAGATTCCTAAAAAAAGAAATAGAAACAAGCAAATTAACTTGTACCAAAAAGTCAACATAAATGCTATAAGAATATAATACATTATGATAAAAGAACTTTGTCCATTAAGTTGTAGAACAAAAATATTTATAGCAGACTAGTTAATTTCACGTACCAAAAATAAAATAAAAATTTACGATATTATTAAAATATAAAATATTTAAAATATTTTAATATAATTTGAATATATTTTAGTTATGATTTATTATAAATAAATTTTAAAAACTTTGGATATGTGTTTAAGTTGGATAATATTATTTAGTTAGTTTAAATATAATTTAAAATTTTAAAATATTTTAGAATTTATACATCTTCAGTTAGTTAGGAGAATTTTAGGTTTTTAGTTTTTTTTTCAACAACATAAAAAAATAATTAATGATACTTAATTTTTTTTTTTAAATTAGTTGATTGATGGCATATATATATATATATATATATATATATATATATATATATATATGGGTAAACGGAATATGAGTCATAGTGCTCATATTTTTACATTAACCATGCACCAGTAGGAATAGACTACCATATTCCATGTGCATCTATATGCACTAATACAATCTATTCTTATTAGTCCACATGTATATAATTCATGTAGGAATACGAGTCACGATGGATCATATTCCGTTTACTCCTCCCAACACACACACACATATATATATATATATATATATATATATATATATATATATATATATATATATATATACACACGACTTATACGACTTGATTTTAAATCGTTTTGAAGCCTTAATAGTAGAGATGCTAGATTTTTTATCGGATTTTAATACCATGTTAGATAATTACTTATATCGAAACATAAAAAAATCGAATAATATATTATTAATGCATACACAATATACTAAAAAATGTACTAGATTCTTCTGTGTCGCCCTTGGGAAATTACAAGACGAGAAGAGGGACTCGCATGTCAACCATAGCCTCCACTCCACATCTTCTTTCTCACAACCTTTCAACTTTCTCGATGGCATCAACCTCACCTTTCTAACGGGGCACTAAGTGGCACGAACCGTAAATAGCTTAAACAACAAGGGCAATATGTTCTCCACGTATTGGTTCCAGTCGGAAATGGGCCTGCCGATTGCGGCGTCACGTGTGCAGCCCACCAACGACCAAACCAACGTCAAAACTAGTTCGGCTCGGCTCGGTTCGGCTCGGCATGTTTGTCATCGTGCATGGGGTTCAAAATTTTGACTGGAAAGTAATTATTGTTATTTAATAAGAACTGGAGTAAGTAATTAATGTGATTGGAAATTGGTATTTAATACCATTTATGTCTTCTATAAATTTCAGGATGGTGAAAAAGTACCAACATCAAACTTGAAGTACATCTGGAAAGAAGCAAAAGAAGAAAAGAAAAGATGAAGCAGCACATTTATAACAGTGAACCCAATCTTTACTCTTTATAAACAACCTGAATATATATATAATTAAAAATAAAAATTTTAGCTATTTAATATTATATAATTATAGTTAAATATTTTTAATTTATATGGTTAATGTGAGGAATGTTTTTTTTAGTTGGATGTGTTCGATTTCACTGAATTGATACGATATTTATAATAAATTTAAATTTAATTTTTTTTTTATGTGCATGCAATATATGTACACGTTATTAATTTATAATGTACTGAAAATGACACAATTTTTTTAATAGTTGTTAACAAAATAATTATGTCAAGGATTCTCATTAGAATTTATTAGTCATGGCACTCCATGTAGATATCTAGCAAAAACTCGTGAAATAGCCTTTGAATCCTAAAAATATATATTCAAGAACAAATTTAGCAAATTATCGAATTAGTGTATTAGGGTAATACAATTTAGTAGCCATAGTCATAGAGAATATTTGAGCCATTGAGGTAATATTATGGATATTGATGCACAAGATTGTATGATTATTATTCTTCTATTTTATTCACATTCTAACATAAACTAGATTTTATACTTTTTTAGGGTTATTTACCCTCCTATATTTTATGTTTATTATATGGACCTCTTCTATGTTTTATATTTTATGTAAATGGTTATTACACTAACCATCCTTAAAAAAATAAAGCATAGGAGAGGCCAGTGTCATTATTTTCAAAATAAGGAAGGTATGTGTAATAAACATAAAATATAAGAAATATTAGTGTAAATAATCAAACTTTCTTATAATGTTCTGATTGTTATAACGTGGGTTACTAAAGGGTTGGATTTCCACTTTATTTTTAGTCCCACATTGGTTAGAGATTAGTATTACATCTTCATTGGGTTGTATAAATAAGACATTTGCCTCCCACTATGTGATTACACTAATAAGAGATCTTCTCTTCTATTTTCTTCTTCCTTCTTCTACGTTTATTTTAACATGTTATCGACACGAAGCTCTAACGGGAGGAAATAAGCGAGAGCATCTCAGTGAAGCCGATATTTGCGGATTCTCCACTTTAGTAATAGGTATGGTTATTTATGTTTATTTTTTCTGCATATGCATACCCTAGGCGCAGCCTGATGTTGATGTTTATACATCTCTTGACATACCGCTAGGGCAAAAAGAATAATTTTTATCCATTCATCTCACTTTCTTTTAGTTAACTCTGATAGCACTCCGGTGTTAAGCGCATATAGATCTCTCGGAGAGAACATTGGAGTTATTTTTTATTTCTTTCTTTCTTTTATATATGTTAATATATTCAGATCAAAACCATTAGAGATCTGATGACCATGAACATGAATTATTTGATCTATATATATAAGACTTCTGGAACATCATTGTTCAAAGCATACCATATGTGATATTTTTGAAAGACTTCTTGAACATAATCATTGTTCGAAGCATACCATGAACATCTAGTGTTTGGTATTTACTTACGATTTTTGAAACATCATTGTTCGAAGCATACCATGAACAAGATTTGTTTGGTATAAATAGACTTCTGAAATATCATTGTTTGAAGAATACACCATGAACATTAATTGTTTGGTGATTTACCAAGTTCTTATGTTAACTTGTTATTATTGATTTTATACAGCAATATGTCGAGCCTCACAAAGCATGATTTCAAGTCTTTAAACTTAGAAGGCCAGAACTTTCTCAACTGAAGATTGGATGCTGAATTGCTCCTTCAAGCCAAAAGCTTAGGTGACGCAATTGTGGCTAATAAGCCAATATCTGCCCAAGATAAAGTGAAGACTTTAATTTTTCTAAGACATCATATTCATGATGATCTCAAGGCTGAGTACTTAACAGTCAAGGACCCCTTGGTGCTATGGAATTCTCTAGCTGAGAGATATGATCACCAAAAAATGGTCATACTACCAGGTGCACTCCATGAATGGCTCAATCTACGTTTCCAAAATTATAAGACAGTTGCAGCCTATAATTCAGCTATGTTCAGGATTACTTCACAATTGAAGTTATGTGGTGAAGAAGTGACAGAGCATTTCATGCTAGATTTAGATCAAGTTATAATAATTGACAATATATCAAGTTTAACCATTTAGTAGCATATTAATATATTATTAATTTTTGTTTTTGAAAGGTATGGACAATGATGATAGCATATGCTTGATAGATAGTGCAACAACTCACACTATATTGAAAACTATGAAGTTTTTCACAATATATGCCTCAAACACTGCAAAGGTGACCACCATTGTTGGACCCGTGCAGATTATAGAAGGTTATGGTAAGGCCGATGTTGTGTTGCCAAATGGAACACACTTAGTTATTTAAAATAAATTATTCTCTAGTAGATCTAATAGAAATATACTCATCTTTAGAGTTATTCGAATCAACGGATTTTATGTTGAAACCATGAACGATGATAGCAAAGAGTATCTTTGTATCACCTCTAATGTTGGAAGCAATAAGCTCATATTAGAAAAGTACAAGTTAATCTCCTTGGGGCTATATCAAACTACTCTAAATATAGTATAATCCCACCCCATCACTAGCAAAAGGCTAAAGGATCCAAGGAATCTAATTCTTTGGCATGACAGATTAGGTCATCCAGGATCGACTATGTTGAGAAAGGTCATCAACAATACCAATGGTCATAATTTATCATACCAAAGTCTTTCCTTTCCTACTGAATATTTGTGTGTAGCTTGTTCACATGGTAAACTCATCACACGACCTTCACTTCTCAAAATAGCTTCTGAATCACCATCATTCCATCAGAGAATATAAGGTGATATTTGCGGACCAATTGATCATGCTAGCGGACCTTTCGGGTATTTTATGGTTCTAATATATGCTTCTAGTCGATGGTCAAATATTTTCTTACTCTCATCTAGAAATATTGCCTTCTCCAAGCTACTTTCTCAGTTGATTAAGCTTAAGACTCATTTTTCTGACCAACATGTTAGAACGATTCGACTTGATAATGCATCTGAGTTCACTTCCCGTACTTTTGATGATTATTATGCTTCTGTAGGAATAGAAGTTGAATATTCTGTCCCTCATGTTCATTTCCAAAATGGTTTAGCAGAGTCCTTGATTAAGCATTTTCAACACATAGTAAGGCCTTTACTCATGCAATCATACTTACTTGTTTCAGCTTAGGGACATTACATGCTGCTAAATTGATCATTGTTAGGCCAACTGCATATCATAATTTTTTACCATCATAACTTGTGACAGGCCATCAACCTAACATCTCTCATTTGCGTAAATTTGGTTGTGCTGTTTATGTTCCTATTCTCCTCCCTCAGCGCTCTAAAATGGGACCTCAGCGCCGTTTAGGAATTTATATTGGTTTTGATTCGCCCTCAATCATTAGATATTTGGAACCTTTAACTGGTGATATTTTTACTACTAGATTCGCAGACTGCCATTTTGATGAGACTAAATTCCCGCTGTTAGGGAAAGATAAGAAAGAAAAAAATATTCTTACAGAATCATTCGCCATAAATAAACGGCATAAATTATCGTAGGATAATCTCACTGTCTCATCTAGATCCTCGTACTAATCAATGTGAAACTGATGTACGAAGGATATTACATCTACATGAGATTGCAAATTAAATGCCAGATGCATTTACTGATGTAGCTAAAGTGATTAAATCACATGTGCCAGCTGCAAATGCGCCAGCTCGAATTGGTATCCCCGTAGAAAAAATAGCAGAGTAGCTAATGAATCTACTGCACCCCAGAAGCATGATAGACCTATAGGTTTGAAGGACTTAGTCCATAAAAAGAGAAAATGCCCAAGTAACACTCTTAAGGAGGTTACACATAATGCTCAAGAAGAGGTTATGAATGACAGTTTCATACTCTCTGAAAACTCAGAAGAGGTTATTGTCTTAGAAAAGACACAAGCCCAAGAGGAGGCTCAGGTACCTGATGTCACGCCCCGATCTCCCGCAGGCTAATCGGCCGTTCCCGCTAGGCGGGAATCACCCACGCCAGCGCTCCCGCGGAACGATCGCTTGACCCATCCGGGCGTGATGCCGCACGAGCGTGGGCCACGCCCGTGCAAGGCCGTGATTCATTGGCTGGCGGTAAGAGTTCTAAGCCACAGTGTCGCACAGATTGTCCGAGTGCAGCGGAGTCATGAACGCATAGGCGATCGGTAACGGGTTCATTGAGTCGAGAAATATAGCGGAAGCATTGAAACACAAGTTGAAGTAAAGAAAGCTCTTTTATTGATATGAACAAGTGTTACAGGCGGCGTATAGCCGAGATTACAAGTCGCTCAAGCCTCTCTCTGAAACAGTAAAATCGTGCCAAGTGGCTACAATTGTGGAATAATTGTACAGGCGATGTTCAGGCGAGTTCGGGCTATGTTCACAACATTATGTCTTGTATATGTGCTTCAGTCCCGGACGCACCGTTGCTTCGGAGTGATGTCCACGCCTTAGCACGCACGTTGGAGGCGTCCGCACCGAACGAGGTTCTCCCGCACCCTGCATACAAACTGGTGGATTATCAGTACATTAAATGCACTGGTGGGGAAGCTACTCGCCCGCTCGACAAATCTAAACACGTAATACAGGTTCCGTGCACAACTATTAAGTTGTCTTTCTAGTTGCCTTAGGATCAGTTTCATGCAAATATTGAATAGCCTAACGTGTCGGACAGTGCGCCGTGCGATGTTTAAGGAAACACGGCGAGACTTACCAACTTACCATCTCCTTCCATGTCCAAGGCAAACATTGAGGCAAATATGCTAATTCACGCACGGACAAGTATAAGCATTCATGAGGCAAGCATATGCAAACACGAGGGTCGTTTTTAACAGGATCGTTCAGGTGTTTAGTTGTTCTTGATGCGATGCAGTGACTCGCACGCGGATAGCCGCTAAGCGAGGATGACTTATCTATATGAACAGGAGTCGCTGGCATAGCCATAAAGGACAATAGTCACTGGCGATAATGGTATGCAGCAAAAGTACAAGGGGCGCTACATGCCATCCCGTCCAGCACAATGGACTATACAATACGGTTCAGTCACTGGAGAGAATGGTATGCAACGAAAGAACAAGGAGCGCTGCATGCCATCTCGTCCAGCACAATGGACTGTACTATAACGTGAGTTCCATCCGGATCGGATCGGTCCCAGTGCCCCGGTGACCGTCCGTGGAACTATACCTCATTTCCGAGTTGTCCGCGACATGCAATCGTTGGGTCTTTCCAATTATCACGAGATACACGAGAACAAGAGTGCACTAGAATAAGAGAACACGAGTGCACACAAGAACACGAGTACAAGAGATACTTGAATCATGATTCTGTACAGTGATTAACTTGTCTTGATGCATTCCCCTGGTTCGGGGCTGCCTGGTGACCTAACGGTCCCGGATACTTGCAGGGTCAAACATGCACGGAACGACTACTTAGTAGTCTCTCGGAGTTGGATGAAAACAAGGCAACATTCAAGCAGACAAGCATGCGTTTTCTAAGGAACATAAGCAGGCACGTTGCTCGGACCCGAAGGTAAGCCGAGAGTTGAAACCGTTAAGGGACTTAACATGCGAGGGTCTGAACATAAGCAGTGTTTCAATTTCCATGTTCTAGCAAGCAATACAAGTTGGGATTATTCCCTTAGCTAGGTGCGTTGGATTTATTAGCATGCAGGGGGTGAATCACCTAGCGACTAGCATAAACATTCCAGATTTTATGTGTGCTGGCTAAGCAAAGACAAGTTCACCGTAGCCACCCACCTTAGCGATGATTCGCCTCGGTAGAGCGATACGTCAAGCGAGCCTCTGAAAGTCCAAGCCGGATTCCTGTAGGGGCAAGTCTGGATATCTTTTGCTTCTCTTTTGAGGCAAGGCGGGTCGGGACAGTTGCACTATTGCCGTTTGAGACGGCAGTCCGCTTGAGCGGAACGGGGTGTTACATCCTACCCAACTTAGAAAAAGTCTCGTCCTCGAGACTTACTAAGGACAAGCAGTAATCTAGGGTTGAGGCAATCCTAGACAAGTCGTTGCACTTGTTTCATTTGGATTTTTACTTGCACAAGCGTCGAAATCAGCACATCGCTTAGACTGGATCGTGCGCACTTTCGAAGTGCACTTCTAGCGTGAACACGTCAACCAGCTTAGTGATAGCGAAGTCTCAGCACTCGAGTTTTACCTTTTCTTAAGTCTTGGATGGTGCACTAGTTCAAGGCGTCCCTCGAAAAGATGCATTCAACCAAACTTAGAGTTAGTAAAAATCGGACAAGCTACTAGCGATACTCTCAAGGGTTCGCACAGGTTGGCACAAAGGCCACTCGCAGCACAGCATACACAAGCAAGCATATCATATCATTCAAAACGCATTTTGAAAGTATTTAGACTTATTGTTGGAACATCCCATCGAGGCATTGAGAGAGAGCGTGCACATAACCCACGAACGAGCTTTCGAAACAGAGATATCGAATCGAAGTCCAAAGGCGTAGAAGCCAGGCTCTGATACCAATATGTCACGCCCCGATCTCCCGCAGGCTAATCGGTCGTTCCCGCTAGGCGGGAATCACCCACGCCAGCGCTCCCGCGGAACGATCGCTTGACCCATCCGGGCGTGATGCCGCACGAGCGTGGGCCACGCCCGTGCAAGGCCGTGATTCATTGGCTGGCGGTAAGAGTTCTAAGCCACAGTGTCGTACAGATTGTCCGAGTGCAGCGGAGTCATGAACGCATAGGCGATCGGTAACGGGTTCACTGAGTCGAGAAATATAGCGGAAGCATTGAAACACAAGTTGAAGTAAAGCAAGCTCTTTTATTGATATGAATAAGTGTTACAGGCGGCGTATAGCCGAGATTACAAGTCGTTCAAGCCTCTCTCTGAAACAGTAAAATCGTGCCAAGTGGCTACAATTGTGGAATAATTGTACAGGCGATGTTCAGGTGAGTTCGGGCTATGTTCACAACATTATGTCTTGTATATGTGCTTCAGTCCCGGACGCACCGTTGCTTCGGAGTGATGTCCACGCCTTAGCACGCACGTTGGAGGGGTCCGCACCGAACGAGGTTCTCCCGCACCCTGCATACAAACTGGTGGATTATCAGTACATTGAATGCACTGGTGGGGAAGCTACTCGCCCGCTCGACAAATCCAAACACGTAATACAGGTTCCGTGCACAACAATTAAGTTGTCTTTCTAGTTGCCTTAGGATCAGTTTCATGCAAATATTGAATAGCCTAACGTGTCGGGTAGTGCGCCGTGCGATGTTTGAGAAAATACGGCGAGACTTACCAACTTACCATCTCCTTCCCTGTCCAAGGCAAACATTGAGGCAAACATGTTAATTCACGCACGGACAAGTATAAGCATTCAGGAGGCAAGCATATGCAAACACGAGGGTCGTTTTTAACAGGATCGTTCAGGTGTTTAGTTGTTCTTGATGCGATGCAGTGACTCGCACGCGGATAGCCGCTAAGCGAGGATGACTTATCTATATGAACAGGAGTCGCTGGCATAGCCATAAAGGACAATAGTCACTGGCAGCAATGGTATACAGCAAAAGTACAAGGGGCGCTACATGCCATCCCGTCCAGCACAATGGACTATACAATACGGTTCAGTCACTGGAGAGAATGGTATGCAACGAAAGAACAAGGAGCGCTGCATGCTATTTCGTCCAGCACAATGGACTGTACTATAACGTGAGTTCCATCCGGATCGGATCGGTCCCAGTGCCCCGGTGACCGTCCGTGGAACTATACCTCGTTTCTGAGTTGTCCGCGACATGCAATCGTTGGGTCTTTCCAATTATCACGAGATACACGAGAACAAGAGTGCACTAGAACAAGAGAACACGAGTGCACACAAGAACACGAGTACAAGAGATACTTGAATCATGATTCTGTACAGTGATTAACTTGTCTTGATGCATTCCCCTGGTTTGGGGCTGCCTGGTGACCTAACGGTCCCGGATACTTGCAGGGTCAAACATGCGCGGAATGACTACTTAGTAGTCTCCCGGAGTTGGATGAAAACAAGGCAACATTCAAGCAGACAAGCATGTGTTTTCTAAGGAACATAAGCAGACACGTTGCTCGGACCCGAAGGTAAGCCGAGAGTTGAAACCGTTAAGGGACTTAACATGCGAGGGTCTGAACATAAGCAGTGTTTCAATTTCCATGTTCTAGCAAGCAATACAAGTTGGGATTATTCCCTTAGCTAGGTGCGTTGAATTTATTAGCATGCAGGGGGTGAATCACCTAGCGACTAGCATAAACATTCCAGATTTTATGTATGCTGGCTAAGCAAAGACAAGTTCACCGTAGCCACCCACCTTAGCGATGATTCGCCTCGGTAGAGCGATACGTCAAGCGAGCCTCTGAAAGTCCAAGCCGGATTCCTGTAGGGGCAAGTCTGGATATCTTTTGCTTCTCTTTTGAGGCAAGACGGGTCGGGACAGTTGCACTATTGCCGTTTGAGACGGCAGTCCGCTTGAGCAAAACGGGGTGTTACACCTGAAAGCAAAGATATCTCTGTATTTTATACATATACAAGAGAGGTATGAGATCGCAAAGATATAACAATAGATGATATATTCTCATTCTCAGTAGCTACTGAAATATCTAAGGGCAATGATGACACTGAACTACGTAGCATCGATGAATGTCGACAAAGAAAAGATTGGCCAAAATGGAAGGATATTATTTAAGCAGAATTGAATTCCCTTAATAAATGTGGAGTGTTCGGACCTATAGTACAAACACCAAAAGACCTCAGACCTCAGACCGGTGGGTTACAAGTGGGTGTTTGTAAGAAAGCGAAATAAAACGAATAAAATCGCTTGATTTAAGGCATGATTAGTAGCACAAGGGTTTTCTTAGAGACCCGGGATTGATTACGAAGAGATATATTCTCCTGTAATGGATGCAACAACGTTCTGTTATTTGATAAGTCTGACAGTTGAGAAAAAGCTGGACATGAGACTTATGGACGTTGTAACAACATATCTATATGGTGATTTAGATAGCGATATCTATATAAAAAAATTAGATAGATTTAACCTACCCAGCTCAAAAGCTAAGAACATGCATTTCATAAAGTTAAGACGTTCATTGTACGGTTTGAAACAATCTGGAAGGATATGGTACAACTGTCTTGTGAATATATGAAAAGGGAGGGATATGAGAATAATCCTATATGCCCATGTGTCTTTATAAAAAAATCTAAGGAGGATTTTGCTATAGTTGCAGTATATGTCGATGACATAAACTTGATTGGGACAAGAAATAAAATCAATGAGACTGCAAACTATCTAAAAAAGGAGTTTGAGATAAAAGATCTCGGAGACACGAAATATTGTCTCGGATTACAAATTGAGCATTGCACTAATGGAATTTTAGTGCATCAATCCAAATACACATAAAATATATTGAAACAGTTCAATATGGATAAAGATCATCCCCTTAGCACTCCAATGGTTGTTCGATCTTTAGATATCAATAAAGATCCATATCGTCCTAAGGACGACAATGAAATGATGCTAGGACCCGAAGTATCGTACCTTAGTGCCATTGAGGCATTAATGTATCTATCACAATGTACAAGGCCAGACATATCATTCTCTGTCAATCTGTTGGCTAGATATAGCTCGGCGCCAACTCGCAGATATTGGAATGTCATTAAACATGTGATGAGATATCTTCGTGGAGTTACCGACATGGAATTATTTTATACTTGTGGTTTATCTAACATCGCGAATCTAGTTGGCTTTACAGATTCAGGTTATTTATCTGATCCCTAGAAAGGTCGTTCATAAACTGGATATGTGTTTCTTAATAGCAATGTAGCTATTTCTTAGCGTTCAACAAAACAGACAATGGTTGCTACCTCCTCAAATCACTCAGAAATATTGTCTCTCCATGAATCAAGTAGAGTGTATTTGGCTGAGATCGTTGATTCAACACATTCGTAGCTCCTGTCACATTTTTTCTATTATAGATACTCCAACTGTTATTCATAAGGATAATGCAGCATGTATTGCACAAATTCAAGGTGGATTCATTAAAGGAGACAGGACCAAGCACATCTCACCGATTTTTTTTATACTTACGAGCTTCATAAGAACTTTGATATTGACGTCCAACAAGCTCGCTCAAGTGATAATCTTGTAGACTTGTTCACCAAATCGTTGCCAAAGTCAACTTTTCATAAACTAGTTCATGGAATTGGAATGCGACGTCTTCGTTAGCTGATTGTTCATAATCAACATCATCATGGGGAGTGATTGTTTTCAGGGGGAGATACATTTTGTATGGACTATAACGCGTTGTACTCTTTTTTCTTAGTCATGAATTTTTTTTTCCATTGGGTTTTTCTGACAAGGTTTTAATGAGTCAACATTAAGCGTGTCCAACACTTATCTAAGTCATCCTAAAGATTGTACTCTTTTCTTTCGCACAGGTTTTGTCATAATGGATTTTCCTGACAAAGTTTTAACGAGGTAATAGGCTTAGAGATGATGGTCATCCAAAGGGGAGTGTTATAACGTGGGTTACTAAATGGTTGGATTCTCACTTTGTTTTTAGTTCCACATTGCTTAGAGATTAGTATTACATCTTTATTGGGTTGTATAAATAAGACATTTGCCTCCCACTATTTGATTATACTAATAAGATATCTTCTCTCCTATTTTCTTCTTCCTTCTTCTACGTTATTCTAACACCGATCAAAATTTTAGAGATGTGACGATGATTAGATATATATTTATATTATCTCAACATATCTTCACCATTAGGGAAGCTTCAATTTTGTTTATAAAAATTTGTCTAAATATGTTGTGGAGAATTAATATCTGGATGGTTCTAATATTATGTTAAAGTTTATGTCGGCGCATAAGGATATGTTTGACAAATAATTTTTTTTAAACTAAGAAACTATTTACCGAATTCGAGTGACCCTTGTGGTTATATGGGAGAGAGATAAGAATCTGGCTGGGTGGCGGAAGATTGGTGGATCGAGCCACGGGGACGTATTATTCCTTCCATTTATTTGGTGGGAGCTGGGGGACAGTGGGTCCAAAAGACATGCAATACAGTGTGCACAAAGTCCCGAGCTTTAAGTTGGACATCTCAAAAAAAGTTTCTTTCTTTTTTAGTTTTTAAAAACTGCAAGAAACTAAAAAAAAGTATTCAATTAAATGTTTTATGTTTGCTATAAAGTAAAAGAAAACATTAGTGATGCCATGTAATAATAAAATAATCATTTATATATAGTTAAAGATAACTGTTTAATTTTGAAAAGTAATAAAATAATAAATAATTTGTTCATAATTTTCTATCAATTTGAATGGAAACTACTTTCCACTTTAGTAGTATATCCTACCAGTTTCGCAATAATTTTTTTCATTTACCGGACATGCAATTAAATTAAAACTAGCACTAGTTTTCTAAAAAAATTAACTTCCTATTTGCCAAACATATCATAAAGTTGTAATGAGGGTCTAGGTTTAAAATATTTGTTATTTTACACTGCTAAGATTATTTTGCTAAGATTATTTTCTAACTTAGATATTTAACAACTGAACTCGAGTGACCCTTGTGGTTACCGGAAAAAGTTATAAGTTTCTGACTGGGTGGCGAAAGATCGGTAAATCGAACCACTAGGACGTATTATTTCTTCCATTTATTTGGTGGGAGTTGGAGACAGTGGTCCCAAAAGACTTTATTATTCTTTCAATTTATTTAGTGGGAGTTGGAAGCAGTCATCTCAATTTTTTTTTGTTTTTTGATATTTAACAGAACAAAACTAAAGAAAATTATAACCGATCTAAAAGACGAAGTCTGTAAAATTGTTTCTCAATTAAATACAAAACTAAAAAGTTCACATTTTTAACGGAAAATTTCGTTCAGAGCAACGGAGATTTAAAATTTTTCAATAAAAGCATTCGATTTTAAAAAAAATTCAATGAAAGCATCAGAACGTCTTTCTAAGGACGTTTTACATATTTCCGTCCACTCGTTTTTTCTAGAAAAAGCGTCCTTCTTAGGGGCGTTTTTCCTCTCTCTCTATTCACTCTCTCTCCTTCTCTCACTCTCACTCACACTCTCTCTCTCTCTATTCACTCTCTCACTCTCTCTCCTTCTCTCACTCTCACTCACACTCTCTCTCTCTCTATTCACTCTCTCTCCTTCTCTCACTCACACTCTCTCTCTTCTCTCTCTGTTCACTCTCTCACTCACTCATTCACTCACACTCTCTCTCTTCTCTCTCTGGTTCAAGAAGGTCACCTCGTAGATCGGCCTAGAGTTCATGAAGAAGAAAATGGGATCCATCCCCTCGCGGTCGTCGCGTGGAAGAGCCCCAGCCTGTAGTTCATGGCCACGGGCACGATCCTGTCGGTCAACTCCGCAAAGAAAGCGCTGAACCTCAGCAGGAACGGCTCTCGGCATGTCGTGCCCTCGGGGCACACCACTAGGTCGTCTTCTCCAGCTCCGTCTTTATGCGGCTCGCGTCGATCTCGCGGTCCCGGCTCAGCCGGACGGTCCGTATGGGTGACAGTATTTCAGAGAGGCGGGAGATGGAGTACGTGACGGCGGGGACGTTGCGGCCGAGAATCGAGGAGAGGACGACGGGGTCCATTAGGGAACGGTTGGTGCAAACGAAGAGGACGTCGCTCTTGGACTTGGCCGGAGGGAGAGGGAGGCGCCCGCGGACCACCATGCCCCTAGTGTTGAGTGAGAGAGAGGAGAGAGTGTGAGTGAGAGAGAGAGAGAGAGAGGAGAAGAGAGATGAGAGAGTGTGAGTGAGAGAGAGGAGAGAAAATAGAGAGAGAGAGAGGAAAAACACCCTTCCAAAGGACATTTTTCTATTATATATTTTACTTTTCTAACGGAAGTTCGTAACGGAGTGGACGGAAATATGTAAAACGTCCTTAGAAAAGCCGTTCTGATGCTTTTATTGAAAATTTTAAAATTGAATGCTTTTATTGGAAATTTTTAAATCTTCGCTGCTCTGAACGAAATTTTCTGCATTTTTAATCAACGTAGAATAAGTATTACAAAGGTACAAATTTGAATTCAAATTTAAATTCAAATAAATCCGTGGGTGGTGGTGGTGGGGTGTGGTGGGGCGGGGGTTGTGATTTACAAGATCCCTTAACTGCTAGCAGTACAAACAAACAGATGAACTTCCAAACCCACCCCTTATCTTTTGATAAATTGCATAACCAGTGTGAAACACACACCAATGTGGCCAGTATTGAAAAAGATAATTTGGTTTAATTTGAACTTGATATCTTCTAACTATTAAATTTTTTTAATTTTATATCCATACCAATTACTATCATCAAAATTTTCAAATTGATATCCTCTGTCAGTCAAAAATTAATTTTATCCGTTTAAAAATAAATAAATAATTTTTTTTTGCCAAATTACTTCCCTCCTCCTCTTTGGATATTTGAAGTGATCACGAAGGAAAATAATATTTTTGTTATTTTAAATTTTTTGTTAATATTATTAGAATATTAAGTTGTATAATTATAATTGAGGTATTAAAATGTCTAATATTAAAAATTTAAGGTATCGAATTGAAAATTTTAATAGTCGAAGATATTGATTTGAAATTACCGAAATAATAAAGCCACTATAAACTGTGTCCCCAGTCACCATCATCACCAACAAACTCTATAGTATTGCCACTATAAAACTTTCCACACCTGGACATACCCACCACTCTCTCTCTCTCTCTCTCTCTCTCTCTCTTTCTTTTTCTCTCTAGTAGTGAGTGGTGACAATGTGGGAGAAAACTTTTGTGTCAAAGTACTCCTCCTCCTTCCTTGTGGTCTTCTTAGTGCAGGTTCTAGTGCATGGCCATGGGGTCTTGGTCACTGCTCAGAGGTCTAGAGCCTCTCCATGGCAAACCTTGAGTGGTACTCTCGTAGCTTGTTTTTGAGCTAATATGATTTTCTAATGAATTTTGGATATTTTTGTATAAAACATGTTCAAATGCCAACTTTAGTGATGATGGATATTTATGGCATGCATGTGCCTAGATTATGTTGTTTTGACATATTTTTAGTAGGTGCATGGGAGATGTTAGTTATTGATGAACATCTTATATGTCCAAAACTGTCTGAATACTTCAATTATAACCATCTTATATTTAATTTTCTTTGTTAATTCCTAGAATTATGTATTCAATCCCGCTAATCTTTTTCTTTGGTAGGAAGTAGAAGGCATGGGAGATAGAAGAGTGGAAGAGA
Organism: Iris macrosiphon; assembly: GCA_036927795.1. NCBI lineage: Eukaryota > Viridiplantae > Streptophyta > Magnoliopsida > Asparagales > Iridaceae > Iris > Iris macrosiphon. The sequence continues at coordinate 175,668,444 of JAYESA010000004.1, forward strand.
TTTATGGCAAACTCTGAGTTTCTCGAGATTTTTTTGTTTTTGTTTTGTTTGTTTTAGAGAAAACCAACCTAATTAATCTTCATAAGATCGATAGTTTCTTCTCATTTATAATGAAAGAGAATGCAACCATAGAATCAATATTGGAAATAGTATTAGTTTCTTAGAAGTCAAGAATGCAAAGCATAGAATGCTGACTCAATCTTATATAAAGATAGGGTGAACCTTTGACTAACATAAATAAACCCAAATAATCTATTAATCCTAAATAAACCAAATAATCTATTAATCCTAAAATAGAGCCGAAACATACAAAGACTTATATTAGCTCTTAAGTTTGATTTCACCAAATCCCAGTTAATTTGTAATCACCCGTGCGTGTTTGTTAGCAAGGAATTGGAATTCCATGAAAAGATTAAAAATCATGGCGCCGAGATTCCCGGAAATTCCAATTATTGTTTTCTGGTTTTCATGCTAACGTTCATGGAATGTTGATCCTAGTGTTTTTCATGGAGATAATTGGAATTTTCAAGAATTATAATCCATGTTTGGTTGGAATTTTCAACTTAGGGACCTGCATGGGCCACCATAAAAACGTGTCACGATCCGTACCCAGATAAATCAGGCACCGGTTCGCGAGTACGTCCAGCCTACGCAACGCAACTGACGGAATCGAAAACGGGTAAACGAGCAGGGAGATACGCGTACCTGAACAGGGTCCGAAAAACCCGAAAATTCCGTGTCCGACACGTGTCAGACACAAGAGAACTAGGGTTAGGGTTTTGGGGTCTGCTTGGCCGGAGGCGGCGGCCCGGCCGGAGCTGAGGCGGAGGGAGGCCGGGGACAGCGTCGCCGGGGCTCGGGGCGCGGGGAGTACGAGGTCAAGTGTGGATCTGTGGATCCACAAATATTTCTACACGATTGCACGAGATTTCAATAAATTGTCTTCTCATGTTTTGCAAGAGAATTCTTATTCCCCATTTTTATTAATAGAAAAGTGAGGATTCATGAGATTTTAAGTGGGAATTGCAATTCTTACTTTCCTTGCAACTAAAAGATAAAATTTAGGTAAATTTTCGGAAGTGAGACTATGGGAAATAATGATCTAAGTTGTTTAGCGCGGCGCGGAAGCATTTGCCAACCCATCTGAGATGACCAACCATCTACGAACACCGAGCACAGATAAAGACAAGTATATGGCAGTGACTACGTCACCTGGACAAATTTTAGAGATTTATAACTCAAATGAAATTACAAGATTGCAAAAAAATAATGATGAAACCCTTTGCCCTAATAGGTTCAACCCCCTCACCACACTCAAGAAAAAAAGCAGAAGATTACAATTAAAATCACTCACCAACCCGTAGCAATCTTCCTAACCGAAGTTGACGACTCCTCGATTAGATCTCCTTCTTCCTTTTGTCTTGGATGACGAAATCCTAAGAGCAAAGCACGGGCTTTCTTTTAGATTTTCTGTGGACAAGCACCCCGAATCTTCAACTTCTGCTTCTCATTTTGTGCCTCCACCCTCCTCCCTATTTATATGATGAGAAACCTATTTTAGGGTTGGAAAATCCTAAAAATAGTCAACCATAAGATCCAGCCGTCCACTAGCATCCAACGGTCCAAAATATAACATAAAAACTCCAAAATTCGCGCAGCCGTCGCCGACACCGAACTCGGACCGAGTTCGGTTCGAAGGTTCTGGAATACCACACCGAGTTCGGCCCAAACTCGGCCAGGGACCGAGTTTGGACCGAACTCTGTCCCATTCAGCAGACTTGATTCCCAACAATCTCCCCCTCTAGTCTGATGAGAGGTGTTGGCTCCATGGCTCCTCAACTGGACTCTATGCTTGTCACACCGCGACAGAAATCCTGCTCCCCCATGCCACTGATCTCCGATCTTCCGAGTTGCTTTGTATCTTCCGTCATTTCCTGCTCCTCGACCTTCACATTGATGCTAGCTGCCATGCGTAGCACCTCCTGCACTACTGGAATCCTATCAATATCGATGACACGACCAAGACCGAAATCCCTGACGATCAGCCTCACCGTGAGTTTTGGCTGCATGTCCCCGACTTTTGTCTTCCATCGGAGCGTGTTAATGTTCCGACGAGCATCTTCAGCCTTGGCTGGCCCAACCAAGCGGACGGTGCGATTCTCCCAAGATTCGAACTCCTGAATCTGCCCACATTCGTGTTCGAACCTGAAGCTCCCCCATACACATGCGTCCCCGAGCAGAACATTACGCGCTGTGCATGCCGTCGATGACCCACAACTTTTCATGAACTGTGTGAATGATGATGCTCCTGCCTCAGATTGAGTTTGCTGCAAACATTGATCTCCTCCATGGCCTCGAACTGCTGAAACCAATGTCAGTCCGTGAAGTTTTGACAAACCATCAGTCGCCAAAACCGGATCCATGAAGCAACCCCCACCTGGAGACCGACCAGCTGTCATGGGACCAACAGACTGACCCTAAATCTTTGACTCATCACCATTCGTCGCTTTGTCTCGATGAACCGAATCATCTGTATCCCTCAAAGTATCTCGAAGCCACTCCAAGGCAAGTTTTCGACGATCCACCTCCTGTCGAATACCCCTCGAGCCTCCATCCGGTGTCTGTGGCCTGCCTGTACACCTCAGCGGCTTGAGCCTATACATGTCACAACACAAATCTTCTCGAGCCAGCTGCTGGGAACCCTTCGTAAGCATCCAATCTTTGTCCCCAAACAAACTGCGACAACCATCATCCGTCAGTCTCCCTACCGAAACCAAGTTGTAGCGCAAACTCGGTACATGTCGCACATCCTTGAGAACAAGCTTCTCACTAAGCTCTGTTGTCAAGTGCACATCACCGATTCCTACAACTGCAGCCGTCCCCTTGTTGCCCATATTCACACGTCCAAACCTGCTACCGCAGTATGACGTGAAGATCCTCTTACATGGAGTGGCGTGATACGACGCCTCTGTGTCCATGACCTAGTCGTCATCATGACACATGCCACAAGGTTCCGCTGCGTCGGTTGCTGCGATGATGAGATTTTTCATAGCCTTGAGATCCTCCTGATCATCCTTGCCTTTTGCCTCTCAGCTTTGAGATTCATGCAGTTCCTCTTGATATGACCCCTTTCGCCATAGTGATAGCAGCCCTCCTTGTGGTCCACAGTCGCAAGATCCCAATAACTCCCTTATGTCCTCGTCTGTGACTTGGGTCTTTCCTTCCAGTAAAAAGCCATAAGAGCGGACTCCTGTGACGATTCTACTTGCTTACGCCTGATCTCCTCGTTCAACAAGCTGCTTTTGACCGCCTCCATCGTGACAACTCCATCAGGAGCGGAGTTGCTCATCGATACTACCACCGTCTCCCAGCTTTCCGGAAAAGAACTCAAAAGCAAAAGGGCCTGAAGCTCATCCTCAATCACCATATTCATCGCAAACAGTTGATTGATGCTGCCCTGAACCTCGTTCAGATGTGCCACCGGTGCACCCTTTGTGTACTTCGAGTTGACGAGTTGGCGAATCAGAAACGCCTTGTTGTCAGCTGTCTTCCTTTTGTACAGCGAATACAACTTCTCTCACAATGCTTTTGCCGAACTCTCCATGGACACGTGGTGAAATGCCGAGTCGTCTAGCCATTGGCGGATGAATCCAACAGCCTTTCGATCCAGTCGTTTCATTCATCAGCACCTTTGTCCGTCGGCTTTGCGCTGTTGCCCTCCAACGGACCATGCAAGTCCTTGCACCAGAGTAGATCCTCCATCCTTGGCTTCTAAATCGTTCAATTTTTCCATGTGAGGGTGATCATACGAGTGTTCATCTGCTCCGTAGACATAGTTGCACCTTCCCTCTCGAGAAGAACCTGGCTCTGATACCACGTGTTGAGCGCGGCGTGAAAGTGTTTGCCAACCCACCTGAGATGATCAACCAATCTACGAACACCAAGCACAGATGAAGACAAGTATATGTCGGTGACTACGTCACCTAGACAAATTCTAACATTTATAACTCAGATGAAATTACAAGATTGCAAAAAACTAATGTTGAAACCCTTTGTCATAATAGGTTCAACCCCCTCACCACACTCAAGAAGAAAAGTAGAAGATTACAATTGAAATCACTCACCAACCCGTAGCAATCTCCCTAACCGAAGTTGACGACTCATCGATTAGATCTCCTTCTTCCTTCTGTCTTGGATGGCGAAGTTCTAAGAGCAAAGCACGAGCTTTCTCTTAGATTTTCTGTGGACGAGCACTCCGAATCTCCAACTTGTGCTTCTCATTTTGTGCCTCCACCCTCCTCCCTATTTATAGGATGAGAAACCTACTTTAGGGTTAGGAAACCATAAAAATAGCCAAACATAAGATCCAGCCGTCCACTAGCATCCCACGGTCCAAAAGATAACATAAAAATTTCAAAACCTGAGCAGCCGCCGCCAACACCGAACTCGGACCGAGTTCGGTTCAAAGGTTCTGGAACACCACATCGAGTTCGGCCCAAACTCTGTCCCCCTTCATCAGACTTGATTCCTAACATAAGTATCATAATGAGATCTTTTTTTCTATCTGTATCTTCTATATGGAAACAAAAAGACTAGTAACATTTACCTGCGATCCATATCTGCTAATTTTGATTGCAAATCATAATGGTTTGGGGATTTACATGGCACGGCTGGTAATACTAAGCTAGGTTTTCGGTAAATTTGCGAAGAACGAATAAGAAAAGGAGTATGTTATGAGAAGCACTAACCAAAGACATGGTAATGGAAAACTGATTAAGAAGTGAGGCACAATAAGCTATGTGTCAAGAATACGGACACATACATACACGATACAGATACGGGATACAAATATTTTCAAATAGGTACAAAAGTAGTTACCTATGTTGCATTAATATGGACAAGGATACAAACACGCGATACGGATATTGACACCGTTCTATCATGTCCCTGCAACATATTGACATAGACAATAAATATGGGAGGCTTGATAAAAGCAAGGTTCAAAGTATCGGCCGATACCAGACACCGTTCTATCATGTCCCCGCAACATTCTGACATAGACAATAAGTATGGGAGGCTTGATAAAAGCAAGGTTCAAAGTATCGGATCGGTTTTGAGCTAGTCCGATTCGATACTGCTAAAAGTTATTGGTATCGGCTGATCCAGAGTAAAAATTTATTGTATCGATCTGTATCGGCCGATACGGACCGATACGAGCCAATCTTCAACATCGAATTCCAGTAATTTAACAAAAAATGCAAAATTCAAAAGAGATTCGAATTACAGAAATCCTGTCATCAAATTCAGATAAAAAAAGCATCAATAATTAAATTATGAGACTAATTTTTTTTATAGATTAGATTAAAATGATCTAGCATCGTCGTCTTTAGAGGGAACAGAAAAAGCAGGCGGAGAGTAGAGAGAGGCTATGTTAACTTTGTTCATGTTAACTTTGTTCGTGAAAATCGATCTCTTGGTCGTCGTCATCGTCGTCTTCTTTTTCTTCTGGAAGGAAGAGCTCTCGACTTCTTGATGGAGGGAAAATGAGGAGAGGAGAGAGTAGTACAATAGTAGCCTCTCTTTTTTCACTGTTTGGAGTGGAGTAACCATTGTTTGGACTGTTGTCCCTCCCCACAAAAAAAACCATTGTTTGGAGTGCCGAAAAAATCATAGTTTGGAGTGTAGTAACTAGAGATTGGGACCTGCACTGCAATTTTGAATTCTGGATCCTTACTGGAGGTTGAATAAATGGGTGTTGTGTTGTAGGTGACTTTATAGGAGGGTAAGTGAGACAGGTGGCTAGTTATAGACACAAGGGTCAAGTGGCTTGTCATGGACAGGTGGGTCAGGTGGCTTGTCATGGACAGGAGGGTCAGATGGCTAGTCACGGGTAGAAGGGATAAGAGAACAGGTGTTCTATTCTGGTGTTCTATTCTAGATGATTTTTTTTAATTGTGTCCTGTTCTAGGCCAAATATATATATATATATATATATATATATATATATATATATATATATATATATATATATATCATCCTTTACGAAATAGTTATGGGACTCCTAATTTTTTGCCGATACTGTTGATACCAAAAAATCCGATACTCCGATTTGATACCACCGATATTGTCGATACTGCCGATACCGACACTTTTACAAAATGTCCGATACCGATATCGATACTTTGAACCTTGGATAAAAGAGGAGGTTGAATTGTGTAAATTTATTCCAACATTTACTGAATAATTAAGCGGTTAGTAATTATCACATAAACAATCAATTTCTAGTTAAAATGAATTTAAAATGTTCTTCTTTGTTAATGCGAGTAGTCGACTTGGGTGTGTTGTGTTGGTGTTTTCCACTTAGCTTTGGGAGTTTTAGCCCCCCATTGGAAAACCACCAATGTGTATATCTCAATATATAACTATGCTTAGTATTGGTATATGCACATGGGGTGGTGGTTCATGTGGGTTGACTTTTCTAGAGGGATTAAGTGTGAACTCTATTATGACAATCTTTGTTTTGTCACCACCTCTGGAAAGTTTTCCTTAGGAGCTAAGTCTCAAAGGGGCTTAGCGACTCGGACTCGGGCTCAATGACGCAAAGTGGAGCTTTGTTGACGCACTTAGCACGTTAGCATCGTCGCATGGCGCTCGTGCGCTCCTTTTATGCACGAGTTGCATGCACGGTTGCTAGCTCGGGCGCATGCAGCCTGGCGCTATGCGTTCGGAGGTTATGCGGCCTGGCGCTATGCAGCTAGGGGCTATGCGGCCTGGCGCTAGACGGCCAGGTTTGGATGGTTTGGATGAGCGAGTTACATGTGAAGGGGACAGGGTCTGCTATAGGTGGCCATGTGGCGCATGATTTTCTGTGCCTTCCAGAAAATACGGCGCATGTTGCGCAAGCGGCTACTTTCGGCGTTTGGCGGCATTGTCTGACTCGTGCAGTACAGCGTGACCGGCGGCGCAGGCGGCGCGGGTGGCGCATGCGTCTTTGACACCCAGATTTTGGGGGATCTGGTCGGTCAGTGTATATGCGGCCTGGAGCTCCTCAGGCCGCATATGTGTTGTTTTCCTCTATATATAGAGGACCTCTTCTTTCATTTGAAGAGAGAAAAACAGATGGAAAAACCGAGAACACCAGATCATATGCGGCCCAGTGTGTCCCCCTCCCACATGGTGTTTCTGAATATTTTCGAAGGTGACTTTGAGCATTCCAGAAGTTCATTTGTGAACTTGCTGGTTCCTGGGGGCAGATCGTTTGTACGGCGAATCTTGCTTTGAGCAACGATGATTTTGACCACCCCAGCAAGGAGCTTTTCTTCAGCACTTCAGCATTTTCTATGCTTCATTCTTTCTTATTGTAGCCTCTGCGAACGTAAAGAGAAGAACATTTTACTTGTTGCTTGTTGTAATCTTCATTTTTCTCGAAGTCTGTTTGTAACTTGTTCTTGGTTCATGCTTTGTTGGAATCGAGAAATATTAGATGGAAAACTCTTGTGTGAATCTCTGATCTTGACGACAACTTAGGTTCCATTAGAGAGCGAACCTTCGGGTCTTGTTAGTAGCTCTGTTATGGCCCTCGTTCTACCATCTTTGATCCGTCGAGGGAATAACAATCTCAAAGCAAGATCCGAAGCAAGATGAAAGAACATCCGATCAAATCTTCTCGGCAACAAGTTTTCACAAAACTTGAAAAGATTGACGGAATACACTTCGAACATTTGGATGAGAGGAGTCATTTGTCAAATGTTGAACGTGAGTTGTCGGAACCTACCATTTTCCATGATGGAGGAGTTAGCGTTTGAAGGACGTGCATTCTAGTTGGAAGAAAAATTACAAGTTGACCAAGGATTGCAGATTATGCGCATGGCAAGACTTAGCGCATGACAGTCCTTGGCGGTTGATAATACTCTTGCCGCATGGAATACTCCTGTCGCATGGCAGACTCTTGGCAGATGGCAGACTCTTGGCGCATTGAAGGTCCTACCGCATGGCAGAGCTGGCCGCATAGTGACTTATGTTCACGGACGTCTCTGCGCATGACAAGACTGGCGCATGCTGGGCTTTGCGCATGAAGGTCACTTCTCTGGATAGGACTTGGCGCATGGCTGGAATTGGAGCTTGAAAGCAGAACGAATTCAAACTAATATAGCAAGGTATAGCTAAAACTTGGTTCCTTTGATTACTTAACTTGGTTGCTATGATTGCGCAGGTTGAGTTATCAAGCGTGGTTACTGACTGGTGGGTAGACACTGGTGCATTCGTCCATGCATGCTCTGTGAAAGAGCTGTTTACCAAGGAAGAATACTATCTTAAAAAAATGTCTCTATGGCGAACAAGTGTCAAGTAGGAGATCTAGGGATCAGAATTTTGATTCTGGACTTCCGGCTCGAGGAAGAGATTGCTCTTATTGAGTTGTATCTCATCTGACTAAGACATGTCTTTTTCGACAAAGATGTCTAGTTCAGGAATATTTCCAAGATGTGGGGGTAAGGAGGTGGAGAGACGTGATGAATGTGTTCAGACACAGGTAGTCAGAAATTCGTTTAGCTGGGTGGCTACAAGTACATATTCTCTGGAGCTGGAGTGCTCAGATATTGTGACTTCTATTCTCCACAAAGGCCGGGATGAAGTTTATTATTTCTTTCTTCGACGATTTTTCGGAAAATGCATTCGCGTATCTTCTCATATTCGAAGGATGAAGCGTTCGAGAACCTCAGGGACTTCAAGTTTGGAGTTGAGCATCATACCGGTCTACAACTCAATATACTCAGAAATTATCTAGACGAAGGGCATAGAACATGGAATTTACTATGGAACATGCATCGTTCTTTGGATTCGCATTGTTCAGCTTAGAATATGGAATTGACTATGGACATGCATCGTTCTTTGGATTCGCATCGTTCAGCCTAGAACATGGAATTTACTATGGAACGACATCTTCGGCCTCTCCAAGTCCATTGAAGGTATAGATATGAAGGACGAGCAGTTAACAGTAATGCTGATTTCTATATTGTTGTACAAAGGGCCTTCCAGATTGTCTGTGGGAGAAGGTTGAACTTACGGTTATGTCCTAAGTACCATTAGTCACTTCTGATGTAACTCTGGTTAAAAGTTAGATCCACATGAATATCATTCGTATGTGGGGGTTTTAGGCGTATGAGTAGTTTCCGGAGGACCTTACCAGCCAGAGTTGTTGGCACTTCTGTAGAAGAAGTTGTAGTCCCAGAAGGAGTTGTCTTTAACGTTACAACATTTGAACCAGAAACTCGAAGAGCAGTCAGCAAGAAGAGTCAGGAGGTCGAAGGATCAAATATAGTCTTATCACCTATCTTATAGAGGTCGTGCCATTTACCTATGATGAGACGATAAAGACCAGAGACTTAGTTTGCTATGAGGAGGCACTCCATGAAGAGATTGACTCCATTGCAACATTTGGATGTTGATCAATCTGCCTGAAGGAGCTAAACCTATTAGATGCTTATATATATTCAGTAGAAGAAAATGTAAGCAGACAGAACAGTTGAGTTCAAGAGTAGGCTTGTAGCCTAGGGGTTTTCTCAGATACAGGAGAACGAGTTCTTTGGAACCTCGTTGAAGGTTTAATATATCAGGATGATGATTGCCGTAGCTGCTATTAATAAGCTGATTATTTATCAGATAAAGGGAAGACAACAAGTCTTGTAGGAAGACAGACATAAGAGATTCACGGACAAAAGTCAAAATTATTGTCATTTCAGGTTTAAAGACAGTTTGCAGGTTGGTGATATCTCAAATACGACATGAAACAAATCCCAGGATGTGGCAGCAGAAGTTTGATAAGTCATCTACTCAAAGTTGTCGTAGGATCAGCGAGACAGACAAGTGTGTATACACAAAATTCGCTGATAATAAATGAGTCATCTTTTGTATCTATGTGGATGACTAGCTAATCCCAACTGCGGATATAGAAGTGTCACTAGAACAAAGATGTCCTTTTGTCCAGTCTCAGGACATGGGATTGCGGATATCATCCTTAAGGATATAAGATATTCCGGATGCCAGGAGGACTTGCTCAGTCACAAGCGCTGTGCATGAAGAGCTGATCACACGTTTTGGATATCAGGGACGATACTCCTCAGGTGTGACATGGAGATGAAGCCTTATCCAAAGGAAAGCATCAGACCGTTGGTGTACTCAAGTATCATCAGGTGCATGATTCAAGCTGCGAGTACCACCAGGTCCGATATAGCTCTTGCTGTAGGGATCATGAGTCAGTTCACGAGCAGGATGTGTGTTGTTGAACACTAGAATATGTGAAGAGAGTCGTCAGAATTCTCAAGTGGACTCAGTGGTATATCCTGTACTACAACAGTTATCCAGATATGCTGGAAGGCTTCAGTGATGCCAATTGGTGCTCAGAAAAGTAGAGTGAAAGATCCACAGAAGGACGTGACTTCTCCAGGAGTGGTGCTGCTATATCGTGGAAGTCGAAGAAGCAGTCTTTACTCTCAGAGTTCTATGCACTATAAGCTGCAGCATATAAAGCATGATGGCTCTGGAAGCTCTCAGATGATCTTCCTATGTTTAGTACACAGATTCAGGTGATACCGACATACTGTGAAAACCAGGAAGCTGCAGCAGTGGCATCTATATCTTTTCAAAGGTTTGAAGAGAACTGTGTGGATAAAACACAGAACACTAAATGAGCGCAGCTAGCGTGGATCGTTACAGTGGCTAAAGATCGAAGTCAGATAAATCTGGCGGATCTGTTCATAATAGGCTTCAAGCGCCAGCTGATCATAAGAACTATAAAGGAACATAGTACTCCATGCTACCGTGGGGTGACACTACCATGAGGTACCTCGACAGAGTAAAGCCTCACCTTTGGGCCATGTCACAATGGCAGTAGCACCGTATATAGTCAGCGTCAAGCATTATGAAGGAGCGTAGTTCTTCATGTTACTGTGGGGTGACACCGCCATGAGGTACCTTGACAGGGTAAAGCGTCGGCTACTAGCCATGTCACAGCGGCAGTAACATCACACATAGTCAAGGACACAGCAGATATGGCCTTGGAGGACCTCTGATATTGCGTCTCTGCAATCCTACTATTTAGATAAGAGAAATCTACCAGGAATCTAGCTATTGGTTCAAGGGAGGACCATTGACCAAGAAAATATCAGGAACAGTGGGTAGTCCTCTGGGACATCGTGGGATACGTATCCGGAACCACTGTGGTCTACTATTTGTTCTTGATCAGAACATTTTCTGTGAGATGATGTCTTTGACGCCTTAATGAGTTCTCGGGCAGAGTGAATGTCCAGTGTGCGTTGCAGAAGCACGAGTAGTTTCAGCACTACAAGGGACTTGTATCCCATGATACAGTGGCGTGACACCATACGAGAGAGTGAACCTTGGCTTCGGGCTATGTCACAGTGGCGGTAGCACCGCACATAGGCATGTAGCCTAATGCTGAAAGGAGATAGAGAGTGGTAGTACAACACTACAATGAGGTCTGTGACCTCATGCTACAGTGAGTGACACCACATGAGGGGGTGAACCTCGGTTTCGAGCCATGTCACAACGGCGTAGCACTGCATGGAAGCGCAAGGCTTCATGATGAGATGTAGTACAACACTACTAAGAGGTTGGTGACCTCATGCTACAGTGGGTGACACCACATGAGGGAGTGAACCTCGACTTTGAGCCATGTCACAGCGGCGTAGCATCGTACAGGAGCGCAAAGTTCCATGCTGTGTGTAGTAACAATACTACTAAGAGGCCTGTGTTCTCATGCTACAGTGGTATGACACCACAAGAGGGGGATTCTCGGCCTTGGGAGGTCATGTCATTGCGGCATAGCACTGCACAGAAGCGCAAGGCTTCATGCCGGATAATAAACTTTCTATAGTGGAAGAACTCACCTAAGTGTATGGATAGAGATGTAGGCGTCTCCTGATGGAAAGTTTGTAGACATATAAGATACATACAATGAGATCAGGTTAGCACATGGCCTTTAACGTGCGACCGGATGGCACAGCTGAGGTCATTGTGTGAGTGGAAAGAATAGCAGCAATAGTGCAGAATTCAATGTCTAGTCCATTTTTGTATCGTACTGTTGTTTGACCCATGTGGGAAGATTCAAGTCGTCGGCAACATCTATCATAATGATGATGACAGTCACTGTGAGGAGCGCTCGACCATATATTGTGATATATGTAGGGGATTGTTGGTATTTTTCACTTAGCTTTGGAAGTTTTAGTTAGTCCCACATTGGAAAACCACTAATGTGTATATCTCAATATATAACTATGCTTAGTATTGGTATATGCACATGGGGTGGTGGTCCATGTAGGTTGGCTTTCCTAGAGGGATTAAGCGTGAACTCCATTATGACAATTTTTATTTTGTCATCACTTCTGGGAAGTTTTTCTTAGGAACTAAGACCCAAAGGAGCTTAGCGACTCGGACTCGGGCTCGGGATCAAAGGCGCAGAGTGTCTCTTTGTTGGCGCACTTTGTACTTAGCACGTCAGTATCGTCGCATGGCGCTCGTGCGCTCCTTTTATGCACGAGTTGCATGCACGGTTGCTAGCTCGGGAGTATGCGGCCTGTCGCTATGCGGCCTAGGCACTATGCGTCCAGGGGTTATGCGGCCAGGTTTGGATGAGCGAGTTACATGTGGAGGGGACATGGTCTGCTATAGGCGGCGCATGCGGCTTATGATTTTCCGTGCCTTCCAGAAAATGCGGGCCAAGAGGCTGCTTTCGGAGTTTGGCGGCGTTGTCTGTCTCGTGCAGTACAACGTGACCGGCGACGCAGGTGGCGCTTGCGGCTCTGACACCCAGATTTTTGGAGATCTGGTCGGTTAGCGCATATGCGGCCTGGAGTTTCCTCAGGCCGCATAGGTGCTTATTTTCTCTCTATATAGGGGACCTCTCTTTTCATTTGAAAAGAGAAAAACAGATAGAAAAACCGAGAACACCATATCATATGCGGCCCAGTGTGTCCCCCTCCCACATGATGTTTTCGAAGGTGACTTTGAGCATTCCAGAAGTTCATTTATGAACTTGCTGGTTCCTGGGGGCAGATTGTCTGTATGTCGAATCTTCCTTTGAGCAACGGTGGTTTTGACCACCCCAGCAAGGAGCTTTTCTTCAGCACTTTTCTATGCTTCGTTCTTTCTCATTGTAGCGTCTTCGAACATAAAAAGAAGAACATTTTACTTGTTGCTTGTTGTAATCTTCATTTTTTTCGAAGTCTGTTTGTAACATGTTCTTAGCTCGTGCTTTGTTGGAATCGAGAAATATCAGATGAGGAACTCTTGTGTGAATCTCTGATCTCGACGACACCTTGGGTTCCAGTAGAGAGCGGACCTAGCTCTGCTATGGCCCGCGTTCTACCATCTTTGATCCGCCTAGGGAATAACATGTTGTATACATTCTATGGGTATAAAAGAAACATTCTATGGGTATAAAAGAAGGTCTGTAAAGATTTGGCCAAAGTTGCTGAAGACTGACTTTCTCCAAAGAAACATTTCTCAAGACTTGTCTTGATAGGAATTGTTGCTGAAACAGCATGAATTTAAAATCTACATGAGTTTGATGAGCATACCTTTTGCTGCATTTATTTCTACGCTATTCAGAAGACATTTAGCAACTTAGCTTGGCTAACTTCTAATCTAGGAAGCATGGACACTCCGAAACTGTCTTATCAGACAAGCACCACACGTTTCACACAATCCAGACACTCCAAAATAGACTAGGACAAGCCAAAATAGGTGCAGTATCCATGACAATATGTCCTTACTGGGTCGTGTTTGTGTCCTTGCAACATAGCTTTTAATCATTCAAACAGTGACTAACTAGAAGTTTTCTGCTGACTGATGGTCGGAATTCTACTATTAATTTTTAGACTAAGAATTCTACAATTATTATGGGCATAGGTTTATCAGAACTATATAATTTCTTACATTTGCTTCCTTTCTGCTTCATTTTCCATGCGAATTTTAAGTGATTTGCTGTTTTAAATCTGGGAAGCAATTAAATAAAACCTTCTTCCTTCTACTACTCATGCCTCCATAATTTTATTAAGCCTAATTTTTGTTTGTTCCATCATGCAGGTGATGCCCCTGCTGTAATCGCTAGGGGCGGCTTTTCAGGACTATTTCCTGATTCCAGTTCAAATGCATATAATTTTGCAATGATGGCTAGTTCACCTGACACGATTTTATGGTGTGATGTGCAATTATCCAAGGATGGCATTGGGTTTTGCCTTCCGGACATTAAGTTAAACAACTGTACTGACATTGCATTCAGTCATCCTGATGAACAGAAGGAATACCTTGTCAATGGTGTTTCGTCAAGAGGATGGTTCCCTGTGGATTATAACTCTACTACATTATCACGAGGAATTCTTCGTAAGTTACATTTAGTTTCTTATTAGACAAATGATTCAAGTGTCTACTGCTGTAGTACCCATATGCAACCACAAGTATCTCACTGCTTATTGTTTATTCCATGGTGACTCACCCATATCCTAGCAGGATATCGTCTCTCCTTTTTCCTTTTTGAGAGGAAGGATATTGTCTAGCGTCTCTTCTTCATCGACTGAAGCAGAGTATCATGTCATGACAAAAACTCCCATTGAGATTTTTGTATACGTCATCCTCTCTCCAATATGGGTGCCTTTAGTCACTCTCCACCGTTTTGAGACCACCGGAGTGTTGTACGAATTGCTAGCAATCCAGTACTCCATAAGTGGATCAAAGATATCGAGATTGACTGTCATCTAGTCAGCATCGTTATACAGCACATACACTTCCATATGTTATCTCCACCATTAAATAGCAGATTTCAAGACTTGTCTCATACTGTTCAGCGTTCTCATTTATGCTTGGCAAACTCAGTGTATGATCCACTTTTAGTTTGCCGGGGATGTTGATGCATTGATGGATTGTCCTCTTTTGATTTTTCCTTTTCTTAGACATCTGTGTATGTTTGGGAACATAACTCAATTTTAGTTGAGAAAATTATATCACTTTTACAATCCTAATCTACCAAAGCAAAGGAAGAAAATATAAAGGTAATCATGTTATTCTCACCACCAGGAATGTCGGATGACGTAATGGGTTGGATCAATGGACTTCTTCTCCAGATGAAAGAAACTTTTTGCGTTTGAATGTCTTCTCCTTCACCTGCATACATGAGCAAAATCGGGGCGGATTAACCTCCAGGTGCCACTCCGCCGCCTAAGTTAAATTGAGGGGAACAAAAAATTTGGCAGATTTATAGGGTGTAACAGAGTGTGTACCTTATGAAGAAGAAATCTGGACTATATATCAGCCCTTTTCAGATAGCCATGGAACATTTTTATGCTTATCAAGTAGGACTGATGATAAGGATACATTCTTATCATGTATAGCCTATTTATCATTTAAACCAAATTCGTTGTCTCTAGACAGGGCAATTGGAGCCGCTGTACAACTCCTATATTTACCCACAGATTTGAGCTGGTGTTTGGGATTATCCTAATTCAAATGTCTCTGACATATAGAGGTCATGTGATAGGCATATGGAATAACTCGGGTCCAGGCAGAAGATGAGTTTGTGCCTGTAACCCAATACCGAGCTCGGATCCGGACCTTAGGCATCTCCAATGGGAATTTCTAAAATTGAGTTTCTATCCTACTTGGCATTGTACTTTAAGGAAATTTCTATCCTAGTTGGTAGAGTTTCTATATAGAAATTGCATACACAAAAAAATGCTCTCCAATGTTTCTCTATTTCTATCGAGAAGAAAATTTTCTATGAGAGTTTCTACATGTATAAACCCTCATAGAAATTCTCCATTCCACATCAGTGCCACATAAGATAGAAATGGAGATAGAAACTATGGTTGGGAGAGCTTTTTTTTGTTAAAAAGATATTCTACCATAGAAATAGGGGAGATAGAAATCCTCATTGGAGATGGCCTTAGTAACATATAGAGGTCACGTCATAGGCACATGGAAGAACTCTATTCCGGGCAGAAGATGAGTTTGTGCCCGTAACCCAATACCGAGCTCGGACCCGGGCCTTAGTAGCATATACCTCTATACAACTCGTGATCGATAGATTATTAATTTATCAAAGAAAAATGGAATATGTGCATGTATTCTAGCTAATGGTTGGATTATATTTGACTTCTTACGTGTTAGTAAAATAGAGTAACTGCATTTACCTAGTTATTGTTGTATGTATGGGTATGTGCATTTTATGGTATTCACCACTTTTTTCTTTGCATGCAGTGACACAAGGAATTTATTCTCGAACTGATAAGTTTGATTCAAGCATGTTTCCCCTTGCAGTTGAAGATGTTCCTAAACTTTTTGGGCCACCTTCACCATCTCTTTGGTTGAACATACAGGTAGCAAGGCATGGTGAACATTGGTTGCATTTCATGTGCTTTGTTACATACACAAAATTCTGAAACTCTACTCTGATCACTTTCTGACTAATAGATTTTATCTTCTTCTTATGTCACAGCATGATATTTTCTATAGTCATCATAATCTAAGTATGAGAAGCTATGTGCTTTCTATATCAAAGAGAATGATCTTTAACTATCTCTCATCACCAGAATTGGGTTTCCTCAGTGGTATAGCCCCGCGTTTCCAGAAAACCAAGATTAAGCTCGTCTTTCGCTTTCTTGACGAAGATCTCATTGAACCTTCGACAAACCAGACATACAAAACGTTGTTGAAAAACCTTACCTTCATCAAGACGTTTGCCTCAGGAATCCTTGTCCCCAAGCATTACATATGGCCTGTGACATCGGATCTATACTTACAGCCCCACACGTCCATTGTTATGGATGCTCACAAAGAAGGGCTGGAAATATTTGCAGGGGACTTTGCAAATGATGCAGATTTTGCTTACAATTATAGTTTCAGTCCAGTAGCTGAATATCTTTATTTCATTGATAATGGTGTATTTTCTGTCGATGGGGTGGTTACAGACCACCCTATAACTCCATCAGAAGCAGTAGGTGATGTTCTCTTGTATCTTGTAGGGTTGATATCATATGGTGCATCTTTTTGACCAATTTTTTTTTATCGGAAAGCTAACTTCAATGAAGGCTCATAACGAAGGCTCCAACTGTACAACTTTTATAGCAGCTACACTATATTTATCTATATTATCTTTAATTGTGTCCTCTGATATTGTAGTTTAGTTTTCTCTAAGTTCATATGTCATCTTAATGAATATATGCTTCTACAGAAATGTTATTTTGATTTTCTTTCGAAATGAGTCCTACATATCAAGGTTAATTCCTATTATACAACTTTTCTAGCTGATGCCTGCCACATTACTCATCTGTAATAAATCATTCTTGATTGACCTCAGACACATGCAACACTTCTTAATATCTTTTGTGGCTATCAGTACTTAAGACATTGCATGTCAATATATTCTAATAGTGTAACCTCCTCACTGAAATTTCACCATGTCAGCTTAATCAGTTCTAAGTTATTGTGTCTTCTTCCACATTAATTTATTTATGCAACCTCAATATTTGCAATTTACTGTGATCAAAACCTCATAACTTGTGTTACACCGACATGACATAGTAAGGACACGGCGACACTGGTCACCTATTTTGGTGTGTCCTAGTGTATTTTGGAGTGTCTGATAGGTGTCCGTGGAGTGTCCGATACTTGTCGGATACGACACGGCAACAGTTTTGGAGTGTTGCTTCCTAGTTCATAACACATACATATAACAGATCTATCGGCAAAACTAATGGATGGCTAATATAACGTATAATAGGTCAACATAATGCCATTATTTTAGTTCAGGGCACTACCTCATTAATTGTTAAGCTTCCTTTGGTTTAGTTCTGGTAAAACCCGTTCTACTCTGTAACACTGTTATTTTCACTGAATGATTGTGATTCAAGACAACTAAAAGGTCAGTAACATGCAATGTATGACGAATGTAACTTGCAATGTATGACGAATGTAACTGCATTGTCACAAGAAAAATGCATCTGATCATATCAATAGGACAGGTGATGTAACCAATTTAAAATTAGCCATAATTGTGCTTCGATGATACACAAAGCAATGCTAGGATAACTCTATCATCATCAAGCAATAAATTTCAGAAATGAGTAAGAATAGCAATAATATGTCCTAAAACTACATGCAAGATGCAACTTCAAGGTAGAATAGATGTTCCATCAATTAGGCATCCAAGAACAAAGAAAACTATGTACCTGTTGGGAACGAAAGTGCGGAAACCGTTCCCCAAATCAGAGAGTACCTGCGAGAGAACCGAGCAAAATGCACAAACCAAAAACGCCAAACACAAATCGCAGACACAAAGATTTTTGACGTAAAAAATCCTTGCGGGAAAAACCACCTGACGATCGGAGTCTAATCTTGAAAAGTTCCACTAATGGAATGAGAAATTATCCGATTCCTTACAAACTTCTTACCGATCCAAACGGATCACCACAACTCTTTTGGAACAGAAAATAGATTATAACCATGAAGAAAAAAGACAACGAGAAATATCTGAAACTGATCTTCTTCTTCGAAATGGCCTACAATTTTTTTTTCTTCTCTCCAATGTTGCAATGATACTATTGCCTCCTTTTCTCTCATTGTTGCTATTTTTTTTAGAGAGATATTTTAGGGCCAAGAGATACCTATATATAGCCTCAAACCCGCAACTAGCATTCTTATTATAGATAGGAATATCCAATCCAAATCCATTGACATATTCCTATTATATTTAGGAATATCCAATCCAAATAAATTGAGGTATTCCCATTATATGTAGAAATACTCAATCCTACTCCGGGGTATTTTTCACATAGGTTGGGAACCCCACCCAATCCAACAAATATTTTCCTTCACAACTATGTGGAGGGGGTCGTCATCCCGACGATCCGCCTGCAGTACTCAAACTTTCTCCTTGGTAGAACCTTTGTGAACATATCTGCTCCGTTGTCATCTGTATGAACCTTCTCAAGCGTCGCTTCCTTCTTGTCAACCACACCCCGTATCCAATGATACCGGATATTAATGTGCTTGGACTGGCTATGAAATGTCTGGTTCTTCACAAGGTGAATAGCATTCTGACTATCGCAACGCAAAAGATACTGCTCCTGCTTTAGCCCTATTTCCTGCAGCAGCTTCTTCATCCACAGCAACTCCTTGCAAGCTTCCGTCGCCGTAATGTATTTTGTCTCTGTCGTCGACAAGGCAACACACTTCTGTAAACGCGACTGCCACGATACTGCTCCACCAGCAAACATCATCACATAACCCGAAGTCGATCGCGTCGTCTCTACATCTCCAGCCATATCAGCGTCGGTATATCCAACCAGCTTCGGCTCGTCACCACCAAATGAAAGTCTCCAATCGGCAGTACCCTGAAGATATATTAGAATCCACTTGACCCCACTCCAATATACCCTTCCAGGATTGGAAGTATACCTGCTAACTGTGTCGACTGCGTGAGCAATGTCTGGTCTCGTACATACAATAGCATACATAAGACTCCCTACGGCTGAGGCATATGGAACTTGCTCCATATCTTCCTTCTCGTTCTCGGTAGATGGACACTGCTCCTTAGTGAACTTAAAGTGAGCCGCAAGGGGGTTACTCACTTTCTTCGACCCGTCCATCCCGAAACGCTGAAGTACCCGATGAATGTACTTCTTTTGGGACAAATGTAGCAGCTTGGACTCTCTCTCTCTCGGCTGATCTCCATCCCAAGAATAGTCTTCGCTGCGCCCAAATCCTTCATAGAGAAGGCCGCGCCCAGTTGGCGCTTCAACTCTGCTATCCTGGTGGCATTCCGACCTACCAACAGCATGTCATCAACATGAAGCAACAAAATAATGAAATCATCCTCGGCGAAGTACCTCACAAAACACAATGATCCGACGTCTTCCGTGCATAGCCATGCTCTCCCATAAACGACTCGAACTTCATGTACCACTGCATCAGAGCCTGTTTCAGACAATACAAGCTCTTCCTCAACCGGCAGACCAAATGTGACTTTTCCTTCTCACAGAATCCCTTTGGCTGCTCCATGTACAACTCCTCTTTAAGATCACCGTGGAGGAATGCCGTTTTCACGTCCATTTGCTCGACCTCCAAGTCGAAACTGGCTGCCAATGCTAGCACCATCCGTATAGACGACTGCTTGACGACTGGCGAAAAGATCTCATCATAATCTACGTCTTTTCGCTGACCGTAGTCTTTAACTACCAGCCTCGCTTTGTATCGAGGGCGAGTAGCATCATCTGTCTGCTTCACTCTGAACACCCATCGATTCTTCAAAGCCTTCTTGCCCTTTGGCAACCGCACCAGATCATAAGTAGAGTTGGCCTCCAAGGAACTCATCTTCTCCCGCATGGCCTCCATCCACTCCTGTCTGTGTTCGTCTTCCATAGCATCTGCCAAACTTTCGGGTTCTCCCCCATCAGTCAGTAGCACATACTCACCCGGTGAGTATCTCGTAGATGGTCGACGCACTCTATCGCTCCTCCTTAACGGAACCACTGGTGCTGGCTGTATATCTACTGTCATGTCCCGGCCTAGAGGGCCGCCCGGACCACCGCCCCGCCCCGCTGTGCACACCGTGCCTCAGCGCTTGTCCCGCGGGTGCGAGGAATGAATGGCCCGTTCGATACCGGGACGTGATGCCGTGCGAGCCTGAGGTTGCGCCCGCACAAAGCCATATCGTTTAAGTTTGTTTGGCTATCATCACATCAATCGAGTAAGCAGCGGAGGGACATTGTTGCAATGCAATGCATTTAGCCAACTGAGTATTCGGGACAAATCGAGGGACTGGGTTTCTCTTAGCAAAGGCATCGTTCCATACATTATGCCCCCTTATACGATAGCAACTCGGGGCACAATCGAAACCAGAATTCGGGGTCTTGAGGATGGAGGCACGCCTATCGCTCCCTCGGACGATCCAGTACCTGCAAGCAAGTAAACTGTTGGTGGGTCAGCACTTTTATAAGTACTGGTGAGATAAAACAACTGAACAGAAGCAAGCATTCACTAAAACCAACACTAAGTAATAATGTTATAAAATATTACATTACTAGTGATCTTTCTAGTTTTACCTAGGTTCGTTTCATGCAGCAGAAGAACGGAGTCATATTACATTGTTTTGGAAACATCTTTTAAAATAGAGTTTCATATTGAATAAGCAAGCAAGCCGTTCGTTCTGTTTCAGGGTGTGCGCAGCGTGTCTCGTGAGACTCTAGGGACAAATGCATAGCTAGACACACATGCACATCTTAGGGACAGTCCTCTATCCAAGCCAACACAATGAACTAGCTATATGCAGGGCGGTCCCCGAGTATCTCAGGATCGGCAGCTGTTGGTCCAGCATACCAATGACTCTTTATCTGATGCTAATGACAGCTGTGACTCATGGTTGCTTTTCACTATCATAGTAGCAGCCGTGACATATGCAGTTCAGCTCTCCACCAATAGCCAATGTCCGACCGATGCGAATGCATGAAACACTATCAAATAAACTTTAGGATGTAGACGAGACGAACCATCAGACTACAATCTTGTTGCGGGGGCAAGCCGCCTTATGTTTGAACACATTCAGGCACACTATATGTAACGCCCCGTTCCGCTCAAGCGGACTGCCGTTTGAAACGGCAATAGTGCAACTGTCCCGACCCGCCTTGGCTCAACGAGAAGCAAAAGATATCCAGACTTGTCCCTACAGGAATTCGGCTTGGACTTTCAGAGGCTCGCTTGACGTATCGCTCTACCGAGGCGAATCATCGTTAAGGTGGGTGGCTACGGTGAACTTGTCTTTGCTTAGCCAGCACACATAAAATCTGGAATATTCATGCTAGTCGCTAGGTGATTCATCCCCTGCATGCTAATAAATCCAACGCACCTAGCTAAGGGAATAATCCCAACTTGTATTGCTATGCTAGAACATGGAGAATGAAATACTTTTTATATATGTTCAGACTCTCGCATGCTAAGTCCCTAACGGTTTCATCTCTCTGCTTACCTTCGGGTCCGAGCAACGTGTTTACTTATGTTTCTTAGAAACGCATGCTTGTCTGCTTGAATGATGCCTTATTTTCATCCAAACCCCGGAAGACTACTAAGTAGTCGTTCCGTGCATGATTGTACCTGCAAGTATCCAAGACCGTTGGGTCACCAGGCAGCCCCGAGCCAGGGGAATGCATCAAGGCAAGTTACTGTACAGAATCATGATTCAAGTACCCCGCGTACTCGTGTTCTTGTGTGCACTCGTGTTCTCTTGTTCTAGTGCGCTCTTGTTCTCGTGTATTCCGTGATAATTGTAAGACCCAACGATTGCATGTCGCGGACAACTCGGAAACGAGGTATAGTTTCACGGACGGTCACCGGGGCACTGGGACCGATCCGATCCGGATGGAACTCACGTTATTGTACAGTCCATTGTGCTGGACGAGATGGCATGCAGCGCTCCTTGTTCTTTCGCTGCATACCATTCTCTCCAGTGACTGAACCGTATTGTATAGTCCATTGTGCTGGACGGGATGGCATGTAGCTCCCCTTGTACTTTTGCTGCATACCATTACCGCCAGTGACTATTGTCCTTTATGGCTATGCCAGCGACTCCTGTTCATATAGATAAGTCATCCTCGCTTAGCGGCTATCCGCGTGCGAGTCATTGCATCGCATCAACTGAACACCTGAACGATCATGTTAAACGACCCTCGTGTTTGCATATGCTATGTCCCTGAATGTTTATACTTGTCCGTGCGTGAATTAACATGTTTGCCTCAATGTTTGCCTTGGACAGGGAAGGAGATGGTAAGTTGGTAAGTCTCGCCGTGTTTCCTCTCATGTTGCACGGCACACTGCCCGACACGTTAGGCTATTCAATATTTGCATGAAACTGATCCTAAGGCAACTAGAAAGACAACTTAATAGTTGTGCATGAAACCTGTATTACGTGTTTGGATTTGTCGAGCGGGCGAGTAGCTTCCCCACCAGTGCATTCAATGTACTGATAATCCACCAGTGCATTCAATGTACTTAATAGTTGGTAAGTCTCGCCTGTACAATCATTCCACAGTTGTAGCCACTTGGCACGCTTTTACTGTTTCAGAGAGAGAGGCTTGAGCGACTTGTAATCTCGGCTATACGCCGCCTGTAATACTTGTTCATATCAATAAAGAGTTGCTTTACTTCAAACTTGTGTTTCAATGCTTCCGCTATATTTGTCGACTCAGTGAACCTGTTACCGTTCGCCTATGCGTTCATGACTCCGCTGCACTCGGACAATCTGTGCGACTATGTGGCTTAGAACTCTTACCGCCAGCCAATGAATCACGACCTTGCACGGGCGCGGTTCACGCTCGTGCGGCATCACGCCCGAATGGGTCAAGCGATCGTTCCGGGGGAGCGCTGGCGAGGGTGATTCCCGCCTAGCGGGAACGGCCGATTTGCCTGCGGGAGATCGGGGCGTGATACTATATGGTTCTCTCGGAGCATAGGCGATAGTAAACATGTTCATGCACTCCTAGACAAGCGTTTCAGGATTCTTCGTTAACCAGACATGTTCGTTTCAAAGACAAGCTAGGTGAGTTCGTTTATTAACATGCAAGGGAAGGCAGTCCAAACGGTGTTTTCAAAAATTGATCTTCGTTCGGGCTACCACCAGCTGAAAATTAAGCCAGAAGACATGCCAAAGACTGCCTTCCGAACCCGTTACGGGCACTACGAGTTTTCTGTTATGCCGTTTGGACTGATGAATGTACTGCTGCATTCATGGACTTGATGAATCGAGTGTTCCGACCATTTATCGATAAATTCGTGGTAGTTTTTATCGATGACATCTTAGTGTACTCGAAGAATAGGGACGAACACGTAGGACACCTGCGGATGGTGCTTCAGATCCTTCGAGACAATAAGCTGTATGCCAAGCGAAGTAAGTGCGAGTTCTGGTTGGACAGCATATCCTTTTTAGGACATATTATTTTTGCGCAAGGCATTTCAGTAGACCCAAGGAAGATAGAAGCCATTATGCAGTGGAAACGGCCTGAATCAGCTAGCGATATTAGCAGTTTCCTTGGACTTGCGGGCTACTACCGGAGATTTATTCAAGACTTTGCAAAGATTGCATCGCCCCTGACTCAGCTCACTCGGAAGGGAGCAAAGTTCACTTGGACGGACGACTGTGAAGCTTCGTTTGCGGAGTTAAAGCAGCGCCTCGTCTCTGCACCAATTCTTACCCTTCCGGACGGACCTGATGACTTCAAAATATATAGCGACGCGTCGAAAAAAGGTCTGGGATGTGTCCTGATGCAAAGGGATAAGGTAATAGCCTTCGCGTTGAGGCAGCTAAAGCCTCACGAGAAGAACTATCCAACGCATGATCTTGAATTGGCTGCGGTGGTATTCGTGCTGAAGCTGTGGCGCCACTACCTTTACGGTGTACCGTACGAGATTTATAGAGACCATAAAAGTTTGAAATATCTATATACATAAAAGGATTTGAATCTCCGTCAATGGCGCTGGCTTGAACTTCTTAGCGACTTTGACTTAATGATCAGATACACGCCTGACAAGGTGATAGCCTTCGCGTCGAGGTAGCTAAAGCCTCACGAGAAGAACTATCCAACGCATGATCTTGAATTGGCTGCGGTAGTATTCGTGCTGAAGCTGTGGCGCCACTACCTTTACGGTGTACCATGCGAGATTTATACAGACTATAAAAGTTTGAAATATCTATATACATAAAAGGATTTGAATCTCCGTCAACGGCGCTGGCTTGAACTTCTTAGCGACTTTGACTTAATGATCAGATACACGCCTGGCAAGGAAAACGTCGTAGCTGATGCAACGAGTCGAGTGTTCGTTGGGAGTTTGGCTATTGATGACAAACTGCGTCAAGATCTTGATTCCTTGGGCATTATATTACTAATCAGATACAAAAAGGGGACGCAAGTGGCTCAACTTCGCCTCGAGCCCGATTTGTTACAAAAAGTCAAGACCGCTCAGAAGGATGACATGTTCCTACAAATGCAAGCTCTTATCTCAGCAGGAAAGGCAACCGACTTTGCGGTAGGCACGGACGGGATGATCCGAGTGAAGGGGAGACTGTGCGTTCCAGACGATGCGGCCCTCAGAAAGGACATACTCACTGAAGCTCATTATGCTAGTTATACTTTTCATCCGGGTAGTACCAAGATGTATCGAGATCTCCGTACGACGTTTTGGTGGCACGGCTTGAAACGAGATGTGGCGCTATTTGTGTCGCATTGCATGGCTTGTCAGAGGGTAAAGGCCGAGTACCAGAAGCCGGACGGAGAGATGCAGAACCTCGCTATTCCGGAGTGGAAATGGGAACATATAACAATGGATTTCATTGTTGGTTTGCCAAAGACGCAACGGGGGAATGATGCCGCCTGGGTCATTCACCAAGTCAGCTCATTTTCTGCCTATCAAGTCTACTTGGAGTGCCGACCGCTTGGCTCAGATCTACCTCAACGAAGTCGTTCGGCTCCACGGCGTGCCCGTATCCATCGTCTCCGATCGAGATGGTCGATTCCTATCGCGTTTCTGGGAAAGCCTGCAGTCAGCAATGGGGACGAAGTTGAAGTTCAGCTCCGCCTACCATCCACAGATAGACGGTCAAACGGAATGTGTCAACCAGATCCTCGAAGACATGCTACGACTCTGCGCCTTGGACTTGAAGACGAGTTGGGACTTGCATCTACCGTTAGCTGAATTTGCATACAACAATAGCTTCCAATCCAGCATTCAGATGGCGCCGTATGAGGCGTTGTATGGGTGAAAGTGCAGATCCCCGATCTGTTGTGACGAAGTTGGAGAACGGCAGATCCTTGGCCCTGAACTTGTGGAACAGACTGTCCAAAAGATTCACTTGATTCGGAAAAGACTGAAGGTAGCTCAGAGTCGCCAAAAGAGCTACGCTGATACGTGTCGACGGCCACTTGAGTTCTTAGAAGGCGGTCGGATATTTCTCAAAGTTTCGCCCATGCGAGGAGTCACCAGATTCGGAGTAAAGGGAAAGCTAAGTCCAAGATTCGTCGGTCCGTTCGAGATACTAAAGCGAGTTGCCACAGTTGCATATTAGATTGCCCTACCACCGTCACTATCCGAAGTGCACGATATTTTTCATGTTTCTCAACTTAGGAAGTATGTGTACGACCCGAGTCACGTGGTAGATCTTGATCAACTGGACCTCAGGGCAGACTTGACGTATGTCGAACAACCTGTGCAAATTTTGGATCGGAAAGAAAAGCTGCTCCGAAGTCGTTCGGTTCCTCTCGTGCGCGTGGTTTGACGAAATCACTCGGTCGAAGAATCCACTTGGGAGCTTGAATCTGGGATGAGGGAAAGGTTCCCTCATTATTTCCTAGTGGTAGGTTCTATTCCTAAGTTTCGGGACAAAACTTCCAATTAGTTGAGTAGGATGTGGTGCCCCGTTCCTCTTATTCGGGGAGCGTGGCTAAAAAATACAAGATGGTATCGTTCGATCGGGATAGATTGAATCAAGAACTCATCCTCGTTATGGATTTATTTTTTTGGAATCGATTCCCATATTCAGTGGACCGTGTCCCCAAGATCGACTTAGCGGCAGAGTCAGGAGGGACCTCTCCGCTGCATCTTTTGTTGTCTAGTTTTTGCTGTCGTTTATTGCTTTCGTACCTTGAGTTGGTTTTCGGATTTGCTTGAGATTTCTTGAACGGTTTCGATGGATTTTATTGTTTTCGTTCGTTGAACTGCACTTCAATTTCGATATTGATTGGAAAGAGTGAAAGAGTTATTGATCAGCTGTTCGTGGCAATGCAGGTGAACGAACATTAGGCGACGCTAGAGCGGAGTCTTAAAGCATCTCTTTCCTTCCTCCTTCCAACAAACTTGTGAGTGGCTTATATTCGATTCAGTTGGCCCTTCTTCCAGTCTTCACACCTAAAAATCTTGCATTTTTGTTTGCTCCGATCAAACGATACCAAGTAATAACTAAAAGATGTCAAAATAAAAAGGGAATAGACTTGGATTATTATTGCTTGTCAACTAAACTTGTGAACGTATGCCTTATTGCATGCTAGTTCGTTTATAATGTTCATCATATGCATAAATACAAGTTAGAATGTATACTTCTTCTTTAAATTGTGCTATATATAGAACTCATTCTGCAATGCAATAAACTGAACAGGAAGACTATGCAAAAGTAGATCTTAACCTGTTACTGTCTTGTGCCTGAGAATGCCCTGAACTGCCTGATTGATAACTTAGTGTCTGCGTTGATCACGGACAACTTGTGCACAAGGTCTTAGTTCCTGTGGACGGTCGCTGGGGCACTGGCACCGATCCGATCCGGATGGAACTCCTGATAATCGCCTGCTTCGGATGGAGTGGCTTGTGGCGCCTCCTGTCCTCTGCGTCGCATGTCATTCCGTTCCAAGACTAGCCCGTCCATTATGGCAACGTGCCAGTGATCCCCTCGTATATTTAAACCTGTTGCAAGCTAACTTGTGTCTTCGTGGCAGGGAAGGACATGGTAAGTATTGTGCAGGTGGTTCAGACGAGCAGGTAAATGTCACCGAACGGTGGCAAGTTATTTCATTAATTTCTATATCTATTGCTTGCTATAAAATTAACTAAGGCAAGATAGAAAGACCACAAATAATATGCATGCTTCATATAAACAACGTGTAGATTGGTATAGTTCGGTTAGCTTGCCTTCACCAGTACGTTTCAATGTATTGACCCTCGTTGAAACAGGTTCCCCGAACTAAGGAGAGCCGAGCGAGGAGAAGAAGCCAATCCCCGATCCAGTCCAGCTGTTGGCGCGTCCAGAGCGTGCCACATTTTGAAGTACTTGAAGAAAGGAGCTAGCTACTCAAAACTCAAATGCAGCTCCGTGGAAAGACCATCATTCTACCAGGAGGTCTTTATCATTTTGAAGTTTAGTAAATGATGTAATGTACATGACTGCTATCTCATTTTGTGTCAACATTTTGTAAGCCAAGAGGCAACCTTATGACTCAGTTCAAAAATTTGTAATAGATGTTCATATTATCAATAAAAAGAGAACTTTTCCATGTTTCAAATCTGTGTTTCAATTTATCTGCGTACTCTGAATATGTGCTCGCTATGCGAAAAATACCTTAACCTTGTGCGGTGCGCAACCTAGGCCCGCACGACGATCACATTCGGGGGACGACTATCGATTCCACGGAATCGGGACGTGACATCTACAGTCTCCTCCCCTCTAGGAACTGCCTCCTCGGCATGCTCATCCTCCTGAGGGTCACGCTGACCACCATCAGCAGGCTGATGATCAAGGTTGGGAGCGACTCCATGTATTGGCTCTCCCATAACTAGATCCTCTGCGATGTCCTCTAAAAACTGCTCGAAGCGAAATGACTCTAACTCAGGCAATTCCTCAGCCTCAGAAGGCATCTCGGAATCCTGAGTGTTGGTCATGGTCTGATCCTCGACGAATACCACGTCCCTGCTTCTGTAAAGCTTTCTTCCCACTGGATCGTAGAGTCTATAGCCAAACTCATCCCACCTTGGCCGACAAAGACGCATCGCCTCGTCTTTGGCTCAAGTTTGGATCTCTCGTCCTTCGATACATGCACGAAGGCCTTACAACCAAACTCTCGCAGGTGATTGTATAACGGCTTTTTGTCGTACCATACTTTGTCAGGCACATCATCCTGCAAATGAGCACTAGGAGATAAATTAATAACATAAGCAGCTGTGTAAAGTGCCTCACCCCAATAGCTGCATGGCAAGTTTGCTGTCTGACAGCAAACACCGCACCCTCTCCATTAGCGTCGTGTTCATCCGCTCCGCTACACCGTTGAGCTGCGGTGTCTTTGGTGGAGTCTTCTGGTGTCGTATCCCTTGCTCTCTGCAATAAGCATCAAAGGGACCGATATACTCGCCGCCATTGTCCGACCGAACACAAAGCAGCTTCTTGCCCGTCTCCCTTTCAACAGGGGCCTGAAACTCCTTGAAAGTGGGCAACACCTGATCCTTAGTCTTTAAGGTATAGACCCAAACCTTCCTGGAACAGTCATCAATAAATATTACAAAATAAGAAGCACCACAAATGGATTTTATCTTCATAGGACCGCAGACATCCGAATGAATCAACTCGATCAACGCCGGCTTCCTTGAACTTGGGTGACTTTGGAAAGACATCCTATTTTGCTTTTCCGCCAAACAGTGCGTACACTTCTCCAACTTTGTAGACTTTAGCTCTGGAATCATCTTCCTGTTCACCAAGTAGCTCATCCCCTTCTCGCTGATATGGCTGCGCCGCCTGTGCCACAACTCAGTAGACGCATCAGTAGCTGCGTTAACCTCCTGTGCCCCCTGCACGCTCCCTTCCATATAGTAGAGTCTGGATCTCTTGCTTCCTTTGGAAATCACCATCGAACCTCTGGAAAGCTTCCACTGATTGTTCCCAAAGAGATTGAAGAAACCCTCGTCATCCAACCTTCCAACCAATACCAGGTTGAAACGGATATCAGGGACATGGCGGACATCTTTGAGAACAAGAACTGTACCTATCTTTGTCCTCAAATGCACATATCCAATGACAACCGCCTTCGACACATCTCCATTGCCCATCTTCAATACTCCACAGTGGCCTGCTGTATATGTAGCAAATAGTGCCATGTTGTGAGATACGTGTGCTGAAGCACCTGAGTCTACCAGCCAAGAGTTGTCATCGCAGGCGAGGTTCATAACTACCTCATCACCTACAATGATCACGTCGCCTCCATGTGTCGAGGCCGTCGCTGTAGTGTTCTCACTTTGCTTCCCCTTGTCGTCCTTTTTCTCTCTCTTCCAAACGAAACAGTTTCGCTTGATGTGGCCCTTCTTGCCACAATGGTAACACTCCGAGTCTTCATACCGATCCTGGGACCTTTTTCTGTTTCTGTTTCTGCCATCGCCTGGACCCCTGTTTTTACTCCTTCCGCGGCTCTCTGAAACAAGCGCCTCTGAGTGGGATGTGGATGAAGTGCCCTAAGAACATCTCTGCATCTCTTCATTCAGTACCCCGCTCTTGGCAAACTCCAGACTGACCACACCTTCCAGAGCAGAATCGATCATAGACACTTGTACGGTCTCCCACGAGTCTGGCAATGTACACAGAAGCTATAGTCCCTGAACCTCGTCGTCGAACTTGACTCCCATCGAGGATAGCTGGTCAACCACGCCCTGAAACTCACTCAAGTGATCCGTAATAGACGTGCCATCTTTGTACCGCAGATCCATCATCATCCGGATCAGGAACAATTTATTTACTCCGGTCTTCTTCGCATACAAAAATTCCAGCTTATCCCACAGTGTCCTCGCGTGCTCAATACTGGCAACGTGGTTGTACACGTTCTCGTCAACGAATTGTTTGATGTACCCATACACCTGTATATGCTCGAAATTTCAGTCCTCTTTGGATGTCACTGGGCCTCTCGGAATCAAATACCGGCAGATGCAGCTTCTTGACAAATAGCAGATCCTTCATCTTGCTCATCCAGTAATGATAGTTGGTACCGTTCATGTTTACCATGCGCACCGACTTCGCGTCCATCTCTCCTCCCTGGTTTGTCTGTCAACTCCTGACACCCTTCTGAAATTCCAAAACTTGGCTCTGATACCACTTTGTTGGGAACGAAAGTGCGGAAATCGTTCCCCAAACCAGAGAGTACCTGCGAGAGAACCGAGAAAAACGCATAAACCAAAAACGCCAAACACAAATCGCAGACACAAATTTTTGACGTGGAAAACCCTTGCGGAAAAAATCACGTGACGATCGGAGTCCAATCCTGAAAAGCCTCCACTAATGGAATAAGAAATACACCGACTCCTTACAAACTTCTCACCGATCCAAACGGATCACCACAACTCTTTTGGAACAGAAAATAGATTATAACCACGAAGAAGAAAGATAACGAGAAATATCTGAAACTGATCTTCTTCTTCGAAACGGCCTCCAATCATTCTTTCTCCTCTCCAATGTTGCAATGACACTCTTGTCTCCTTCTCTCTCCTTGTTGCTATATTTTTTTTTAGAGAGATATATTTTAGGGCCAGGATACACCTATATATAGCCTCAAACCCACAAGTAGCATTCCTATTTTAGATAGGAATATCCAATCCAAATCCATTGAGATATTCTTATTATATTTAGGAATATCCAATCCAAATAAATTAAGGTATTCCTATTATATGTAGAAATACTCAATCCTACTCCGGGGTATTTTTCACATAGGTTGGGAACCCCACCCACTCCAACAATACCCCCATCAATCCAAGAATGGAAAGACGAAGGCTTTGATGTTCTTGTTGTAGCCTTAGTACATTAGATCTCTTTTAGCTGTGTTGAGAATTGTAAGAAGTTAGGATATGTTCATACGCTAGGATTCCTGTATATGTTTAGGTTACATACATGGAAGTTCCCCAAACATTGTGCCATCTGTATGTCTTGATGATAATACCTTTGGGTCCATGCATGTGCAAAATTGGTTACAATTGATAATTTACTCCAAAAAATGTTATTGTTGATTAATGAGTGTTGGATCTTTGAAAAAGATATATCTCCACTCCCCTTAGAACTCTAGAGGAACTTTTCAAGCAATTGACACTTTAACTGTTTGATTGTATTAATTGCAACCTGATCCATAATACAATCATGTGGTGGCTGGAGAGGTGATAGAAATACCTTACTTCATTATGTAATCACTAGGAATCACAATAGCACTATCACAGTATCACTAGAGACTGTTACTACTATATCTCTTCTGTTTTCAGACACATAATTAAACTCATTTACAGAACTGAAATTCATTGGCTTCCATGTAGGAAACTGTTTTAATATTATTTTTAGGTTGAAGAGAAGATTTTCTTATATAAGTTTCAACAAGTCCTCAATTAATGTATACGATCACTTTAGTTTGTCTACTCACCGGACACATATATGTTTGATGCAGGTTGCTTTTCTCACATAAACAAAAGTAGCACTGATCATGGTATGCTGACTTTTAGTTTCAGTTTTTCACTTACCATAAATCTACTACAACTTCTAATAATAGTTTGTGAATATGTTCTTTCTTCTTCTTTCCTTTCCTTTTCTTACTTCTTTCGTCAGGAAAGCCTACTATTGTTTCTCACTATGGAGCTAGTGGAGACTATCCACCGTGTACCGATCTGGCTTATCAAAAGGCAGTTGATGATTGTGCCGATATTATTGACTGCCCTGTTCAAGTAACTAGTGATGGTGTACTTGTATGCATGAGTTCTATAGACCTTATGGGTGACACTACAGTTACAAAATCACCCTTCAGCTCTCGTGCTTCTCTTATTCCAGATATTCAACAGTCTCCTGGAATTTACACCTTTAACCTTACTTGGGAGGAGATTCAGAATAAATTGAAGCGTAAAATTTTTATTTCAGTGTCTTTGTTTACATTTACTTACCCAGAGTAATTATTTGATACAGTGGAAATAAACATATTTGTCTGCTTGACTGTTTATGAAAGTATTTTACATCGCTGCTTTTAGTTAAGAATGTTCTTGCTTAACTTTCATGTTTTATGTCTTTACTGATAGAAGAATTTTCTTTCTTTTAATATTTTATTTTTCCTGCTCCTGAACATTCCTCCTCCACGTCTTGTTCAATAAAACTTGGTGGATGTGGAGTGGAACTATGAATTGAGGAGGTTTTCCGAAATGTTAACAAAATTTCAATGAGAAACTATTATCAGTCATTTATTCCATAGACCTTCATAATCCACTTGTTGGGTATGAAACCTTTTTTTAAGCAGTTTAAGCTCATGCATTCTCCTAGACTGAGATAGTTTGGCGAAGGGATGGAGATGATAGTGAGTTGCCATATGGAATGATTTGCATTCATCTTCAAGGCAGAGTATATGCCAAAGAAAGTAAATGAGATTAAATTAATATGTTCTTGACCTTTGAATTTTGATGCTAATAGCTGCTCTTTATGTTGTGCAGCCTTAATGACAAATCCTGAGGCTAAATACCGCTTGCAAAGAAACCCACGATACACGAACGCTGGGAGTTTTATGACATTATCAGATTTCTTGACCTTTGCAAAAGGCAAGGTTTTGTCTGGAGTTTTGATCAGTATAGAGGTAAGAATAAAATCTTGTTTCTTCGTTTATTGAAGCTATCTGTAAGCTACCAATTAAGCTCAAATGAAAACAGAACCACAACTAGGTTTCCAAGTAAAACACTTTTTGTAATCAGCCTAAATTCCTGGGATGAAGCCTGGCTGTTATTGATGTACTTATTAAGTCAAGTTAAAAGGCTTCTGATACTTAGTAGAGACAAAACCAAATCGCCTATATTTCTTACAAATGTGTGCGCAGGTTTGAGGATATCTTGATTCAAAACCGAAAATCGACCCGAACCAAACTGGTATAAGCAATTCGCCTATACTTAGTTTTATGACCTTATCAGACTTTTCTTGACCTTTGCAAAAGGCAAGGTTTTGTCCGGAGTTTTGATCAGTATAGAGGTAAGAATAAAATCTTGTTTCTTCGTTTATTGAAGCTATATCTGTAAGCTACCAACTAAGCTCAAATGAAAACAGCACCGCAACTAGGTTTCCAAGTAAAACACTTCTTGTAATCAGCCTAAATTCCTGGGATGAAGCCTGGTTGTTATTGATGTACTTATTAAGTCAAGTTAAAAGGCTTCTGATACTTAGTAGAGACAAAACCAAATCGCCTATATTTCTTACAAATGTGCGCGCAGGTCTGAGGATATCTTGATCCAAAACCGAAAATTGACCCGAACCAAACTGGTATAAGTGTTGGTATATTAGAATGTATTAGGGGATTTGAGATTATAATAAAAAAAGAACTCCAAAAATATTCTACATGGTATCAGAGCACAAACTATAGCCGCCACAAACCCTAGCCGCCACCATCGCTCATGCGCCATCACCACCGCCGCCGCACCGCTCGCCCACCACATCCGTCGCCGCCGCTGCCACCACACTTCCGCCACCACCACGAAGTCGCGACTCCTGTAGAGCCTGAAGGAGCCTTCTGTCGCGGTTTTCGGTGTCTCCCGCGGGTCGTTCCGGACGTTGACATCGAAGGCCTAGATCCGATGGGGGAGAGGCATGATCGGGTCTAGGAGAGGACGGAGAGGACGAACGTGAATCTTGGGACGGGTATGAGGTGATCGGAGAAGAGGAGGATCGATGGAGGAGATCATCAAGAAGTTGGACCCTGCGGAGGTCGCAACGTTGATGAAACTGATGAAACTGTCGGCTGGTGAGAGCGCGACACGAACACCGACGAAGTTGGAGCTTTCCTCCATCGATCTGAAGCTTGATGGACCGGCCACCTACCTGAGTTGGTCACGATGGATGAGGAGAACCCTCGCAGGGAAGAACCTGGAGGATTTCTTGTCAGAGAGAAGACAGAGCCGAATGAGGGCTCGGCAAGACGCGACGAGTGAAAGTCCACTCATATGGTGATATACATTTGGCTCCTCAATTCTTTAGTCCAGTCGATCGCCGCCACAGTGGATAACCTTGAGATGGTAAAGGACGTGTGGGAGAAGTTGAGGAGGACCTACGATGGTGTGGGAAATAACTGGAGGGTTTTCCAGATCAAGGGGGAGATCGATGACACCGTACAGGGAGAGAAGACGGTGCAGGAGTATGCCACAGAGTTGGAGCGTCTGTGATTGGATTACTCCTCAAATCGGACGAGCTGCGAGGACCCGAAGTGTAAGGAGAGACATGTATGTCTGCATAAGAGGACGATGAAGTTTCTTAAGGGGCTGGCCGCAGTGTTTGCTCAGAGGACAGCACTACTTCTAGTCCAACCGAAGATCCCTACACTTGAGGAGGCTATCTCGACCATGATCCAGGAGGAGACTCGTATCAAGTTGCAGGCAGGGACATGTGGTTCTCCTGAAGTGAAGTCAGCACTGGCGGTTGCCAATTTAGACGACACAGGACCTAAGGGAGACCCCTGACAGTGCTACAACTGCGGGAAGGTGGGCTATCTGAGGTATGCTTGCAGCAAACCACCTAAGGAGGGAGATTCAGGTGGTGGACGTGGACAGTTTGGAGGACGTGGCCATGGTCGTGGGGTCGACGGGGTGGTCGAGAAGGTTATCGGACGAACCTGCTGGTAGCAGAAGGCGAGGAGGGAACTGATGGCGCTTATACTGGGGAGAATCAGGCACTGCTGGGCATGCTGGAGGTACTCAGGAGAAAGCAGAGAGCGTCAAGCGATGGAGACAGGAGAAGTGGGACTGAGGAGGCGTCCACCTCAGTCTTCGCCAGAGGCAACGCTGCCATGTATGTCCATCCATCGGAAGGTACTAACGACTCACTCGCCCTTGCATCTATGTCTTCCCTTATATCGTCGGACTAGATTGTCGATTCGGGTGCGTCTCGACACGTGACAGGGAATGCTAGTGAGTTCTCTTCCTACACTTACCTAACATCCGCAGACAACATTCAAACAGCCGATGGTACTTTCTAGCCAGTGGTATGTAAGGATACTGTCGATTGTACATGTTCAGTAAAATTATCCAATGTTTTGCATGCTCCTTCTTTTTCGGTCAGTCTTTTGTCCATTAGTTCTATAATCATCCAACTAAAATGCATTCTCTTTTGATATTCCTAAGGTGATCTTCCAGGAGAAGGAGATGGGACGAAGACTTGGGAC